>CAWUFU020000003.1:1200000-1800000 GCA_963921465.1 Triticum timopheevii
ACCCTGTCTTAGCGTAACGCGAGTCGAGGCGGACGTCGTCGCGGTAGCGACGACGGACGCCGAGACGAGCACGTGACACCATTGCCTCCTTGTCTTAGCGTAACACGAGTCGAGGCGGACGTCGTCGCGGTAGCGATGACGAACGCCGAGACGAGCACGTGACAACATTGCCTCCCTGTCTTAGCGTAACGCGAGTCGAGGCGGACGTCGTCGCGGTAGCGACTACGGACGCCGAGACGAGCACGTGACACCATTGCCACCCTGTCTTGGCGTAACGCGAGTCGAGGCGGACGTCGTCACGGTAGCGACTACGGACGCCGAGACGAGCACGTGACACCAGTGCCACCCTGTCTTAGTGTAACGCGAGTCGAGGCGGATGTCCTCGCGGTAGCGACGACGGACCCCGAGACGACCACGTGACACCAGTGCCACCCTGACTTAGCGTAACGCGAGTCGAGGCGGACGTCGTCGCGGTAGCGACGACGGACGCCGAGACAAGCACGTGACACCAGTGCCACCCTGTCTTAGCATAACGCTAGTTAAGGCGGACGTCGTCATGGTAGCGACGACGGATGCCGAGACGAGCTCGTGACACCAGTGCCTCCCTATCTTAGCGTAATGCGAGTCGAGGCGGACGTCGTCGCTGTAGCGACAACGGACGCCGAGACGAGCACGTGACACCAGTGCCACCCAGTCTTAGCGTAACGCGAGTCGAGGCGGACATCGTCCCAGTAGCGACGACGAACACCGAGATGAGCACGTGACAGCACTGCCACCCAGTCTTAGCGTAACGCGAGTCAAGGCGGACGTCATCGCGGTAGCGAGGACGGACGCCGAGACGAGCACGTGACACCAGTGCCACCCTGTCTTAGCATAACGCGAGTCGAGGCGGACGTCGTCGCGGTAGCGACGACGGACGCCGAGACGAGCACATGACACCATTGCCTCCCTGTCTTAGCGTAACGCGAGTCGAGGCGGACGTCGTTGCGGTAGCGACGACGGACGCCGAGACGAGCACGTGACACCATTGCCTCCCTGTCTTAGCGTAACGCGAGTCGAGGCGGACGTCGTCGCGGTAGCGACGACGAACGCCGAGACGAGCATGTGACACCATTGCCTCCCTGTCTTAGCGTAACGCGAGTCGAGGCGGACGTCGTCGCGGTAGCGACTACGGACGCCGAGACGAGCACGTGACACCATTGCCATCCTGTCTTGGCGTAACGCGAGTCGAGGCGGACGTCGTCACGGTAGCGACTACGGACGCCGAGGCGAGCACGTGACACCAGTGCCACCCTGTCTTAGCGTAACGCGAGTCGAGGCGGACGTCATCGCGGTAGTGACGAAGGACCCCGAGACGACCACGTGACACCAGTGCCACCCTGTCTTAGCGTAACGCGAGTCGAGGCGGACGTCGTCGCGGTAGCGACGACGGACGCCGAGACAAGCACGTGACACCAGTGCCACCCTGTCTTAGCATAACGCTAGTTAAGGCGGACGTCGTCATGGTAGCGACGACGGACGCCGAGACGAGCTCGTGACACCAGTGCCTCCCTGTCTTAGCGTAATGCGAGTCGAGGCGGACGTCGTCGCTGTAGCGACAACGGACGCCGAGACGAGCACGTGACACCAGTGCCACCCAGTCTTAGCGTAACGCGAGTCGAGGCGGACATCGTCCCGGTAGCGACGACGAACACCGAGACGAGCACGTGACAGCACTGCCACCCAGTCTTAGCGTAACGCGAGTCAAGGCAGACGTCGTCGCGGTAGCGAGGACGGACGCCGAGACGAGCACGTGACACCATTGCCTCCCTGTCTTAGCGTAACGCGAGTCCAGACAGACGTCGTCGCGGTAGCGACGACGGACGCCGAGACGAGCACGTGACACCATTGCCTCCCTGTCTTAGCGTAACGCGAGTCGAGGCGGACGTCGTCGCGGTTGCGACGACGGATGCCGAGACGAGCACGTGACAGCATTGCCACCCTGTCTTAGCGTAACGCGAGTCGAGGCGGAAGTCGTCGCAGTAGCGACGACGGACGCCGAGACGAGCACGTGACAGCATTGCCACCCTGTCTTAGCGTAAGCGAGTCGAGGCGGAAGTCGTCGCGGTAGCGACGACGGACGCCGAGACGAGCATGTGACACCAGTGCCACCCTGTCTTAGCGTAACGCGAGTCGAGGCGGACGTCGTCGCGGTAGCGACGACGGACGCCGAGACGAGCACGTGACACCATTGCCTCCTTGTCTTAGCGTAACACGAGTCGAGGCGGACGTCGTCGCGGTAGCGATGACGAACGCCGAGACGAGCACGTGACAACATTGCCTCCCTGTCTTAGCGTAACGCGAGTCGAGGCGGACGTCGTCGCGGTAGCGACTACGGACGCCGAGACGAGCACGTGACACCATTGCCACCCTGTCTTGGCGTAACGCGAGTCGAGGCGGACGTCGTCACGGTAGCGACTACGGACGCCGAGACGAGCACGTGACACCAGTGCCACCCTGTCTTAGTGTAACGCGAGTCGAGGCGGATGTCCTCGCGGTAGCGACGACGGACCCCGAGACGACCACGTGACACCAGTGCCACCCTGACTTAGCGTAACGCGAGTCGAGGCGGACGTCGTCGCGGTAGCGACGACGGACGCCGAGACAAGCACGTGACACCAGTGCCACCCTGTCTTAGCATAACGCTAGTTAAGGCGGACGTCGTCATGGTAGCGACGACGGATGCCGAGACGAGCTCGTGACACCAGTGCCTCCCTATCTTAGCGTAATGCGAGTCGAGGCGGACGTCGTCGCTGTAGCGACAACGGACGCCGAGACGAGCACGTGACACCAGTGCCACCCAGTCTTAGCGTAACGCGAGTCGAGGCGGACATCGTCCCAGTAGCGACGACGAACACCGAGATGAGCACGTGACAGCACTGCCACCCAGTCTTAGCGTAACGCGAGTCAAGGCGGACGTCATCGCGGTAGCGAGGACGGACGCCGAGACGAGCACGTGACACCAGTGCCACCCTGTCTTAGCATAACGCGAGTCGAGGCGGACGTCGTCGCGGTAGCGACGACGGACGCCGAGACGAGCACATGACACCATTGCCTCCCTGTCTTAGCGTAACGCGAGTCGAGGCGGACGTCGTTGCGGTAGCGACGACGGACGCCGAGACGAGCACGTGACACCATTGCCTCCCTGTCTTAGCGTAACGCGAGTCGAGGCGGACGTCGTCGCGGTAGCGACGACGAACGCCGAGACGAGCATGTGACACCATTGCCTCCCTGTCTTAGCGTAACGCGAGTCGAGGCGGACGTCGTCGCGGTAGCGACTACGGACGCCGAGACGAGCACGTGACACCATTGCCATCCTGTCTTGGCGTAACGCGAGTCGAGGCGGACGTCGTCACGGTAGCGACTACGGACG
Organism: Triticum timopheevii; assembly: GCA_963921465.1. NCBI lineage: Eukaryota > Viridiplantae > Streptophyta > Magnoliopsida > Poales > Poaceae > Triticum > Triticum timopheevii. The sequence goes on from CAWUFU020000003.1 coordinate 1,203,413, forward strand.
CCGAGGCGAGCACGTGACACCAGTGCCACCCTGTCTTAGCGTAACGCGAGTCGAGGCGGACGTCATCGCGGTAGTGACGAAGGACCCCGAGACGACCACGTGACACCAGTGCCACCCTGTCTTAGCGTAACGCGAGTCGAGGCGGACGTCGTCGCGGTAGCGACGACGGACGCCGAGACAAGCACGTGACACCAGTGCCACCCTGTCTTAGCATAACGCTAGTTAAGGCGGACGTCGTCATGGTAGCGACGACGGACGCCGAGACGAGCTCGTGACACCAGTGCCTCCCTGTCTTAGCGTAATGCGAGTCGAGGCGGACGTCGTCGCTGTAGCGACAACGGACGCCGAGACGAGCACGTGACACCAGTGCCACCCAGTCTTAGCGTAACGCGAGTCGAGGCGGACATCGTCCCGGTAGCGACGACGAACACCGAGACGAGCACGTGACAGCACTGCCACCCAGTCTTAGCGTAACGCGAGTCAAGGCAGACGTCGTCGCGGTAGCGAGGACGGACGCCGAGACGAGCACGTGACACCATTGCCTCCCTGTCTTAGCGTAACGCGAGTCCAGACAGACGTCGTCGCGGTAGCGACGACGGACGCCGAGACGAGCACGTGACACCATTGCCTCCCTGTCTTAGCGTAACGCGAGTCGAGGCGGACGTCGTCGCGGTTGCGATGACGGATGCCGAGACGAGCACGTGACAGCATTGCCACCCTGTCTTAGCGTAACGCGAGTCGAGGCGGAAGTCGTCGCAGTAGCGACGACGGACGCCGAGACGAGCACGTGACAGCATTGCCACCCTGTCTTAGCGTAAGCGAGTCGAGGCGGAAGTCGTCGCGGTAGCGACGACGGACGCCGAGACGAGCATGTGACACCAGTGCCACCCTGTCTTAGCGTAACGCGAGTCGAGGCGGACGTCGTCGCGGTAGCGACGACGGACGCCGAGACGAGCACGTGACACCATTGCCTCCTTGTCTTAGCGTAACACGAGTCGAGGCGGACGTCGTCGCGGTAGCGATGACGAACGCCGAGACGAGCACGTGACAACATTGCCTCCCTGTCTTAGCGTAACGCGAGTCGAGGCGGACGTCGTCGCGGTAGCGACTACGGACGCCGAGACGAGCACGTGACACCATTGCCACCCTGTCTTGGCGTAACGCGAGTCGAGGCGGACGTCGTCACGGTAGCGACTACGGACGCCGAGACGAGCACGTGACACCAGTGCCACCCTGTCTTAGTGTAACGCGAGTCGAGGCGGATGTCCTCGCGGTAGCGACGACGGACCCCGAGACGACCACGTGACACCAGTGCCACCCTGACTTAGCGTAACGCGAGTCGAGGCGGACGTCGTCGCGGTAGCGACGACGGACGCCGAGACAAGCACGTGACACCAGTGCCACCCTGTCTTAGCATAACGCTAGTTAAGGCGGACGTCGTCATGGTAGCGACGACGGATGCCGAGACGAGCTCGTGACACCAGTGCCTCCCTATCTTAGCGTAATGCGAGTCGAGGCGGACGTCGTCGCTGTAGCGACAACGGACGCCGAGACGAGCACGTGACACCAGTGCCACCCAGTCTTAGCGTAACGCGAGTCGAGGCGGACATCGTCCCAGTAGCGACGACGAACACCGAGATGAGCACGTGACAGCACTGCCACCCAGTCTTAGCGTAACGCGAGTCAAGGCGGACGTCATCGCGGTAGCGAGGACGGACGCCGAGACGAGCACGTGACACCAGTGCCACCCTGTCTTAGCGTAACGCGAGTCGAGGCGGACGTCGTCGCGGTAGCGACGACGGACGCCGAGACGAGCACATGACACCATTGCCTCCCTGTCTTAGCATAACGCGAGTCGAGGCGGACGTCGTCGCGGTAGCGACGACGGATGCCAAGACGAGCACGTGACAGCATTGCCACCCTGTCTTAGCGTAACGCGAGTCGAGGCGGAAGTCGTCGCAGTAGCGACGACGGACGCCGAGACGAGCACGTGACAGCATTGCCATCCTGTCTTAGCGTAAGCGAGTCGAGGCGGACGTCGTCGCGGTAGCGACGACGGACGCCGAGACGAGCACGTGACACCATTGCCTCCCTGTCTTAGCGTAACGCGAGTCGAGGCGGACGTCGTCGCGGTAGCGACGACGAACGCCGAGACGAGCACGTGACACCATTGCCACCCTGTCTTGGCGTAACGCGAGTCGAGGCGGACGTCGTCACGGTAGCGACTACGGACGCCGAGACGAGCACGTGACACCAGTGCCACCCTGTCTTAGCGTAACGCGAGTAGAGGCGGACGTCGTCGTGGTAGCGACGACGGACGCCGAGGCAAGCACGTGACACCAGTGCCACCCTGTCTTAGCGTAACGCGAGTCGAGGCGGACGTCGTCGCTGTAGCGACAACGGACGCCGAGACGAGCACGTGACACCAGTGCCACCCTGTCTTAGCGTAACGCGAGTCGAGGCGGACGTCGTCGCTGTAGCGACAACGGACACCGAGACGAGCACGTGACACCAGTGCCACCCTGTCTTAGCGTAACGTGAGTCGAGGCGGACACCAGTAGCGACGACGGACGCCGAGACGAGCACGTGACAGCATTGCCACCCTGTCTTAGCGTAAGCGAGTCGAGGCGGAAGTCGTCGCGGTGGCGACGACGGACGCCGAGACGAGCATGTGACACCAGTGCCACCCTGTCTTAGCGTAACGCGAGTCGAGGCGGACGTCGTTGCGGTAGCGACGACGGACGCCGAGACGAGCACGTGACACCATTGCCTCCCTGTCTTAGCGTAACGCGAGTCGAGGCGGACGTCGTCGCGGTAGCGACGACGAACGCCGAGACGAGCACGTGACACCATTGCCTCCCTGTCTTAGCGTAACGCGAGTCGAGGCGGACGTCGTCGCGGTAGCGACTACGGATGCCGAGACGAGCACGTGACACCATTGCCACCCTGTCTTGGCGTAACGCGAGTCGAGGCGGACGTCGTCACGGTAGCGACTACGGACGCCGAGACGAGCACGTGACACCAGTGCCACCCTGTCTTAGCGTAACGCGAGTCGAGGCGGACGTCATCGCGGTAGTGACGAAGGACCCCGAGACGACCACGTGACACCAGTGCCACCCTGTCTTAGCGTAACGCGAGTCGAGGCGGACGTCGTCGCGGTAGCGACGACGGATGCCGAGACAAGCACGTGACACCAGTGCCACCCTGTCTTAGCATAACGCTAGTTAAGGCGGACGTCGTCATGGTAGCGACGACGGACGCCGAGACGAGCTCGTGACACCAGTGCCTCCCTGTCTTAGCGTAATGCGAGTCGAGGCGGACGTCGTCGCTGTAGCGACAACGGACGCCGAGACGAGCACGTGACACCAGTGCCACCCAGTCTTAGCGTAACGCGAGTCGAGGCGGACATCGTCCCGGTAGCGACGACGAACACCGAGACGAGCACGTGACAGCACTGCCACCCAGTCTTAGCGTAACGCGAGTCAAGGCAGACGTCGTCGCGGTAGCGAGGACGGACGCCGAGACGAGCACGTGACACCATTGCCTCCCTGTCTTAGCGTAACGCGAGTCCAGACAGACGTCGTCGCGGTAGCGACGACGGACGCCGAGACGAGCACGTGACACCATTGCCTCCCTGTCTTAGCGTAACGCGAGTCGAGGCGGACGTCGTCGCGGTTGCGACGACGGATGCCGAGACGAGCACGTGACAGCATTGCCACCCTGTCTTAGCGTAACGCGAGTCGAGGCGGAAGTCGTCGCAGTAGCGACGACGGACGCCGAGACGAGCACGTGACAGCATTGCCACCCTGTCTTAGCGTAAGCGAGTCGAGGCGGAAGTCGTCGCGGTAGCGACGACGGACGCCGAGACGAGCATGTGACACCAGTGCCACCCTGTCTTAGCGTAACGCGAGTCGAGGCGGACGTCGTCGCGGTAGCGACGACGGACGCCGAGACGAGCACGTGACACCATTGCCTCCTTGTCTTAGCGTAACACGAGTCGAGGCGGACGTCGTCGCGGTAGCGATGACGAACGCCGAGACGAGCACGTGACAACATTGCCTCCCTGTCTTAGCGTAACGCGAGTCGAGGCGGACGTCGTCGCGGTAGCGACTACGGACGCCGAGACGAGCACGTGACACCATTGCCACCCTGTCTTGGCGTAACGCGAGTCGAGGCGGACGTCGTCACGGTAGCGACTACGGACGCCGAGACGAGCACGTGACACCAGTGCCACCCTGTCTTAGTGTAACGCGAGTCGAGGCGGACGTCCTCGCGGTAGCGACGACGGACACCGAGACGACCACGTGACACCAGTGCCACCCTGACTTAGCGTAACGCGAGTCGAGGCGGACGTCGTCGCGGTAGCGACGACGGACGCCGAGACAAGCACGTGACACCAGTGCCACCCTGTCTTAGCATAACGCTAGTTAAGGCGGACGTCGTCATGGTAGCGACGACGGACGCCGAGACGAGCTCGTGACACCAGTGCCTCCCTATCTTAGCGTAATGCGAGTCGAGGCGGACGTCGTCGCTGTAGCGACAACGGACGCCGAGACGAGCACGTGACACCAGTGCCACCCAGTCTTAGCGTAACGCGAGTCGAGGCGGACATCGTCCCAGTAGCGACGACGAACACCGAGATGAGCACGTGACAGCACTGCCACCCAGTCTTAGCGTAACGCGAGTCAAGGCGGACGTCGTCGCGGTAGCGAGGACGGACGCCGAGACGAGCACGTGACACCAGTGCCACCCTGTCTTAGCGTAACGCGAGTCGAGGCGGAAGTCGTCGCGGTAGCGACGACGGACGCCGAGACGAGCACATGACACCATTGCCTCCCTGTCTTAGCATAACGCGAGTCGAGGCGGACGTCGTCGCGGTAGCGACGACGGATGCCAAGACGAGCACGTGACAGCATTGCCACCCTGTCTTAGCGTAACGCGAGTCGAGGCGGAAGTCGTCGCAGTAGCGATGACGGACGCCGAGACGAGCACGTGACAGCATTGCCACCCTGTCTTAGCGTAAGCGAGTCGAGGCGGACGTCGTCGCGGTAGCGACGACGGACGCCGAGACGAGCACGTGACACCATTGCCTCCCTGTCTTAGCGTAACGCGAGTCGAGGCGGACGTCGTCGCGGTAGCGACGACGAACGCCGAGACGAGCACGTGACACCATTGCCTCCCTGTCTTAGCGTAAGGCGAGTCGAGGCGGACGTCGTCGCGGTAGCGACTACGGACGCCGAGACAAGCACGTGACACCATTGCCACCCTGTCTTGGCGTAACGCGAGTCGAGGCGGACGTCGTCACGGTAGCGACTACGGACGCCGAGACGAGCACGTGACACCAGTGCCACCCTGTCTTAGCGTAACGCGAGTAGAGGCGGACGTCGTCGTGGTAGCGACGACGGACGCCGAGGCAAGCACGTGACACCAGTGCCACCCTGTCTTAGCGTAACGCGAGTCGAGGCGGACGTCGTCGCTGTAGCGACAACGGACGCCGAGACGAGCACGTGACACCAGTGCCACCCTGTCTTAGCGTAACGTGAGTCGAGGCGGACGTCGTCGCGGTAGCGACGACGGACGCCGAGACGAGCACGTGACACCAGTTCCACCCTGTCTTAGCGTAACGCGAGTAAAGGCAGACGTCGTCGCGGTAGCGAGGACGGACGCCGAGACGAGCACGTGACACCATTGCCACCCTGTCTTAGCGTAACGCGAGTCGAGGCGGACGTCGTCGCGGTAGCGACGACGGACGCCGAGATGAGCACGTGACACCAGTGCCACCCTATCATAGCGTAACGCGAGTCGAGGCGGACGTCGTCGCGGTACCGACGACGGACGCCGAGACGAGCACGTGACACCAGTGCCACCCTGTCTTAGCGTAATGCGAGTCGAGGCGGACGTCGTCGCGGTAGCGATGAGGACACCGAGACGAGCACGTGACACCATTCCCTCCCTGTTTTAGCGTAACGCGAGTCGAGGCGGACGTCGTCGCGGTAGCGACGACGGATGCCGAGACGAGCACGTGACACCATTGCCTCCCTGTCTTAGCGTAACGCGAGTCGAGGTAGACGTCGTCGCGGTAGCGACGACGGACGCCGAGATGAGCACGTGACACCATTGCCTCCCTGTCTTAGCGTAACGCGAGTCGAGGCGAACATCGTCGCGGTAGCGACGACAGACGCCGAGACGAGCACGTGACACCATTGCCTCCCTGTCTAAGCGTAACGCGGGTCGAGGCAGACGTTGTCGCGGTAGCGACGACGGACGACGAGACGAGCACGTGACACCAGTTCCACCCTGTCTTAGTGTAACGCGAGTCGAGGCGGACGTCGTCGCGGTAGCGACGACGGACGGCGAGACGAGCATGTGACACCAGTTCCACCCTGTCTTAGAGTAACGCGAGTCGAGGCGGACTTCGTCGCGGTAGCGACGACGGACACCGAGACGAGCACGTGAGACCAGTGCCACCCTGTCTTAGCGTAACGTGAGTCGAGGCGGACGTTGTCACGGTAGCGACGACGGACGCCGAGACGAGCACTTGACAACAGTGCCACCCTGTCTTAGCATAACGCTAGTCGAGGCGGACATCGTCATGGTAGCGACGACGGACGCTGAGACGAGCACGTGACACCAGTTCCACCCTGTCTTAGCGTAATGCGAGTCGAGGCGGACGTCGTCGCGGTAGCGGTGACGGACGCCGAGACGAGCACGTGACACCATTGCCACCCTGTCTTAGCGTAACGCGAGTCGAGGCGGATGTCGTCGCGGTAGCGACGACGGACGCCGAGACGAGCACGTGACACCAGTGCCACCCTATCTTAGCGTAACGCGAGTCGAGGCGGACGTCGTCGCGGTACCGACGACGGACGCCGAGACGAGCACGTGACACCAGTCCCACCCTGTCTTAGTGTAACGCGAGTCGAGGCGGACGTCGTCGCGGTCGCGATGACGGACACCGAGACGAGCATGTGACACCATTGCCTCCCTGTTTTAGCGTAACGCGAGTCGAGGCGAACGTCGTCGCGGTAGCGACGACGGACGCCGAGACGAGCACGTGACACCAGTGCCTCCCTGTCTTAGCGTAACGCGAGTTGAGGCGGACGTCGTCACGGTAGCGACGACGGACGCCGAGACGAGCACGTGACACCAGTGCCACCCTGTCTTAGCGTAACGCGAGTCGAGGTGGACGTTGTCGCGGGAGCGACGACGGACGCCGAGACGAGCACGTGACACCAGTGCCACCCTGTCTTAGCGTAACGCGAGTAGAGGCGGACGTCGTCGTGGCAGCGACGACGGACGCCGAGGCAAGCACGTGACACCAGTGCCACCCTGTCTTAGCGTAACGCGAGTCGAGGCGGACGTCTTCGCGGTAGCGACGACGGATGCCGAGACGAGCACGTGACACCATTGCCTCCCTGTCTTAGCGTAACGCGAGTCCAGACAGACGTCGTCGCGGTAGCGACGACGGACGCCGAGAGGAGCACGTGACACCATTGCCTCCCTGTCTTAGCGTAACGCGAGTCGAGGCGAACATCGTCGCGGTAGCGACGACAGACGCCGAGACGAGCACGTGACACCATTGCCTCCCTGTCTTAGCGTAACGCGAGTCGAGGCGGACGTCGTCGCGGTAGCGACGACGGACGACGAGACGAGCACGTGACACGAGTTCCACCCTGTCTTAGCGTAACGTGAGTCGAGGCGGACTTCGTCGCGGTAGCGACGACGGACACCGAGACGAGCACGTGACACCATTGCCACCCTGTCTTAGCGTAACGCGAGTCGAGGCGGACGTCGTCGCTACGAGGACGTGACACCATTGCCACCCTGTCTTAGCGTAACGCGAGTCGAGGCGGACGTCGTCGCGGTAGCGACGACGGACGCCGAGATGAGCACGTGACACCAGTGCCACCCTGTCTTAGCGTAACGCGAGTCGAGGCGGAGGTTGTCGCGGTAGCGACGACGGACGCCGAGACTAGCACGTGACACCATTGCCTCCCTGTCTTAGCGTAACGCGAGTCGAGGGGGACGTCGTCGCGGTACGACGACGGATGTCGAGACGAGCACGTGACACCAGTGCCACCCTGTCTTAGCGTAACGCGAGTCGAGGCGGACGTCGTCGCGGTAGCGACGACGGATGCCGAGACGAGCACATGACACCATTGCCTCCCTGTCTTAGCATAACGCGAGTCGAGGCGGACGTCGTCGCGGTAGCGACGACGGACGCCGAGACGAGCACGTGACACCGTTGCCTCCCTGTCTTAGCGTAACGCGAGTCGAGGCGGACGTCGTCGCGGTAGCGACGACGGATGCCGAGACGAGCACGTGACAGCATTGCCACCCTGTCTTAGCGTAACGCGAGTCGAGGCGGAAGTCGTCGCAGTAGCGACGACGGACGCCGAGACGAGCACGTGACAGCATTGCCACCCTGTCTTAGCGTAAGCGAGTCGAGGCGGAAGTCGTCGCGGTGGCGACGACGGACGCCGAGACGAGCATGTGACACCAGTGCCACCCTGTCTTAGCGTAACGCGAGTCGAGGCGGACGTCGTCGCGGTAGCGACGACGGACGCCGAGACGAGCACGTGACACCATTGCCTCCCTGTCTTAGCGTAACGCGAGTCGAGGCGGACGTCGTCGCGGTAGCGACGACGAACGCCGAGACGAGCACGTGACACCATTGCCTCCCTGTCTTAGCGTAACGCGAGTCGAGGCGGACGTCGTCGCGGTAGTGACTACGGACGCCGAGACGAGCACGTGACACCATTGCCACCCTGTCTTGGCGTAACGCGAGTCGAGGCGGACGTCGTCACGGTAGCGACTACGAACGCCGAGACGAGCACGTGACACCAGTGCCACCCTGTCTTAGCGTAACGTGAGTCGAGGCGGACGTTGTCACGGTAGCGACGACGGACGCCGAGACGAGCACTTGACAACAGTGCCACCCTGTCTTAGCATAACGCTAGTCGAGGCGGACATCGTCATGGTAGCGACGACGGACGCTGAGACGAGCACGTGACACCAGTGGCTCCCTATCTTAGCGTAATGCGAGTCGAGGCGGACGTCGTCGCGGTAGCGACGACGGACGCCGAGACGAGCACGTGACACCAGTGCCACCCTGTCTTAGCGTAACGCGAGTCGAGGCGGACGTCGTCGCGGTAGCGATAACGGACGCCGAGACGAGCACGTGACACCAGTTCCACCCTGTCTTAGCGTAATGTGAGTCGAGGCGGACGTCGTCGCGGTAGCGGTGACGGACGCCGAGACGAGCACGTGACACCATTGCCACCCTGTCTTAGCGTAACGCGAGTCGAGGCGGATGTCGTCGCGGTAGCGACGACGGACGCCGAGACGAGCACGTGACACCAGTGCCACCCTATCTTAGCGTAACGCGAGTCGAGGCGGACGCCGTCGCGGTACCGACGACGGACGCCGAGACGAGCACGTGACACCAGTGCCACCCTGTCTTAGTGTAACGCGAGTCGAGGCGGACGTCGTCGCGGTAGCGATGACGGACACCGAGACGAGCATGTGACACCATTGCCTCCCTGTTTTAGCGTAACGCGAGTCGAGGCGAACGTCGTCGCGGTAGCGACGACGGACGCCGAGACGAGCACGTGACACCAGTGCCTCCCTGTCTTAGCGTAACGCGAGTTGAGGCGGACGTCGTCACGGTAGCGACGACGGACGCCGAGACGAGCACGTGACACCAGTGCCACCCTGTCTTAGCGTAACGCGAGTCGAGGTGGACGTTGTCGCGGTAGCGACGACAGACGCCGAGACGAGCACGTGACACCAGTGCCACCCTGTGTTAGCGTAACGCGAGTAGAGGCGGACGTCGTCGTGGTAGCGACGACGGACGCCGAGGCAAGCACGTGACACCAGTGCCACCCTGTCTTAGCGTAACGCGAGTCGAGGCGGACGTCGTCGCGGTAGCGACGACGGATGCCGAGACGAGCACGTGACACCATTGCCTCCCTGTCTTAGCGTAACGCGAGTCCAGACAGACGTCGTCGCGGTAGCGACGACGGACGCCGAGACGAGCACGTGACACCATTGCCTCCCTGTCTTAGCGTAACGCGAGTCAAGGCGAACATCGTCGCGGTAGCGACGACAGACGCCGAGACGAGCACGTGACACCATTGCCTCCCTGTCTTAGCGTAACGCGAGTCGAGGCGGACATCGTCGCGCTAGCGACGACGGACGACGAGACGAGCACGTGACACGAGTTCCACCCTGTCTTAGCGTAACGTGAGTCGAGGCGGACTTCGTCGCGGTAGCGACGACGGACACCGAGACGAGCACGTGACACCATTGCCACCCTGTCTTAGCGTAACGCGAGTCGAGGCGGACGTCGTCGCTACGAGGACGTGACACCATTGCCACCCTGTCTTAGCGTAACGCGAGTCGAGGCGGACGTCGTCGCGGTAGCGACGACGGACGCCGAGACGAGCACGTGACACCAGTGCCACCCTGTCTTAGCGTAATGCGAGTCGAGGCGGACGTCGTCGCGGTAGCGGTGACGGACGCCGAGACGAGCACGTGACACCATTGCCACCCTGTCTTAGCGTAACAAGAGTCGAGGCGGATGTCGTCGCGGTAGCGACGACGGACGCCGAGACGAGCACGTGACACCAGTGCCACCCTGTCTTAGCGTAACGCGAGTCGAGGCGGACGTCGTCGCGGTAGCGACGACGGACGCCGAGACGAGCACATGACACCATTGCCTCCCTGTCTTAGCATAACGCGAGTCGAGGCGGACGTCGTCGCGGTAGCGACGACGGACGCCGAGACGAGCACGTGACACCATTGCCTCCCTGTCTTAGCGTAACGCGAGTCGAGGCGGATGTCGTCGCGGTAGCGACGACGGACGCCGAGACGAGCACGTGACACCAGTGCCACCCTGTCTTGGCGTAACGCGAGTCGAGGCGGACGTCGTCGCGGTACCGACGACGGACGCCGAGACGAGCACATGACACCATTGCCTCCCTGTCTTAGCATAACGCGAGTCGAGGCGGACGTCGTCGCGGTAGCGATGACGGACGCCGAGACGAGCACGTGACACCATTGCCTCCCTGTTTTAGCGTAACGCGAGTCGAGGCGAACGTCGTCGCGGTAGCGACGACGGATGCCGAGACGAGCACGTGACAGCATTGCCACCCTGTCTTAGCGTAACGCGAGTCGAGGCGGAAGTCATCGCAGTAGCGACGACGGACGCCGAGACGAGCACGTGACACCAGTGCCACCCTGTCTTAGCGTAACGCGTGTCGAGGTGGACGTTGTCGCGGTAGCGATGACGGACGCCGAGACGAGCACGTGACACCAGTGCCACCCTGTGTTAGCGTAACGCGAGTAGAGGCGGACGTCGTCGTGGTAGCGACGACGGACGCCGAGGCAAGCACGTGACACCAGTGCCACCCTGTCTTAGCGTAACGCGAGTCGAGGCGGACGTCGTCGCGGTAGCGACGACGGATGCCGAGACGAGCACGTGACACCATTGCCTCCCTGTCTTAGCGTAACGCGAGTCCAGACAGACGTCGTCGCGGTAGCGACGACGGACGCCGAGACGAGCACGTGACACCATTGCCTCCCTGTCTTTGCGTAACGCGAGTCGAGGTGAACATCGTCGCGGTAGCGACGACAGACGCCGAGACGAGCACGTGACACCATTGCCTCCCTGTCTTAGCGTAACGCGAGTCGAGGTGGACGTCGTCGCGGTAGCGACGACGGACGACGAGACGAGCACGTGACACGAGTTCCACCCTGTCTTAGCGTAACGTGAGTCGAGGCGGACTTCGTCGCGGTAGCGACGACGGACACCGAGACGAGCACGTGACACCATTGCCACCCTGTCTTAGCGTAACGCGAGTCGAGGCGGACGTCGTCGCTACGAGGACGTGACACCATTGCCACCCTGTCTTAGCGTAACGCGAGTCGAGGCGGACGTCGTCGCGGTAGCGACGACGGACGCCGAGACGAGCACGTGACACCAGTGCCACCCTGTCTTAGCGTAATGCGAGTCGAGGCGGACGTCGTCGCGGTAGCGGTGACGGACGCCGAGACGAGCACGTGACACCATTGCCACCCTGTCTTAGCGTAACAAGAGTCGAGGCGGATGTCGTCGCGGTAGCGACGACGGACGCCGAGACGAGCACGTGACACCAGTGCCACCCTGTCTTAGCGTAACGCGAGTCGAGGCGGACGTCGTCGCGGTAGCGACGACGGACGCCGAGACGAGCACATGACACCATTGCCTCCCTGTCTTAGCATAACGCGAGTCGAGGCGGACGTCGTCGCGGTAGCGACGACGGACGCCGAGACGAGCACGTGACACCATTGCCTCCCTGTCTTAGCGTAACGCGAGTCGAGGCGGATGTCGTCGCGGTAGCGACGACGGACGCCGAGACGAGCACGTGACACCAGTGCCACCCTGTCTTGGCGTAACGCGAGTCGAGGCGGACGTCGTCGCGGTACCGACGACGGACGCCGAGACGAGCACATGACACCATTGCCTCCCTGTCTTAGCATAACGCGAGTCGAGGCGGACGTCGTCGCGGTAGCGATGACGGACGCCGAGACGAGCACGTGACACCATTGCCTCCCTGTTTTAGCGTAACGCGAGTCGAGGCGAACGTCGTCGCGGTAGCGACGACGGATGCCGAGACGAGCACGTGACAGCATTGCCACCCTGTCTTAGCGTAACGCGAGTCGAGGCGGAAGTCATCGCAGTAGCGACGACGGACGCCGAGACGAGCACGTGACACCAGTGCCACCCTGTCTTAGCGTAACGCGTGTCGAGGTGGACGTTGTCGCGGTAGCGATGACGGACGCCGAGACGAGCACGTGACACCAGTGCCACCCTGTGTTAGCGTAACGCGAGTAGAGGCGGACGTCGTCGTGGTAGCGACGACGGACGCCGAGGCAAGCACGTGACACCAGTGCCACCCTGTCTTAGCGTAACGCGAGTCGAGGCGGACGTCGTCGCGGTAGCGACGACGGATGCCGAGACGAGCACGTGACACCATTGCCTCCCTGTCTTAGCGTAACGCGAGTCCAGACAGACGTCGTCGCGGTAGCGACGACGGACGCCGAGACGAGCACGTGACACCATTGCCTCCCTGTCTTTGCGTAACGCGAGTCGAGGTGAACATCGTCGCGGTAGCGACGACAGACGCCGAGACGAGCACGTGACACCATTGCCTCCCTGTCTTAGCGTAACGCGAGTCGAGGTGGACGTCGTCGCGGTAGCGACGACGGACGACGAGACGAGCACGTGACACGAGTTCCACCCTGTCTTAGCGTAACGTGAGTCGAGGCGGACTTCGTCGCGGTAGCGACGACGGACACCGAGACGAGCACGTGACACCATTGCCACCCTGTCTTAGCGTAACGCGAGTCGAGGCGGACGTCGTCGCTACGAGGACGTGACACCATTGCCACCCTGTCTTAGCGTAACGCGAGTCGAGGCGGACGTCGTCGCGGTAGCGACGACGGACGCCGAGACGAGCACGTGACACCAGTGCCACCCTGTCTTAGCGTAACGCGAGTCGAGGCGGAGGTCGTCGCGGTAGCGACGACGGATGCCGAGACTAGCACGTGACACCATTGCCTCCCTGTCTTAGCGTAACGCGAGTCGAGGTGGACGTCGTCGCGGTACGACGACGAATGTCGAGACGAGCACGTGACACCAGTGCCACCCTGTCTTAGCGTAACGCGAGTCGAGGCGGACGTCGTCGCGGTAGCGACGACGGACGCCGAGACGAGCACATGACACCATTGCCTCCCTGTCTGAGCATAACGCGAGTCGAGGCGGACGTCGTCGCGGTAGCGACGACGGACGTCGAGACGAGCACGTGACACCATTTCCTCCCTTTCTTAGCGTAACGCGAGTCGAGGCGGACGTCGTCGCGGTAGCGACGACGGATGCCGAGACGAGCACGTGACAGCATTGCCACCCTGTCTTAGCGTAACGCGAGTCGAGGCGGAAGTCGTCGCAGTAGCGACGACGGACGCCGAGACGAGCACGTGACAGCATTGCCACCCTGTCTTAGCGTAAGCGAGTCGAGGCGGAAGTCGTCGCGGTGGCGACGACAGACGCCGAGATGAGCATGTGACACCAGTGCCACCCTGTCTTAGCGTAACGCGAGTCGAGGCGGACGTCGTCGCGGTAGCGACGACGGACGCCGAGACGAGCACGTGACACCATTGCCTCCCTGTCTTAGCGTAACGCGAGTCGAGGCGGACATCGTCGCGGTAGCGACGACGAACGCTGAGACGAGCACGTGACACCATTGCCTCCCTGTCTTAGCGTAACGCGAGTCGAGGCGGACGTCGTCGCGGTAGCGACTACGGACGCCGAGACGAGCACGTGACACCATTGCCACCCTGTCTTGGCGTAACGCGAGTCGAGGCGGACGTCGTCACGGTAGCGACTACGGACGCCGAGACGAGCACGTGACACCAGTGCCACCCTGTCTTAGCGTAACGCGAGTCGAGGCGGACGTCATCGCGGTAGCGACGACGGACCCCGAGACGACCACGTGACACCAGTGCCACCCTGTCTTAGCGTAACGCGAGTCGAGGCGGACGTCGTCGCGGTAGCGACGACGGACGCCGAGACAAGCACGTGACACCAGTGCCACCCTGTCTTAGCATAACGCTAGTTAAGGCGGACGTCGTCATGGTAGCGACGACGGACGCCGAGACGAGCTCGTGACACCAGTGCCTACCTGTCTTAGCGTAATGCGAGTCGAGGCGGACGTCGTCGCTGTAGCGACAACGGACGCCGAGACGAGCACGTGACACCAGTGCCACCCAGTCTTAGCGTAACGCGAGTCGAGGCGGACATCGTCCCGGTAGCGACGACGAACACCGAGACGAGCACGTGACAGCACTGCCACCAAGTCTTAGCGTAACGCGAGTCAAGGCAGACGTCGTCGCGGTAGCGAGGACGGACGCCGAGACGAGCACGTGACACCAGTGCCACCCTGTCTTAGCGTAACGCGAGTCGAGGCGGACGTCGTCGCGGTAGCGACGACGGACGCCGAGACGAGCACGTGACACCATTGCCTCCCTGTCTTAGCGTAACGCGAGTCGAGGCGGACGTCGTCGCGGTAGCGACGACGGATGACGAGACGAGCACGTGACACGAGTTCCACCCTGTCTTAGCGTAACGCGAGTCGAGGCGGACGTCGTCGCGGTAGCGACGACGGACGCCGAGACGAGCACATGACACCATTGCCTCCCTGTCTGAGCATAACGCGAGTCGAGGCGGACGTCGTCGCGGTAGCGACGACGGACGTCGAGACGAGCACGTGACACCATTTCCTCCCTTTCTTAGCGTAACGCGAGTCGAGGCGGACGTCGTCGCGGTAGCGACGACGGATGCCGAGACGAGCACGTGACAGCATTGCCACCCTGTCTTAGCGTAACGCGAGTCGAGGCGGAAGTCGTCGCAGTAGCGACGACGGACGCCGAGACGAGCACGTGACAGCATTGCCACCCTGTCTTAGCGTAAGCGAGTCGAGGCGGAAGTCGTCGCGGTGGCGACGACAGACGCCGAGATGAGCATGTGACACCAGTGCCACCCTGTCTTAGCGTAACGCGAGTCGAGGCGGACGTCGTCGCGGTAGCGACGACGGACGCCGAGACGAGCACGTGACACCATTGCCTCCCTGTCTTAGCGTAACGCGAGTCGAGGCGGACATCGTCGCGGTAGCGACGACGAACGCTGAGACGAGCACGTGACACCATTGCCTCCCTGTCTTAGCGTAACGCGAGTCGAGGCGGACGTCGTCGCGGTAGCGACTACGGACGCCGAGACGAGCACGTGACACCATTGCCACCCTGTCTTGGCGTAACGCGAGTCGAGGCGGACGTCGTCACGGTAGCGACTACGGACGCCGAGACGAGCACGTGACACCAGTGCCACCCTGTCTTAGCGTAACGCGAGTCGAGGCGGACGTCATCGCGGTAGCGACGACGGACCCCGAGACGACCACGTGACACTAGTGCCACCCTGTCTTAGCGTAACGCGAGTCGAGGCGGACGTCGTCGCGGTAGCGACGACGGACGCCGAGACAAGCACGTGACACCAGTGCCACCCTGTCTTAGCATAACGCTAGTTAAGGCGGACGTCGTCATGGTAGCGACGACGGACGCCGAGACGAGCTCGTGACACCAGTGCCTACCTGTCTTAGCGTAATGCGAGTCGAGGCGGACGTCGTCGCTGTAGCGACAACGGACGCCGAGACGAGCACGTGACACCAGTGCCACCCAGTCTTAGCGTAACGCGAGTCGAGGCGGACATCGTCCCGGTAGCGACGACGAACACCGAGACGAGCACGTGACAGCACTGCCACCAAGTCTTAGCGTAACGCGAGTCAAGGCAGACGTCGTCGCGGTAGCGAGGACGGACGCCGAGACGAGCACGTGACACCAGTGCCACCCTGTCTTAGCGTAACGCGAGTCGAGGCGGACGTCGTCGCGGTAGCGACGACGGACGCCGAGACGAGCACGTGACACCATTGCCTCCCTGTCTTAGCGTAACGCGAGTCGAGGCGGACGTCGTCGCGGTAGCGACGACGGATGACGAGACGAGCACGTGACACGAGTTCCACCCTGTCTTAGCGTAACGTGAGTCGAGGCGGACTTCGTCGCGGTAGCGACGATGGACACCGAGACGAGCACGTGACACCATTGCCACCCTGTCTTAGCGTAACGCGAGTCGAGGCGGACGTCGTCGCTACGAGGAGGTGACACCATTGCCACCCTGTCTTAGCGTAACGCGAGTCGAGCCGGACGTCGTCGCGGTAGCGACGACGGACGCCGAGACGAGCACGTGACACCAGTGCCACCCTGTCTTAGCGTAACGCGAGTCGAGGCGGAGGTCATCGCGGTAGCGACGACGGACGCCGAGACTAGCACGTGACACCATTGCCTCCCTGTCTAAGCGTAACGCGAGTCGAGGCGGACGTTGTCGCGGTAGCGACGACGGACGACGAGACGAGCACGTGACACCAGTTCCACCCTGTCTTAGCGTAACGCGAGTCGAGGCGGACGTCGTCGCGGTAGCGACGACGGACGCCGAGACGAACATGTGACACCAGTTCCACCCTGTCTTAGAGTAACGCGAGTCGAGGCGGACTTCGTCGCGGTAGCGACGACGGACACCGAGACGAGCACGTGACACCAGTGCCACCCTGTCTTAGCGTAACGTGAGTCGAGGCGGACGTTGTCACGGTAGCGACGACGGACGCCGAGACGAGTACTTGACAACAGTGCCACCCTTTCTTAGCATAACGCTAGTCGAGGCGGACATCGTCATGGTAGCGACGACGGACGCTGAGACGAGCACGTGACACCAGTGGCTCCCTATCTTAGCGTAATGCGAGTCGAGGCGGACGTCGTCGCGGTAGCGACGACGGACGCCGAGACGAGCACGTGACACCAGTGCCACCCTGTCTTAGCGTAACGCGAGTCGAGGCGGACGTCGTCGCGTTAGCGATAACGGACGCCGAGACGAGCACGTGACACCAGTTCCACCCTGTCTTAGCGTAATGCGAGTCGAGGCGGACATCGTCGCGGTAGCGATGACGGACGCCGAGACGAGCACGTGACACCATTGCCACGCTGTCTTAGCGTAACGCGAGTCGAGGCGGATGTCGTCGCGGTAGCGACGACGGACGCCGAGACGAGCACGTGACACCAGT
The DNA here is from genome assembly GCA_963921465.1 of Triticum timopheevii. Classification (NCBI taxonomy): domain Eukaryota; kingdom Viridiplantae; phylum Streptophyta; class Magnoliopsida; order Poales; family Poaceae; genus Triticum; species Triticum timopheevii. Next base: position 1,221,118 of record CAWUFU020000003.1, read on the forward strand.
GCCATCCTATCTTAGCGTAACGCGAGTCGAGGCGGACGTCCTCGCGGTACCGACGACGGACGCCGAGACGAGCACGTGACACCAGTGCCACCCTGTCTTAGTGTAACGCGAGTCGAGGCGGACGTCGTCGCGGTAGCGATGACGGACACCGAGACGAGCATGTGACACCATTGCCTCCCTGTTTTAGCGTAACGCGAGTCGAGGCGAACGTCGTCGCGGTAGCGACGACGGACGCCGAGACGAGCACGTGACACCAGTGCCTCCCTGTCTTAGCGTAACAGGAGTTGAGGCGGACGTCGTCACGGTAGCGACGACGGACGCCGAGACGAGCACGTGACACCAGTGCCACCCTGTCTTAGCGTAACGCGAGTCGAGGTGGACGTTGTCGCGGTAGCGACGACGGATGCCGAGACGAGCACGTGACACCAGTGCCACCCTGTCTTAGCGTAACGCGAGTAGAGGCGGACGTCGTCGTGGTAGCGACGACGGACGCCGAGGCAAGCACGTGACACCAGTGCCACCCTGTCTTAGCGTAACGCGAGTCGAGGCGGACGTCGTCGCGGTAGCGACGACGCATGCCGAGACGATCACGTGACACCATTGCCTCCCTGTCTTAGCGTAACGCGAGTCCAGACAGACGTCGTCGCGGTAGCGACGACGGACGCCGAGACGAGCACGTGACACCATTGCCTCCCTGTCTTAGCGTAACGCGAGTCGAGGCGAACATCGTCGCGGTAGCGACGACAGACGCCGAGACGAGCACGTGACACCATTGCCTCCCTGTCTTAGCGTAACGCGAGTCGAGGCGGACGTCGCCGCGGTAGCGACGACGGACGACGAGACGAGCACGTGACACGAGTTCCACCCTGTCTTAGCGTAACGTGAGTCGAGGCGAACTTCGTCGCGGTAGCGACGACGGACACCGAGACGAGCACGTGACACCATTGCCACCTTGTCTTAGCGTAACGCGAGTCGAGGCGGACGTCGTCGCTACGAGGACGTGACACCATTGCCACCCTGTCTTAGCGTAACGCGAGTCGAGGCGGACGTCGTCGCGGTAGCGACGACGGACGCCGAGACGAGCACGTGACACCAGTGCCACCCTGTCTTAGCGTAACGCGAGTCGAGGCGGAGGTCGTCGCGGTAGCGACGACGGACGCCGAGACTAGCACGTGACACCATTGCCTCCCTGTCTTAGCGTAACGCGAGTCGAGGTGGACGTCGTCGCGGTACGACGACGGATGTCGAGACGAGCACGTGACACCAGTGCCACCCTGTCTTAGCGTAACGCGAGTCGAGGCGGACGTCGTCGCGGTAGCGACGATGGACGCCAAGACGAGCACATGACACCATTGCCTCCCTGTCTTAGCATAACGCGAGTCGAGGCGGACGTCGTCGCGGTAGCGACGACGGACGCCGAGACGAGCACGTGACACCATTGCCTCCCTGTCTTAGCGTAACGCGAGTCGAGGCGGACGTCGTCGCGGTAGCGACGACGGACGCCGAGACGAGCATGTGACACCAGTGCCACCCTGTCTTAGCGTAACGCGAGTCGAGGAGGACGTCGTCGCGGTAGCGACGACGGACGCCGAGACGAGCACGTGACACCATTGCCTCCCTGTCTTAGCGTAACACGAGTCGAAGCGGACGTCGTCGCGGTAGCGACGACGAACGCCGAGACGAGCACGTGACACCATTGCCTCCCTGTCTTAGTATAACACGAGTCGAGGCGGACGTCGTCGCGGTAGCGACTACGGACGCCGAGACGAGCACGTGACACCATTGCCACCCTGTCTTGGCGTAACGCGAGTCGAGGCGGACGTCGTCACGGTAGCGACTACGGACGCCGAGACGAGCACGTGACACCAGTGCCACCCTGTCTTAGCGTAACGCGAGTCGAGGCGGACGTCATCGCGGTAGCGACGACGGACCCCGAGACGACCACGTGACACCAGTGCCACCCTGTCTTAGCGTAACGCGAGTCGAGGCGGACGTCGTCGCTACGAGGACGTGACACCATTGCCACCCTGTCTTAGCGTAACGCGAGTCGAGGCGGACGTCGTCGCGGTAGCGACGACGGACGCCGAGACGAGCACGTGACACTAGTGCCACCCTGTCTTAGCGTAACGCGAGTCGAGGCGGACGTCGTCGCGGTAGCGACGACGGACGACGAGACGAGCACGTGACACGAGTTCCACCCTGTCTTAGCGTAACGTGAGTCGAGGCGGACTTCGTCGCGGTAGCGACGACGGACACCGAGACGAGCACGTGACACCATTGCCACCCTGTCTTAGCGTAACGCGAGTCGAGGCGGACGTCGTCGCTACGAGGACGTGACACCATTGCCACCCTGTCTTAGCGTAACGCGAGTCGAGGCGGACGTCGTCGCGGTAGCGACGACGGACGCCGAGACAAGCACGTGACACCAGTGCCACCCTGTCTTAGCGTAACGCGAGTCGAGGCGGAGGTCGTCGCGGTAGCGACGACGGATGCCGAGACTAGCACGTGACACCATTGCCTCCCTGTCTTAGCGTAACGCGAGTCGAGGTGGACGTCTTCATGGTACGACGACGGATGTCGAGACGAGCACGTGACACCAGTGCCACCCTGTCTTAGCGTAACGCGAGTCGAGGCGGACGTCGTCACGGTAGCGACTACGGACGCCGAGACGAGCACGTGACACCAGTGCCACCCTGTCTTAGCGTAACGCGAGTCGAGGCGGACGTCATCGCGGTAGCGACGACGGACCCCGAGACGACCACGTGACACCAGTGCCACCCTGTCTTAGCGTAACGCGAGTCGAGGCGGACGTCGTCGCGGTAGCGACGACGGACGCCGAGACAAGCACGTGACACCAGTGCCACCCTGTCTTAGCATAACGCTAGTTAAGGCGGACGTCGTCATGGTAGCGACGACGGACGCCGAGACAAGCTCGTGACACCAGTGCCTCCCTGTCTTAGCGTAATGCGAGTCGAGGCGGACGTCGTCGCTGTAGCGACAACGGACGCCGAGACGAGCACGTGACACCAGTGCCACCCAGTCTTAGCGTAACGCGAGTCGAGGCGGACATCGTCCCGGTAGCGACGACGAACACCGAGACGAGCACGTGACAGCACTGCCACCCAGTCTTAGCGTAACGCGAGTCAAGGCAGACGTCGTCGCGGTAGCGAGGACGGACGCCGAGACGAGCACGTGACACCAGTGCCACCCTGTCTTAGCGTAACGCGAGTCGTGGCGGACGTCGTCGTGGTAGCGACGACGGACGCCGAGACGAGCACGTGACACCATTGCCTCCCTGTCTTAGCGTAACGCGAGTCCAGACAGACGTCGTCGCGGTAGCGACGACGGATGCCGAGACGAGCACGTGACACCATTGCCTCCCTGTCTTAGCGTAACGCGAGTCGAGGCGGACGTCGTCGCGGTAGCGACGACGGATGCCGAGACGAGCACGTGACAGCATTGCCACCCTGTCTTAGCGTAACGCGAGTCGAGGCGGAAGTCGTCGCAGTAGCGACGACGGACGCCGAGACGAGCACGTGACAGCATTGCCACCCTGTCTTAGCGTAAGCGAGTCGAGGCGGAAGTCGTCGCGGTAGCGACGACGGACGCCGAGACGAGCATGTGACACCAGTGCCACCCTGTCTTAGCGTAACGCGAGTCGAGGCGGACGTCGTCGCGGTAGCGACGACGGACGCCGAGACGATCACGTGACACATTTGCCTCCCTGTCTTAGCGTAACGCGAGTCGAGGCGGACGTCCTCGCGGTAGCGACTACGGACGCCGAGACGAGCACGTGACACCATTGCCACCCTGTCTTGGCGTAACGCGAGTCGAGGCGGACGTCGTCACGGTAGCGACTACGGACGCCGAGACGAGCACGTGACACCAGTGCCACCCTGTCTTAGCGTAAAGCGAGTCGAGGCGAACGTCATCGCGGTAGCGACGACGGACCCCGAGACGACCACGTGACACCAGTGCCACCCTGTCTTAGCGTAACGCGAGTCGAGGCGGACGTCGTCGCGGTAGCGACGATGGACACCGAGACAAGCACGTGACACCAGTGCCACCCTGTCTTAGCATAACGCTAGTTAAGGCGGACGTCGTCATGGTAGCGACGACGGACGCCGAGACGAGCTCGTGACACCAGTGCCTCCCTGTCTTAGCGTAATGCGAGTCGAGGCGGACGTCGTCGCTGTAGCGACAACGGACGCCGAGATGAGCACGTGACACCAGTGCCACCCAGTCTTAGCGTAACGCGAGTCGAGGCGGACATCGTCCCGGTAGCGACGACGAACACCGAGACGAGCACGTGACAGCACTGCCACCCAGTCTTAGCGTAGCGCGATTCAAGGCAGACGTCGTCGCGGTAGCGAGGACGGACGCCGAGACGAGCACGTGACACCAGTGCCACCCTGTCTTAGCGTAACGTGAGTCGAGGCGGACGTCGTCGCGGTAGCGACGACGGACGCCGAGACGAGCACGTGACACCATTGCCTCCCTGTCTTAGCGTAACGCGAGTCCAGACAGACGTCGTCGCGGTAGCGACGACGGATGCCGAGACGAGCACGTGACACCATTGCCTCCCTATCTTAGCGTAACGCGAGTCGAGGCGGACGTCGTCGCGGTAGCGACGACGGATGCCGAGACGAGCACGTGACAGCATTGCCACCCTGTCTTAGCGTAACGCGAGTCGAGGCGGAAGTCGTCGCAGTAGCGACGACGGACGCCGAGACGAGCACGTGACAGCATTGCCACCCTGTCTTAGCGTAAGCGAGTCGAGGCGGAAGTCGTCGCGGTAGCGACGACGGACGCCGAGACGAGCATGTGACACCAGTGCCACCCTGTCTTAGCGTAACGCGAGTCGAGGAGGACGTCGTCGCGGTAGCGACGACGGACGCCGAGACGAGCACGTGACACCATTGCCTCCCTGTCTTAGCGTAACACGAGTCGAGGCGGACGTCGTCGCGGTAGCGACGACGAACGCCGAGACGAGCACGTGACACCATTGCCTCCCTGTCTTAGTATAACGCGAGTCGAGGCGGACGTCGTCGCGGTAGCGACTACGGACGCCGAGACGAGCACGTGACACCATTGCCACCCTGTCTTGGCGTAACGCGAGTCGAGGCGGACGTCGTCACGGTAGCGACTACGGACGCCGAGACGAGCACGTGACACCAGTGCCACCCTGTCTTAGCGTAACGCGAGTCGAGGCGGACGTCATCGCGGTAGCGACGACGGACCCCGAGACGACCACGTGACACCAGTGCCACCCTGTCTTAGCGTAATGCGAGTCGAGGCGGACATCGTCGCGGTAGCGACGACGGACGCCGAGACAAGCACGTGACACCAGTGCCACCCTGTCTTAGCATAACGCTAGTTAAGGCGGACGTCGTCATGGTAGCGACGACGGACACCGAGACGAGCTCGTGACACCAGTGCCTCCCTGTCTTAGCGTAATGCGAGTCGAGGCGGACGTCGTCGCTGTAGCGACAACGGACGCCGAGACGAGCACGTGACACCAGTGCCACCCAGTCTTAGCGTAACGCGAGTCGAGGCGGACATCGTCCCGGTAGCGACGACGAACACCGAGACGAGCACGTGACAGCACTGCCACCCAGTCTTAGCGTAACGCGAGTCAAGGCAGACGTCGTCGCGGTAGCGAGGACGGACGCCGAGACGAGCACGTGACACCAGTGCCACCCTGTCTTAGCGTAACGCGAGTCGTGGCGGACGTCGTCGTGGTAGCGACGACGGACGCCGAGACGAGCACGTGACACCATTGCCTCCCTGTCTTAGCGTAACGCGAGTCCAGACAGACGTCGTCGCGGTAGCGACGACGGATGCCGAGACGAGCACGTGACACCATTGCCTCCCTGTCTTAGCGTAACGCGAGTCGAGGCGGACGTCGTCGCGGTAGCGACGACGGATGCCGAGACGAGCACGTGACAGCATTGCCACCCTGTCTTAGTGTAACGCGAGTCGAGGCGGAAGTCGTCGCAGTAGCGACGACGGACGCCGAGACGAGCACGTGACAGCATTGCCACCCTGTCCTAGCGTAAGCGAGTCGAGGCGGAAGTCGTCGCGGTAGCGATGACGGACGCCGAGACGAGCATGTGACACCAGTGCCACCCTGTCTTAGCGTAACGCGAGTCGAGGCGGACGTCGTCGCGGTAGCGACGACGGACGCCGAGACGATCACGTGACACCATTGCCTCCCTGTCTTAGCGTAACACGAGTCGAGGCGGACGTCGTCGCGGTAGCGACGACGAACGCCGAGACGAGCACGTGACACCATTGCCTCCCTGTCTTAGCGTAACGCGAGTCGAGGTGGACGTCATCGCGGTAGCGACTACGGAAGCCGAGACGAGCACGTGACACCATTGCCACCCTGTCTTGGCGTAACGCGAGTCGAGGCGGACGTCGTCACGGTAGCGACTACGGACGCCGAGACGAGCACGTGACACCAGTGCCACCCTGTCTTAGCGTAACGCGAGTCGAGGCGGACGTCATCGCGGTAGCGACGACGGACCCCGAGATGACCACGTGACACCAGTGCCACCCTGACTTAGCGTAACGCGAGTCGAGGCGGACGTCGTCGCGGTAGCGACGACGGACGCCGAGACAAGCACGTGACACCAGTGCCACCCTGTCTTAGCATAACGCTAGTTAAGGCGGACGTCGTCATGGTAGCGACGACGGACGCCGAGACGAGCTCGTGACACCAGTGCCTCCCTGTCTTAGCATAATGCGAGTCGAGGCGGACGTCGTCGCTGTAGCGACAACGGACGCCGAGACGAGCACGTGACACCAGTGCCACCCAGTCTTAGCGTAACGCGAGTCGAGGCGGACATCGTCCCGGTAGCGACGACGAACACCGAGACGAGCACGTGACAGCACTGCCACCCAGTCTTAGCGTAGCGCGAGTCAAGGCAGACGTCGTCGCGGTAGCGAGGACGGACGCCGAGACGAGCACGTGACACCAGTGCCACCCTGTCTTAGCGTAACGCGAGTCGTGGCGGACGTCGTCGTGGTAGCGACGACGGACGCCGAGACGAGCACGTGACACCATTGCCTCCCTGTCTTAGCGTAACGCGAGTCCAGACAGACGTCGTCGCGGTAGCGACGACGGATGCCGAGACGAGCACGTGACACCATTGCCTCCCTGTCTTAGCGTAACGCGAGTCGAGGCGGACGTCGTCGCGGTAGCGACGACGGATGCCGAGACGAGCACGTGACAGCATTGCCACCCTGTCTTAGCGTAACGCGAGTCGAGGTGGAAGTTGTCGCAGTAGCGACGACGGACGCCGAGACGAGCACGTGACAGCATTGCCACCCTGTCTTAGCGTAAGCGAGTCGAGGCGGAAGTCGTCGCGGTAGCGACGACGGACGCCGAGACGAGCATGTGACACCAGTGCCACCCTGTCTTAGCGTAACGCGAGTCGAGGCGGACGTCGTCGCGGTAGCGACGACGGACGCCGAGACGATCACGTGACACCATTGCCTCCCTGTCTTAGCGTAACACGAGTCGAGGCGGACGTCGTCGCGGTAGCGACGACGAACGCCGAGACGAGCACGTGACACCATTGCCTCCCTGTCTTAGCGTAACGCGAGTCGAGGTGGACGTCATCGCGGTAGCGACTACGGACGCCGAGACGAGCACGTGACACCATTGCCACCCTGTCTTGGCGTAACGCGAGTCGAGGCGGACGTCGTCACGGTAGCGACTACGGACGCCGAGACGAGCACGTGACACCAGTGCCACCCTGTCTTAGCGTAACGCGAGTCGAGGCGGACGTCATCGCGGTAGCGACGACGGACCCCGAGACGACCACGTGACACCAGTGCCACCCTGACTTAGCGTAACGCGAGTCGAGGCGGACGTCGTCGCGGTAGCGACGACGGACGCCGAGACAAGCACGTGACACCAGTGCCACCCTATCTTAGCATAGCGCTAGTTAAGGCGGACGTCGTCATGGTAGCGACGACGGACGCCGAGACGAGCTCGTGACACCAGTGCCTCCCTGTCTTAGCGTAATGCGAGTCGAGGCGGACGTCGTCGTGGTAGCGACGACGGACGCCGAGACGAGCACGTGACACCATTGCCTCCCTGTCTTAGCGTAACGCGAGTCCAGACAGACGTCGTCGCGGTAGCGACGACGGATGCCGAGACGAGCACGTGACACCATTGCCTCCCTGTCTTAGCGTAACGCGAGTCGAGGCGGACGTCGTCGCGGTAGCGACGACGGATGCCGAGACGAGCACGTGACAGCATTGCCACCCTGTCTTAGCGTAACGCGAGTCGAGGCGGAAGTCGTCGCAGTAGCGACGACGGACGCCGAGACGAGCACGTGACAGCATTGCCACCCTGTCTTAGCGTAAGCGAGTCGAGGCGGAAGTCGTCGCGGTAGCGACGACGGACGCCGAGACGAGCATGTGACACCAGTGCCACCCTGTCTTAGCGTAACGCGAGTCGAGGCGGACGTCGTCGCGGTAGCGACGACGGACGCCGAGACGATCACGTGACACCATTGCCTCCCTGTCTTAGCGTAACACGAGTCGAGGCGGACGTCGTCGCGGTAGCGACGACGAACGCCGAGACGAGCACGTGACACCATTGCCTCCCTGTCTTAGCGTAACGCGAGTCGAGGTGGACGTCATCGCGGTAGCGACTACGGACGCCGAGACGAGCACGTGACACCATTGCCACCCTGTCTTGGCGTAACGCGAGTCGAGGCGGACGTCGTCACGGTAGCGACTACGGACGCCGAGACGAGCACGTGACACCAGTGCCACCCTGTCTTAGCGTAACGCGAGTCGAGGCGGACGTCATCGCGGTAGCGACGACGGACCCCGAGACGACCACGTGACACCAGTGCCACCCTGACTTAGCGTAACGCGAGTCGAGGCGGACGTCGTCGCGGTAGCGACGACGGACGCCGAGACAAGCACGTGACACCAGTGCCACCCTATCTTAGCATAACGCTAGTTAAGGCGGACGTCGTCATGGTAGCGACGACGGACGCCGAGACGAGCTCGTGACACCAGTGCCTCCCTGTCTTAGCGTAATGCGAGTCGAGGCGGACGTCGTCGCTGTAGCGACAACGGACGCCGAGACGAGCACGTGACACCAGTGCCACCCAGTCTTAGCGTAACGCGAGTCGAGGCGGACATCGTCCCGGTAGCGACGACGAACACCGAGACGAGCACGTGACAGCACTGCCACCCAGTCTTAGCGTAGCGCGAGTCAAGGCAGACGTCGTCGCGGTAGCGAGGACGGACGCCGAGACGAGCACGTGACACCAGTGCCACCCTGTCTTAGCGTAACGTGAGTCGAGGCGGACGTCGTCGCGGTAGCGACGACGGACGCCGAGACGAGCACGTGACACCATTGCCTCCCTGTCTTAGCGTAACGCGAGTCCAGACAGACATCGTCGCGGTAGCGACGACGGATGCCGAGATGAGCACGTGACACCATTGCCTCCCTATCTTAGCGTAACGCGAGTCGAGGCGGACGTCGTCGCGGTAGCGACGACGGATGCCGAGACTAGCACGTGACAGCATTGCCACCCTGTCTTAGCGTAATGCGAGTCGAGGCGGAAGTCGTCGCAGTAGCGACGACGGACGCCGAGACGAGCACGTGACAGCATTGCCACACTGTCTTAGCGTAAGCGAGTCGAGGCGGAAGTCGTCGCGGTAGCGACGACGGACGCCGAGACGAGCATGTGACACCAGTGCCACCCTGTCTTAGCGTAACGCGAGTCGAGGAGGACGTCGTCGCGGTAGCGACGACGGACGCCGAGACGAGCACGTCACACCATTGCCTCCCTGTCTTAGCGTAACACGAGTCGAGGCGGACGTCGTCGCGATAGCGACGACGAACGCCGAGACGAGCACGTGACACCATTGCCTCCCTGTCTTAGTATAACGCGAGTCGAGGCGGACGTCGTCGCGGTAGCGACTACGGACGCCGAGACGAGCACGTGACACCATTGCCACCCTGTCTTGGCGTAACGCGAGTCGAGGCGGACGTCGTCACGGTAGCGACTACGGACGCCGAGACGAGCACGTGACACCAGTGCCACCCTGTCTTAGCGTAACGCGAGTCGAGGCGGACGTCATCGCGGTAGCGACGACAGACCCCGAGACGACCACGTGACACCAGTGCCACCCTGTCTTAGCGTAACGCGAGTCGAGGCGGACGTCGTCGCGGTAGCGACGACGGACGCCGAGACAAGCACGTGACACGAGTGCCACCCTGTCTTAGCATAACGCTAGTTAAGGCGGACGTCGTCATGGTAGCGACGACGGACGCCGAGACGAGCTCGTGACACCAGTGCCTCCCTGTCTTAGCGTAATGCGAGTCGAGGCGGACGTCGTCGCTGTAGCGACAACGGACGCCGAGACGAGCACGTGACACCAGTGCCACCCAGTCTTAGCGTAACGCGAGTCAAGGCAGACGTCGTCGCGGTAGCGAGGACGGACGCCGAGACGAGCACGTGACACCAGTGCCACCCTGTCTTAGCGTAACGCGAGTCGTGGCGGACGTCGTCGTGGTAGCGACGACGGACGCCGAGACGAGCACGTGACACCATTGCCTCCCTGTCTTAGCGTAACGCGAGTCCAGACAGACGTCGTCGCGGCAGCGACGACGGATGCCGAGACGAGCACGTGACACCATTGCCTCCCTGTCTTAGCGTAACGCGAGTCGAGGCGGACGTCGTCGCGGTAGCGACGACGGATGCCGAGACGAGCACGTGACAGCATTGCCACCCTGTCTTAGCGTAACGCGAGTCGAGGCGGAAGTCGTCGCAGTAGCGACGACGGACGCCGAGACGAGCACGTGACAGCATTGCCACCCTGTCTTAGCGTAAGCGAGTCGAGGCGGAAGTCGTCGCGGTAGCGACAACGGACGCCGAGACGAGCATGTGACACCAGTGCCACCCTGTCTTAGCGTAACGCGAGTCGAGGCGGACGTCGTCGCGGTAGCGACGACAGACGCCGAGACGATCACGTGACACCATTGCCTCCCTGTCTTAGCGTAACACGAGTCGAGGCGGACGTCGTCGCGGTAGCGACGACGAACGCCGAGACGAGCACGTGACACCATTGCCTCCCTGTCTTAGCGTAACGCGAGTCGAGGCGGACGTCATCGCGGTAGCGACTACGGACGCCGAGACGAGCACGTGACACCATTGCCACCCTGTCTTGGCGTAACGCGAGTCGAGGCGGACGTCGTCACGGTAGCGACTACGGACGCCGAGACGAGCACGTGACACCAGTGCCACCCTGTCTTAGCGTAACGCGAGTCGAGGCGGACGTCATCGCGGTAGCGACGACGGACCCCGAGACGACCACGTGACACCAGTGCCACCCTGACTTAGCGTAACGCGAGTCGAGGCGGACGTCGTCGCGGTAGCGACGACGGACGCCGAGACAAGCACGTGACACCAGTGCCACCCTGTCTTAGCATAACGCTAGTTAAGGCGGACGTCGTCATGGTAGCGACGACGGACGCCGAGACGAGCTCGTGACACCAGTGCCTCCCTGTCTTAGCGTAATGCGAGTCGAGGCGGACGTCGTCGCTGTAGCGACAACGGACGCCGAGACGAGCACGTGACACCAGTGCCACCCAGTCTTAGCGTAACGCGAGTCGAGGCGGACATCGTCCCGGTAGCGACGACGAACACCGAGACGAGCACGTGACAGCACTGCCACCCAGTCTTAGCGTAGCGCGAGTCAAGGCAGACGTCGTCGCGGTAGCGAGGACGGACGCCGAGACGAGCACGTGACACCAGTGCCACCCTGTCTTAGCGTAACGCGAGTCGAGGCGGACATCGTCCCGGTAGCGACGACGAACACCGAGACGAGCACGTGACAGCACTGCCACCCAGTCTTAGCGTAACGCGAGTCAAGGCAGACGTCGTCGCGGTAGCGAGGACGGACGCCGAGACGAGCACGTGACACCAGTGCCACCCTGTCTTAGCGTAACGCGAGTCATGGCGGACGTCGTCGTGGTAGCGACGACGGACGCCGAGACGAGCACGTGACACCATTGCCTCCCTGTCTTAGCGTAATGCGAGTCCAGACAGACGTCGTCGCGGTAGCGACGACGGATGCCGAGACGAGCACGTGACACCATTGCCTCCCTGTCTTAACGTAACGCGAGTCGAGGCGGACGTCGTCGCGGTAGCGACGACGGATGCCGAGACGAGCACGTGACAGCATTGCCACCCTGTTTTAGCGTAACGCGAGTCGAGGCGGAAGTCGTCGCAGTAGCGACGACGGACGCCGAGACGAGCACGTGACAGCATTGCCACCCTGTCCTAGCGTAAGCGAGTCGAGGCGGAAGTCGTCGCGGTAGCGACGACGGACGCCGAGACGAGCATGTGACACCAGTGCCACCCTGTCTTAGCGTAACGCGAGTCGAGGCGGACGTCGTCGCGGTAGCGACGACGGACGCCGAGACGATCACGTGACACCATTGCCTCCCTGTCTTAGCGTAACACGAGTCGAGGCGGACGTCGTCGCGGTAGCGACGACGAACGCCGAGACGAGCACGTGACACCATTGCCTCCCTGTCTTAGCGTAACGCGAGTCGAGGGGGACGTCATCGCGGTAGCGACTACGGACGCCGAGACGAGCACGTGACACCATTGCCACCCTGTCTTGGCGTAACGCGAGTCGAGGCGGACGTCGTCACGGTAGCGACTACGGACGCCGAGACGAGCACGTGACACCAGTGCCACCCTGTCTTAGCGTAACGCGAGTCGAGGCGGACGTCATCGCGGTAGCGACGACGGACCCCGAGATGACCACGTGACACCAGTGCCACCCTGACTTAGCGTAACGCGAGTCGAGGCGGACGTCGTCGCGGTAGCGACGACGGACGCCGAGACAAGCACGTGACACCAGTGCCACCCTGTCTTAGCATAACGCTAGTTAAGGCGGACGTCGTCATGGTAGCGACGACGGACGCCGAGACGAGCTCGTGACACCAGTGCCTCCCTGTCTTAGCGTAATGCGAGTCGAGGCGGACGTCGTCGCTGTAGCGACAACGGACGCCGAGACGAGCACGTGACACCAGTGCCACCCAGTCTTAGCGTAACGCGAGTCGAGGCGGACATCGTCCCGGTAGCGACGACGAACACCGAGACGAGCACGTGACAGCACTGCCACCCAGTCTTAGCGTAGCGCGAGTCAAGGCAGACGTCGTCGCGGTAGCGAGGACGGACGCCGAGACGAGCACGTGACACCAGTGCCACCCTGTCTTAGCGTAACGCGAGTCGTGGCGGACGTCGTCGTGGTAGCGACGACGGACGCCGAGACGAGCACGTGACACCATTGCCTCCCTGTCTTAGCGTAACGCGAGTCCAGACAGACGTCGTCGCGGTAGCGACGACGGATGCCGAGACGAGCACGTGACACCATTGCCTCCCTGTCTTAGCGTAACGCGAGTCGAGGCGGACGTCGTCGCGGTAGCGACGACGGATGCCGAGACGAGCACGTGACAGCATTGCCACCCTGTCTTAGCGTAACGCGAGTCGAGGCGGAAGTCGTCGCAGTAGCGACGACGGACGCCGAGACGAGCACGTGACAGCATTGCCACCCTGTCTTAGCGTAAGCGAGTCGAGGCGGAAGTCGTCGCGGTAGCGACGACGGACGCCGAGACGAGCATGTGACACCAGTGCCACCCTGTCTTAGCGTAACGCGAGTCGAGGCGGACGTCGTCGCGGTAGCGACGACGGATGCCGAGACGATCACGTGACACCATTGCCTCCCTGTCTTAGCGTAACACGAGTCGAGGCGGACGTCGTCGCGGTAGCGACGACGAACGCCGAGACGAGCACGTGACACCATTGCCTCCCTGTCTTAGCGTAACGCGAGTCGAGGTGGACGTCATCGCGGTAGCGACTACGGACGCCGAGACGAGCACGTGACACCATTGCCACCCTGTCTTGGCGTAACGCGAGTCGAGGCGGACGTCGTCACGGTAGCGACTACGGACGCCGAGACGAGCACGTGACACCAGTGCCACCCTGTCTTAGCGTAACGCGAGTCGAGGCGGACGTCATCGCGGTAGCGACGACGGACCCCGAGACGACCACGTGACACCAGTGCCACCCTGACTTAGCGTAACGCGAGTCGAGGCGGACGTCGTCGCGGTAGCGACGACGGACGCCGAGACAAGCACGTGACACCAGTGCCACCCTGTCTTAGCATAACGCTAGTTAAGGCGGACGTCGTCATGGTAGCGACGACGGACGCCGAGACGAGCTCGTGACACCAGTGCCTCCCTGTCTTAGCGTAATGCGAGTCGAGGCGTTCGTCGTCGCTGTAGCGACAACGGACGCCGAGACGAGCACGTGACACCAGTGCCACCCAGTCTTAGCGTAACGCGAGTCGAGGCGGACATCGTCCCGGTAGCGACGACGAACACCGAGACGAGCACGTGACAGCACTGCCACCCAGTCTTAGCGTAGCGCGAGTCAAGGCAGACGTCGTCGCGGTAGCGAGGACGGACGCCGAGACGAGCACGTGACACCAGTGCCACCCTGTCTTAGCGTAACGCGAGTCGAGGCGGACGTCGTCGCGGTAGCGACGACGGACGCCGAGACGAGCACGTGACACCATTGCCTCCCTGTCTTAGCGTAACGCGAGTCCAGACAGACGTCGTCGCGGTAGCGACGACGGATGCCGAGACGAGCACGTGACACCATTGCCTCCCTATCTTAGCGTAACGCGAGTCGAGGCGGACGTCGTCGCGGTAGCGACGACGGATGCCGAGACTAGCACGTGACAGCATTGCCACCCTGTCTTAGCGTAACGCGAGTCGAGGCGGAAGTCGTCGCAGTAGCGACGACGGACGCCGAGACGATCACGTGACAGCATTGCCACCCTGTCTTAGCGTAAGCGAGTCGAGGCGGAAGTCGTCGCGGTAGCGACGACGGACGCCGAGACGAGCATGTGACACCAGTGCCACCCTGTCTTAGCGTAACGCGAGTCGAGGAGGACGTCGTCGCGGTAGCGACGACGGACGCCGAGACGAGCACGTGACACCATTGCCTCCCTGTCTTAGCGTAACACGAGTCGAGGCGGACGTCGTCGCGATAGCGACGACGAACGCCGAGACGAGCACGTGACACCATTGCCTCCCTGTCTTAGTATAACGCGAGTCGAGGCGGACGTCGTCGCGGTAGCGACTACGGACGCCGAGACGAGCACGTGACACCATTGCCACCCTGTCTTGGCGTAACGCGAGTCGAGGCGGACGTCGTCACGGTAGCGACTACGGACGCCGAGACGAGCACGTGACACCAGTGCCACCCTGTCTTAGCGTAACGCGAGTCGAGGCGGACGTCATCGCGGTAGCGACGACGGACCCCGAGACGACCACGTGACACCAGTGCCACCCTGTCTTAGCGTAACGCGAGTCGAGGCGGACGTCGTCGCGGTAGCGACGACGGACGCCGAGACAAGCACGTGACACGAGTGCCACCCTGTCTTAGCATAACGCTAGTTAAGGCGGACGTCGTCATGGTAGCGACGACGGACGCCGAGACGAGCTCGTGACACCAGTGCCTCCCTGTCTTAGCGTAATGCGAGTCGAGGCGGACGTCGTCGCTGTAGCGACAACGGACGCCGAGACGAGCACGTGACACCAGTGCCACCCAGTCTTAGCGTAACGCGAGTCGAGGCGGACATCGTCCCGGTAGCGATGACGAACACCGAGACGAGCACGTGACAGCACTGCCACCCAGTCTTAGCGTAACGCGAGTCAAGGCAGACGTCGTCGCGGTAGCGAGGACGGACGCCGAGACGAGCACGTGACACCAGTGCCACCCTGTCTTAGCGTAACGCGAGTCGTGGCGGACGTCGTCGTGGTAGCGACGACGGACGCCGAGACGAGCACGTGACACCATTGCCTCCCTGTCTTAGCGTAACGCGAGTCCAGACAGACGTCGTCGCGGCAGCGACGACGGATGCCGAGACGAGCACGTGACACCATTGCCTCCCTGTCTTAGCGTAACGCGAGTCCAGGCGGACGTCGTCGCGGTAGCGACGACGGATGCCGAGACGAGCACGTGACAGCATTGCCACCCTGTCTTAGCGTAACGCGAGTCGAGGCGGAAGTCGTCGCAGTAGCGACGACGGACGCCGAGACGAGCACGTGACAGCATTGCCACCCTGTCTTAGCGTAAGCGAGTCGAGGCGGAAGTCGTCGCGGTAGCGACGACGGACGCCGAGACAAGCATGTGACACCAGTGCCACCCTGTCTTAGCGTAACGCGAGTCGAGGCGGACGTCGTCGCGGTAGCGACGACGGACGCCGAGACGATCACGTGACACCATTGCCTCCCTGTCTTAGCGTAACACGAGTCGAGGCGGACGTCGTCGCGGTAGCGACGACGAACGCCGAGACGAGCACGTGACAATATTGCCTCCCTGTCTTAGCGTAACGCGAGTCGAGGCGGACGTCATCGCGGTAGCGACTACGGACGCCGAGACGAGCACGTGACACCATTGCCACCCTGTCTTGGCGTAACGCGAGTCGAGGCGGACGTCGTCACGGTAGCGACTACGGACGCCGAGACGAGCACGTGACACCAGTGCCACCCTGTCTTAGCGTAACGCGAGTCGAGGCGGACGTCATCGCGGTAGCGACGACGGACCCCGAGACGACCACGTGACACCAGTGCCACCCTGACTTAGCGTAACGCGAGTCGAGGCGGACGTCGTCGCGGTAGCGACGACGGACGCCGAGACAAGCACGTGACACCAGTGCCACCCTGTCTTAGCATAACGCTAGTTAAGGCGGACGTCGTCATGGTAGCGACGACGGACGCCGAGACGAGCTCGTGACACCAGTGCCTCCCTGTCTTAGCGTAATGCGAGTCGAGGCGGACGTCGTCGCTGTAGCGACAACGGACGCCGAGACGAGCACGTGACACCAGTGCCAACCAGTCTTAGCGTAACGCGAGTCGAGGCGGACATCGTCCCGGTAGCGACGACGAACACCGAGACGAGCACGTGACAGCACTGCCACCCAGTCTTAGCGTAGCGCGAGTCAAGGCAGACGTCGTCGCGGTAGCGAGGACGGACGCCGAGACGAGCACGTGACACCAGTGCCACCCTGTCTTAGCGTAACGCGAGTCGAGGCGGACGTCGTCGCGGTAGCGACGACGGACGCCGAGACGAGCACGTGACACCATTGCCTCCCTGTCTTAGCGTAACGCGAGTCCAGACAGACGTCGTCGCGGTAGCGACGACGGATGCCGAGACGAGCACGTGACACCATTGCCTCCCTATCTTAGCGTAACGCGAGTCGAGGCGGACGTCGTCGCGGTAGCGACGACGGATGCCGAGACTAGCACGTGACAGCATTGCCACCCTGTCTTAGCGTAACGCGAATCGAGGCGGAAGTCGTCGCAGTAGCGACGACGGACGCCGAGACGAGCACGTGACAGCATTGCCACCCTGTCTTAGCGTAAGCGAGTCGAGGCGGAAGTCGTCGCGGTAGCGACGACGGACGCCGAGACGAGCATGTGACACCAGTGCCACCCTGACTTAGCGTAACGCGAGTCGAGGAGGACGTCGTCGCGGTAGCGACGAATGACGCCGAGACGAGCACGTGACACCATTGCCTCCCTGTCTTAGCGTAACACGAGTCGAGGCGGACGTCGTCGCGGTAGCGACGACGAACGCCGAGACGAGCACGTGACACCATTGCCTCCCTGTCTTAGTATAACGCGAGTCGAGGCGGACGTCGTCGTGGTAGCGACTACGGACGCCGAGACGAGCACGTGACACCAGTGCCACCCTGTCTTAGCGTAACGCGAGTCGAGGCGGACGTCATCGCGGTAGCGACGACGGACCCCGAGACGACCACGTGACACCAGTGCCACCCTGTCTTAGCGTAACGCGAGTCGAGGCGGACGTCGTCGCGGTAGCGACGACGGACGCCGAGACAAGCACGTGACACCAGTGCCACCCTGTCTTAGCATAACGCTAGTTAAGGCGGACGTCGTCATGGTAGCGACGACGGACGCCGAGACGAGCTCGTGACACCAGTGCCTCCCTGTCTTAGCGTAATGCGAGTCGAGGCGTTCGTCGTCGCTGTAGCGACAACGGACGCCGAGACGAGCACGTGACACCAGTGCCACCCAGTCTTAGCGTAACGCGAGTCGAGGCGGACATCATCCCGGTAGCGACGACGAACACCGAGACGAGCACGTGACAGCACTGCCACCCAGTCTTAGCGTAGCGCGAGTCAAGGCAGACGTCGTCGCGGTAGCGAGGACGGACGCCGAGACGAGCACGTGACACCAGTGCCACCCTGTCTTAGCGTAACGCGAGTCGAGGCGGACGTCGTCGCGGTAGCGACGACGGACGCCGAGACGAGCACGTGACACCATTGCCTCCCTGTCTTAGCGTAACGCGAGTCCAGACAGACGTCGTCGCGGTAGCGACGACGGATGCCGAGACGAGCACGTGACACCATTGCCTCCCTATCTTAGCGTAACGCGAGTCGAGGCGGACGTCGTCGCGGTAGCGACGACGGATGCCGAGACTAGCACGTGACAGCATTGCCACCCTGTCTTAGCGTAACGCGAGTCGAGGCGGAAGTCGTCGCAGTAGCGACGACGGACGCCGAGACGATCACGTGACAGCATTGCCACCCTGTCTTAGCGTAAGCGAGTCGAGGCGGAAGTCGTCGCGGTAGCGACGACGGACGCCGAGACGAGCATGTGACACCAGTGCCACCCTGTCTTAGCGTAACGCGAGTCGAGGAGGACGTCGTCGCGGTAGCGAAGACGGACGCCGAGACGAGCACGTGACACCATTGCCTCCCTGTCTTAGCGTAACACGAGTCGAGGCGGACGTCGTCGCGATAGCGACGACGAACGCCGAGACGAGCACGTGACACCATTGCCTCCCTGTCTTAGTATAACGCGAGTCGAGGCGGACGTCGTCGCGGTAGCGACTACGGACGCCGTGACGAGCACGTGACACCATTGCCACCCTGTCTTGGCGTAACGCGAGTCGAGGCGGACGTCGTCACGGTAGCGACTACGGACGCCGAGACGAGCACGTGACACCAGTGCCACCCTGTCTTAGCGTAACGCGAGTCGAGGCGGACGTCATCGCGGTAGCGACGACGGACCCCGAGACGACCACGTGACACCAGTGCCACCCTGTCTTAGCGTAACGCGAGTCGAGGCGGACGTCGTCGCGGTAGCGACGACGGACGCCGAGACAAGCACGTGACACGAGTGCCACCCTGTCTTAGCATAACGCTAGTTAAGGCGGACGTCGTCATGGTAGCGACGACGGACGCCGAGACGAGCTCGTGACACCAGTGCCTCCCTGTCTTAGCGTAATGCGAGTCGAGGCGGACGTCGTCGCTGTAGCGAGAACGGACGCCGAGACGAGCACGTGACACCAGTGCCACCCAGTCTTAGCGTAACGCGAGTCGAGGCGGACATCGTCCCGGTAGCGACGACGAACACCGAGACGAGCACGTGACAGCACTGCCACCCAGTCTTAGCGTAACGCGAGTCAAGGCAGACGTCGTCGCGGTAGCGAGGACGGACGCCGAGACGAGCACGTGACACCAGTGCCACCCTGTCTTAGCGTAACGCGAGTCGTGGCGGACGTCGTCGTGGTAGCGACGACGGACGCCGAGACGAGCACGTGACACCATTGCCTCCCTGTCTTAGCGTAACGCGAGTCCAGACAGACGTCGTCGCGGCAGCGACGACGGATGCCGAGACGAGCACGTGACACCATTGCCTCCCTGTCTTAGCGTAACGCGAGTCGAGGCGGACGTCGTCGCGGTAGCGACGACGGATGCCGAGACGAGCACGTGACAGCATTGCCACCCTGTCTTAGCGTAACGCGAGTCGAGGCGGACGTCATCGCGGTAGCGACTACGGACGCCGAGACGAGCACGTGACACCATTGCCACCCTGTCTTGGCGTAACGCGAGTCGAGGCGGACGTCGTCACGGTAGCGACTACGGACGCCGAGACGAGCACGTGACACCAGTGCCACCCTGTCTTAGCGTAACGCGAGTCGAGGCGGACGTCATCGCGGTAGCGACGACGGACCCCGAGACGACCACGTGACACCAGTGCCACCCTGACTTAGCGTAACGCGAGTCGAGGCGGACGTCGTCGCGGTAGCGACGACGGACGCCGAGACAAGCACGTGACACCAGTGCCACCCTGTCTTAGCATAACGCTAGTTAAGGCGGACGTCGTCATGGTAGCGACGACGGACGCCGAGACGAGCTCGTGACACCAGTGCCTCCCTGTCTTAGCGTAATGCGAGTCGAGGCGGACGTCGTCGCTGTAGCGACAACGGACGCCGAGACGAGCACGTGACACCAGTGCCAACCAGTCTTAGCGTAACGCGAGTCGAGGCGGACATCGTCCCGGTAGCGACGACGAACACCGAGACGAGCACGTGACAGCACTGCCACCCAGTCTTAGCGTAGCGCGAGTCAAGGCAGACGTCGTCGCGGTAGCGAGGACGGACGCCGAGACGAGCACGTGACACCAGTGCCACCCTGTCTTAGCGTAACGCGAGTCGAGGCGGACGTCGTCGCGGTAGCGACGACGGACGCCGAGACGAGCACGTGACACCATTGCCTCGCTGTCTTAGCGTAACGCGAGTCCAGACAGACGTCGTCGCGGTAGCGACGACGGATGCCGAGACGAGCACGTGACACCATTGCCTCCCTATCTTAGCGTAACGCGAGTCGAGGCGGACGTCGTCGCGGTAGCGACGACGGATGCCGAGACTAGCACGTGACAGCATTGCCACCCTGTCTTAGCGTAACGCGAATCGAGGCGGAAGTCGTCGCAGTAGCGACGACGGACGCCGAGACGAGCACGTGACAGCATTGCCACCCTGTCTTAGCGTAAGCGAGTCGAGGCGGAAGTCGTCGCGGTAGCGACGACGGACGCCGAGACGAGCATGTGACACCAGTGCCACCCTGACTTAGCGTAACGCGAGTCGAGGAGGACGTCGTCGCGGTAGCGACGAATGACGCCGAGACGAGCACGTGACACCATTGCCTCCCTGTCTTAGCGTAACACGAGTCGAGGCGGACGTCGTCGCGGTAGCGACGACGAATGCCGAGACGAGCACGTGACACCATTGCCTCCCTGTCTTAGTATAACGCGAGTCGAGGCGGACGTCGTCGTGGTAGCGACTACGGACGCCGAGACGAGCACGTGACACCATTGCCACCCTGTCTTGGCGTAACGCGAGTCGAGGCGGACGTCGTCACGGTAGCGACTACGGACGCCGAGACGAGCACGTGACACCAGTGCCACCCTGTCTTAGCGTAACGCGAGTCGAGGCGGACGTCATCGCGGTAGCGACGACGGACCCCGAGACGACCACGTGACACCAGTGCCACCCTGTCTTAGCGTAACGCGAGTCGAGGCGGACGTCGTCGCGGTAGCGACGACGGACGCCGAGACAAGCACGTGACACCAGTGCCACCCTGTCTTAGCATAACGCTAGTTAAGGCGGACGTCGTCATGGTAGCGACGACGGACGCCGAGACGAGCTCGTGACACCAGTGCCTCCCTGTCTTAGCGTAATGCGAGTCGAGGCGTTCGTCGTCGCTGTAGCGACAACGGACGCCGAGACGAGCACGTGACACCAGTGCCACCCAGTCTTAGCGTAACGCGAGTCGAGGCGGACATCATCCCGGTAGCGACGACGAACACCGAGACGAGCACGTGACAGCACTGCCACCCAGTCTTAGCGTAGCGCGAGTCAAGGCAGACGTCGTCGCGGTAGCGAGGACGGACGCCGAGACGAGCACGTGACACCAGTGCCACCCTGTCTTAGCGTAACGCGAGTCGAGGCGGACGTCGTCGCGGTAGCGACGACGGACGCCGAGACGAGCACGTGACACCATTGCCTCCCTGTCTTAGCGTAACGCGAGTCCAGACAGACGTCGTCGCGGTAGCGACGACGGATGCCGAGACGAGCACGTGACACCATTGCCTCCCTATCTTAGCGTAACGCGAGTCGAGGCGGACGTCGTCGCGGTAGCGACGACGGATGCCGAGACTAGCACGTGACAGCATTGCCACCCTGTCTTAGCGTAACGCGAGTCGAGGCGGAAGTCGTCGCAGTAGCGACGACGGACGCCGAGACGATCACGTGACAGCATTGCCACCCTG
Source organism: Triticum timopheevii (assembly GCA_963921465.1). Taxonomy (NCBI): domain Eukaryota; kingdom Viridiplantae; phylum Streptophyta; class Magnoliopsida; order Poales; family Poaceae; genus Triticum; species Triticum timopheevii. The sequence goes on from CAWUFU020000003.1 coordinate 1,243,322, forward strand.
TCTTAGCGTAAGCGAGTCGAGGCGGAAGTCGTCGCGGTAGCGACGACGGACGCCGAGACGAGCATGTGACACAAGTGCCACCCTGTCTTAGCGTAACGCGAGTCGAGGAGGACGTCGTCGCGGTAGCGAAGACGGACGCCGAGACGAGCACGTGACACCATTGCCTCCCTGTCTTAGCGTAACACGAGTCGAGGCGGACGTCGTCGCGATAGCGACGACGAACGCCGAGACGAGCACGTGACACCATTGCCTCCCTGTCTTAGTATAACGCGAGTCGAGGCGGACGTCGTCGCGGTAGCGACTACGGACGCCGTGACGAGCACGTGACACCATTGCCACCCTGTCTTGGCGTAACGCGAGTCGAGGCGGACGTCGTCACGGTAGCGACTACGGACGCCGAGACGAGCACGTGACACCAGTGCCACCCTGTCTTAGCGTAACGCGAGTCGAGGCGGACGTCATCGCGGTAGCGACGACGGACCCCGAGACGACCACGTGACACCAGTGCCACCCTGTCTTAGCGTAACGCGAGTCGAGGCGGACGTCGTCGCGGTAGCGACGACGGACGCCGAGACAAGCACGTGACACGAGTGCCACCCTGTCTTAGCATAACGCTAGTTAAGGCGGACGTCGTCATGGTAGCGACGACGGACGCCGAGACGAGCTCGTGACACCAGTGCCTCCCTGTCTTAGCGTAATGCGAGTCGAGGCGGACGTCGTCGCTATAGCGAGAACGGACGCCGAGACGAGCACGTGACACCAGTGCCACCCAGTCTTAGCGTAACGCGAGTCGAGGCGGACATCGTCCCGGTAGCGACGACGAACACCGAGACGAGCACGTGACAGCACTGCCACCCAGTCTTAGCGTAACGCGAGTCAAGGCAGACGTCGTCGCGGTAGCGAGGACGGACGCCGAGACGAGCACGTGACACCAGTGCCACCCTGTCTTAGCGTAACGCGAGTCGTGGCGGACGTCGTCGTGGTAGCGACGACGGACGCCGAGACGAGCACGTGACACCATTGCCTCCCTGTCTTAGCGTAACGCGAGTCCAGACAGACGTCGTCGCGGCAGCGACGACGGATGCCGAGACGAGCACGTGACACCATTGCCTCCCTGTCTTAGCGTAACGCGAGTCGAGGCGGACGTCGTCGCGGTAGCGACGACGGATGCCGAGACGAGCACGTGACAGCATTGCCACCCTGTCTTAGCGTAACGCGAGTCGAGGCGGAAGTCGTCGCAGTAGCGACGACGGACGCCGAGACGAGCACGTGACAGCATTGCCACCCTGTCTTAGCGTAAGCGAGTCGAGGCGGAAGTCGTCGCGGTAGCGACGACCGACGCCGAGACGAGCATGTGACACCAGTGCCACCCTGTCTTAGCGTAACGCGAGTCGAGGCGGACGTCGTCGCGGTAGCGACGACGGACGCCGAGACGATCACGTGACACCATTGCCTCCCTGTCTTAGCGTAACACGAGTCGAGGCGGACGTCGTCGCGGTAGCGACGACGAACGCCGAGACGAGCACGTGACACCATTCCCTCCCTGTCTTAGCGTAACGCGAGTCGAGGCGGACGTCATCGCGGTAGCGACTACGGACGCCGAGACGAGCACGTGACACCATTGCCACCCTGTCTTGGCGTAACGCGAGTCGAGGCGGACGTCGTCGCGGTAGCGACTACGGACGCCGAGACGAGCACGTGACACCAGTGCCACCCTGTCTTAGCGTAACGCGAGTCGAGGCGGACGTCATCGCGGTAGCGACGACGGACCCCGAGACGACCACGTGACACCAGTGCCACCCTGACTTAGCGTAACGCGAGTCGAGGCGGACGTCGTCGCGGTAGCGACGACGGACGCCGAGACAAGCACGTGACACCAGTGCCACCCTGTCTTAGCATAACGCTAGTTAAGGCGGACGTCGTCATGGTAGCGACGACGGACGCCGAGACGAGCTCGTGACACCAGTGCCTCCCTGTCTTAGCGTAATGCGAGTCGAGGCGGACGTCGTCGCTGTAGCGACAACGGACGCCGAGACGAGCACGTGACACCAGTGCCAACCAGTCTTAGCGTAACGCGAGTCGAGGCGGACGTCATCGCGGTAGCGACGACGGACGCCGAGACGAGCACGTGACACCATTGCCTCCCTATCTTAGCGTAACGCGAGTCGAGGCGGACGTCGTCGCGGTAGCGACGACGGATGCCGAGACTAGCACGTGACAGCATTGCCACCCTGTCTTAGCGTAACGCGAGTCGAGGCGGAAGTCGTCGCAGTAGCGACGACGGACGCCGAGACGATCACGTGACAGCATTGCCACCCTGTCTTAGCGTAACGCGAGTCGAGGCGGACGTCGTCGCGGTAGCGACGACGGATGCCGAGACTAGCACGTGACAGCATTGCCACCCTGTCTTAGCGTAACGCGAGTCGAGGCGGAAGTCGTCGCAGTAGCGACGACGGACGCCGAGACGAGCACGTGACAGCATTGCCACCCTGTCTTAGCGTAAGCGAGTCGAGGCGGAAGTCGTCGCGGTAGCGACGACGGACGCCGAGACGAGCATGTGACACCAGTGCCACCCTGACTTAGCGTAACGCGAGTCGAGGAGGACGTCGTCGCGGTAGCGACGAATGACGCCGAGACGAGCACGTGACACCATTGCCTCCCTGTCTTAGCGTAACACGAGTCGAGGCGGACGTCGTCGCGGTAGCGACGACGAACGCCGAGACGAGCACGTGACACCATTGCCTCCCTGTCTTAGTATAACGCGAGTCGAGGCGGACGTCGTCGCGGTAGCGACTACGGACGCCGAGACGAGCACGTGACACCATTGCCACCCTGTCTTGGCGTAACGCGAGTCGAGGCGGACGTCGTCACGGTAGCGACTACGGACGCCGAGACGAGCACGTGACACCAGTGCCACCCTGTCTTAGCGTAACGCGAGTCGAGGCGGACGTCATCGCGGTAGCGACGACGGACCCCGAGACGACCACGTGACACCAGTGCCACCCTGTCTTAGCGTAACGCGAGTCGAGGCGGACGTCGTCGCGGTAGCGACGACGGACGCCGAGACAAGCACGTGACACCAGTGCCACCCTGTCTTAGCATAACGCTAGTTAAGGCGGACGTCGTCATGGTAGCGACGACGGACGCCGAGACGAGCTCGTGACACCAGTGCCTCCCTGTCTTAGCGTAATGCGAGTCGAGGCGGACGTCGTCGCTGTAGCGACAACGGACGCCGAGACGAGCACGTGACACCAGTGCCACCCAGTCTTAGCGTAACGCGAGTCGAGGCGGACATCGTCCCGGTAGCGACGACGAACACCGAGACGAGCACGTGACAGCACTGCCACCCAGTCTTAGCGTAACGCGAGTCAAGGCAGACGTCGTCGCGGTAGCGAGGACGGACGCCGAGACGAGCACGTGACACCAGTGCCACCCTGTCTTAGCGTAACGCGAGTCAAGACAGACGTCGTCGCGGTAGCGACGACGGATGCCGAGACGAGCACGTGACACCATTGCCTCCCTTTCTTAGCGTAACACGAGTCGAGGCGGACGTCGTCGCGGTAGCGACGACGGATGCCGAGACGAGCACGTGACAGCATTGCCACCCTGTCTTAGCGTAACGCGAGTCGAGGCGGAAGTCGTCGCAGTAGCGACGACGGACGCCGAGACGAGCACGTGACAGCATTGCCACCCTGTCTTAGCGTAAGCGAGTCGAGGCGGAAGTCGTCGCGGTAGCGACGACGGACGCCGAGACGAGCATGTGACACCAGTGCCACCCTGTCTTAGCGTAACGCGAGTCGAGGCGGACGTCGTCGCGGTAGCGACGACGGACGCCGAGACGATCACGTGACATCATTGCCTCCCTGTCTTAGCGTAACACGAGTCGAGGCGGACGTCGTCGCGGTAGCGACGACGAACGCCGAGACGAGCACGTGACACCATTGCCTCCCTGTCTTAGCGTAACGCGAGTCGAGGCGGACGTCATCGCGGTAGCGACTACGGACGCCGAGACGAGCACGTGACACCATTGCCACCCTGTCTTGGCGTAACGCGAGTCGAGGCGGACGTCGTCACGGTAGCGACTACGGACGCCGAGATGAGCACGTGACACCAGTGCCACCCTGTCTTAGCGTAACGCGAGTCGAGGCGGACGTCATCGCGGTAGCGACGACGGACCCCGAGACGACCACGTGACACCAGTGCCACCCTGACTTTGCGTAACGCGAGTCGAGGCGGACGTCGTCGCGTTAGCGACGACGGACGCCGAGACAAGCACGTGACACCAGTGCCACCCTGTCTTAGCATAACGCTAGTTAAGGCGGATGTCGTCATGGTAGCGACGACGGACGCCGAGATGAGCTCGTGACACCAGTGCCTCCCTGTCTTAGCGTAATGCGAGTCGAGGCGGACGTCGTCGCTGTAGCGACAACGGACGCCGAGACGAGCACGTGACACCAGTGCCACCCAGTCTTAGCGTAACGCGAGTCGAGGCGGACATCGTCCCGGTAGCGACGACGAACACCGAGACGAGCACGTGACAGCACTGCCACCCAGTCTTAGCGTAACGTGAGTCAAGGCGGACGTCGTCGCGGTAGCGACGACGGACGCCGAGACGAGCACGTGACACCATTGCCTCCCTGTCTTAGTGTAACGCGAGTCGAGGCGGACGTCGTCGCGGTAGCGACGACGGATGCCGAGACGAGCACGTGACAGCATTGCCACCCTGTCTTAGCGTAACGCGAGTCGAGGCGGAAGTCGTCGCAGTAGCGACGACGGACGCCGAGACGAGCACGTGACAGCATTGCCACCCTATCTTAGCGTAAGCGAGTCGAGGCGGAAGTCGTCGCGGTGGCGACGACGGACGCCGAGACGAGCATGTGACACCAGTGCCACCCTGTCTTAGCGTAACGCGAGTCGAGGCGGACGTCGTCGCGGTAGCGACGACGGACGCCGAGACAAGCACGTGAAACCATTGCCTCCCTGTCTTAGCGTAACGCGAGTCGAGGCGGACGTCGTCGCGGTAGCGACGACGAACGCCGAGACGAGCACGTGACACCATTGCCTCCCTGTCTTAGCGTAACGCGAGTCGAGGCGGACGTCGTCGCGGTAGCGACTACGGACGCCGAGACGACCACGTGACACCAGTGCCACCCTGTCTTAGCGTAACGCGAGTCGAGGCGGACGTCATCGCGGTAGCGACGACGGACGCCAAGACAAGCACGTGACACCAGTGCCACCCTGTCTTAGCATAACGCTAGTTAAGGCGGACGTCGTCATGGTAGCGACGACGGACGCCGAGACGAGCTCGTGACACCAGTGCCTCCCTGTCTTAGCGTAAGGCGAGTCGAGGCGGACGTCGTCGCTGTAGCGACAACGGACGCCGAGACGAGCACGTGACACCAGTGCCACCCAGTCTTAGCGTAACGCGAGTCGAGGCGGACATCGTCCCGGTAGCGACGACGAACACCGAGACGAGCACGTGACAGCACTGCCACCCAGTCTTAGCGTAACGCGAGTCAAGGCGGACGTCGTCGCGGTAGCAAGGACGGACGCCGAGACCAGCACGTGACACCAGTGCCACCCTGTCTTAGCGTAACGCGAGTCGAGGCGGACGTCGTCGCGGTAGCGACGACGGACGCCGAGACGATCATGTGACACCATTGCCTCCCTGTCTTAGCGTAACGCGAGTCCAGACAGACGTCGTCGCGGTAGCGACAACGGACGCCGAGACGAGCACGTGACACCATTGCCTCCCTGTCTTAGCGTAACGCGAGTCGAGGCGGACGTCGTCGCGGTAGCGACGACGGATGCCGAGACGAGCACGTGACAGCATTGCCACCCTGTCTTAGCGTAACGCGAGTCGAGGCGGAAGTCGTCGCAGTAGCGACGACGGACGCCGAGACGAGCACGTGACAGCATTGCCACCCTGTCTTAGCGTAAGCGAGTCGAGGCGGAAGTCGTCGCGGTAGCGACGACGGACGGCGAGACGAGCATGTGACACCAGTGCCACCCTGTCTTAGCGTAATGCGAGTCGAGGCGGACGTCGTCGCGGTAGCGACGACGGACGCCGCGACGAGCACGTGACACCATTGCCTCCCTGTCTTAGCGTAACGCGAGTCGAGGTGGACGTCGTCGCGGTAGCGACGACGAACGCCGAGACGAGCACGTGACACCATTGCCTCCCTGTCTTAGCGTAACGCGAGTCGAGGCGGACGTCGTCGCGGTAGCGACTACGGACGCCGAGACGAGCACGTGACACCATTGCCACCCTGTCTTGGCGTAACGCGAGTCGAGGCGGACGTCGTCACGGTAGCGACTACGGACGCCGAGACGAGCACGTGACACCAGTGCCACCCTGTCTTAGCGTAACGCGAGTCGAGGCGGACGTCATCGCGGTAGCGACGACGGACCCCGAGACGACCACGTGACACCAGTGCCACCCTGTCTTAGCGTAACGCGAGTCGAGGCGGACGTCGTCGCGGTAGCGACGACGGACGCCGAGACAAGCACGTGACACCAGTGCCACCCTGTCTTAGCATAACGCTAGTTAAGGCGGACGTCGTCATGGTAGCGACGACGGACGCCGAGACGAGCTCGTGACACCAGTGCCTCCCTGTCTTAGCGTAATGCGAGTCGAGGTGGACATCGTCGCTGTAGCGACAACGGACGCCGAGACGAGCACGTGACACCAGTGCCACCCAGTCTTAGCGTAACGCGAGTCGAGGCGGACATCGTCCCGGTAGCGACGACGAACACCGAGACGAGAACGTGACAGCACTGCCACCCAGTCTTAGCGTAACGCGAGTCAAGGCGGACGTCGTCGCGGTAGCGAGGACGGACGCCGAGACGAGCACGTGACACCAGTGCCACCCTGTCTTAGCGTAACGCGAGTCGAGGCGGACGTCGTCGCGGTAGCGACGACGGACGCCGAGACGAGCACGTGACACCATTGCCTCCCTGTCTTAGCGTAACGCGAGTCGAGGCGGACGTCGTCGCGGTACCGACGACGGACGCCAAGACGAGCACGTGACACCAGTGCCACCCTGTCTTAGCGTAACGCGAGTCGAGGCGGACGTCGTCGCGGTAGCGATGACGGACGACGAGACGAGCATGTGACACCAGTTCCACCCTGTATTAGCGTAACGCGAGTCGAGGCGGACGTCGTCGCGGTAGCGACGACGGACGCCGAGACGAGCATGTGACACAAGTTCCACCCTGCCTTAGAGTAACGCGAGTCGAGGCGGACTTCGTCGCGGTAGCGACGACGGACACCGAGACGAGCACGTGACACCAGTGCCACCCTGTCTTAGCGTAACGTGAGTCGAGACGGACGTTGTCACGGTAGCGACGACGGACGCCGAGACGAGCACTTGACAACAGCGCCACCCTGTCTTAGCATAACGCTAGTCGAGGCGGACGTCGTCATGGTAGCGACGACGGACGCCGAGACGAGCACGTGACACCAGTGCCACCCTGTCTTAGCATAACGCTAGTCGAGGCGGACGTCGTCATGGTAGCGACGACGGACACCGAGACGAGCACGTGACACCAGTGCCACCCTGTCTTAGCGTAACGTGAGTCGAGGCGGACGTTGTCACGGTAGCGACGACGGACGCCGAGACGAGCACTTGACAACAGTGCCACCCTGTCTTAGCATAACGCTAGTCGAGGCGGACGTCATCATGGTAGCGACGACGGACGCTGAGACGAGCACGTGACACCAGTGGCTCCCTATCTTAGCGTAATGCGAGTCGAGGCGGACGTCGTCGCGGTAGCGACGAAGGACGCCGAGACGAGCACGTGACACCAGTGCCACCCTGTCTTAGCGTAATGCGAGTCGAGGCGGACTTCGTCGCGGTAGCGATAACGGACGCCGAGACGAGCACGTGACACCAGTTCCACCCTGTCTTAGCGTAATGCGAGTCGAGGCGGACGTCGTCGCGGTAGCGAGGACGGACGCCGAGACGAGCACGTGACACCATTGCCACCCTGTCTTAGCGTAACGCGAGTCGAGGCGGATGTCGTCGCGGTAGCGACGACGGAGGCCGAGACGAGCACGTGACACCAGTGCCACCCTATCTTAGCGTAACGCGAGTCGAGGCGGACGTCGTCGCGGTACCGACGACGGACGCCGAGACGAGCACGTGACACCAGTGCCACCCTGTCTTAGCGTAACGCGAGTTGAGGTGGACGTCGTCACGGTAGCGACGACGGACGCTGAGACGAGCACGTGACACCAGTGCCACCCTGTCTTAGCGTAACGCGAGTCGAGGTGGACGTTGTCGCGGTAGTGACGACGGACGCCGAGACGAGCACGTGACAGCATTGCCTCCCTGTCTTAGCGTAACGCGAGTCGAGGCGGACGTCGTCGCGGTAGCGACGACGGATGCCGAGACGAGCACGTGACAGCATTGCCACCCTGTCTTAGCGTAACGCGAGTCGAGGCGGAAGTCGTCGCAGTAGCGACGACGGACGCCGAGACGAGCACGTGACAGCATTGCCACCCTGTCTTAGCGTAAGCGAGTCGAGGCGGAAGTCGTCGCGGTAGCGACGACGGACGGCGAGACGAGCATGTGACACCAGTGCCACCCTGTCTTAGCGTAATGCGAGTCGAGGCGGACGTCGTCGCGGTAGCGACGACGGACGCCGAGACGAGCACGTGACACCATTGCCTCCCTGTCTTAGCGTAACGCGAGTCGAGGTGGACGTCATCGCGGTAGCGACGACGAATGCCGAGACGAGCACGTGACACCATTGCCTCCCTGTCTTAGCGTAACGCGAGTCGAGGCGGACGTCGTCGCGGTAGCGACTACGGACGCCGAGACGAGCACGTGACACCATTACCATCCTGTCTTGGCGTAACGCGAGTCGAGGCGGACGTCGTCACGGTAGCGACTACGGACGCCGAGACGAGCACGTGACACCAGTGCCACCCTGTCTTAGCATAACGCTAGTCGAGGCGGACGTCATCATGGTAGCGACGACGGACACCGAGACGAGCACGTGACACCAGTGCCACCCTGTCTTAGCGTAACGTGAGTCGAGGCGGACGTTGTCATGGTAGCGACGACGGACGCCGAGACGAGCACTTGACAACAGTGCCACCCTGTCTTAGCATAACGCTAGTTAAGGCGGACGTCGTCATGGTAGCGACGACGGACGCCGAGACGAGCTCGTGACACCAGTGCCTCCCTGTCTTAGCGTAATGCGAGTCGAGGTGGACGTCGTCGCTGTAGCGACAACGGACGCCGAGACGAGCACGTGACACCAGTGCCACCCAGTCTTAGCGTAACGCGAGTCGAGGCGGACATCGTCCCGGTAGCGACGACGAACACCGAGACGAGCACGTGACAGCACTGCCACCCAGTCTTAGCGTAACGCGAGTCAAGGCGGACGTCGTCGCGGTAGCGAGGACGAACGCCGAGACGAGCACGTGACACCAGTGCCACCCTGTCTTAGCGTAACGCGAGTCGAGGCGGACGTCGTCGCGGTAGCGACGAAGGACGCCGAGACCAGCACGTGACACCATTGCCTCCCTGTCTTAGCGTAACGCGAGTCGAGGCGGACGTCGTCGCGGTACCGACGACGGACGCCGAGACGAGCACGTGACACCAGTGCCACCCTGTCTTAGCGTAACGGGAGTCAAGGCGGACGTCGTCGCGGTAGCGATGACGGACGCCGAGACGAGCACGTGACACCATTGCCTCCCACTCTAAGCGTAACGCGAGTCGAGGCGGACGTCGTCGCGGTAGCGACGACGGACGACGAGACGAGCATGTGACACCAGTTCCACCCTGTCTTAGCGTAACGCGAGTCGAGGCGGACGTCGTCGCGGTAGCGACGACGGACGGCGAGACGAGCATGTGACACCAGTTCCACCCTGCCTTAGAGTAACGCGAGTCGAGGCGGACTTCGTCGCGGTAGCGACGACGGACACCGAGACGAGCACGTGACACCAGTGCCACCCTGTCTTAGCGTAACGTGAGTCGAGACGGACGTTGTCACGGTAGCGACGACGGACGCCGAGACGAGCACTTGACAACAGCGCCACCCTGTCTTAGCATAACGCTAGTCGAGGCGGACGTCGTCATGGTAGCGACGACGGACGCCGAGACGAGCACGTGACACCAGTGCCACCCTGTCTTAGCATAACGCTAGTCGACGCGGACGTCGTCATGGTAGCGACGACGGACACCGAGACGAGCACGTGACACCAGTGCCACCCTGTCTTAGCGTAACGTGAGTCGAGGCGGACGTTGTCACGGTAGCGACGACGGACGCCGAGACGAGCACTTGACAACAGTGCCACCCTGTCTTAGCATAACGCTAGTCGAGGCGGACGTCATCATGGTAGCGACGACGGACGCTGAGACGAGCACGTGACACCAGTGGCTCCCTATCTTAGCGTAATGCGAGTCGAGGCGGACGTCGTCGCGGTAGCGACGACGGACGCCGAGACGAGCACGTGACACCAGTGCCACCCTGTCTTAGCGTAATGCGAGTCGAGGCGGACTTCGTCGCGGTAGCGATAACGGACGCCGAGACGAGCACGTGACACCAGTTCCACCCTGTCTTAGCGTAATGCGAGTCGAGGCGGACGTCGTCGCGGTAGCGATGACGGACGCCGAGACGAGCACGTGACACCATTGCCACCCTGTCTTAGCGTAACGCGAGTCGAGGCGGATGTCGTCGCGGTAGCGACGACGGAGGCCGAGACGAGCACGTGACACCAGTGCCACCCTATCTTAGCGTAACGCGAGTCGAGGCGGACGTCGTCGCGGTACCGACGTCGGACGCCGAGACGAGCACGTGACACCAGTGCCACCCTGTCTTAGCGTAACGCGAGTTGAGGTGGACGTCGTCACGGTAGCGACGACGGACGCTGAGACGAGCACGTGACACCAGTGCCACCCTGTCTTAGCGTAACGCGAGTCGAGGTGGACGTTGTCGCGGTAGTGACGACGGACGCCGAGACGAGCACGTGACACCAGTGCCACCCTGTCTTAGCGTAACGTGAGTCGAGGCGGACGTCGTCGCGGTAGCGACGACGGACGCCGAGGCAAGCACGTGACACCAGTGCCACCCTGTCTTAGCGTAACGCGAGTCGAGACGGACGTCGTCGCGGTAGCGACGACGAACGCCGAGACGAGCACGTGACACCATTGCCTCCCTGTCTTAGCGTAACGCGAGTCGAGGCGGACGTCGTCGCGGTAGCGACTACGGACGCCGAGACGAGCACGTGACACCATTGCCACCCTGTCTTGGCGTAACGCGAGTCGAGGCGGACGTCGTCGCGGTAGCGACGACAGACGCCGAGACGAGCACGTGACACCAGTGCCACCCTGTCTTAGCGTAACGTGAGTCGAGGCAGACGTCCTCGCGGTAGCGACGACGGACCCCGAGACGACCACGTGACACCAGTGCCACCCTGTCTTAGCGTAACGCGAGTCGAGGCGGACGTCGTCGCGGTAGCGACGACGGACGCCGATACAAGCACGTGACACCAGTGCCACCCTGTCTTAGCATAACGCTAGTTAAGGCGGACGTCGTCATGGTAGCGACGACGGACGCCGAGACGAGCTCGTGACACCAGTGCCTCCCTGTCTTAGCGTAATGCGAGTCGAGGCGGACGTAGTCGCTGTAGCGACAACGGACGCCGAGAGGAGCACGTGACACCAGTGCCACCCTGTCTTAGCGTAACGTGAGTCGAGGCGGACGTCGTCGCGGTAGCGACGACGGACGCCGAGACGAGCACGTGACACCAGTTCCACCCTGTCTTAGCGTAACGCGAGTCAAGGCGGACGTCGTCGCGGTAGCGAGGACGGACGCCGAGACGAGCACGTGACACCATTGCCACCCTGTCTTAGCGTAACGCGAGTCGAGGCGGACGTCGTCGCGGTAGCGACGACGGACGCCGAGATGAGCACGTGACACCAGTGCCACCCTATCTTAGCGTAACGCGAGTCGAAGCGGACGTCGTCGCGGTACCGACGACGGACGCCGAGACGAGCACGTGACACCAGTGCCACCCTGTCTTAGCGTAACGCGAGTCGAGGCGGACGTCGTCATGGTAGCGACGACGGACGCTGAGACGAGCACGTGACACCAGTGGCTCCCTATCTTAGCGTAATGCGAGTCGAGGCGGACGTCGTCGCGGTAGCGACGACGGACGCCGAGACGAGCACGTGACACCAGTGCCACCCTGTCTTAGCGTAATGCGAGTCGAGGCGGACTTCGTCGCGGTAGCGATAACGGACGCCGAGACGAGCACGTGACACCAGTTCCACCCTGTCTTAGCGTAATGCGAGTCGAGGCGGACGTCGTCGCGGTAGCGATGACGGACGCCGAGACGAGCACGTGACACCATTGCCACCCTGTCTTAGCGTAACGCGAGTCGAGGCGGATGTCGTCGCGGTAGCGACGACGGAGGCCGAGACGAGCACGTGACACCAGTGCCACCCTATCTTAGCGTAACGCGAGTCGAGGCGGACGTCGTCGCGGTACCGACGTCGGACGCCGAGACGAGCACGTGACACCAGTGCCACCCTGTCTTAGCGTAACGCGAGTTGAGGTGGACGTCGTCACGGTAGCGACGACGGACGCTGAGACGAGCACGTGACACCAGTGCCACCCTGTCTTAGCGTAACGCGAGTCGAGGTGGACGTTGTCGCGGTAGTGACGACGGACGCCGAGACGAGCACGTGACACCAGTGCCACCCTGTCTTAGCGTAACGTGAGTCGAGGCGGACGTCGTCGCGGTAGCGACGACGGACGCCGAGGCAAGCACGTGACACCAGTGCCACCCTGTCTTAGCGTAACGCGAGTCGAGACGGACGTCGTCGCGGTAGCGACGACGAACGCCGAGACGAGCACGTGACACCATTGCCTCCCTGTCTTAGCGTAACGCGAGTCGAGGCGGACGTCGTCGCGGTAGCGACTACGGACGCCGAGACGAGCACGTGACACCATTGCCACCCTGTCTTGGCGTAACGCGAGTCGAGGCGGACGTCGTCGCGGTAGCGACGACAGACGCCGAGACGAGCACGTGACACCAGTGCCACCCTGTCTTAGCGTAACGTGAGTCGAGGCAGACGTCCTCGCGGTAGCGACGACGGACCCCGAGACGACCACGTGACACCAGTGCCACCCTGTCTTAGCGTAACGCGAGTCGAGGCGGACGTCGTCGCGGTAGCGACGACGGACGCCGATACAAGCACGTGACACCAGTGCCACCCTGTCTTAGCATAACGCTAGTTAAGGCGGACGTCGTCATGGTAGCGACGACGGACGCCGAGACGAGCTCGTGACACCAGTGCCTCCCTGTCTTAGCGTAATGCGAGTCGAGGCGGACGTAGTCGCTGTAGCGACAACGGACGCCGAGAGGAGCACGTGACACCAGTGCCACCCTGTCTTAGCGTAACGTGAGTCGAGGCGGACGTCGTCGCGGTAGCGACGACGGACGCCGAGACGAGCACGTGACACCAGTTCCACCCTGTCTTAGCGTAACGCGAGTCAAGGCGGACGTCGTCGCGGTAGCGAGGACGGACGCCGAGACGAGCACGTGACACCATTGCCACCCTGTCTTAGCGTAACGCGAGTCGAGGCGGACGTCGTCGCGGTAGCGACGACGGACGCCGAGATGAGCACGTGACACCAGTGCCACCCTATCTTAGCGTAACGCGAGTCGAAGCGGAGGTCGTCGCGGTACCGACGACGGACGCCGAGACGAGCACGTGACACCAGTGCCACCCTGTCTTAGCGTAACGCGAGTCGAGGCGGACGTCGTCGCGGTAGCGAGGACGGACACCGAGACGAGCACGTGACACCATTCCCTCCCTGTTTTAGCGTAACGCGAGTCGAGGCGGACGTCGTTGCGGTAGCGACGGCGGATGCCGAGACGAGCACGTGACACCATTGCCTCCCTGTCTTAGCGTAACGCGAGTCGAGGTAGACGTCGTCGCGGTAGCGAGAACGGACGCCGAGACGAGCACATGACACCATTGCCTCCCTGTCTTAGCGTAACGCTAGTCGAGGCGAACATCGTCGCGGTAGCGACGACAGACGCCGAGACGAGCACGTGACACCATTGCCTCCCTGTCTAAGCGTAACGCGAGTCGAGGCGGACGTCGTCGCGGTAGCGACGACGGACGACGAGACGAGCACGTGACACCAGTTCCACCCTGTCTTAGCGTAACGCGAGTCGAGGCGGACGTCGTCGCGGTAGCGACGACGGACGCCGAGACGAGCATGTGACACCAGTTCCACCCTGTCTTAGAGTAACGTGAGTCGAGGCGGACTTCGTCGCGGTAGCGACGACGGACACCGAGACGAGCACGTGACACCATTGCCACCCTGTCTTAGCGTAACGCGAGTCGAGGCGGACGTCGTCGCTACGAGGACGTGACACCAGTGCCTCCCTGTCTTAGCGTAACGCGAGTCGAGGCGTACGTCGTCGCGGTAGCGACGACGGATGCCGAGACGAGCACGTGACACCAGTGCCACCCTGTCTTAGCGTAACGCGAGTCGAGGCGGACGTCGTCGCGGTAGCGACGACGGACGCCGAGACGAGCACGTGACACCAGTGCCTCCCTGTCTTAGCGTAACGCGAGTCGAGGCGGACGTCGTCGCGGTAGCGACGACGGATGCCGAGACGAGCACGTAACACCAGTGCCACCCTGTCTTAGCGTAACGTGAGTCGAGGCGGACGTCGTCGCGGTAGCAACGACGGACGCCGAGACGAGCACGTCACACCATTGCCCCCCTGTCTTAGCTTAACGCGAGTCGAGGCGGACGTCGTCGTGGTAGCGACGACGGACGCCGAGAAGAGCACGTGACACCATTGCCTCCCTGTCTTTGCGTAACGCGAGTCGAGGCGGACGTCGTCGCGGTAGCGACGACGGACGCCGAGACGAGCATGTGACAGCACTGCCACCCTGTCTTAGCGTAACGCGAGTCGAGGCGGACGTCGTCGCGGTAGCGACGACGGACGCCGAGACGAGCACGTGACAGCACTGCCACCCAGTCTTAGCGTAACGCGAGTCGAGGCGGACATCGTCCCGGTAGCGACGACGAACACCAAGACAAGCACGTGACAGCACTGCCAC
The DNA here is from genome assembly GCA_963921465.1 of Triticum timopheevii. Lineage (NCBI taxonomy): Eukaryota > Viridiplantae > Streptophyta > Magnoliopsida > Poales > Poaceae > Triticum > Triticum timopheevii. The sequence goes on from CAWUFU020000003.1 coordinate 1,258,426, forward strand.
CCAGTCTTAGCGTAACGCGAGTCAAGGCGGACTTCGTCGCGGTAGCGACAACGGACGCCGAGACGAGCACGTGACACCAGTGCCACCCTGTCTTAGCGTAACGCGAGTCGAGGCGGACGTCGTCGCGGTAGCGACGACGGACGCTGAGGCGAGCACGTGACACCGGTGCCACCCTGTCTTAGCGTAACGCGAGTCGAGGCGGACGTCGTCGTGGTAGCGACGACGGATGCCGAGACGAGCACGTGACACCAGTGCCACCCTGTCTTAGCGTAACGCGAGTCGAGGTGGACGTTGTCGCGGTAGTGACGACGGACGCCGAGACGAGCACGTGACACCAGTGCCACCCTGTCTTAGCGTAACGTGAGTCGAGGCGGACGTCGTCGCGGTAGCGACGACGGACGCCGAGGCAAGCACGTGACACCAGTGCCACCCTGTCTTAGCGTAACGCGAGTCGAGACGGACGTCGTCGCGGTAGCGACGACGAACGCCGAGACGAGCACGTGACACCATTGCCTCCCTGTCTTAGCGTAACGCGAGTCGAGGCGGACGTCGTCGCGGTAGCGACTACGGACGCCGAGACGAGCACGTGACACCATTGCCACCCTGTCTTGGCGTAACGCGAGTCGAGGCGGACGTCGTGGCGGTAGCGACGACAGACGCCGAGACGAGCACGTGACACCAGTGCCACCCTGTCTTAGCGTAACGTGAGTCGAGGCAGACGTCCTCGCGGTAGCGACGACGGACCCCGAGACGACCACGTGACACCAGTGCCACCCTGTCTTAGCGTAACGCGAGTCGAGGCGGACGTCGTCGCGGTAGCGACGACGGACGCCGATACAAGCACGTGACACCAGTGCCACCCTGTCTTAGCATAACGCTAGTTAAGGCGGACGTCGTCATGGTAGCGACGACGGACGCCGAGACGAGCTCGTGACACCAGTGCCTCCCTGTCTTAGCGTAATGCGAGTCGAGGCGGACGTCGTCGCTGTAGCGACAACGGACGCCGAGAGGAGCACGTGACACCAGTGCCACCCCGTCTTAGCGTAACGTGAGTCGAGGCGGACGTCGTCGCGGTAGCGACGACGGACGCCGAGACGAGCACGTGACACCAGTTCCACCCTGTCTTAGCGTAACGCGAGTCAAGGCGGACGTCGTCGCGGTAGCGAGGACGGACGCCGAGACGAGCACGTGACACCATTGCCACCCTGTCTTAGCGTAACGCGAGTCGAGGCGGACGTCGTCGCGGTAGCGACGACGGACGCCGAGATGAGCACGTGACACCAGTGCCACCCTATCTTAGCGTAACGCGAGTCGAAGCGGACGTCGTCGCGGTACCGACGACGGACGCCGAGACGAGCACGTGACACCAGTGCCACCCTGTCTTAGCGTAACGCGAGTCGAGGCGGATGTCGTCGCGGTAGCGAGGACGGACACCGAGACGAGCACGTGACACCATTCCCTCCCTGTTTTAGCGTAACGCGAGTCGAGGCGGACGTCGTCGCGGTAGCAACGGCGGATGCCGAGACGAGCACGTGACACCATTGCCTCCCTGTCTTAGCGTAACGCGAGTCGAGGTAGACGTCGTCGCGGTAGCGAGAACGGACGCCGAGACGAGCACATGACACCATTGCCTCCCTGTCTTAGCGTAACGCTAGTCGAGGCGAACATCGTCGCGGTAGCGACGACAGACGCCGAGACGAGCACGTGACACCATTGCCTCCCTGTCTAAGCGTAACGCGAGTCGAGGCGGACGTCGTCGCGGTAGCGACGACGGACGACGAGACGAGCACGTGACACCAGTTCCACCCTGTCTTAGCGTAACGCGAGTCGAGGCGGACGTCGTCGCGGTAGCGACGACGGACGCCGAGACGAGCATGTGACACCAGTTCCACCCTGTCTTAGAGTAACGTGAGTCGAGGCGGACTTCGTCGCGGTAGCGACGACGGACACCGAGACGAGCACGTGACACCATTGCCACCCTGTCTTAGCGTAACGCGAGTCGAGGCGGACGTCGTCGCTACGAGGACGTGACACCAGTGCCTCCCTGTCTTAGCGTAACGCGAGTCGAGGCGGACGTCGTCGCGGTAGCGACGACGGATGCCGAGACGAGCACGTGACACCAGTGCCACCCTGTCTTAGCGTAACGCGAGTCGAGGCGGACGTCGTCGCGGTAGCGACGACGGACGCCGAGACGAGCACGTGACACCAGTGCCTCCCTGTCTTAGCGTAACGCGAGTCGAGGCGGACGTCGTCGCGGTAGCGACGACGGATGCCGAGACGAGCACGTAACACCAGTGCCACCCTGTCTTAGCGTAACGTGAGTCGAGGCGGACGTCGTCGCGGTAGCAACGACGGACGCCGAGACGAGCACGTCACACCATTGCCCCCCTGTCTTAGCTTAACGCGAGTCGAGGCAGACGTCGTCGTGGTAGCGACGACGGACGCCGAGACGAGCACGTGACACCATTGCCTCCCTGTCTTTGCGTAACGCGAGTCGAGGCGGACGTCGTCGCGGTAGCGACGACGGATGCCGAGACGAGCATGTGACAGCACTGCCACCCTGTCTTAGCGTAACGCGAGTCGAGGCGGACGTCGTCGCGGTAGCGACGACGGACGCCGAGACGAGCACGTGACAGCACTGCCACCCAGTCTTAGCGTAACGCGAGTCGAGGCGGACATCGTCCCGGTAGCGACGACGAACACCAAGACAAGCACGTGACAGCACTGCCACCCAGTCTTAGCGTAACGCGAGTCAAGGCGGACTTCGTCGCGGTAGCGACAACGGACGCCGAGACGAGCACGTGACACCAGTGCCACCCTGTCTTAGCGTAACGCGAGTCGAGGCGGACGTCGTCGCGGTAGCAACGACGGACGCTGAGGCGAGCACGTGACACCGGTGCCATCCTGTCTTAGCGTAACGCGAGTCGAGGCGGACGTCGTCGTGGTAGCGACGACGGATGCCGAGACGAGCACGTGACACCAGTGCCACCCTGTCTTAGCGTAACGCGAGTCGAGGCGGACGTCATCGCGGTAGCGACGACGGACGCCGAGACGAGCACGTGACACCAGTGCCACCCTGTCTTAGCGTAACGCGAGTCGAGGCGGACGTCGTCGCGGTAGCGACGATGGACGCCGAGACGAGCACGTGACACCAGTGCCACCCTGTCTTAGCGTAACGCGAGTCGAGGCGGACGTCCTCGCGGTAGCGACGACGGACGCCGAGACGAGCACGTGACACCAGTGCCACCCTGTCTTAGCGTAACGCGAGTCGAGGCGGACGTCCTCGTGGTAGCGACGACGGACGCCGACACGAGCACGTGACAGCAGTTCCACCCTGTCTTAGCGTAACGCGAGTCGAGGCGGACGTCCTCGCGGTAGCGACGACAGACGTCGAGACGAGCAGGTGACACCATTGCCACCCTGTCTTAGCGTAACGCGAGTTGAGGCGGACGTCGTCGCGGTAGCGACGACGGACGCCGAGACGAATATGTGACAACAGTGCCACCCTATCTTAGCGTAACGCGAGTCGAGGCGGACGTCGTCGCGGTAGCGACGACGGACGCCGAGACGAGCACGTGACAGCATTGCCACCCTGTCTTAGCGTAATGCGAGTCGAGGCGGACGTCGTCGCGGTAGCGACGACGGACGCCGAGACTAGCACGTGACACCATTGCCACCCTGTCTTAGGGTAACGCGAGTCGAGGCGGACGTCGTCGCGGTAGCGACGATGGACGCCGAGACGAGCACGTGACAACAGTGCCACCCTGTCTTAGCGTAACGCGAGTCGAGGTGGACGTCGTCGCGGTAGCGACAACGGGCGCTGAGACGAGCACGTGACAACAGTGCCACCGTGTCTTTGGGTAAGGCGAGTCGAGCGGACGTTGTCACGGTAGCGACAACAGACGCCGAGACGAGCACGTGACACAAGTGCCACCCCGTCTTAGTATAACGCGAGTCAAGGCGGCCGCGACGACGGACACCGAGACAAGCACGTGACATCACTGTCACCCTGTCTATGTTAGGGTCACGCAAGTCGAAGCGGACGTCGTCGCGATAGCGAAGACGGACGCCGAGATAAGCACGTGATACTATTGCCACCGTCTTTCTTAGGGTGACGCGAGTCGAGGCGGACGCCGTCGCGATAGCGACGACGGACGCCGAGACGAGCACACAACACCATATTGAGCAAAAAAAAATTAGAGTTTTAAAAAATTATCTAGAATTTGAAAAATGTTGATGTTTTTCATAAAAATCACTATTTTATAATTTATTCAATTTTTTAAATAAGTTTTTTCTTTGCTTTTTTTTAAATTTGAAATTTTTTCATAGTAGATCAATTCAATGAACATTCCGTTCAAGAGAGAAATAGTTGATCAATTCAATTGAGTACGGAATTTTTGGTAATAAAATTATTTTCCTGTAAAGTTTCAATTAAAAGGGAATAGAGGGACGGGCTAATTTATTTTTCTGTGTAAATTTAGCTATTCATTTTGGTTGAAAGTGCTAGTTCATTTTGGTTGAAAGTGGAAATCCCCACCCATAACTATCCCTGAAAAACCACTGGTCCAGAAAGGGAATAGGGGGCCAGGGACCGTTCTGGGCCAACGTTGGGCCAAACTCGCGAAAAGGGAATAGGCTGCGATCGGGATCGATCGAAAAAAGGGAATAGGCTGCGATCGGGAGGCGGCTGTAATTGTCGTTACGCTGTCCGATCCAGCCGGTCGGAAATCGAGCGCGCGGTTTGGGACGCGCGCGCGCGTTAGCCACGCCCCACCCCTTCATAGCCACACTCCAGCCACCTCAGCACCGCGGGCCCACTCATCATTGACAGCGGCTGCCCGTGTTCCTTATTGTTTTGCTTTTGTTTTGCATATTTTCATAAACTAGATGATTCCCCGCGCGTTGCTGCAGGAATTACCTCGCTTGACACACAAACACATCCTCTTCCTATGAACGGTAGCTAACCTAGCAACAAATGAGGGTGGCTGCACATTATTGTGAGCAAGTATGTAAATGAGTGTTGCATTTAAGCACACATGACAACAAATTAGAACTATTTAAAATGTATGGTTATTCGGAAGAAATATGGTTAACAAACTCTCAATATCATATTTATTGGTGTCTTGAGCCAATACATTACACATTTCCATAAGAGAAACTCACTTGGAAAAAGGTTTTTGTAACCAGTTATAGAAATGATGTTGGCAAGGTCTTCCAACTCCTTTTTCCGGAATACCTCCATGAAGCAAACATAGTGGTATAATTCATAGATTTAGACTGCGACTTCCCTAAAATAGGCCATCAATTCAATGAACAAATTCAAGAAGACACACCAAGATTTCGTTCAGAGCAATTTGGATTTTCAATCATCCATGGGAACAATTCAAATAGGAAGATCTCTCAAAGGAGTAAAGATTATTACAGCCGGTAACCAATTAATGGCTTTCCTAATGCCATTGATGTGGCCTGCATAGCAAGCCAAAGAAACAGTAGAAATGTGACATCAACATGTATTGTCCCTAAGAAGACGGGTGGAGATATATGGTTGATATCTTATCTAATCACAAAAATGAGATCAATCCTATGTTATAAATACCTTGAAATGAAATGATACATCAGATAGAGAAAAAGAAAACATGCTTGAGATTTTAACCGGCTAATTTAATTCCATTTATAGATATAAGCAATCAAATAAGTGCCTGTCAAGTTTTGCTGCAAGTACCTACACACATGTAGCATTGCAAAAGTAAACATCTTGTCCTGGTGGTTTCCATTCTAACAAATACTTGATGTCAAGATAAATAAGCAACGCTAGTGGACTGAAAAGGCGAAAGACAAACACACACATTTCTATTAGCAATATCAAATGTGATGTAACAAATTGACGAACCAAATACGTCTAAAGTTGATGCTTGTCGGAAGAAACTGTTAAGGGAATGATAGCAAGAAATTTTAACCACCAGAGTGCAAAAAAATATATAAGAATAGTATAGATTTGACCTACCTTCCTTTACTAAACTGTTGGCAGATAGATCTGAAATGTCAATCCCGTGGCTAGTAAACTGATTTCATGAATGCACGCTAAGAAACGCATGATTCATAAGCCATTGTTGTCCATTATTAATCAGCACGATTCATCGTTCTCACAAAGAACAACTTGAGGAGAAGATACACACGTGTATCACTGCATACAACAAAAGGCTTGATTAACTAACACATCGGAGAAGGGACTGGCATATGTAGCATACCCAAGAAAGGACATAACTGACGCAATCTTGACTTAATGCAAATTCAGATGAACGACACACTACCAAGAGTAAAATACAGAGAGCCAATGCAAGTCATGGTTAACAAAAGCCTTCCAAATTTTTATAGCAAAAATCAGACCAGTCCGGACAAAAGCCATATGGATTGTGAGCACTGAAGTGAGACCTCACTCCGTGTTGCTGTGGTTGAGTTGTGAAAACTGACATCCAATCTACAATCTGAGAAAAATAGGACTGCAGATCCTTCTCACCTGCTTCTATTTGTAAACAAATTGTGTTAAGCAATAAGCCACGGCTCGGGACGGGTCAGGCGCGGTGCGTGTACGTGCGCGCGGTGGCCGCGTCGAGTCTGACCGTGGCGGGCTCAGGCAAGGGTGTGTGCGCATGTGTGCAGTAGCTAGCTAGTTAGGTGCTTGCCGAGTCACTTGGGTCAAGGAGTGAGTTTAGGCCGTAGCTAGTAGTTCATGCGTGGGTTGTTGCGTGCATGTAGTTGGCTAGTGGATGCATGCATTGGTGGTTAGCCGGCCTGGAGTTAGTGGCCGGTAGTGGTGGCCGAGTGTGCCGGTCAGCCTAGTTTGTGAGTGTGTGAGTTAGTGGCTGGGCATAGCCTAGTCTCCTATGTATAAGTATCACTTGAGTAATGAGAAAAGGAGGCCGAGAGGGCTGTGGAAAGATGTAGCCATCGTGTCTACACCAAGGGGCAGGGCCTCTACGCAAAGCTCTTGTGCTCTTCCTTGGTGTGTGTGTGTGTGTCAGTGCAGAGTTTCTCCATGGTGTGTGTTCATGAGAGATGAGAGGAAGAAGAAAGAGCGGCGCCGGGAGGAGGCGGCGCCAACAAATTGCACAGAAGCATCGGCATAGCAGAATCTTGGTCTCGATGCTGTAGAGGGATAAGTTGGTCCAGAGAAGTGAGGGGAGGCAACGTAGGGCTGCAGATGTGTCCTGGGGTCCCGGTTAAGGGCCTTGTTCGGTGCGTTCGTTCGGGGCCGCCGGCGTGAGGAGGAACCGGAGGGGAGGCACGGTGTGCGCAGAGGATAAATCGGCTGCGCGGAGATGTCTTGCAGGCCATGGTGGCGCCAACCTGCTCTTTTTCGAGCCCACCCGACCAGCTAGCTCCCCCATAAACTGGGGCCGCGATGGGGATGGCCGCATCCGGCGCGTCCAGTGCGTCTGCTGTTGCCACCGCGAGGAGGTCACGGAGCGGAGGAACGGTAGGATGTAGCGGCTCTGAACGTCGGCGCTCTAGCGCAGTGTGCCTGATGCCTCCGTCGTTAGGAGGACTTGAAGCAGAGGAACGAAAGGAGGGAGCAGCTCTAAATGCCTGCGTGGGGAGGCTGGCGGCTGGAGGTGGACCCGGAGCTGGTAAAAAAGACTGGGATGACTGTGTGTAATACAGGCTTTAAATAGGATGGCCTAAAATAACTAAAACGATGTGTGTAGAAGAAGAAGGAAGAGTAACCGATGCTTAACAATTAGTATATCCAGACAGGTAGTGGAAGGAAGATGGAGAGGCCCTTCCTTCGTCTTCCACATATATTAGGTGAGTTGAGGTGTGGTAGAAATTATTGTCTTCCACGTACAATTGGTGACATGAGGCATGGTGGAAATTATTATCAGAATAATATTGAGAGGAGGAATAGAAATTTATCGTGTGGGACCTACTTGATGATGTGGATAGGCTGCATGTCAAGAGAAATAGGTTAGTGGGGATGAAATATTTAGGTATTATAAATGCCTTTGTTTTGTGTTGTTAATAACAAAATATGCATGCATTCAAATTAAATAAACTATATATCTAAAGTGCTTAGAATTTTGTGTAGTTTCACAATATCCAACATTCATCCATGTTAAAAATGTTTGAATTGCTGCTTGCATTTAATTTGCATAAACGGCATGCTAAAATGATTTAACTTTATATGTAGATGGGGTGGAAAATGCATGGATTAACATGGTGCACTTTATTTTGCTATTTAACAACTTTAAAATATGGTTTAGTGTAGGATAGTACCAAATCCAAAATATGCATATGATGATTTTCTGGAATTATTGTTTGTTGTTTCCGGCCTAATATAAACTTGACTAGCTAGATAGATTAATTATACTTCATCTCTTGCCATGTTAATCAACATTTAATATTGACGGGTATGACGGGTAGCATAAACGAGAGTGAACTAAATATTTGAACTTGCCATGCCATGACTCATTAAACTAGACATGCATCATACTTGGTAGCGCATCATGCCATGTTTATGCTTGTTGGTTTACAATCTTGTTTGCTTCTTTCCGATTGTGCTTCTTCTCGATAGTTCCGGTTACGTTGCGACTGTGAGGATTTGTTCGACTACGCTGATACGTCTCCAACGTATCTATAATTTTTTATTGTTCCATGTTGTTATATTATCATTCTTGGATGTTTTACAATCATTTTATAATCATTTCATATCATTTTTTGGTACTAACCTATTGACATAGTGCCGAGTGCCAGTTGTTGTCTTCTGGTTGTTTTTTACATCGTAGGAAATCAATACCAAACGGAGACCAAATGCAGCAAAACTTTTTGTGGACTTTTTCTGGACCAGAAGACACAAGTTGGGTCGAAGAAGTACCAGAGGGGTGCCCCGAGGGGGGCACGACCCACCAGGGCACGCCTGGAGGCCCAGGCATTCCCAGGTGGGTTATGACCACCTCGGTGGCCTCTCACACCGCCTCTTTGCTCCATAAATACCCCAATATTGTAGAAACCCGAGGGGAGTTGACAAAATCAATTCCAGCCGCCGCAAGTTCCAGAAACACCAGATCTAATCTAGACACCATCACAGAGGGGTTCATCATGTCCATTGGTGCCTCTTTGATGATGCGCGAGTAGTTTTTTGTAGACCTACGGGTCCGTGGTTAGCAGCCAAATGGCTTCCTCTCTCTCTCTCTCTCTCTATTCTCAATATAATGGTCACTTAGAGATCCATATGATGTAAGGTTTTTGCGGTGTGTTTGTTGGATTCGATGAACTTTGAGTTTATGATCAGATCTATTCTTTATCCATGAAAGTTATCCGAGTCTTCTTTGATCTCTTACATGCATGATTGATTATAGCCTCGTATTTCTTCTCTGGTATTTGGGTTTTGTTTGGCCAACTTGATCTATTTATCTTGCAATGGGAAGAGGTGCTTTGTGATGGGTTCGATCTTACGGTGCTTGATCCCAGTGACAGCAGGGGAAATGACACGTATGTATAGTTGCTATTAAGGATAACAAGATGGGGTCTATTTCTACATAAATAGATCTTTTCTACATCATGTCATCATTCTTATTGCATTACTCCGTTTTCCATGAACTTAATACACTAGATGCATGCTGGATAGCGGTCGATATGTAGAGTAATAGTAGTAGATGCAGGCAGGAGTCGGTATACTAATCTTGGACATGATCCCTATATAATGATCATTGCCTGGATATCGTCATGATTATTTGAAGTTCTATCAATTGCCCAACAGTAATTGTTTTCCAACCATTTGCTATTTTTCTCAAGAGATGCCACTAGTGAAACCTACGGCCCTCGGGTCTCTTCTTGAATATATTTGCCTTGGAATCTATTTTATTTGCTTTTATTTTTAGTTCTATTACACCATAAATACAAAAATAATTTGCTGCACTTTATTTTATTTGCGTTCTATTTGTCCAATCCATTACAACTTTATCCTGTCTCCGTGCCAATTTCTAGCGCCGTTACCCGAAAGGGATAAACAACCCCTTTAACACGTTGGGTTGCGAGTATTTGTTATTTGTGTGCGGGAGTTGTTTACGTTGTGTTGCGTGGTTCTCCTACTGGTTCGATAACCTTGGTCTCATCACTGAGGGAAATACCTACCGTTGCTATGATGCATCATCCCTTCCTCTTTGGGGAAGTATCGACGCAGTTCAAGCAAACATCAAAAATGCTGCGGCCATGCTTTGTCACAAGTTGAAAGCCCTTCGACACGCCCTTAAGATTTGAAGTAAGAATATCTCTCGGCTTTCTATTGCGTTCACTAATTGTAATGATGTTCTTGCGGACCTAGATGAACTGGAAAACAAGCGTTGCCTTTCTCTTCTAGAAGCAAACTTTCAAAACATCTTTAAAGCTCATCTTCTCCGGCTGCTGAAGTATCAGAAGATTTATGGGAAAAAGCGCTGCACCATCCCGTGGATCAAGTTTGGAGACGAGAACACTAAATTCTTCCAAGCGATCGCCACTGAACGATACCATAAGAACAACATTGCCTCGCTCCGCACTGAGGATGACAGGGTGGTTGAAGATCACCCTGGTAAGGAGGCGCTCCTTCACTCCAGTTACAAAGCCAGGATGGGGACAACTGCTCAGTGTGATATGAAGTTTGACCTACTTCTTTAATCCACCGGGCAAATAATCTCGACATCCTTACTGAGCCATTCACTCCAGAAGAAACCGATGGTGTAGTCAAGGAAATGCCTCCGGATCGGGCCCCGAGACTTGATGGTTTTAGTGCATCTTTTCTCAAAGCCTGCTGGCCAATCATCAAGCATGATTTTTATTTGTTGTGCTCACAATTCTATGATGGAAACCTTGACATCACCAGTATCAACAACGACCACATTACACTAATCCCCAAGGTTAATGCGCCTGCCTCAGTTAATGATTACAGACCGATCACCCTGCTTAACTGCTGCCTGAAACTACTGAAGAAGCTTCTAGCCAATCGTTTGCAATGCATAATCTTGCAACTGGTGCACCGCAACCAATATGGATTTCTTAAGGGGAGAACCATCCAAGACTGCCTTGCATGGGCCTATCATTATATTCATCAATGCCACACGTCTGGTAGGGAGATCATCCTTCTCAAGCTCGATTTTGCAAAGGCATTTGACACTGCTGCGCACGAGCCCATGATTAACATCATGCTTCATATGGGCTTCAATGACCGTTGGATCTCCTGGATTAACTGCCTTTTCTCATTTGGACGATCTTCTGTCCTCTTGAACGGCGTGCCTGGCCGACAATTCCCATGCAGATGTAGGGTTCGTCAAGGAGACCCTCTCTCACCGCTTATCTTTGTCTTTGTGGTGGAGTTACTTCAAGCCGCAATCAATGATGCGTTTCATGAAGGCAGCCTTGCCTTACCCTTTCCATGCATTGGTCAGACTGATTATCCGGTTCTTCAAAATGCGGATAACACGCTCATTGTCCTTCCTGCATGCATTCAACAAGCCACGCTGGTTAAGGAGATTATGTCTGACTATGCCTCCTCCATTGGCCTCAAGACTAATTCCACAAGTCCACGTTGATCCCGATTAATCTTGTTACATCTACCACTTCTAATCTGGCTAGAGTCTTCAGATGTGCTATTGGTTCTATGCTATTCACCTACCTTGGCCTTCCCTTGGGCACGACTCGACCTACAATCCAAGATTTTATGCCCTTGGTCTGTCGCTTGGAAAGGCAGCTGACTCCCACCATTGCGATTATGACGTATGGTGGTAAGCTTTCTTGATTAAATGCATCGGTCACGTCTCTTCTGGTGTTTTCCATGTGCACTCTCTAATTCCCTCCCAAGCTCATTGAGATCCTTGATAAGATTAGACGCAGATGTCTCTAGACCAAGAAAACTGAGTAGGGTGACAAATGCAACTCTTTGGCTGCTTGGGATTTGGTTTGTCGACCTAAGAAAAATGGTGGTTTAGGGGTGATAAACCTAAAGATTCACAATGAGGCCTTGCTCTTGAAATTCCTTCACAAATTCTTTAATAGACTCGATGTGCGTTTGGTCAACCTCATCTGGGATAATCACTATGATGGCAAAATTGCACACGTTGTGGACCCTGTTGGCTCATTCTGGTGGAAGGACATTCTTAAGCTGACCCCCATCTATCGTGGAATTTCTCGGGTTCAGCTGGTAGATGGCAACTCGACCCTTTTTTGGAAAGATCTCTGGAGAGAGGAAGTGCTTCAAATCTCGCACCCTCATGCCTTCTCGTTCGACATGCAGGAGGACGTGCCGGTCGTGGAGGCAATGGCCAATATGGACATGCATGCAACCTTTCATCTTCCTGTCTCTATCCAGGCTCTTGCTAAGATCCAGGATATTGAGCAGCAGCCATGGATATCTCCATCGACCTCTCCACATGATGTTTGGCATTATTCCTGGGGGGCCACGCTATACAAACCAAGAGACTACTACAACAACTACTTTTGAGATGGTGTGGCGCATCAAGCTTTCAGTCAACTCTGGAAATCCAAATGCACAATGAAGATCAAAGTTTTTGGCTGGTTATTGTTTCATGATAGACTGAACACGCACAACATGTTGAAGACGAGGCACTACAATATTGGCAATAACTTCAACTGTATCCTCTGTGACCAGCACATTGAAGAAATTGTGGATCACATGGTTTTCTCCTGCCCGTTTAGCCAGAGCTGCTGGGCTAGACTAAATATTGTTTTGCCAACGTTCCTTTGCCGCCTCAACCTTCTTCAAACCACTAAGGATACATGGCCGAACACATTCTTTTATGAAACATTTTTGACGCAGCGTGGAGCATTTGGAAGGAGAGAAACAACAAGCATTTCAGAGGACTGGCCCCCAGTGTGGATTCTTGGCTGACCAGATTCAAAGAAGACTTGTCCTTACTACAACATAGGGTTAAAGAAGCACATAGAGCTGCTCTATCAACTATTGTGCTTCTGTAGTATAGCCCTCTCCTCTCTTTTAAGCTAGTTGGGCATCCACACCATAGGTGGATAGGCAGTGCCTTGTATTGTAGCCGATATGTCTATGTAAACCTCCCATTTATATAGATATATGAAGTGATCACAGTAGGGGTTTTCCCCCTACTGTCCTTTTTGTCAAAAGAAACATCAAAAGGAATTTCGGGCGCCATTGCCGGGTAGGATCACGTCAAGATAATCTCCCGTCAACGTGCTTTCCGGCGCCGTTGCCGGGGAGACATCATCCACATCAACTAGGTTCCTAATCACAAATCTCATCTCCTTGCAATTTACATTAGTTGCCATTTGCCTATTGTTTTCCTCTCCCCCACTTCACAAAAATTTGTCGTTTTTATTCGCCCTCTCTTTCGTTCGCCGTTTTCTCGTCAGATCTATTTTTGAGTGCAATCTTGTTGTGTAGTCACCATGACTCAAGAGAACACCAGGTTGTGTGATTTCTCACATACCAACAACAATGATTTATTAGCACACCGATTGCTCCTCCCGCCACTAGTGCGGAGTCTTGTGACAATAATACTGCTTTGCTGAATCTTGTTATAGAAGAACAATTTTCCGGTAATCCTAATGAGGATGTTGCGGCGGATATTAACACATTCGTGGAATTATGCAATATGCAAAACAAAAAATATGTGGACAATGATGGTGTGAAGTTGAAATTATTTCCGTTTTCTTTCCGAGGTCGCGCAACATTGGTTTTCTTCTTAGCCTTGCAATAGTATCGATTCTTGGAACAAGTGCAAGGATGCTTTTATTACTAAGTATTTTCTGCTCGCAAAAATCATTTCCCTTAGAACCCACATCATGAATTTCAAGCAACTTGAACATGAGCATGTTGCACAATCTTTGGAAAGGATTAAATAGATGCTAAGGAATTGCCCAACTCATGGGTTAAATCTTTGGATGATCATACAAAAAATTTATGCCGGGTTGAATTTTGTTTCTCGTAAGCTTTTAGATTCCGCCGTGGGGGGGGGGGGGTACTTTTATGGAAATTACTTTGGGTGAAGCTACTAAATTTCTAGACAATATTATAGCAAATTACTCACAATGGCATACCGAAAGAGCTCCTACTAGTAAAAAAGACAATTCGGTAGAAGAAATAAATTCTTTGAGTTAGATTTTGATGCTCTTATGAAGTTGGTTGCTAATAAAGGTTCTCCCATTTATTTTAATGATGTGCATTTGTCTACTTTGATTGAGAAAATAGTGATACCATAGATGTGAATTTTATCTCGCAAAACAATTTCAATAACAATGCTTATAGAGGTAATTATAATCCTAGGTCTTTTCCTAGTAATTCCTCTAATAATTATGGTAATTACTATGGTAATCCTTCTTATAATAATAATAGAAACACGTCCGATCTTTAGAATAATATTAAAGAATTTATCAATACTCAAAAAGTTTTCTATGCTACGATAGAACAAAAGCTGAAAAAAGTTGATGATATGTCTAGAAGTATTGAAGTATTGATAGAATTTCTCATGATGTAGAAACTCTCAAAATGAAAATTTGTGTGCCTAAATTTGAAGAATTAATTTAAGCTCTTTATGTTTTATGGATGAAAGTAAGAAAAGAACAACTATGCTTAGAGCGAAAAGAGATTTTTTTTCAAAAAAAAGCGTTTTCTAGTGATTGCTTTCATAAAAGTGATGAAGATCTTAAAATGATTGGTGTTTCCTCTATTGGTTCTTTGTTTAGTAAAATTAAGAATGATGAAAAAGAGATTGAAGAAGAGTCAAGTTTAGCTAGAAGGCGTCCAGATAATTCGGAGCATGAAAATCTTGTTGAGAAAATTGATAAAAGTGGGTTTGAAGAGGACAAAACTTTAATTAGTGATGTGCCCACAATTTGGGATTACAAATACTTTAATTATGATAGTTGCTCTATGGTTGATTGTATTTCTTTGTTGCAATACATGATAAATTCACCCCATTCTTATGAACAAAATAAAGCTTTCACTAAACATATTGTTGATTCTATGATGAAAGCTTTTGAAGAAAAGTTGGAATTAGAAGTTTCAATTCCCAAAAAATTACATGATGAATGGGAAGCAACCATCAAAGTCAAGATTAAAAATTATGAGTGTTTTGCTTTATGTGACTTGGGTGCTAGTGTTTCTACAATTTTGAAATCTTTATGTGATGTGCTTGGTCTTACCGATATTGAAGAACGCTCTTTAAATTTGCACTTGGCGGATTCTACTATTAAAAAGCCTAAGGGGAGAATTAATGATGTTCTTATTGTCGGCATTCTGGGAACAGGGGTACCAAAACTTGCCTGCCTGTGGCCCACGGCATGGCTCCATCGACGCAGTATACTAGTTTCCTCTTTGGTGCAAAGGAGGCAAGCAGCAGGTGCGGAGTCCCGAGGAAGCAACCAAAGGATTCCATTCCTGTGCAACAAGACCAAGACCACTAGGACGGCAGGACGGAGGCCATCACCGAGCCCACCACGGCGTCACGACCAGAGGCTTTTGCAAGCGAAGACCACTTTCATCAGCATAAGATGTACTAGCTGTCTCCCTTCAAATTTGGCTGTTGTAGGATCCCTTCCCGCCTTCATTTGGGAAGAGGACCAATGCTACTATAAATAGGACCTAGCCACCATCATGGACGGGGGGAGGTCGACCGAATCCACTCCACCCTCACCAGCTCACTTGAGCTCAAGAATACATCTCATGAGATTGTTCACCACTTTACTAGTTCATCCTCAGCCCCACGAGGCAGATCCGCCATAAAGCAGGAGTAGGGTTTTACACCGCGAGGTGGCCCAAACCTGGGTAAACTGATGTGTCCCCTTTTCTTCGAGTTCGTCGTGCTAGGCTGTGAGATTTGCGAGCAGGCAGACTGGGATCTTCGCACGCACCCCAAAGTTCAAACGTCTCAAGGGTTTGCGGAACCCGAAATCCAACACTTATTTTTGCAAATAGGAATTATGTGCCCATAGATTTTATTGTTCTTTATATTCATTGCAATCCATCTTGTCTAATTATACTTAGTAGACCATTTTTATGTACTATTGGTGCCGTGATTGAGATGAAAGAAGGCAATATTAAATTCCAATTTCCACTAAGGAAGGGTATGGAACACTTCCCTATAACAAGAATTAGGCCACCATATGAATAAATCATGAGGTCATCATATGGATCCAGAAGTAAAGATGACAAAACTTAGATCCTTTGCATTATGCCTAGCAACGGGCGTAAAACGATAGCGCTCGTTCGGAGGCAACGCAACTTGTATCTTTTTGCTTTTTGGTTTTCTTGTTGTTTTCAATAAAATACCAAATTATGGCTCTGATTAGATGTGTTTTTGTGGTTTAAATCCGTGTTTGTGCCAAGCAAGGCTTTTGGGAAGATTTGGGTGAGAGTTGATTTGATCTTGCTGAAAAACAGAAACTTTTGCGCTGACAAAAATATTTCCTGTTTTTAACAGAAGAGTGCTTTTGAGTTGATTATTTTTGCAGAGGATTTATAAACAAATTGCTCATGTTGTCCTAATTTTTCAGAATTTTTTGACTTATAGAAGTATTCGAAGTAGTCAGATTGCTATAGATTCTGTTTTTGAAATTGATGCTAAGGAATTGCCCAACTCATGGGTTCTGCTTTTGATAGATTCTGTTTTCTTTGTGTTGTGTGCTTGTTTTTATGATTCTATGGTTTTCTTTGAAGAGTTTTTGCCATAGAAAACTTGGAATACAGTAGTTATAATGCAAAAATAAAATATGAATGGGTTTGCAATAGTACTTATAGTAGTGGTTTGATTTCTTATACAAACGGATCTCACGAAGGTTTTGTTGAGTTTTGTGTGATTGAAGTTTTCAAGTTTTGGGTGAGATTACGATGGATGGAGGAATAAGGATTAGCAAAAGGCTAAGCTTGGGGGTGCCCAAGTCATGCCACGATCATATTCAAGAAGTAGCAAGCAACTAAGCTTGGGGATGCCCCTGAGGGAGTCCGGGATTAGCGGGTCCTCGGACAGCCAGACTATATGCTTTTGCCAGACTGTTGGACTATGAAGATACAAGATTGAAGACTTCGTCCCGTGTCCGGGTGGGACTCTCCTTTGCATGGAAGGCAAGCTTGGCAATTCGGGTATGTAGATTTCCTTCTCTGTAGCCAACTCTGCGTAGCCTAGCCCCCTCCGGTGTCTATACAAACCGGAGGGTTTAGTCCGTCGGACAACAACAATCATAATCATAGGCTAGCATCTAGGGTTTAGCCTCTACGATCTCGTGGAAGATCAACTCTTGTAATACTCATATCATCAAGATCAATCAAGCAGGAAGTAGGGTATTACCTCCATCAAGAGGGCTTGAACCTGGGTAAACATCGTGTCCCCTGCCTCCTGTTACCATTAGCCTTAGACGGACAGTTCGAGACCCCCTACCCGAGATCCGCCGGTTTTGACACCGACATTGGTGCTTTCATTGAGAGTTCCACTGTATCGTCGCGATAAGGCTTGATGGCTCCTTCAATCATCCTCAACAATGCGGTCCAGGGTGAGGTTTTCCTTCCCGGACAGATCTTCGTATTCGGCGGCTTCGTACTCGCTTGGCCATCTAGAGCAGATCGATACCAATGCCCCTGGCCATCAGGTCAGGTTTGGAATCTTGAACTATACTGCCGACATCTGCGGAGACTTGATCTTCGACGGATTCGAGCCCATGTCAGGTGCGCCGAACAGTCATGACGAGCATGACTTAGATCTGCCATCGGACAGTGTTTGGGAGATCACACCTGCGGCTGCGCCGCCCCTCAATCCGGAGCAGATCGTGCCATCCGAGGACGGGTGGATGGACCCTGCCACGGAGGCCACACACTCAGCGGCGATAGAGCCGAACACTGGCTTCACCTCATATGAGGCCGGTGTCATCGGACCCTCGGACTCGTCTCCGGCCACAGGCTCTGAACCGCGTGCATCCGTGCCTATCAAATCGATTGGGCATCAATCATGGAGTTTACCTTCACGGATATCTTTCAACACTCGCCCTTGGGCGATGTGCTAAATTCATTAAAGTCTCTCTCTTTGTCAAGAGACTCTCGGCCGTACTATGTCCGGCTTGAGGGGGAAGCGTACGACGAAGAAATTCGTTCCCCACCCACCACCCACTTGATAGCCACTGTCGACAACTTAACCGACACGCTTGACTTCGACTCCGAAGACATCGACGGCATGTACGACGATGCAGGAGAAGAACAGGAACCACCACCTAAAGGGCACTGGACAGCCAAGGAAAGCAATGGCGAGGATGCAATGGAGGACAATCCCATCAAGCAGCAACCAAAGCGATGACGTATGCGCCGCTCTAAATCCTGCCATAGTAAAAACAGCGATAACGGCGCAAGAAAGAATAATACCCCGGCCGACTCCAAAGGAAACGACGACCCCATGGACCCAGCGATGGAGCAGGATGAGCCAAGGGACGGTGAACATAGTCAGGAGCCGACATCCGATGACGCCGATCCTAAGGGAAAAATTCATCAAGCTATCTCCGGAGAGGAGAACAGTCAGGACGACAATGCGCTCATCATCCCGGAAAAACACTTGGAACAAGAGAACCTCCATAGAAGGCTTATTGCCACTGCGAGAAGCATGAAGAAGCAGAAGCAAAGGCTTAAGGCCGCGTAGGATACGCTCAACCGCAGATGGAACAAAGTGCTTGACACTGAAGAAAAATATGGTGGAAATTGAGGGAGTCCTGGATTAGGGGGTATCCGGACAGCCGGACTGTGTACAACGTCCGGACTACTGAAGCGTGAAGATACAAGACTCAAGACTTCGGCCCGTGTCCGGATGGGACTTTCCTTGGCGTGGAAGGCAAGCTTGGCGATCCAGATATTATATTTCCTTCCTTGTAACCGACTCCATGTAAACCCTAGCCCTCTCCGGTGTCTATATAAACCGGAGAGGTTGGTCCTTAGAAGGCCGATCACAATTACATTCATACCATCATAGGCTAGCTCCTAGGGTTTAGCCTCTATGATCTCATGGTAGATCTAGTCTTGTACTACCCATATCATCAATATTAATCAAGCAGGAAGTAGGGTTTTACCTCCATCGAGAAGGCCCAAACCTGGGTAAACACTTGTGTCCCTTACTTCTTGTTGCCATCAGCCTTGACGCACAGATCGGGACCCCCTACCCGAGATCCGCCGGTTTTGACACCGACATTGGTGCTTTCATTGAGAGTTCCTTTGTGACGTCACCGTCAGGCTCGATGGCTCCTTCGATCATCATTAACGATGCTGTCCAGGGTGGAGTAGATCGATAGCTATGCCCCCGGCCATCAAATAAGGTTCGGAAACCCGAACCACACGGCGGATACCCGAGGAGACTTGATCTTTGGCGGATTCGGGCCAGCGCCAGAAGCACCGAACAGTCAGTATGAGCATGACTTAGACCTGCTGTCAGACGTTGCTTGGGATATCATCCCGGCAGAAGCCCCGGACCTAAATCCGTGACAGGTTGCGTTGCCTAAAGACGGCGGGCTGGACCCCGCCCCACAGGCCGTACCCTCATCGGCGATTGAGCCGAACATAGGCTTCACTTTTGAGGAAACCGATGACCCCGGGCCCATGGACTCATGTCCGGTTGTAGGCTCCAGTCCGTGCGTCCCCGGGCCCGCTGATCTTGGCTGGGCTCCGGTGATGGAGTTCACCGCGGGTGACATCTTTCAGCACTCGCCCTTCGCGACATACTAAACTCATTCAAAACCCTCTCTTTGACAGAGAATCTCAGGCCGAATTATGTCCGTCTCGAGTGGGAAGCAGGCGACGAAGACATTCGTTGCCCACCCACCACCCACTTCATAGCCACGGTTGATGATTTAACCGATGTGCTGGACTTCGACTCCGAAGACATCGACGGTATGGACGACGATGCAGGAGAAGACTCAAAATCTATGAGGTGCCGGATTCATGCCTCGCCACACAACATATACATGGTGGATATGCCCAAGGAAGGCAACGGTGACAATCGGGAAGATAACACCCCTGGACAAAAACCAAAGCAACGGCGCAGACGCCGTTCCAAATCCGGCAACAGTAACAGTATCAGCAAGAGCGCGAGAAGAATGGATACTCCGGTCAACCCCGATGGAAATAATGACCAAACAGAACCAGCGATGGAGCAGGACGAACCAGGTCACGCCGAACATAGTCCGGGTCATACGCTCGAAGAAAACGATCCAGAGGGACGAGTGCACCAATCCGGCCCAGGACAAGAAGACAGTCCGGACGACGACGCGTTCATCGTTCCGGAAGAACGCGTGGAACGAGAGAACCTCCATAGAAAGCTTATGTCCACAATGAGAGGTCTGAAGAAGCAGAAGCAACGGCTTAAAGCCGCACAGGAAACGCTCAATCGTAGATGGAATAAAGTGCTAGACACTGAAGAAAGATATGACGACGATCACCATACAAAGAGCTACCCAAAACGCAAACTACTGCTAGAATTCAACGATGAGGCCGTTCCACCGAAGAACAACATGAACAGGAGACCAAGAGTACCACCTCTTAGCCGCAATAAATCAGCTGCCGAAGACACCCACAATCTACGTGAGCACCTGGAGAAGAAAGCTGGCGCAGCTAGGTCCATCTACGGATCTAAAGGAGACACCCCGGCGAGGGACTATGGCCGTCAAAACAATTTTGACAACCAAACACCAGTTCGGAATAAACATCGGACACAACAACAGCCAACGACATGCCACAGGGCGTCCAGATACAGAGGGGCTGCTCACCCCCTGTGCTTTACTGATGAAGTACTGGACCATGAATTCCCACAGGGCTTTAAACCTGTAAACATAGAGGCATACGACGGAACGACAGACCCAGGGGTCTAGATCAAGGACTTTATCCTCCACATACACATGGCCCGTGGAGATGACTCCATGCCATCAAATACCTTCTCTTCAAACTAAAGGGACCGGCCCGACACTGGTTGAAAAGCCTCCCCGAAAATTCAATCGGGAGCTGGGAAGAACTAAAGGACGCTTTCAGGGCCAATTTTCAAGGGACTTATGTCCGGCCTCAGGATGCTGACGATTTAAGTCACATAATCCAACAACCCAGAGAGTCTGCCCGCAAGCTTTGGAACAGATTCCTCACTAAGAAGAATCAAATTGTTGACTGTCCGGATGCCGAAGCCTTAGCGGCATTCAAGCACAGCATCCGGGATGAGTGGCTCGCCAGACAACTCGGCCAAGAAAAGCCAAGGACAATTGCAGCCCTAACAAGTCTTATGACCCACTTTTGTGCGGGAGAAGATAGCTGGCTTGCCCGTAAAGGCACCAGCGACCCCAACACATCCGAAATAAGGGATGGCAACGGGAAACCACGACGTAATAAGAACAAACGCCAAAACAAGGAATAGAGCCCGGACAACATAACGGTTAATGCCGGATTCCGAGGCTCTCGACCTAACTAGCAAAATAAGCAACCTAAAGGCAGTAAAGAGGGACCGTCCGGTCTGAACAGAGTTCTGGACAGACTATGCCAAATTCATGGCACCCCCGACAAACCTGCGAACCACACGCACAGAGAGTGCTGGGTCTTCAAGCAGGCCGACAAACTAAACGCCGAACACAAGGGAAGGGAAACACCAAGTGAAGACGAGGATGAACCTCGCCAACCGAACACTGGGGGACAGAAAACATTCCCGCCAGAGGTTAAAACAGTGAATATGATCCACGCGACTCGTACATCCTTGGGAAGGCACGAACGTGCCCATAAAGACGCACACGATATAGAGCCCATCGTACCCACACCTAACTATTGGATGTCTTGTTCGATCACCTTCGATCACCTAGACGGCCGAACTAACATTCGGCGCAAAGGATTAAATGCCTTGGTGCTTGACCCAATAATCAACGGATACCATCTCACTCATGTCCTCATGGACGGTGGCAGCAGTCTCAATTTAATATATGAGGAGACCGTCCACAGGATGGGGATAGACTCAACCAAAATTAGCAAGATTCACACCACATTTGAAGGGGTGATACCAGGCGTTGAAGCCTATAGCAAGGGCTTCGTCATACTGGAGGTAACATTCGGCTCTCTAGGTAACTCCAGAAGCGAAGACCTAGTCTTCATCATCGCACCCTTCCAAAGCGGCTATCAAGCATTGCTCGGAAGAACGGCCTTCGCCCGCTTCAACGCATTGCCGCATCATGGCTACCTTACACTCAAGATGCCCGGTCCATGCAGCGTCATCATCGTTAGCGGAACAACGGAGCACCTTTCGCGCGCAGAGGAATACGCGAGGGCCCTAGCGGCCGGACTATAAGCGGCCTCTAAACAAAATTATACCAGGTCGTTAAGACCACGGACACGGTTAGATGAGTCCGGCAGCCCACATTAAACTAGGGAAATTGTATACGTAATCCTATAGCGGACACGAGGGGCTAATAATACAGCCCCACACTCTCGGCTCAACCTTATTGGCAGGCCAGCATTTTACATTTTCTACTACCCATCGCACATTTACGTTGCACTCTTCTATGAGATCCCCTTTTTCCGCAGACAATGTTCGCGCGATACCCTTCCAGGATGCGGCACAATGGTGACAAAGGCGCAGACGTGCAGCAGGGCCCCGTCCATAGGTTTATTTTTAGATTAGGCCCATGTGTAAACCTTTTCTATTGCCTCTTGTTGTTTCATCATCCCATGGGTTCTATACCCACAGAGGATACAGCCGTTTTTGGCATTACGCCACGACAGATTAATGCATGCACCTGGACATACAGGGTTTAGAATTAATGGGCATTCTTGAGCCCATCATCTGTTAGAAAGTTCGAATACCTTCGGGAGTGTTCGGCATCACGAATTTGGCCTTATATGCATCAGCTCCGAATCATGTCTTTGGTCAAATGTTGGGATTGCCCGGCTCCTGGGTTTGCCGCCTTATGTTCCGTTATAATCGGCTAAGGTGGCCAAAGGAGAACTACTGCGATTGTGCCCTGGTTATTCCGGATGAGCACCTCAGTAGAGAAAGCCGAAAACCGACCGTCATGATACAGCGAGAGACTGATCAACCACTCGACGACTCACCGGAATCTCTAGGATTCCTCCGCCTTAACGAAGGACCATTTCCCGGCCTGGTACATACGCGCCCGTATTTAGATGCACGCGATGGTACCATGGCCTACATAGTAGCCCCAATATTAGAATCCCGCGGCTAAGCGAAAGTGTTACAGCTATATAGTCCGGTTTCCTAGTTTGACGTGCGATCACCTCCTTGCCGGACCAAGACGTTGGATAAAGAGTGATCAGGCACATTTTTTCGCGAACACCCCCGCATTGTATGCATGGGAGCTGAAGCCAACGACTGATATCTTTCGGATTACATACATATACACACACACACACACACACACACACACACACACACACACACACACAGATATATATATATATATATATATATATATATATATATATATATATATATATATATATATATATATGGTCGTGCTATTCGTCACCCCTGGGCGAGGAATAGTTGTTCTTCACCCCCTCTATTTTAACATCAATGCACCTGTTGGGGAACGTAGTAATTTCAAAATTTTCCTACGCACACGCAAGATCATGGTGATGATATAGCAACGATAGGGGAGGGTGTTCGTCCACGTACCCTTGTAGACCGTAAGTGGAAGCGTTAACACAATGCGGTTGATGTAGTCGTACGTCTTCACGATCCGACCGATCCAAGCACCGAACGTACGGAGCCTCCGAGTTCAGCACACGTTCAGCTCGATGACGATCTCCGGCCTCTGATCCAGCCGAGCTCCAGAGATGAGTTCCGTCAGCACGACAGCGTGGTGACGATGATGATGTTCTATCGGCGCAGGGCTTCGCCTAAACTCCGCGACGATATGACCAAGGTGGAATATGGTGGAAGGGGGCACCGCACACGGCTAAGGAACGATCCGTAGATCAACTTGTGTGTCTATGGGGTGCCCCCCGCCCCCGTATATAAAGGAGACAGGGGGGAGGAGGCCGCCGGCCAAGGAGGGCGCGCCAAGGGGGAGTCCTACTCCCACCGGGAGTAGGACTCCCTCTTTCCAAGTAGGAGTAGGAGAAGGGGGGAAAGAGGAGGAAGAGGGGAAGGAAAGGGGGGGCGCCGCCCCCCTTCCCTTGTCCTATTCGGACTAGGAAGGGGAGGGGCGCGCGGCCCCCTCCTGCCTCCTTCCCTCTTCTCCTTCGAGGCCCATGTAGGCCTAATAACCCCCCGGGGGGTTCTGGTAACCTCCCGGTACTCCGGTAAAATGCCGATTTCACCCGGAACTATTCCGATGTCCAAACATAGGCTTCCAATATATCAATCTTTATGTCTCGACCATTTCGAGACTCCTCGTAATGTCCGTGATCACATCCAAGACTCCGAACAAACTTCGGTACATCAAAACTTATAAACTCATAATAAAACTGTCATCGAAACGTTAAGCGTGCGGACCCTACGGGTTCGATAACTATGTAGACATGACCTAGAACCATTCTCGGTCAATAACCAATACCGGGACCTGGATGCCCATATTGGTTCCTACATATTCTACGAAGATCTTTATCGGTCAAACCGCATAACAACATACGTTGTTCCCTTTGTCATCGGTATGTTACTTGCCCGAAATTCGATCGTCGGTATCCAATACCTAGTTCAATCTCGTTACCGGCAAGTCTCTTTACTCGTTACGTAATACATCATTCCGTAACTAACTCATTAGCTACATTGCTTGCAAGGCTTATAATGATGTGCATTACCAAGAGGGCCCAGAGATACCTCTCCGACAATCGGAGTGACAAAACCTAATCTCGAAATACGCCAACTCAACATGTACCTTCGGAGACACCTGTAGTACTCCTTTATAATCACCCAGTTACGTTGTGACGTTTGGTAGTACCCAAAGTGTTCCTCCGGTAAACGGGAGTTGCATAATTCTCATAGTTACAGGAACATGTATAAGTCATGAAGAAAGCAATAGCAGTATACTAAATGATCAAGTGCTAGGCTAACGGGATGGGTCATGTCAATCACATCATTCTTCTAATGATGTGATCCCACTAATCAAATGACAACACATGTCTATGGTTAGGAAACATAACCATCTTTGATTAATGAGCTAGTCAAGTAGAGGCATACTAGTGACTATAGTTTTGTCTATGTATTCACACATGTATCATGTTTCCGGTTAATACAATTCTAGCATGAATAATAAACATTTATCATGATATGAGGAAATAAATAGTAACTTTATTATTACCTCTAGGGCATATTTCCTTCGGTCTCCCACTTGCACTAGAGTCAATAATCTAGATTACATAGTAATGATTCTAACACCCATGGAGTCTTGGTGCTGATCATGTTTTGCTCGTGAGAGAGGCTTAGTCAACGGGTCTGCAACATTCAGAGATCCGTATGTATCTTGCAAATCTCTATGTCTCCCACTTGGACTTGGTCCCGAATGGAATTGAAGCGTCTCTTGATGTGCTTGGTCCTCTTGTGAAATCTGGATTCCTTTGCCAAGGCAATTGCTCCAGTATTGTCACAGAAGATTTTCATTGGTCCCGATGCACTAGGTATGACACCTAGATCGGAAATGAACTCCTTCATCCAGACTCCTTCATTTGCTGCTTCAGAAGCAGCTATGTACTCCACTTCACATGTAGATCCCGCCACAACGCTTTGTTTAGAACTGCACGAACTTACAGCTCCACCGTTTAATATAAACACGTATCCGGTTTGCGATTTAGAATCGTCCGGATCAGTGTCAAAGCTTGCATCGACGTAACCATTTACGACTAGCTCTTTGTCACCTCCATATACGAGAAACATATCCTTAGTCCTTTTCAGGTATTTCAGGATGTTCTTGACCGCTGTCCAGTGATCCACTCCTGGATTACTTTGGTACCTTCCTGCCAAGCTTATTGCTAAGCATACGTCAGGTCTAGTACACAGCATTGCATACATGATAGAGCCTATGGCTGAAGCATAGGGAACATCTTTCATTTTCTCTCTATCTTATGCTGTGGTCGGGCATTGAGTTTGACTCAACTTCACACCTTGTAGCACAGGCAAGAATCCTTTCTTTGCCTGACCCATTTTGAACTTTTTCAAAATTTTGTCAAGGTATGTGCTTTGTGAAAGTCCTATTAAGCGTCTTGATCTATCTCTATAGATCTTGATGCCCAATATGTAAGCAGCTTCACCGAGGTCTTTCATTGAAAAACTTTTATTCAAGTATCCCTTTATGCTATCCAGAAATTCTATATCATTTCCAATTAATAATATGTCATCTACATATAAAACTAGAAATGCTACAGAGCTCCCACTCACTTTCTTGTAAATACAGGATTCTCCAAAAGTCTGTATAAAACCATATGCTTTGATCACACTATCAAAACGTTTATTCCAACTCCGAGATGCTTGCACCAGTGCATAAATGGATCGCTGGAGCTTGCATACTTTGTTAGCACCTTTTGGATCAACAAAACCTTCTGGCTGCATCATATACAACTCTTCTTCTAGAAATCCATTCAAGAATGCAGTTTTGACATCCATTTGCCAAATTTCATAGTCATGAAATGCAGCAATAGCTCACATGATTCGGACAGACTTAAGCATCCCAACGGGTGAGAAAGTCTCATCGTAGTCAACCCTTTGAACTTGTCGAAAACCCTTCGCAACAAGTCGAGCTTTATAGACAGTTACATTACCATCAGCGTCAGTCTTCTTCTTAAAGATCCATTTATTCTCAATGGCTTGCCGATCATCAGGCAAGTCAACCAAAGTCCATACATTGTTTTCATACATGGATCCCATCTCAGATTTCATGGCCTCTAGCCATTTTGCGGAATCTGGGCTCATCACCGCTTCCTCATAGTTCGTAGGTTCATCATGGTGAAGTAACATGACTTCCAGAATAGGATTACCGTACCACTCTGCTGCGGATCTTACTCTGGTAGACCTGCGAGGTTCAATAGAAACTTGATCTGAAGTTTCATGATCAATATCATTAGCTTCCTCACTGATTGGTGTAGTTGTCACAGGAACCGGTTCTTGTGATGAACTACTTTCCAATAAGGGAGTAGATACTGTTATCTCATCAAGTTCTACTTTCCTCCCACTCACTTATTTCGAGAGAAACTCCTTCTCTAGAAAGGATCCGAATTTAGCAACGAAAATTTTTCCCTCAGATCCGTGATAGAAGGTGTACCAAATAGTCTCCTTTGGGTATCCTATGAAGACACATTTCTCCGATTTGGGTTCGAGCTTATCTGGTTGAAGTTTCTTCACATAAGCATTGCAGCCCCAAACTTTAAGAAACGACAACTTTGGTTTCTTGCCAAACCACAGTTCATAAGGCGTCGTTTCAACGGATTTTGATCGTGCCCTATTTAACGTGAATGTGGCTGTCTCTAAAGCATAACCCCAAAACGATAGCGGTAAATCGGTAAGAGACATCATAGATCGCACCATATCAAGTAAAGTACGATTACGCCGTTCGGACACACCATTTCGTTGTGGTGTTCCAGGTGGCGTGAGCTGCGAGACTATCCCGCATTGTTTCAAGTGCAGACCAAACTCGTAACTCAAATATTCTCCTCCACGATCAGATCATAGAAACTTTATTTTCTTGTTACGATGATTTTCCACTTCACTCTGAAATTCTTTGAACTTTTCAAATGTTTCAGACTTGTGTTTCATTAAGTGGATATACCCATATCTGCTCAAATCATCTGTGAAGGTGAGAAATTAACGATATCCTCCACGAGCCTCAACATTCATCGGACCACATGCATCTGTATGTATGATTTCCAACAAATCTATTCCTCTCTCCATAGTATCGAAGAACGGCGTTTTAGTCATCTTGCCCATAAGGCACGGTTCGCAAGTACCAAGTGATTCATAATCAAGTGATTCCAAAAGCCCATCAGTATGGAGTTTCTTCATGCGCTTTACACCGATATGACCTAAACGGCAGTGCCACAAATAAGTTGCACTATCATTATCAACTATGCATCTTTTGGTTTCAACACTACGAATATGTGTATCACTACTATCGAGATTCAATAAAAACAGACCATTCTTCAAGGGTGCATGACCATAAAAGATATTACTCATATAAATAGAACAACCATTATTCTCTGATTTAAATGAATAACCGTCTCGCATCAAACAAGATCCAGATATAATGTCCATGCTCAACGCTGGCACCAAATAACAATTATTTAGGTCTAATACTAATCCCGATGGTAGATGTAGAGGTAGCGTGCCGACCGCGATCACATCGACTTTGGAACCATTTCCCACGCGCATCGTCACCTCGTCCTTAGCTAATCTTCGCTTAATCCGTAGTCCCTGTTTCGAGTTGCAAATATTAGCAACAGAACCAGTATCAAATACCCAGGTGCTACTGCGAGCATTAGTAAGGTACACATCAATAACATGTATATCACATATACCTTTGTTCACTTTGCCATCCTTCTTATCCGCCAAATACTTGGGGCAGTTCCGCTTCCAGTGTCCAGTCTGCTTGCAGTAGAAGCACTCAGTTTCAGGCTTAGGTCCAGACTTGGGTTTCTTCTCTTGAGCAGCAACTTGCTTGCCGTTCTTTTTGAAGTTTCCCTTCTTCTTCCCTTTGCCCTTCTTCTTGAAACTGGTGTTTTGTTAACCATCAACACTTGATGCTCCTTCTTGATTTCTACCTCCGCAGCTTTCAGCATTGTGAAGAGCTCGGGAATAGTCTTGTTCATCCCTTGCATATTATAGTTCATCACGAAGCTTTTGTAGCTTGGTGGCAGTGATTGGAGAATTCTGTCAATGACACTATCATCTGGAAGATTAACTCCCAGTTGAATCAAGTGATTATTATACCCAGACATTTTGAGTATGTGTTCACTGACAGAACTATTCTCCTCCATCTTGCAGCTATAGAACTTATTGGAGACTTCATATCTCTCAATCCGGGCATTTGCTTGAAATATTAACTTCAACTCCTGGAACATCTCATATGCTCCATGACGTTCAAAACGTCGTTGAATACCCGGTTCTAAGCCGTAAAGCATGGCACACTGAACTATCGAGTAGTCATCAGCTTTGCTCTGCCAGACGTTCTTAACGTCGTCAGTTGCATCAGCAGCAGGCCTGGCACCCAGCGGTGCTTCCAGGACGTAACTTTTCTGTGCAGCAATGAGGATAATCCTCAGGTTACGGACCCAGTCCGTGTAATTGCTACCATCATCTTTCAACTTTGCTTTCTCAAGGAACGCATTAAAATTCAACGGAACAACAGCACGAGCCATCTATCTACAAACAAACATAGACAAGCAAAATACTATCCAGTACTAAGTTCATGATAAATTTAAGTTCAATTAATCATATTACTTAAGAACTCCCACTTAGACAGACATCTCTCTAGTCATCTAAGTGATCACGTGATCCAAATCAACTAAACCATGTCCGATCATCACGTGAGATGGAGTAGTTTCAATGATGAACATCGCTATGTTGATCATATCTACCATATGATTCACGCTCGACCTTTCGGTCTCTGTGTTCCGAGGCCATATCTGTATATGCTAGGCTCGTCAAGTATAACCTGAGTATTCTGCGTGTGCAACTGTTTTGCACCCGTTGTATTTGAACGTAGAGCCTATCACACCCGATCATCACATGGTGTCTCAGCATGAAGAACTTTCACAACGGTGCATACTCAGGGAGAGCACTTCTTGATAATTAGTGAGAGATCATCTTAAAATGCTACCGTCAATCAAAGCAAGATAAGATGCATAAAGGATAAACATCACATGCAATCAATATAAGTGATATGATATGGCCATCATCATCTTGTGCTTGTGATCTCCTTCTTTGAAGCACCGTCATGATCACCATCGTCACCGGCGCGACACCTTGATCTCCATCGTAGCATCGTTGTCATTACGCCATCTATTGCTTCTACGACTATCGCTGCCGCTTAGTGATAAAGTAAAGCAATTACAGGGTGTTTGCATTTCATACAATAAAGCGACAACCATATGGGTCCTGCCGGTTGCCGATAACTTCGGTTACAAAACATGATCATCTCATACAATAAAATATAGCATCACGTCTTGACCATATCACATCGCAACATGCCCTACAAAAACAAGTTAGACGTCCTCTACTTTGTTGTTGCAAATTTTACGTGGCTGCTACGGGCTTAGCAAGAACCGTTCTTACCTACGCATCAAAAACCACAACGATAGTTCGTCAAGTTGGTGCTGTTTTAACCTTCACAAGGACCGGGCGTAGCCACACTCGATTCAGCTAAACTGAGAGAGACCGACACCCGCCAGCCACCTTTAAGAACGAGTGCTCGTAATGGCGAAACCAGTCTCGCGTAAGCGTATGCGTAATGTCGGTCCGGGCCGCTTCATCTCACAATACCGCCGAACCAAAGTATGACATGCTGGTAAGCAGTATGACTTGTATCGCGCACAACTCAATTGTGTTCTACTCGTGCATATAACATCAACGCATACAACCTAGGCTCGGATGCCACTGTTGGGGAACGTAGTAATTTCAAAATTTTCCTACGCACACGCAAGATCATGGTGATGATATAGCAACGAGAGGGGAGAGTGTTCATCCACGTACCCTCGTAGACCGTAAGCAGAAGCGTTAGCACAACACGGTTGATGTAGTCGTACATCTTGACGATCCGACCGATCCAAGCACCGAACGTACGGAGCCTCCGAGTTCAGCACACATTCAGCTCGATGACGATCTCCGGCCTCCGATCCAGCCGAGCTCCGAAGATGAGTTCCGTCAGCACGACGGCGTGGTGACGATGATGATGTTCTATCGGCGCAGGGCTTCGTCTAAACTCCGCGACGATATGACCGAGGTGGAATATGGTGGAAGGGGGCACCGCACACGGCTAAGGAACGATCCGTAGATCAACTTGTGTGTCTATGGGGTGCCCCCCGCCCCCGTAAATAAAGGAGCCAGGGGGAGGAAGCCGCCGGCCAAGGAGGGCGCGCCAAGGGGGGAGTCCTACTCCCACCGGGAGTAGGACTCCCTCTTTCCAAGTAGGAGTAGGAGAAGGGGGGAAAGAGGAGGAAGAGGGGAAGGAAAGGGGGGGCGCCGCCCCCCTTCCCTTGTCCTATTCGGACTAGGAAGGGGAGGGGTGCGCGGCCCCCTCCTGCCTCCTTCCCTCTTCTCCCTCGAGGCCCATGTAGGCCCAATACCCCCCCCCCCCTCGGGGGGTTCCGGTAACCTCCCGGTACTCCGGTAAAATGCCGATTTCACCCAGAACTATTCCGATGTCCAAACATAGGCTTCCAATATATCAATCTTTATGTCTCAACCATTTCAAGACTCCTCGTCATGTCTGTGATCACATCCGGGACTCCGAACAAACTTAGGTACATCAAAACTTATAAACTCATAATAAAACTGTCATCGAAACGTTAAGCGTGCGGACCCTACGGGTTCGAGAACTATGTAGACATGACCTAGAACCATTCTCGGTCAATAACCAATAGCGGGACCTGGATGCCCATATTGGTTCCTACATATTCTACGAAGATCTTTATCGGTCAAACCGCATAACAACATACGTTGTTCCCTTTGTCATCGGTATGTTACTTTCCCGAGATTCGATCGTCCGTATCCAATACCTAGTTCAATCTCGTTACCGGCAAGTCTCTTTACTCGTTACGTAATACATCATTCCGTAACTAACTCATTAGCTACATTGCTTGCAAGGCTTTGATGTGCATTACCGAGAGGGCCCAGAGATACCTCTCTGACAATCAGAGTGACCAAACCTAATCTCGAAATACGCCAACTCAACATGTACCTTCGGAGACACCTGTAGTACTCCTTTATAATCACCCAGTTATGTTGTGACGTTTGGTAGTACCCAAAGTGTTCCTCCGATAAACGGGAGTTTCATAATTCTCATAGTTATAGGAACATGTATAAGTCATGAAGAAAGCAATAGCAGTATACTAAACGATCAAGTGCTAGGCTAACGGGATGGGTCATGTCAATCACATCATTCTTCTAATGATGTGATCCCACTAATCAAATGACAACACATGTCTATGGTTAGGAAACATAACCATCTTTGATTAATGAGCTAGTCAAGTAGAGGCATACTAGTGACTATAGTTTTGTCTATGTATTCACACATGTATCATGTTTCCGGTTAATACAATTCTAGCATGAATAATAAACATTTATCATGATATGAGGAAATAAATAATAACTTTATTATTGCCTCTAGGGCATATTTCCTTCAGCACCGTAATTTTACGTTCCTTAAATTTTTTCTTATATCCAGACATAGAAAGAGAACGTAAGAAAATATATATTCGCCGTAAAAAATATTTTATGTTACGTAAATTACAGATGTAAAAACATAGTGTAAAATGTACATAAAATGTATTTTTTCTGGTATTCTGACCTTTTTATGCCAAATTTTACGTAGTGAATCAATATGACCGTAACTATTTGTATTTGAAACATAATTTATTTATGAAATGATCGTAATATTACATCGGGTGAAGAATAATTTATTCTGCACCCTGGGTGATGAATAGTAACACTATATATATATATATATATATATATATATATATATATATATATATATATATATATATATATATATATAAACGGCAGCACAGGGGACACAGTCATATTTTAAGACACAAATTATAAATATAACCTTCTAATCAAAATATTTTTACAATAATTTGAATCATCACTCGAAGAGGAGATCATTCGGGCACTACGCTTCTATCAGGCGGGCAACTGCGCCAAGTAGTGCCCGGCCGGATATTGCCCCCCTACCGGATCCTGAGACGCTATCATAGTGGCATCCATATCCGTCCAATACGCTTTAACGCGTGCAAGGGCCATCCGCGCACCCTCTATGCATGCTGACCTCCTCATGGCATCGATCCGGGGCACGGCCCAAGGAACTGTTGCACTAAACCAAAGTAGCTGTCCGGCTTAGGCTCCTTCGGCCAAAGATGATCTATTACAGACCGCAGCGCAAGCCCGGACAGCCTGTGAAGCTCCGCCACAATAGCCATCTTATCACTTAACGGCAGTGGGTGAGTGGGAGCATGGAACCGCGACCAAAAAAGCTTCTCCACCTCCTTTTCACCCTGATCTTTGAAGAACTCCATAGCATCAGCTGTACTCTTTGCCAGGTCCGCGTATGTGTCCGGCGAGATCCAGCGTCCATCAAGGGGAGCATACTTCGGATCAAAGAACTTCGTCCACAGCAAATAGGAGCCTCCAGCCGCGATTTCTCCGGCCTGTCGAAGCTCCTCCCGCGCACCCCTGAGCTCGGTCCGTATTTCCTTGGTGGCATTCAGCGCCTTGCTCAGGTCAGCTGATTTATCTTCATGCTCCTTCTTCAGGAGCTCATACCGGTCAGCGGCACGTTTTAACTCGATAGCCATTTCGGCTATCTTTTCCTCTCTTTGGCGATGAGCAGCCTATTCGGCTCTCAATTCCTCGGCCGCCTTTAGGGCAGCCGCATTGCTTACCTGAGCAAGTTCAGCCCTCAGGGCCTCCACGGCAGCAGCACCATCTACAGTCCGAACAAATTATATCAATACATGCCACCTTAACATTTTCCTATGCAATGGGAGACAGGGCACATACCTTGTGATGTATCCAGCCGCTCATTCATCAGAGTAATATCGGCATCAATCGACCCAATTTGCCTCGATAGTTCGGCAACTTCAACAGATGGGCCGGCTGCCGGACCCACAGGTACCTGCACACATTTACAGAACTACCATTGGTTTATGATCCCCCGTTTGCCGCCTAGCGCGGGAAACAAGAGTCTCAGGGGCTACTATCTATATGGAGCACACCTAGCGCGTGCCTTACAACAAAAGAAATAGTGAGTTATCCATCGCATACCTCAAAGCCTCTGAGCAGGCTTGTGAATGCTTCATTCCAACCGCTTGTAGCGGATGAAATCTTCTTGAGCACCGCGCTCATTAATGAGCGGTGCTCCTCCGAGAGCGCAGCTCGCTCCAGTAAGCCCGTCAGCACGTCCAGACTCAGGGCGGCTGACGCATTGGTTTCTGTCCTTGGTGGGTCTGGGCTCCTCCATGACGACACCTCGGTGTCGCCCGCGTCAAGAACCGGAGAGGCGGGCGGGGTCTCGCTCTCCATCATCTTCGGAGGAAGGTCGCCCAAAGACGATCCCTGTTGAGAATAGCTGCCAGCCGGACTGCACAAAGTTGAGTCCGGGTCATTGATCCAGGAGAAATACAGTACCTTTAAGTTAATGATTGAGTTACGACTCGTTGGAGGGTTGGCCTGTTGGAGGGCATGACGCGGTGAGGGTGCCTGTCAGGGCAAGGACCCCGGGGGATCCCTTTTTCCCCAATTTGGGCATCTCTGCCTCCAAATCTTTGGAGGAGGCCCTCTTCTTCCCGCATGGGGAGGCGGCCTCGACCTCTCCTCCCCGACTATCCCTGGTTCGGATGCGTAGTGTGTGGGGTTCGGATTTCTCATCCTTCCCCGTGTCTGCCCGCGAGGGCATTCTGCTGAGTACCCGGTCCAGCATCATGGCCACAGTAGGGGCGGGCGAGCCTTCAGGAAGCGGTGCCGGACACCTGATTCTCTCCGCCTTGCTGAGCCACTCTTGGACGCGGATGATGTTCAAGATAAACAATTATCACAAATACAAAACAGGGTGTCCGGTATCAAAGCTACTTACTTGAGTATCTAGGCGATTGCAGCTTAGGCCCGCGTCCTCGGTGGTATCCGGACATGTTACCTTCCGTCCGAAGAATAATTTGCACATCTCTTCGAGCTTTAAGCCAAAGAAGTGCTTCACAGTCCGCGGACCCTCCGGATTGAACTCCCACATCCGAAGAGGCCGGCGCTGGCATGGCAGCATCCGCCGGATTAGCATCACTTGCATTACGCTAACAAGGTTGATATTCCTCTCGAGAAGCTCCCGGATGCGGTTCTGCAGTATTGGTACGTCGCCTGCGGGCCCCCAATTACGTCCTACGTCTGTCCAGGACTCCAACTGCGATGGGGGGCCTGAGCGGAACTCGGGGGCGGTTACCCACTTTGTGCCCCTTGGGGCTGTAGCATAAAACCACCGCCGTTTCCATACGTCAGATACTTCTGGGAAAGAACCCACCGGCCATGGGGCATCGGTGTTTTTGCTTATTACGGCACCTCCGCACTCCATGTGTCGCCCCTCGATCATCTTCGGCTTCGCATTGAAGGTCTTGAGCCATAAGCTGAAGTGTGGCGTGACATGGAGAAAGGCCTCGCACACGATAATGAATGACAAGATATGGAGGATAGCATCTGGAGCCAGATCATGGAAATCCAGCCCATAATAGAACATGAGCCCCCTCACAAAGGGATGGAGGGTGAAGCCCAAACCATGGAAGAAGTGTGGGACAAAAACAACACACTCATTGGGCTCTGGCGTGGGGATAACTTGCCGCGGAGCAGGAAACTTGTGCTGGATATCTGCGGTTAGGTATTCAACCTCCCTAAGCTTCGTGATGTCCTTCTCAATCGAGGAGGCGACCCACCGGCCTTGAGGACCAGATCCGGACATACTGGCGGATTCCGGAGGGGTGGAGCTTAGGTTTTGGGTGTTAGAACTCCAGGTGCGAGAAGGCGCGATGAAGGTGAAGAAAGAGGTGTAGATCTCGACCCCTTTATAAATAGGGTGAATATCAAGAGTCCCCGGTGTGACCGTTTGAGGCTTATCTGAAAACACACGGGGTAATACCAACGGCCGTCGTGGGGTCACGCACGCTCATATTGATGGAAAATCCCGTAATAAAAGGGACACGATCTCTGCCTCGACTGAACGTGCCAATAAAACTGCCTCGTAACACAAGTCGTTGTGGGGTAGGAAACATTGGTTCACATTGGACCAACCCACGATACAAGGGCACGACGCACGAAGATTGCCAGCAAATCAGATCTATGCCATACAAAGATCATCCTGCGGATCCGGACGCGGTCTACGTGTTCGATAACCACTTTGGAGTATTCGGAGGAGGAACCCGCCTTGCAATGCCGAAGACAATACTGCGCGCCGGACTCATTGTCATTGAAGCCTGGTTCAGGGGCTACTGAGGGAGTCTTGGATTAGGGGGTATCCGGATAGCCGGACTGTGTATAACATCCGGACTACTGAAGCGTGAAGATACAAGACTCAAGACTTCAGCCCATGTCCGGATGGGACTTCCCTTGGCGTGGAAGGCAAGCTTGGTGATCCGGATATTATATTTACTTCCTTGTAACTGACTCCATGTAAACCCTAGCCCTCTCCGGTGTCTATATAAACCAGACAGGTTTGTCCTTAGAAGGCCGATCACAATTACATTCATACCATCATAGGCTAGCTCCTAGGGTTTAGCCTCTACGATCTCGTGGTAGATCTACTCTTGTACTACCCATATCATCAATATTCATCAAGCAGGAAGTAGGGTTTTACCTCCATCGAGAGGGCACGAACCTGGGTAAACACTTGTGTCCCTTACTTCTTGTTGCCATCAGCCTTGACGCACAGATCAGGACCCCCTACCCGAGATCCGCCGGTTTTGACACCAACAGCGATCGCCACATAAAGAGCTACCAAAAGCGCAAGCTGCTGCCCAAATTCGACGACGAGGCCATAGAACCCATTCAGCCGAAAAATGAAACGGCCGATCAGCCGGACCGACCACCCCGTGGCCGCGACAGGGCGGCTAATGATGCCGCACACAAGTCAGCACACGATTTACGTGAGCTCCTGGACAAAAAAGCCGGTATGGCCAGGTCTATCTATAGATCCAGGAAGCGTGCTCCGTCGTAGGATCACAGCCACCAAAACGATCATATTGATCGAACACCAGCTCGGAATCAACAGCGAACACAACAAACCGTCGACAGCATGCCATGACACATCCAAATACAGGGGTGCCGCGCACCCCCTGTGCTTCACCGATGAGGTGATGGATCATGAATTTCCAGAGGGATTCAAACCCGAGAACATAGAAGCATACGACAGAACAACAGACCCTGGGGTCTGGATTGAGGACTTTATCCTTCACATCCACATGACTCACGGAGATGATCTCCACGCCATCAAATACCCGCCCCTCAAGTTGAAAGGACCAGCTCGGCACTGCTTGAAAAGCCTCCCCGAAAAGTCAATTGGAAGTTGGGAAGAGCTCGAGGATGCTTTTCGGGCCAATTTTCAAGGGACCTATGTCCGACCTCCAGATGTAGATGATTTAAGTCACATAATTCAACAGCCCGGAGAGTCAGCTCGAAAGTTGTGGAACAGATTTCTCACTAAGAAGAATCAAATCGTCGACTGTCCGGATGCCGAAGCCTTAGCGGCTTTCAAGCACAGTGTCCGGGACGAATGGCTTGCCAAACACCTCGGCCAGAAAAAGCCGAGGACAATGGCAGCCCTAACAAGCCTTATGACCCGCTTTTGCGTGGGCGAGGACAGTTGGCTGGCCCATAGCGGCACCAGCGACCCAGGCACATCCAAAGTCAGGGATGGCAACGGGAAGCCGTGACGCAATAAAAACAAGCGTCAAAACAATGAAGACAGCCCATATAACACGACGGTCAACGCCAGATTCAGGGGCTCTCGATCCGGTCAACGGAAAAAGCCATTTAAAGGCAGCAATGATGGACCGTCCAGCCTAAACAAGATTCTAGACAGATTATGTCAGATTCATGGCACCCCCAAAAATCCTGCAAATCACACCCATAGAAAATGCTGGGTTTTCAAGCAGGCTGGCAAGCTAAATGCCGAACACAAAGGGAGGGAGACGCCAAGTGAAGACGAGGATGACCCTTGCTAGCCGAAAACTGGGGGACAGAAAAATTCCCACCAGAAGTCAAAACAGTGAATATGATGTACGCAACTCACGTACCAAAGACAAGGTGCAAATGCGCACTCCGAGACGTATATGCTGTACAACCCGTCGCCCCCAAGCTCAATCCTTGGTCGGCCTGCCCAATCGCTTTTGATCGCAGGGATCATCCGACTAGTATCCGGCACGGAGGATCGGCTGCCTTGGTGCTCGACCCAATAATTGACGGATACCATCTCACCCGAGTCAAGAATATGCCAAAGTAATACTACCTTTAAAGGAGTAATACCAGGCGTAGAGGCCCGCTGCACAGGCTCTCTAGTACTAGAGGTTGTATTCGGTTCTCCCGACAACTTCAGAAGCGAAGAACTAATCTTCGACATCGCTCCATTCCGAAGCGGCTATCACGCACTACTTGGAAGAACGGCCTTCGCTTGTTTTAATGTAGTACCACACTACGCTTATCTAAACTTAAGATGCCCGGTCCATGTGGTGTCATCACAGTTAGCGGAAATACAGAGCGTTCCTTACGTGCGGAAGAATATGTGGCGGCTCTAGTAGCCGAACACTGAACGGCCTCTCCAACCAGAATAAATGATCGGTCATCAAGACCACGGACACGGTTAGACGAGTCCGGCGCACCACCAGTTGTAACAGCCCAGATAAACCTGAGCTTGGGACGATGGATATACCCCCATAGTTCGGCTTGACCCTATTAATACAATAATAGATTGCATTTTCATGGTTCGTTCAGAATAACCAACTTTTCGCACGAAATCTTTCACCTGGGTTTTTCCTTTTTACAGGTAATCATCGTGCTACACCCTTCCAGGATACGGCACAACGGAGACAAAGGCGCAGACGTGCAGCAGGGCCCCGCTCAAAGGTTTCTTTTTAGATTAAGACCCTGTGTAAGCCTTTTTTAATGTCTCTTGTTGCTTCATACCCTCCGGACACTTAGCACATCCGGGAGGGATACTGGCGTTATTGGCATTTCGCCACGACAGACTAATGCATGTACCTGGAAACTCAGGGCTCATTATCAAGGGCGTTACTTAGCCAAATATATGTTGCAAAGTCCGAATACCTTAGGTAGTGTTCGGCGACACGAGTTTGGCCTTATATGCATCAGCTCCGAATCGTGTCTTTGGTCAATAGTTGGGTTTGCCCGGCTCCCATGTTTTGCTACCTTACGTTCCGCTCTATCGGCTAAGGTGGCACCGGGATAACTACTGCGATTGTGCTCTGGTTCATCTAGATGAGCACCTCAGTAGAGAAAGCTGAAAACTGACTGTCATAATATAGCGCGAGACTGGTCAACCACTCGATGACTCGGCGGAATCTTCGTGATTCCTCCGCATTAACGAAGGACCGGTTTCCCGGTCATGTACGTACGCGCATCGTATTTGGATGAATGCGGAAGTACCAGGGGCAATATAGTAGCCCCACCGTCAAACTCCTATGGCTAAGTGAAAGTGTTAAAGCTATATAGTCTGATTGCCTGGTTCGCCGCGCTATCACCTCCTTAAGGGACTGTAACACCCCAGTGTCATGCTACAGTAAACTCCTGTTAATGGTGCCACATCATCATAATTAAATTTTGCTAATCATCACTTTATTCCAAACCGACCTCAAATTCAAATTAAAAGAGAAGTCAAAATATTGTTTCTCCAAACTATAATACTAAAATGTTCACATTTTAGTATAAATCCCTCTGATCTTTGTCATGTTAAAACCAACATCATTTGACTCACCAATAATTCCCCAATAAATGATGAAGTGGCCCAATAGGACTTATGTAGAGCATTTAATTTCAAACATAAATTGGATGGGTTTGAAAAAACCCCAAATCCTTGTGGGCAACTCCATATTATCGCCAAGTATATTAGTGACAAGTCTCCCGTTCAACAAAAATCATTTGGTACAAAATAAAAATACAAAACAATAACTAAAGAAGAAAACATAGAGAGGTAATAATCAAAGGAAAATCCAGAACTGTGTGCTTAATTGGCCCAATGAACAGTGCAGCCCAGCCCACCTCTAGTCTCCTTCCACCTCCTGTTCATCCCCATCGCGCTGGAGGCAGAGCGCTCATTCAAATCGCCGATGCACATGCGTCGTCCATCCCGCGGTTCCTCTCGTTGGTTAAGATGTCGCCAACGCACACTCCCGAAACCCTAGCCTCTATTCTTCCCCTCATCCATTCCCTCTCCTGATTCACTACGTCCAAGCTGTTGCCCTTGTCACCGCCTCATCATCTCCACGGCCGTCGTCGTCCCCTCCGGTCGAGCTTGCACCAGGAGCTCCACCTGCCTCCCCTGCTTCCCTTACGCGGATCAACTCGAGCTCGGAGCCCCCACCTCAACCGAATCGACTGCCTTCTTCAACCTCTGCCGCCGGTTGTCGCCGTCGGGTCCTCCACCATCGAACCGCCCCGGCCTCCCCGAGCACACCCAAGAGCTTCGCGGAGAGGCCCTCGACCGATTCCCCTGCTTTCCCCCTTCGATCTGTAACCGTAATCGCCACCGTAGCTTTGCGTCCGTGTACGTGCGTCGCAGCCACGTTCGTTCGCTACTGCTATCGCTTGTTGCCGCTGCTCCATGGCTGTTGCTGCTCCCTGCGTCCCGTGCTCCCCCTCTCGTGGTCACGACGCGCTTCACTGGCCCTGCCACCGTCTGCAAGTGCGACCCACCCGCCGGCGGCCGCCCGTGCCAGCGCGCCTCCTCCCCCGCGGTCGTCCCTGCGCCATGGCCATGCCTTGTCCCCGCGCCCCTCCCGCTTGCGAGCTGCTGCTCGTCGCCTGGCGACGCCCCACCTCTGCCTCGCAGCCTCCGGCCGCTGGCCCGCGCCCGCCGCTGGCCGCCGTGGCCTCGCCGCCGCCGGGCACAACCCCGGTCGGACTCGCCTCCCCCGCGTGCTGGGCGCCTAGGTGCGCCCCGCCCCAGCGCCCGTAGCCCGTCGCCCGCTAAGGCAATAGGGCCTTTGACAGCTAGGGCCCCTCCCTTGTTTTATAAAAAAAGGTTTTAAAAAAAGATAATTAATTAACTTAATTAATCATGTTTAGTTAACTGTAACTGAGTTTAATTAACTTGCTAATTAAACTAGGTTTAAATGGTAATTAGCAAAACAGTCAACTTCTGCGTCAGCAGTTGACCAGACCCACCTGTCAGCCTCTAGTACACCTCTGTGTACGCAGAGCTGGGTGCATCTAGCATTTAAGAATTATTTTCAAATTAATAATAAATTTCAGAATATTGCTAAAACTTTGAAAAATCATAATAAATAATCCATAACTCGGATGAAAAAGTTTTATACATGAAAGTTGCTCAGAACGACGAGACGAATCCGAATACACTCTTAGTTCATCTGTCACGTGCCCCTAGCATAGCGAACATGCAACCTTTCCCCTCTGTTTCATCTGTCCGAAAATGCCTAACACTAGGGAAACATTCCCGGATGTTTTTCCCCTTTGCCGGTATCGCGTAATACAACATTCGAACACCCCTAGCGTTGCTTTTTGCTTGTCATGTATCTTGTTTGCTCTGTATTTATTGTTTCTTCCACCTCCTCTCTCCGGTAGACCCCGAGACTGATGCTCCCCCTGTGATCGACTACGTCGACGACGACCCCCTCCTTGCTAGAGCAACCAGGCAAGCCCCCCCTTTGATCATCCCGATATCGCCCATTTCATTCTCTCATGCTTGCATTAGATTTTGCTATTGTTATTGTTTGCTCCAATTCTGATGCATAGCCTGCTTTTGTAACCTGCTTACTGTTATCTTACCTACTTATCCTAAACTTCTTTGTATAGGTTGGTTAGTGATCCATCAGTGACCCCCACCTTGTCCTTGTTGCCCCTGCTTCATCATCGAAGACCCGATCAATGGGATTGAAGACCAGGCCCCGGCACCGCACATCACATTCCCCTTAGTTGCTCGACACTGCTGGGTTACTATCGAGTGCTAAGGGTGAGACCTCTACAGCACTTCTGATGTTAACCCTGTAGTGTAGCTATTCGGTCGTGGTCATCAAGGGTGATTCCGCCTTAACCACTTCCGATACGACTCTGTCGTGCAACCCCTCAAGTGTGAACCTCGGGGGTGATTCCTCTTACCTTCACCTTGATGATTACATCGAGTAGAATTCACCGGGGGTGATTCCTCGGGTTTTCCCCTTGATGTTTAGACACACAGTTACTATGATTACTATGACTTTACACTGAACCA
Organism: Triticum timopheevii; assembly: GCA_963921465.1. Taxonomy (NCBI): domain Eukaryota; kingdom Viridiplantae; phylum Streptophyta; class Magnoliopsida; order Poales; family Poaceae; genus Triticum; species Triticum timopheevii. The sequence continues at coordinate 1,300,537 of CAWUFU020000003.1, forward strand.
TGTTACTAAAGACGGGTCGACCCTGAGGGGTACCCGCGCGAGCATAATTGCTAGTGATGTGGAGTCGGGTTGACCTGGATGGTGCCCGTGAGATAATTACGTGGCGTGGCCGGGCATTCTTAGGCCTTGTCGCAAGTCCTCGAGACCGGGCAACAGGGTCCATCTTTCACGAGTCTCTGCTTGTTACCGCGCGTTCCTAATCCACTACGATTTGGATATTTGATCCGAGGGGCCTCTGGCCTGATAGCACTAACCATCATGTGGGCATAGTATGGGCGTTCTGCATCGTATACATCAGCCGAAGCTTAATAGACGTCAACGACTGAGCGGCGCACGCCGGGTTGGACTGGTAAGCACCAGCCTTTTTTAAGGAGGTAGCTAGGTCTGCTCACCGACCGTGTTCGCAACGTGCAGGAGTTCTCGGGGAGATGGCCCATGACCCCTGGGGGCATAGGTTTAGTCTGGCGTGCTAACCTCTCTATTAAGCCTAGGTCGGGTTGCGGCGTATTGTTTGGCTGAGGCCAGGCATGACCCAGGAAAGTGTGTCCGGCCGGAGTTAATCGAGCATGGTGGGTAAGTTGGTGCACCCCTGCAGGGAAGAAAACATCTATCGATAGCCTGTCCTCAGGTAACGGACACTTGGAGTTGTATCCCGATAGTATGGCTCCGGGATTGCTTTCTCGCAGGGAGTCGAGAAAGGATCTCTGGCCGAGTTTGATAACACTGCTACTACTTTACTTTATGCTACTCTACTCCCTCCTGGTTGCTGCAAGATGGTGGTTTCTAGAAGATTCTAGTCTTCGATAGGACTAGGCCTTCTCTCTATTCTGGCATTTCTGCAACCTAGTCCACATATACAGCCTTCCTTGATAATGTTGCATATGTAGTGTACATCCTTGCTTGCGAGTACTTTGGATGAGTACTCACGGTTGCTTTGCTCCCCCTTTACCCCCTTTCTTTTTTCTTTCCGATTGATGCAACCAGATGTTGGAGCCCAGGAGCCAGATGCCACCGCCGGTGCCTACTACTACGTGGAGACCGCTGACGACCAGGAGTAGTTATGAGGCTCCCAGGCAGGAGGCCTTGCCTTTTCGATCATAGATGCTTTTGTTCTAGCCTTCTTAATGTAAACTTGTCTAACTTATGTCTGTACTCAGATATTGTTACTTCCGCTGACCCTTGTGTATTCGAGCCCTAGAGGCCCCTAGCTTGTAATATAAAGCTTGTATTATTTTAATTTGTGTCTAGACTTGTGTTGTGATATCTTCCCGTGAGTCCCTGATCTTTATCGTACACATTTGCGTGTATGATTAGTGTACGATATCGAGGGCATCACAAGTTGGTATTAGAGCCAACTTCCTGTAGGTAGCCCCCTTTCCAACTCCTTGGCCGAAGTTGAGTCTAGTCACTGAAAAACTTTAACTAACATTGGTTGTGTGTCTTACGGGCCCACGTCGCCATTGGGTGGTATTAGGATCTGTTACTCCTCGATCTTTATTCTAGGACTCTGATCTCTCTTCTATTCGGGTTAAATGATTTTGCAAACTCTAACATTAGGTTCTCGTAAACACATCCTCCCGGAGAGCCGCTCATTCCAGATGATTGCCTGCTCCACCAGAAGATTACAAAGATACTTGTTGATGTTTTTCTGCGACCCTTGTGCCCATCGCTTTTGCAATTCCTTTCCATCAATAAACCCCTATGGGTGACCATGTACACGTGTCATTCATATAATCATTTCCCCGTTGGTCTTGTTATTACAAGATACCCCGAAATCCTCTCTATTCTTCCGAGAATATTTTGTGCCTACTGACTTACAGTACTTTGCCTCATGAATACCCCTACAGATAATTCCTCGCACTTACCGAGTATCTGCCGTTCCCAGTTGCTCATGTGTTTCACAAAAATCTTCAAATACTATTCAATCTTCCAAAAATCCTCTGCAGCCTATTACTCTTGATTCTCCTTGCCTGCGTGCAATAGGATTAATTCCATATGTCTAGCAATATTCTTTAAAATTCTTTGTGATTGTCATTCTATTCCTATGGATTTAACATGTGAGCGAATACTCGCAATCATCAATTAACCCTTGAAAATTTTCTTTCCGGCTCCGACATCGCTCTGGACATGGGATGGTTCTTTTGCCCAATCAAGATTTGATCGGGTGCACCTCTAAGTCTATTCAACTTACTCATCTTCTGATCAGAGCCTCTGCTTCTGATCCTTCGTCTTGAAACCATGACTCCTTTGTACTCAAGCATCGAATTATTTAGATGTTTCTATAATCGAATTCCTTTGCATTCTTTCCTTCTTCTGTTTGAGTACTGATACTCATATCAGATCCATTGAGGACTGCTGAATCCTTTGTTGGATTATTATCCGGCAGTGTCCTTCATATTCAAAATTTTGTGCGCTCTTCCCCTGATACATATTCCCGTTGGTAAATTGTATTCTCTGCTTTGTCAACCATGCTTTGCTCCCGAGCATGAGTTAATTACCTCTGATATTTTTGCAAATGTTCCTAAGATGCCCCTATGGGTTGAACCTATGCCTTCCTTAATCCATGTGAACCCGAGAGTTTTCACGAGTCATACTCTTTTGGAGTTTTGCCAGATAACTTTTCAACACTACAATTGCATTGAACGCGAGAAGTGGATGAAAGGTTATGCATGGGAGAAGTGGGAGTCGACCTTGAACTTTGTGTTCATGCCCATGGAAACGATGTAGATCTTATCATGGAAGCTTCTCGTAACAATAATTATTCCCTTGGTATAATTTGATCCTGTATCTGTGATTTTGGCCTTTGCAATCATGGTTCCAACCAAGATTGTCTTCTTTGTTCCCCTTTCTCGGACAAGTTGAAGTGCTTGCCTTCTACATATCAATACACACGTCCAAACTCTAATATGGTCTACCTACAAGTATTACCCCTGGTATCTTGAGAATATCAAATAGCTGAGTTGCTTCCTATGAATATTCATCTAGCATTACTTCTCACCGATTTCAGATTTTCCCCCGGGTTCTGAGTTATCAGTCACTCGAGAACACCGATAAGAGAACCGATTTCGCACTTTGATGCCATAACTCTAAGTAATTTTTGTTGCTTACGTGTTAATAATCATTTAAGTCATTCCTAGCCTGATCGGCTATATCATTAGCGTGCTAAATTTTAACTATGCTACCTGGTCCTTCTTCCCGAAGCACAAATTTTGACGATGAGCTATGCTTACGTCCATTTTCCTCATCATATCATTTCACCTTGAACAGCAAGCTTGACTTCGAGTTTGTGTCATACCCATGGTTCCAATAACCTTTTGCTTCATCATTCCTTTGACTTGGTGTCGTAGCTGATTCATTACATCTTCATGAAATCTCTTGGCAAATGTGTCATGATTATCATCAACCTTATGAGCTCTTCCAGGATATCAATCGAATTTATGATGAGAAATACCATCCTTGCCCTCGATGATTTGTCTTATCATCGGCCACTTTATTACCTCCCCTCCAACACAAACATGATCGTGTTTTGTGTTATACCTTGAGTTCCCTGCTATCCAGCATTTGTTCTTCTTTACCTTGGAATATTACCATCTTTTATGTCAAGTATGTTGTGAGAATTTCACCACCTCTTATGAATTATTGATGCAAGTGATGCTTCTCACCATAACCATTCTTTTCATGGCCCCCGTGTTCCAACCGGAACACCGACAAATGGACTGTGATGTGAAAAATTCAAAACTTCTATCAACCCTATTGCTTGTAAGTAATGAACGATAGTTACATTCTTTGTGTATTAGATATCGAATCACCCTTCTATCATTGATCTTGCTACCTAACCCATAATTCGGGTGCACCGTTCAACCAATTTTTAAATTGTGTATGTTTTCCTCAAGCATACATCATTATATCATTTGATCTGACAAATGTTATCTCCTTGTTCACATAATTGAGGGCATCCATCTTTTTGGAAATCTCAATGAATTTTCACTGAGTCCATCAACCACCTCCTCATACGCTTCTTGGTTTTAATGATGGACTCCTGTTTTGGACCTTGCTTCCATAGTTCATTTCCCGAGAATCTACAATGTTATCTCGTCAATTTGTGTCTCACCTTTTTCTCTTAGGCATCCTGAGTCTGAGGTATCCTGACACCAATTAGATCTGAATCTCAGTCAGATATGATGGTTGGAACATATTTCCAAGAGTTATGAACGTTGGTCTTTATATGGCCTGGTAAGGTGATGTCATGCCTAGCACACCTGGCTGGATGACCCATTGTTATAGTTCTTCCTTTTTTTGCAAGGTTAGCCATTCTTCCATAAGAAAATGGTAAGACTTACTCTACGAGTTGTTCTTGATGGATCCCTTATGTATCCAAAATCTGACCTTTGCTTGAAGAACATTTGAAGCCCAATGCTAAATGTTTCCTGCTCAATTATCCAAACACCGTTGTATGGGTAATGTCATGAAATTTCTCTCCCCTACCTAAAGAGTTTTCTACATTATATCCTGTCATGGATATCATGCTCTGCTTGTCCTTGGGAAGGATATACCCCTGAATTATGTGTTTAAACAGATTTTCTTTCCATTGTTCTGATTAAATCTGATAGACACTTTTCCCTTTCCATTGGTTTGTTTAAACCCTTTCTATGATCTATATGATATAAGCAGAAACAATTTCCTGCTTATAAAACACCCCGAAGTACAACCTTGTCAGTGAGACCATGTTACTATTGTTAATGACATTCCGGTAACCACCTATGGATGTGAACCTTGCCTATTGGTATGCCTCGTTCAACGAGCAGGAAAATAGTTCTCTTCGTACCTCGCCCTTGGTACCAACGTTGTTGGCAACATAACTGAGAGTCTATCATCTGACATGCCTTGCTATCGGCCCCCTTTCTACTTTTAATCCACATGGTGGGCCCATAACCCACAGTTCCATAGGATCAGAACCTGACTCTCCTGTATATCCTTTATTCTGAAGTATCATTTCCTCTTGACTCTGTGTGTTGTCACGAGCCACCCTCCGAGAGATGACCGATACTCTGAACCCCCTTCTCACACGTTGTTTAGGTATCGATCGTTTGTTCATTCGCTTGAAACTTCTTATGGTACCTTCATACTTTGCTCTCGATGTTCTTCTTAAGTTTCAACTCGAGAGATAATTCTGCCACATTCCCTGAATTGTTCACGAGATAATTAACCCTATAAGGGTCCGTTCTTCCGAAGTTACTCTTCACTTCCCCACTTAAATCTCAGGACGAGATTTCTGGTAGAGGAGGAGATTTGTAACACCCCAGTGTCATGCTACAGTAAACTCCTGTTAATGGTGCCACATCATCATAATTAAAATTTTCTAATCATCACTGTGTTCCAAACCGACCTCAAATTCAAATTAAAAGACAAGTCAAAATATAGTTTCTCCAAACTATAATACTAAAATGTTCGCATTTTAGTATAAATCCCTTTGATCTTTGTCATGTTGAAACCAACATCATTTGGCTCACCAATAATTCCCCAATAAATGATGAAGTGGCCCAATAGCACTTATGTAGAGCATTTAATTTCAAACATAAATTGGATGGGTTTGAAACAACCCCAAAACCTTGTGGGAACTCCATATTATCATCAAGTATTTTAGTGACAAGTCTCCCGTTCAACAAAAATGATTTGGTACAAAATAAAAATACAAAACAATAACTAAAGAAGAAAACATGGAGAGGTAATCAAACGAAAAAACCAGAACTGTGCGCTTAAATGGCCCAATGAACAGTGCAGCCCAGCCCACCTCTAGTCTCCTTCAACCTCCTATTCATCCCCATCGCGCTGGAGGCAGAGCGCTCGTTCAAATCGCCAATGCACACGCGTCGTCCATCCCGCGGTTCTCTCATTGGTTAAGACGTCGCCAACGCACCCTCCCAAAACCCTAGCCTCTGTTCTTCCCCTCATCCATTCCCTCTCCCGATTCACTGCGTCCAAGCTGCTGCTGTCGTCGCCGCCTCATCGTCTCCGCGGCCATCGTCGGCCCCTCCGGCCGAGCTTGCGCCAGGAGCTCCACCTGCCTCCCCAGCTTTCCCTACGCGGATCAACTCGAGCTTGGAGCCACCGCCTTGACCGAATCGACTGCCTTCTTCAACCTCTGCCGCCGGTTGTCGCCATCGGGTCCTCCACCACCGAACCGCCCCGGCCTCCCCGAGCGCACCCACGAGCTTCGCGGTGAGGCCCTCGACCGATTCCCCTGCTTTTCCCCTCCAATCTGTAACCATAATCGCCACCGTAGCTTTGTGTCTGTGTACGTGCGTCGCAGCCCCGCCCCAGCGCCCGTAGCTCGTCACCCGCTAAGGCCATAGGGCCTTTGACAACTAGGGCCCCTCCCTTGTTTAATAAAAAAAGGTTTTAAAAAAAGATAATTAGAAAGATATTTAATTAAATTAATTAATCATGTTTAGTTAACTAATTGAGTTTAATTAACTTGCTAATTAAACTAGGTTTAAATGGTAATTAGCAAACCAGTCTATGACAGGTGGACCCAGTCGACACCTTGACCAGTCAACTTCTGAGTCAGCAGTTGATCAAACCCACCTGTCAGCCTCTAGTACACCTCTGTGTACGCAGAGCTGGGTGCATCTAGCATTTAAGCATTATTTTCGAATTAATAATAAATTTCAGAATATTGCTAAAACTTTGAAAAATCATAATAAATAATCCGTAACTCGGATGAAAAAGTTTTATACATGAAAGTTTCTCAGAACGACGAGATGAATCCGAATACGCTCTCCGTTCATCTATCACGTGCCCCTAGTATAGCGAACATGCAACCTTTCCCCTCTATTTCATCTGTCCGAAAATGCCTAACACTAGGGAAACATTCCCGGATGTTTTTCCCCTTTGCCGGTATCGCGTAATACTACGTTAGAACACCCCTAGCGTTGCTTTTTGCTTGTCATGTATCTTGTTTGCTCTGTATTTATCGTTTCCTCCCCCTCTTCTCTCCGGTAGACACCGAGACTAATGCTCCCCCTGTGATCGACTACGTCGACGACGACCCCCTCCTTGCCAGAGCAACCAGGCAAGCCCCCCCTTTGATCATCCCGATATCGCCCATTTCATTCTCTCATGCTTGCATTAGATTTTGCTATTGTTATAGTTTGCTCCTATTCTGATGCATAGTCTGCTTTTGTAACCTGCTTATTGTTACCTTACCTGCTTACCCTAAACTGCTTAGTATAGGTTGGTTAGTGATCCATCAGTGACCCCCACCTTGTCCTTGTTGCCCCTAGTTCATCATTGAAGACCCGATCAACGAGATGGAAGACCAAGCCCCGGAACCGCACATCACTTTCCCCTTAGTTGCTCGACACTGCTGGGTTACTATCGAGTGCCGAGGGTGAGACCTCTACAACACTTCTGATGTTAACCCTGTAGTGTAGCTATTTGGTCGTGTTCATCGAGGGTGATTCCGCCTTAACCACTTCCGATACGACTCTGTCGTGCAACCCCTGAAGTGTGAACCTCGGGGGGTGATTCCTCTTACGTTCACCTTGATGATTACATCGAGTGGAATTCACAGGGGGTGATTCCTTGTGTTTTCCCCTTGATGTTTAGACACACAGTTATTATGATTACTATGACTTTACACTGAACCATTTTACTAAAGACGGGTCGACCCTGAGGGGTACCCGCGCAAGCATAATTGCGAGTGATGTGGAGTCGGGTTGACCTGGAAGGTGCCGGCGAGATAATTACGAGGCGTGGCCGGGCATTCTTAGCCCTTGCCGCAAGTCCTTGAGACGGGGCAACATGGTCACATATTTCGTGAGTCTCTTCTTGTTACCGCGCGTTCCTAATCCACTACGACTTGGATATCTAATCCGAGGGGCCTCTGTCCTGATAGCACTAACCATCACGTAGGCATATTATGGGCGTTCTGCGTCGTATACATCAGCCGAAGCTTAATAGATGTCAGCGACTCAGCGGCGCGCGCCGGGTTGGACTAGTAAGCACCTACCATTTTTTAGGAGGTAGCTAGGTCTACTCACCGGCCGCGTTCGCAACGTGCAGGAGTTCCCGGGGAGACGGCCAATGACCCCTGGGGGCATAGGTTTAGTATGGCGTGCTGACCTCTCTATTAAGCCTAGGTCGAGTTGCGGCGTATTGTTTGGCCGAGGCTGGGCATGACCCAGGAAAGTGTGTCTGGCCGGTGTTAATCGAGCGTGGTGGGTAAGTTGGTGCACCCCTGCAGGGAAGAAAACATCTATCGATAGCCTGTCCTACGGTAACGGACACTTGGAGTTGTATCCCGATCGATACAACTAGAACTAGATACTTGTGATGAGAATTGAATTGTGATGAGAACTGAATAGTATGGCTCTGGGATTGCTTTCTCGCAGGGAGTCGATAAAGGATCTCTGGCCAAGGTTGATAACACTACTACTACTTTACTTTATGCTACTCTACTCACTCCTATTTGCTACAAGATGTTGGTTTCTAGAAGATGCTAGTCTTTGATAGGACTAGGCCTTCTCTTTATCCTGGCATTTCTGCAACCCATTCCACATATACAGCCTTTCTTGATAATGTTGCATATGTAGTGTAGATCCTTGCTTGCGAGTACTTTGGATGAGTACTCACGGTTGCTTTGCTCCCCCTTTCCCCCTTTCTTTTTTCTTTCCGATTGATGCAACCAGATGTCAGAGCCCAGGAGCCAGATGCCACTGCCGGTGCCTACTACTACGTGGAGACAGCTGACGACCAGGAGTAGTTAGGAGGCTCCCAGGCACGAGGCCTTGCCTTTTCGATCGTAGATGCTTTTGTGCTATCCTTCTTAAGGCAAACTTGTCTAACTTATGTCTGTACTCAGATATTGTTGCTTCCGCTAACTCTTGGGTATTCGAGCTTATGCATTTGAGCCCTCGAGGCCCCTGGCTTGTAATATAAAGCTTGTATTATTTCAATTTGTGTCTAGAGTTGTGTTGTGATATCTTCCCGTGAGTCCCTGATCTTGGTCGTACACGTTTGCGTGTATGATTAGTGTACGATTGAATCGGTGGCGTCACACGGACCAAGACGTTGGATCAAGTGTGATTACGCGCTTTTTCGAACACCCCCGCATTATATGCGTGGGGGCTGAAGCCGACGACTACAAACTTTCAGGTTATATACATACATAAACGGCCACACAGGAGGCACTATAATACTTTAACACAACATTTATAATCAAAATAGCATTGTTTTTACAATTCAGATACATGTCATTCGAACATGGTACTCTTCGAGCACTGACCCTCTATTAAACGGGCACCTTCTAGGACTTCTTCAAAACAGTGCTCGGACGGGTCCTGGCCTCCCGCCGGACCCCGGGTTGCAATAGCGGTGGCCTCCATCCCTGCCCAATTGTTTTAACATGGGAAAGAGCCATCCGCACACCCTCTATGCACGCCGACCTCTTCACAGCGTCGATATGCGACACAACACCATGGAATTGTTGCACTAAACCAAAATAACTGTCCGGCCTTGGTCCCTTCGGCCAAAGATGATCCACGACAGACCTCATAGCAAGCCCGGACAACCTATGGAGCTCGGCCCATACGGCCATCTTTCCATTCAATGGCAGCGGACGCGTCGGGGCACTGAACTGCGAGCAGAACAACCTTTCCACCTCATGATCTTTCCGATCCTTGAAAAACTCAGTCGCATCAGCAGCACTCTTTGCCAAGTCCGCATACGTGTCTGCAGCACTCCATAACTGATCCAGAGGGGCATACTTCGGATCTCCGAACTTCATCCGCAACAAAAAGGTCCTACCAGCCATGATATCTCTGACTTCACGAAGCTCCTCCCTTATCCCTCTAATTTAAGACTGAGTTTCCTTGGCCGCCTCCAAGGCCTTTTTCAGGCCAGCCGCTTTCGCTTGGCTTTCCTTTTCAAGAAGCTCATAGCGGTCGGCGGCATCTTTCAGCTCAACAGCCATCTTGGCTATCTTATCTTCGCTTTGGCGATGAGCAGCCCGTTTGGCTTTTAACTCTTTGGCCTCCGTTAAGGCAGCCACATCGCTTCTTCTGGCTTGTTCCTTGGCTCGGGCAAGCTCCGCCCGAACTGTCTCCATGGCAGTAGCTCCATCTGCAGTCACATCATATTACACATAGTAGCATCATGCTCCTCTTAACATTTGCTAACAAGCCGAAAATACATACCCTGGGCCTCGTCAAGCCGCTTGTTCACAAGCTCGATGTCGGCATCTGCCATGTCAAGCCGCCGCTTCAGTTCGGCAAAATCAGCAGTTCGGTCAGCCGCCGGGCCCTCAGTCGCCTGCACATAAAAGTAGCACGATCATTACCTGGGACTATGATCCTCTGTGTGCTGCCTCTGGACGGCAACCAGAGTCTCAGGGGCTACTACCTATATGGAGCACACCTAGCATGTGCGGTACCATCAAAAACACATGAATTACTTTGCGTACCTCAAAGCCTCTTAGCAGGCTCGTAAAAGCTTCATTCAACCCGCTTTTGGCGGATGAAATCCTCTCAACCACCGTACCCATTAAGGTACGATGTGCCTATGAGATAGCCGCTTGCTCCAGAAGACCCATCAGTGTGTCCGATTGTGCGCCAGACAATCCCGGACTCTTCCGTTCCTCTCCTTGGGAGCCGAATACTCCGGACTTCGGGCGGCCGAAGAGTTACCGCCTTGGAGGATCAGGAGAAATCCTCCGTGGCGACACCTCGGGGTCGTCCGCCCCATGAGGCGGGGAGGCAGGAGGAGGCGTTTCGCTCTCCATTATCTCCGGAAGAAGATCCCCCGAAGACGAACTCTATTGAGAAGGGTTGTGAGTAGGACTGCAAGATATACATCACGGTTATTATTCTCAGAGATGAAGAAGTATATATTTACCAAATTACTTTTTGATCCACTTACAACTCGGTTGAGGGCTGGCCTCCTTGCGGGCACTGTGCGGTAAGGACGCCCTCCGGGGTAGGGCCCCCTGGCAAAGACCTCGTCCCTCGTTTGGAAGCCTCTGTTTCTAAGTCTTCAGGGGAGGCCCTTTTCTTTCCTTGAGGAGAGGGGATTATAGACTCACCTCTCCGATTATCCTCCTTCACGGAAACACTAATTCCCCTGGTTTGGATGTGTAACATGTGAAGCCTACTCTCGGCTTCTTGATTCCTCCCTTCATCTTCTCCTGATGGCACTTTATAAGGTGCGTGCTCGAGCATCCTGGTTAGAACAGGATCCGGCGAGCCTTCAGGAAGGGGGGCCGAACACCTGATCCTCTCCGCCTTTCTTATCCAGCCCTGGCTGAGAGCAATGTTTCAGTATGATGTTGTAACAAATACAATAGACGGCATGTTGGGTTGCAGAATTACTTACTTGGGTATCTGGACGGTTGCAGTTAAGACCCGCATCCTTGGTGGTGTCCGGACACTTATTCGTGATCTGAAGAACAATCCATATATCCGTTCGAGCGTCACGCTGAAGAATTGTTGAATAGTTCGCGGTCCTTCCGGGTTGAACTCCCACATACGGAGAGATCGATGTCGGCATGGCAGGACCCGACGAACTAGCATTACTTGCATTAACTTGACGAGACTGACATCCCTCTCAAGGATATCTTGGATGCGGCTTTGCAAAGTCAGCACGTTATTAACTGGCCCCCAGTCCAGCCCCTTGCTGACCCATGACGCCAGTTGAGGCGGAGGGCCCAGGCGGAAGACAGGGGGGGCCGCCCGCTTTGGACCTCGTGGAGCTGTGATGTAAAACCACTCCCGTTGCCATAAATCGGACACCTCCAGGAAGGAACCCTTTGGCCATGGGGCGTCGGCGCCTTTGCTTATTGTGGCACCTCCGCAATCTGCGTGTCGCCCATCGATCATCTTCGGCTTCACATTGAAGGTTTTGTGCCATATGCCTTAGTGCGGGGTGATGCGGAGGAAGGCCTCACACACGACGATAAACGACAAGATGTGAAGGATGGAATCTGGATCTAGATCATGGAATTCTAGCCTGTAATAAAACATGAGCCCTCTCACAAAGGGATCCAGACTAAAACCTAGCCCTTGGAGGAAGTGGGAAACAAATACGACACTCTCGTTGGGTTCGGGAGTGGGGATGACTTGCCCTTGAGCAGGTAGCCTGTGTGGGATTTCGGCGGTGAGATACCTGGCCTCCCTAAGCTTCTTGATGTCCTCCTCTGTGACAGAGGAGGCCATCCACCGGCCTTGAAGGTTGGATCTGGACATGGTTGATGGTCTGAAGCGCTTATCCTGAGCCTTGGGTGTTGGAACTCGAGGTGGGGGAAGGGAAGGATCGAGTGTGGAGAGAAAAGGACAGGCCTTGCCTCCTGTTACCATTAGCCTTAGACGCACACTTCGGGACCCCCTACCCGAGACCCGCCAGTTTTGACACCGACAGCCCCCGAGTGGCATTCCCTCTTTCTTCTAACAACTATCGGTATTTTACTTGGAGCTATATTTTTATTCGTCACATATTATGAGTTTTGCTTGGAGCATCCTGTATGTTATGAGTCTTTTCTTGTTTTTGTTTGTTTATTATGTCTTGAGTCCTTTCTAGACACACCTTTTTGAGAGAGACAAAAAATTATGCTATGCTTGCTCCTATGCTTCAGTTAAATTTTTGAAGCCTTGGAATTGCTCTAGTGCACCACTTATATCTTTTTGAGCACGGTGTGCTTTGTTATTTTTGAAGAAATTCTCTCAAGCTTCACTTAGATTTATCTGGGAGTTAGTAAATATTTCTCTCTTGCTTCACTTAGATTATTTTGAGAGAAAGAAATATTATGCTCATTGTTCTTCACTGAAATTTGTTCGAGCCTATTAAAAGCAACATATGAAACTAGTCCCGAAGTGATAGATATCCAAGGAGGATCTAATAAATACTTTCATGAAGATCATTGGACAAAATAAACTTGGTTCTTAGTAATGGTTTTGAGATATAACGATATGATGTGTGAGTCATGTTGATGTGTAATTATGCTTTTGTAAGAATATTGGTGTTAAGGTTTGTGATTCCCTATGCAAGCACGAAAGTCAATAGTTATGCGATGAAATTACATCCTACTTGTGGTGCATTATTCAGTGTTAATTATGCTTAATGCTCACGTACAAGATTTTTTGTTTCTCAATCTTTTTGCTAGCCTTCATTTGCACTAAGTATGATCACTACTTGTGCATCCAAAACCCTTTAAACCAGTTTTGCCATATGAGTCCACTATACATACCTATATGTGGTATTTTCGTGCCGTTCTAAGCAAATTTTCATGTGCCATCTCTGATTTTCAAAATAAATTTCTCTTTGGTGTGCTCGTACCGCTCATGAGGCGGTGAGGGGTGGCCGATATTTTCCATGCTAGATGTGTTATTTTCACGATGAGTGTTTATTCACTTGTCATTGCATGAGAGTATGGCGAGGGTACTCCAGATGCCCAGTCCCGAAATGAAAAATGGATTTACTTTATGTTGACAAATAATAAATTCTTTGGAAAGTGTTGGTATGGAGGGAACTCGTGGATACGGTTAGCCATGGAAAGTTTTCAGGGGGCTAATGTCGGGGATATATCCCGCGGTATGACCCGGCCGGATGTATAACCTGGCCGAACTTGGCGATTCATTAATGACCCGCCCTGACTTGGCAACTCAGTAAGTGACCCGCGCGAGCCTGGCGACTTATGGGTGACCTGGCAAGCGGATCAGAGGAGCGACAAGACCCGGGGGCCCAAGAGGCTCAAGGACCAGAGGGCCGGCTTACGTTATGGTAGGCCGGCTTAAGAGGAAGAAAGCAAGACCCGGACTTGTATTCAACTTGTAAGAAAAGATAGACTAGTCCTAGTCCTACTAGGACTCCACATGTAACCCGCCCCTCTAACTTATATAAGGAGGGGCAGGGCACCCCAAGAGGGGGGCAATAAAACAACCTCTAGGGCTAGACACAACTAAAGGAGAGCCGGATTTACAGCGTCTCCCTCGTGAGCATAATGAGACCTAGCCACAAACAGCATGTAGGGTTGTTACCGGATGATGTTTCCCGGGGCCCGAAGCTGTCTAAACCCTTGTCTTGTGTTGCGTCTCTCGATTTCGCTCAACCTCTCTCAAGCTACCACATAGATGCGTTGCCTCGCGACTAAGTCCTCACACTAAGGACATCTGACGTGTTAATTCCACGACAAGAATAGAGATAGAATGCCTCAGTCGGGCGTATGAGCGACACCACATAAAGGGCTTATAAAGTAAACAAATAACAAGCATGCCGCAGTCGGGCGTCTCAGCGACACCACATAAAGGGCTTATAAAGTAAATATATAACAAACATGCCACAGTCGGGCGTCTCAGCGACACCGCATAAAGGGCTTATAAGAAAATCAACAACAAGCATGCCACAGTCGGGCGTCTCAGCGACACCACATAAAGGGGTTATAAAGTAAATATTGCAGTGAATATCCAGGATCTAGAACCATCCCAGGGATACTCAAAAATTCAAATAATATAAAGGGTTAGTCCATAATAATAATAACCATAATCATCATGAGTCACAAGTCATAATCCATGTTCTGGTTTAGCAGTTTTTCCTCCGAAGACCGACACTAAGACCGACACTTGACCCAACCCAGACTGTAGTCCTTAACCATGGACACGGCTATTCGAATAGGTATAATCTCTGTAGAGGGTGTACTCTTTACCCACGAGTAACGGATTCCATTAGTCCATCCGGACTAATTCCGCCTACGGTCTTTAAATTGAAAACACACCTAACCGCACACACCAGCCTGACTTATCGGTGTCTGGAATCACCCACGACACTCGTTAAGCAAAACTCTAAGTGGGGAGGATACAACCTTGTAGGACCTTGAAGTATGTCTAGAGCGGGGGGGGGGGGGTGATTAGACTACTTGACCAATAAAAACTTAACCTTTTCCCAATTTTAGAGTTTGGCAGATTTTAGCTACTTTAGGACAAGTCAAGCAATCATCACACAATTCAAGCAAGCATGCAAAGAGTGTATAGGAAGCGAAAATTAAAGCATGCAACTTGCAAGAAAGTAAAGGGAAGGGTTTGGAGGATTCAAACGCAATTGGAGACATGGATGTTTTTGGCGTGGTTCCAATAGGTGGTGCTATCATACATCCACGTTGATGGAGACTTCAACCCACGAAGGGTAACGGCTGCGTGAGTCCACGGAGGGCTCCACCCACGAAGGGTCCACGAAGAAGCAACCTTGTCTATCCCACCATGGCCGTCGCCCATGAAGGACTTGCCTTACTAGCGGTAGATCTTCACGAAGTAGGCGATCTCCTTGCCCTTACAAACTCCTTGGTTCAACTCCACAATCTTGTCGGAGGCTCCCAAGTGACACCTAGCCAATCTAGGAGACACCACTCTCCAAGAAGTAACAAATGGTGCGTGGATGATGAACTCCTTGCTCTTGTGATTCAAATGATAGTCTCCCCAACACTCAACTCTCTCTCATAGGTTTTGGATCTGGTGGAAAGAAGATTTGAGTGGAAAGCAACTTGGGGAAGGCTAGAGATCAAGATTCATATGGTAGGAATGGAATATCTTGGTCTCAACACATGAGTAGGTGGTTCTCTCTCAAAAATGGTAAGTTGGAAGTGTAGGGTCATTCTGATGGCTCTCCCCACGAATGAAGAGGAGGTGGAGGGGTATATATAGCCTCCACACAAAATCTAACCGTTACACACAATTTACCAAACTCGGTGGGACCGAATCGTTAAACTCGGTCGGACCGATTTAGTAAACCTAGTGACCGTTAGTGATTTTCGGTGGGACTGACATGCATTTCAGTGAGACCGATTCGGTTAGGGTTAGGGCATAACGTAATCTCGGTAAGACCGATTACACAAACTCGGTGAGACCGATTTGGTAATAAGCTTTCTAGAGAGTTGGTCAGGTAAACTCGGTGGGACCGATTTGCCCTTTCGGTGAGACCAAAATGTTACAAAAAGGAAACAGAGAGTTTACATTACAATCTCGGTGGGACCGATCGCTCACTTCGGTTAGACCGAAACGTTACGAAGGGAAACAGAGAGATTGCAACCCCATCTCGGTGAGACTGAGATCCCTATCGGTAAGACCAATTTGCTTAGGGTTTGTGGTAGTGGCTATGACTTTTGGAATCGGTGGCGCAGGATAGGAAGTTTCGGTGTGACCGATTTTGGCTTTGGGTTTAGGTCATTTGTGGATGTGGGAAAGTAGTTGAGGGTTTTGGAGCATATCACTAAGCACATGAAGCCAGAGGCTCATTAAGCAACACCTCATCCCTCCTTGATAGTATTGGCTTTTCCTATAGACTCAATGTGATCTTGGATCACTAAAATGTAAAATAAAGAGTCTTGAGCTTTTGAGCTTGAGCCAATCCTTTGTCCTTAGTATTTTGAGGGATCCACTTTCATCATCCATGCCATGCTATTCATTGAGCTTTCCTGAAATAATAGTCTTGGAATAGGATTAGCTCAATGAGCTATATGTTGTTATTAATTACCAAAACCACCTAGGGATAGTTGCACTTTCAATCTCCCCCTTTTTGGTAATTGATGACAACATATAGATCAAAGCTTCGGCAAATGATGATAAGATTTAATAACATCGTCGCTTTGAGACGTATGTGATAAGCAAGAGCTCCCCCTAAATCTGTGCATAGTTTAAGACTTTCTTTGGACTGCAAATGCACAATGAATTAGGCTCATGGGTTACTCTTCCATGTCACATACATCTTGGTGGAGCGCTCAAAATAATAAACAATGGATACATGCACTCATCACCAAGCATAGTGAGTGATCACATAAGATATATAGGATAATATCAAATATGCATAAGTGTAGCTTATGATCAAACACATGATCATCAATGTCTCACAAGCATAGTATCTCAACCAAAAGCAAACAAAGTTTGAAAAACCACCAAATAAAGCAAGAGAGAATAAAAGCAACACTCTCTCTCTCGAAGCCTATGATCTATACATTTTTCTCCCCCTTTGGCAACAAGTTACCAAAAAGTTCATAGAAAATGCATAGTGCTAGATCGACTCTCAGGCTTGATCTTCTGGTGGTGGTGTCCTGATAGCTCCTTGGACGAAGGATTCAGTTGAAGTAAAGGGTGCTGGAGTGGATGCTGGAGCTGGTGCTAAAGTTGTTGCTCTAGTGTCTTTCACTGGCACTGCAACTGACCTCTGGGCTCTGGGCACTCTGGCAAACACATTGGTGGTAGTCTTGCCCTTCCTCTCCTGCATGTCATCCTGCAGTTGCTCTACAACTGACTGAATCTCAGTTACCTTGACATCTAGATCATAGAATTTTTGTTCCATGATTCTCTCCAGGCTCTCCTGGTTTTGAGTTAGGGTGGCCAACCCTTTCTCAATCCTCAGAGTTGATGCTATCAAGTAACCAAGCTGCTCTTGTTTGGTCTTCAAGAAATACTCAGATGCCTCCTCTTGAGTTGGCATCTTGGCAGCCTTCTCCTTCTTTGCCTTCTCCTTCTTCTCCTGAGCTTGGACTGATTGTGGATCATCTTCATTCATGACAACCTCATTGTCCTCAAAGTCTGGATAAATTGGAAAATGTTCCTTATCCAACTGATATTTCCCTATGCCCATCTTTGAGTTAATCAATTCTTGAATCTGAGGTGCATATCCACAGCTCCTCTTCTGATCTGCTGCAGTCCTCTTAATTGTTTCAATGATCAGGCTCATGACTTTGAAATTCTGGGGTACATCAAACACATGCAGCATGTTGATGGCATGCCCTCTGATCATGTTATGGTCACCTGACTTGGGCAACAAAGTATGGCTCAGAATCCAATTGATGGTTGCCAATCCTGACAGCAGAAAGTGAACTGATCCAAACTTGTGAGTCTCTACAGCCTTGTCAGCAATTTCCTTGTACATGTGAGCCATTGAATTGTGACCCAACTTCTTCTTTGCATATATGTCCAAGTCATCCTCTTCTTCCTTGGGGGCATTGATCAGACTTGCCCATTCTTCAATAGTGGATTGGTACCTTGTACCTTCAGACACCCAAACAATTCTACCATCTGGGTAAAAATGTGTTGTGGAGTAGAACTGCATGATAAGCTCATCGTTCCAGTTGGTGAACTTCTGTCCAACAAAATCTGCCACTCCACAAGCAATAAAGCTCTCCTCCACTCCAGGGTAGTGCTGCTCATTCTCCCTGATGAATTTCCAGTCAACCCACCTCATATCACAGACAATGGGCTTCTTGTCCAATAGAATGGTCTCATAGAAGTCATGTTGTTCCTTTGTGTGGAACCTGTAGTCAACAGCAGTCCTTCTTCTTAAAGCATATGGATCTTCCATCCTCCATAGCCTTAGCCCTGAATCCTTCCTGATTCTCATGTCCTCAGCCACAGGATGGGCATCATTGTGGTCTGGTATCTTGGGCTTGAGCTTTCTAAGGACTTGTCCTTCTTCATCTTCATCTTCTGCAACATTGGGCACTGGGGCCTTGTTCTTTTCAGCAGCTGGAATACTCCTAGTATTCCTCTTTGGATCTTGCTTGGCCTTGGAGGCAGCTTTGGGTGCATCTTTGGGCTTGGATGTTGTAGCCCCTGACCTGATTGCATCTCCCATAAGCTTAGCTGCCTTAGGTGCTGGTGCAACATCCTCTTCCTCTTCATCAGAATCCCTTCTCATTGAGGGCTTTCCAAGGACCTTGGCAGTTGTGGTTCTTGCTCTCTTCTTTTTCTTGTCCTGATCACCATCATCCTCTGATTCAATTGTGAACTTCATGGTTGCACCAGTGGGGACCTTCTGAGGTTTTGATGGTGCTTCTCTCCTTGTAGGTGCCTCTTTGGGTTGAGTCTGAGCTGGCACTTGAGTGGACTTCCTGGCCTTTGGCATTGGAGTTCTCTTGGCAGGAACTTTCCTCTTCAGACCTGGATTTGTGCTTTGTGCAGAGCCATACTCTTTCTTGAGCACCACTTTCTTGGAAGTGGCCTCATCTTCCTCAGCTTTGTAATCTTCATCCTCAGAATCTGAAGTTCTTTTTCTCCTTTGCCTAGTAGCAGCCTTAGGCAAGTTGCTAGGAGTACTTCTGCTCCCATCATCTGAAGTTAAGGGACTAGTGCCCTCACTCAAGTCCATCTGCTCTTCAGAACTATTCTGGCTATCACTCTGATCAGACATACTGCAAGAGCTGACTGCTGACCCTGTGAAGAGTTATAGATGAGATAGAATAGATAAGCATCACAAAATGCAGAGATTTTTGCAAAAGAATGATTCAAAAGTTCAGTTTTAGTTTTCCACAGAAAGCATTTCGGATCAACCAATTTTCAAACTCGGTGATACCGAAGCAGTTTTGGAACCTAAACTGATGATCTCGGTTGGACCGAGTTTCAGTTCGGTGGCACCGAGACTGCTAGGGTTTCACATAATCCTCAAATCGGTCGCACCAATTAGTAATTCTCGGTCAGACCGAGAGTCACTAGTGCAATGGCATACGCCAAATCGGTGAGACCGAGTTTTTCTACTCGGTGGGTCCGAGATGGTTTCGGCGGAAACCTAACCCTGAAAATTTGAATCGCATCTAATCTATGGACTATTTTGGCTGGATAGAAGAATCTCAATCGTGGCAAGAATCAATATGAAAACAATGTGCTAGGAGTCCGTACCCTAACTTGGCGGTGGACTTGCTACGGCGGCAATGGCGGGGACGAATTCCGTTGACAGCAGGGAAGACCAGCGACAGGAGGCTGTTGGCGGCGAGGAGACGATCCGGAGACCACAATGGTAGAGCGAGCTGTTGCGCGGGCGAAGGGTTTCGGAGAAATTTCCAAATTTTTGCCCGTGGCTATATATAGCCCGACCCTGTCGGTGTGACCAAGTGGATCAACTCGGTGGCACCGAGATGCATAACTGTGTTCAGTTATAGCAAATCAGTGAGACCGAAAAGTTCAAATCGGTTGCACCGAGATTGAAAACTCAGATCAACTTGGTGATCTCGGTAGGACCAAAATGGAAGAATCGGTCAGACCGAGAATCACAAAGAGGTTTTGGAAGTTTAAGTCTATGACGAATTGGGGACTCCGAGTGCTCCTCACACAGAGTGGTTCGAATCTGACTTGATCAAATTTTGTGATGTAGCATGAATAGAGTTTGAGATGAGAAAAGCATAGATAGCTAAAGAAGGTTCTTAGGCATTCTTGTCCATCCACTTGGCCATAAGAAAAGAAACCAAACAATCAAAACAACAAGTGGATGTCCTTGAATGAGTAAAATATGCACCAACATGCTCACACAATAAGATAGCAAATGAAATATGTGGCAAAGCATGCACAACCAATTCTAGTATCTATCAAGCAATTTGGCGATGACTAGGTCATCTATATATGAGTATATTGACTTAGGAGTCAAATGAGAACATTTGATCATAGGTCATACTCATCGTTTAAGCTCAAGTGGGGTTGCCACTTTTACATAATGCATTAATGTGTTCACACCATTAGAGTTGCTTTGACTCAAATCTTAGAGTTAAGCTCCCCCTAGATGTGAGATCCCCCCTTAGAGGGATGAACTAACCTTGGGTTTTGTCGATGATGACTTCATGTAGGTGTTGAAGATGTAGATGCTCAATGTTGATGTAGATCATTTGGAGCAATCCTTTGGAGTGAGTTGCACTTTCAACTTACCTACATGGGTTAGTCCCACAAGGAACAAACAAGAATATCCATAGACATAGAGTGATGCACACATAAGATGATGTCCATGAATTCATTAGGTTACCTTGTCCCTTGCCTTACCAACATGAGGGTTTCTGACTCCTTGAACTAGTGCAAGATGTGGAAGTTGATTGCACTTGTTCTTGCCAAAATGATATGAGTGAAGAATGTTGGCGGAGTCACCCTCAAGAACTCTCTAGTTCTTCTTCTTCGGGATCCACATCATCTTGATGGGAATCCTTGGAGTTGTAGTTGTACTAGATGAAGTAGAACTTGACGTAGTCTTGGGGACCCACTTGAACGAGGCTTTAGGTGCTTCTTCAAATGCATCAATCTCTTCTTGAAGCTTGTCCTTGCCTTTGTTCTTGTGGTCTTGTGGTGGAAGATCATCTTGAGCTTGTGTTCCCTTGAAGGAAGTAGGATCATACTTCTCTTGTTGAGGAACAAACTTCGTCTTGGGGTATTGATCTTCTTCCCACTCAACTCCATTGGCATTGAACTTTCGTTCAAAACCAACACCTTGATTCTTCCGGTGCCTTCCTTGCTTGCGTACAATTTCCTCGAATTGCTTACTCCCGGCAAGGCTCTTGTAAACACCTTTCTCTATAATTCCCTTCAATAAGCTATTTTCTTGCTCAAGTGTAACTTGGCTAAGAGAATCATTAGTGGAATCAAGAGAACTACTAGAAGCAACAATATTGGATTTGACATTATTATTGTTACTACTAGAGGAAGTATCTTTCTTGTACTTGTTACTAGACTTGACTTGAGGCATGTAAGTAGATAAGAGTAAACGCTTGGCAATGTAAGAAGAACTTTTCTTGCGAAGATCATCATTGATCGCTTTTAAGAACTCATTCTCTTGCTCAAGATTGAGCTTTTCAAAGCGTAACTTCTCATGAGCCCTTAAACGTTCTCGATGATCTTCGTAGATAGTTTCGTGAGCTAACTTAAGAGAGTTTAATTCTTTAGTTAGAAGCTCAATCTTCTCCTTATCATTGTCATTCGTTTTATCTTGCTTAACATGATTAATTGAGGTTTCATCATAGTATTCATCACTAGAGTTGTCAACAAGTAAATCATCAACCACAAGCAAGTCATGTTCATCACTATTGAAATCAACATACTCGGGATGTGTTACCTTTGGACCTTTGGCCATGAAGCATCTTCTAACACCTTCATTTGGTGAATCAAATATGTCGTAGGAGTTGGTTGACACAAGTGCTAGACCGGCAACACCTTCATCTTGAGTATATTCGGAGTCGGAGTGATAGCTTCTCTCGGAGTGATTGTTGGAGTCGGAACCGGATACTCATTCACCAACATGAGCTTGATGTCTTCGTTTTGTGTAGCTCCTTGATGACTTGTCCTTCCTTTCTGAATCCTTGCTTCTCCGTGAGGGTCTTCGTTCATAACGATCATCTCTACTCCTCCTCTCTCTTGGTGGTGATTCTTCTCTTTTGATCCTTCTTCTTGGAGAATCTTCTCTTCTTTTGTAGGGTGCCGTACACTCAATGGAGTAGTGTCCGGGTCTCCCACAATTGTAGCAATTGCGCTCTCGACTAGAAGATCTCTTGTCATTGTAAGACCTTGATTTAGAGCTTCTTTATTTGCTTCTAGTCTTGTAGAATTTGTTGAAGTTCTTCACCATTAAGCTCAATTCTTCATGGAAGGTTGGTTTCTCACTTGATGATGTGGGGGCTTCACTTGAGGCTTTGTAAGCACCACTTGACTTGTTGTGAAGTTCCTCCTTATCCTTGAGTGACATCTCATGAGCAACAATTCTTCCAATGACTTCTGTTGGCTTGAGATCTTTGTAGTTTGGCATCATTTGAATCAATGTGCACACGGTATCATACTTTCCATCCAATGCTCTTAGAATCTTCTTGATGATGAATTTGTCGGTCATCTCTTCACTCCCTAAGCCGGCAATCTCATTTGTGATTAGAGCAAGCCTAGAGTACATTTCAGCGACACCTTCACCATCCTTCATTTTGAACTTGTCAAGCTGACTTTGGAGCACATCCAACTTGGATTCCTTGACGGACTCAGTACCTTCATGCATATCAATCAAAGTATCCCAAATTTCCTTTGCATTCTCAAGACGGCTGATTTTGTTGAATTCTTCGGGGCACAGTCCGTTGAAGATGATATCACAAGCTTGAGCGTTGTATTGCAGCATCTTCAATTCTTCCGCATTAGCTTCACGGTTCGGTTCTCTCCCATCGAAAAATTCACCTTGCAAGCCAATACAAATAATTGCCCAAACGGCGAGGTTATGTCCAAGAATATGCAATTTCATCTTATGCTTCCAACTAGCAAAATTAGTACCATCAAAGTAAGGACCTCTACGGTGATAATTTCCCTCGCTAGACGCCATACTCTCCTAGGTTGTGAAACCAAGGCTATGACCACCAAAAGCTATGGAAATCAAAGCAAATGGAGACCAAAGCTTTGATACCACTTGTAGGACCTTGAAGTATGTCTAGATGGGGGTGATTAGACTACTTGACCAATAAAAACTTAACCTTTTCCCAATTTTAGAGTTTGGCAGATTTTAGCTACTTTAGGACAAGTCAAGCAATCATCACACAATTCAAGCAAGCATGCAAAGAGTGTATAGGCAGCGGAAATTAAAGCATGCAACTTGCAAGAAAGTAAAGGGAAGGGTTTGGAGGATTCAAACGCAATTGGAGACACAGATGTTTTTGGCGTGGTTCTGATAGGTGGTGCTATCATACATCCACGTTGATGGAGACTTCAACCCACGAAGGGTAATGGTTGCGCGAGTCCACGGAGGGCTCCACCCACGAAGGGTCCACAAAGAAGCAACCTTGTCTATCCCACCATGGCCGTCGCCCACGAAAGACTTGCCTCACTAGCGGTAGATCTTCACGAAGTAGGCGATCTCCTTGCCCTTACAAACTCCTCGGTCCAACTCCACAATCTTGTCGGAGGCTCCCAAGTTACACCTAGCCAATCTAGGAGACACCACTCTCCAAGAAGTAACAAATGGTGCGTTGATGATGAACTCCTTGCTCTTGTGCTTCAAATGATAGTCTCCCTGTCGGTGTCAAAACCGGCGGATCTCGGGTAGGGGGTCCCGAACTGTGCGTCTAGGAGGATGGTAACAGGAGACGAGGGACACGATGTTTTTACCCAGGTTCGGGCCCTCTCGATGGAGGTAAAACCCTACGTCCTGCTTGATTAATATTGATGATATGGGTAGTACAAGAGTAGATCTACCACGAGATCAAGGAGGCTAAACCCTAGAAGCTAGCCTATGGTATGATTGTTGTAATGTATGTTGTCCTACGGACTAAAGCCCTCCGGTTTATATAGACACCGGAGAGGGCTAGGGTTACACAGAGTCGGTTACAATGGTAGGATATCTACATATCCGTATTGCCAAGCTTGCCTTCCACGCTAAGGAAAGTACCATCCGGACACGAGCCGGAGTCTTCAATCTTGTATCTTCGTAGTCTTGGAGTCCGGCGGATAATGATAGTCCGGCTGTCCGGACACCCCCTAGTCCAGGACTCCCTCAGTAGCCCCTGAACCAGTCTTCAATGACGATAAGTCCAGCGTGTACAATATTCGGCATTGCAAGGCGGGTTCCTCCCTTGAATAATGCAGAGAAGATCATGAACACCAGGATAGTGTCCGGCTCTGCAAAATAAATTCCACATTCCACCATAGAGAGAATAAAATGTACACTTAGTTCAATCTGCTGACGTATTATGCGGCGTGACATCACACCGCCACCAGGCCTTTGTTCGAATTACTATACCACCTCAGCACGTTTAGCGAAGCAGTTTCCTTGGTACGTCTTGTCGAAGCAGAGATCGTGTTCCCCTTATTCCGGGATTCTCATCAATACGTGCGTGGGTAACCCAACCGCGCCATTGATGGTGGCGCTTGGGAGATAAGCGAGTTTTACCAGGCTGGTGGGGGGCGCATAGTTTTGTCCGCCTATATATAAGGGATAAGGATTCACCTTCTCACCTACGCCTTCTTCATCCTTTGCTTATCCTTCCCCGCGAACTCAAGCTCCAACGCCCGAGCTCGCGCATCTCGCCTCGACCTTCTCCGAATATGTCCGGAGCGGGAGGTAAATGGTTAGCCTCCACCGTCAAGGAGGAGGACATCACCAAGCTGCGCAGCGCCGGATACCTTTCCGGCGATATCGCGCATCGGCTGCCCGACGAGGGGCAGCTCATCCCTACCCCCGGGCCTCATGAGAGGGTCGTCTTCCTCCCCCACTTCCTCTGCGGACTGGGCTTTCCGCTCCCTCCATTTGTCCGGGGGCTCATGTTTTACTACGTCCTGGATTTCCACAATCTGGCGCCGAACTTTATCCTCAACATCTCGGCGTTTATCGTCGTGTGCGAGGCCTTCCTCTGCATCCGGCCCCACTTCGGCCTGTGGCTCAAGACCTTCAACGTCAAGCCGAAGGTTGTGAAGGGTACGCAAGCGGAATGCGGAGGCGCCATGTTGGGCAAATTGCCCAACGTCCCTTGGCTGGAAGGGACCTTCGCGCCGTCAAGGGGTGGCAATTGGGGTGGTTTTACATCACCAAGCCGCGCAAATCCACATGGGCGGCGGCCCCCGAGTTTAGATCTGGCATCCCCAGGCAGCTCACCTCCTGGAAAGAGAAGGGCTTGCAGTGGGGGAATCTGGTGGAGGTGACGGGACTCCGAGCATGTATCAAGAAGATGGTGAGCAATAGGCTCAGGCTCGTCGACGTGGTCCAAGTCATGCTCATCCGGCGGATTCTCCCATGCCAAGAACGGGCATTTAATTTGTGGGAGTTCAATCCGGAACAGCACCAGGCGCTAAGCGGGCTCTTCGATACAACATACGAAGGCGCCTGGAGGGTGCTGTTCAAGGGCGCCGAAGCCCCCGCGTCCGCGACCGAAGACCGCGGATTCAGCTCGCAGTATCCAACTGACGAGGTAAGTGATTCAACCCCATTACGGGACACTTGTGATAATTAGATTGACTCTAGTGAGGTTTCATTCTGCCTCTTCCTTTGACAGGAATGGATGGAGAAGGCCAAGCTGCTCATCAGCCCGGCTCCCATGCCAGAAGACCCAGTGGACGCCCGCTTAACAGGGCTGCTGGTTCCGGCACCGCACGTGGTGCCGGAGAAGAAGGCCAAGAAGGTGGCCGCGGGGACTCAAAAGAGTTCCCGCAATCAGGCGTCTGATGACGACGAGGACTCCCCCCCCCCCCCCCCCCCGAAGACGAGGAGGAGGAGTACTCTCTCCCGGAGGAGGGAGAGAAGAAAAGGAAGGCTTCCCCCATCGGGGAGGCCGAAGGGTCCAAGAGGGGGAGAACTATCCCCCCAGATAGTTTCGCCAGCATCAGCGTTGGTGAGGATGAGTGGCCTCCAAGGGCCAGGCGTCCGGCAAGATCATAAGTATCCGGATCCTTGATGTGTAATTTCATTTATGTCGCGTAGTATCCTTCTAACGCCGCATTCTGCCCGTAGTCCGGCCAATGATGATCTCCCCGACTCATCGAGCGGGTCATTGGCCTCGTCGGATGTGAATTCCATCCCGACTGCCTCCACCCCACGCGCCGACGAGGACATCGAGGTGGGATCCCATAGAGGGACCATCAGGAGGAGGCTCCGGAGGCGCCGTCAGGCAGCCTCCCGGACTTCGTGCCGGACTCTACATCGGAACCCGCAGTGGTTCCAGAGTCCGACAAGCGGCCCCTTCGAAAGAAGGGCAGGACCGTGACGTCGGCGGCCTCCGTCCAACCAGAGGCACTGGATAACCTGCTGGAGGCGCTTAAAGGCGCTTCCATCGAGGAAGAACACCGCACTATCATGAGTGCGGTGATTGAGAAGGTTCAGCTCGCTAAGAGCGGGCTGACCGAAGCCTGCAGCAGCCTTTTAACAGGCTTTGAGGTAAGAAGTTAAAATTATGTAATGTAATACCGCATAGAAAGTAGCCCCTGATGCTTAGTTCGGTGTTCGAAAAGAAAAGCCGGACCAAGGATCTTTAACAAGATATACGCAGGGTTGCCTAAAATATGTCAATATGGGTTTGCAGGCTGCGCTGCTGACCTCTGCCGCACTAACGGCGGAGGTTGACGTGCTGAAGAAGGATCTCGAGCGGTCCGAGCAAGAGCTCGGCCATGCAAAGAAGCAGCTCGAGGAAAAATAAGGTGAGTAACACCTCTTTGAATAAGTACCTTACAGAAAAGGATTTTGGTTGCAAATAAAATTAACAAGGATAATATGTGTATTGCAGGGGCCACTAACGAGGTGGCAGCCCTGAAGGATGCTGTGTCCACGGCCAAACGTAGTGCGGCCGCGGAACGGGCTGAGCGAGAAAAGCAAGAGGCACGGGTGGCGGAAGTTCGGCAAGAGCTCCAGGCTCTCATGGAAAAACATGAGAGTTTGGAGCGTGACTCCAAGACTCGAGAGTCTGAGCTTGCCTCGGCTCTCGAAAGTGCCAAGTCCGCCAAGGCCGAGGCCCGTAAGGCCCTTCAGGAGGTTGAGGACATAAAGAAGATAGCGGCGGGTAAGGTGTTTTTCATGCAAAGCAGGCATGTTAATGTGAACTACCTGACACTTACCCGCATTCGGAGCTCTCCAGGGGCGTTTGCAGATCTGCCGCGTAGTGCGTCTGATGCCGCCGCATTCTATCGTGGCAAGGAGGGGAGATCGACGGAGAAGGTCTTCTGGTCTCAGTATACTGAGGCCGGCCATCCGGTGCCCCCAAGGGACCAGCTGAAGCAGCTGGTCGAACTCCACAAGGTAGCTGAGGAGGCCATGAAGGGCCTCATAGTCTGGCTATGGCCTAGACAGGCCATGCCTGGTAGCTACTTTGGCCTCGTGCGGCGGCTGGTGGATGCATGCCCCAGGCTGGATGTAGTCAAGCGCTCCGCCTATATCGAGGGCGCTCGTCGGGCCCTTGCCCGCATAAAGGTGCAATGGGGCAAATTGGATGCGGAGAAGCTTCTCACGGACCCACCGCCGCCGGGCAAGGAGTATCGCACGCCGGAGAAGTATTATAAAATTGTCGTGAAGGGAGCCTGCGATATTGCAGATGAGTGCTCCCGAAATGTAATCTTTGAGTGAACTCGCTGTTTATTTATCCTGTGCGCTGAAAACTTTGTTCATATGCGCCATGAGCAACGCTTGTTTAATTTAAAATATTACCTTCTGTGCGGCCGTTTGTAAAATCTGAGAGATGGCAAGTCGTTGGCTTCAGCCCCCAAGCCACAAGTGCTGGGGTGTTCGGGATAAACTTGAGCACTCTTGTTCCCATTTTTGGGTCCATCTAGGGAGGCGCTCAACACGACGAACAAGGCGACCGGACTTATAATGCTTGAACACTCTCACTTAGCCATAGAATTCTATAATTTTAAATTTCGGCGAAGCCCCTAGTATTCGGAAGACCGAATCCGGGGCGCTATCCACGCCTTCATCGGACATTATCTGGAACTTCGCTTGAAGCGGCGTGAGTCTTTAAGGACCCGAAAAAACCTCTCGAACAGCGACCAGTCTCTCGCCTTATCATGCCAGTCAGTTTTAGCTTTCTCCACTGAGGCGTTAGCCCGGCTCAACCAGGGCGCAATCGCAGTGGTTCTCCCAGTGCCACCTTAGCCGACAGAATGGAACGTAAGGCACCAAAACGTGGGAGCCGGGCAAACCCAACTATTGACCCAGGACATGATTCGGAGCTGATTCATATAATGCTATAAGTTCGGGGTGCCGCACTTGTGAAAGTGTTCGGACTTTATCACACCATAGAGTGGGGAACATAAGCCCCCGGTGTATTATGCCGTACCAATATATATGGGTGCCAGATATCATATAATGAGCATATATATATATAAAATGCGATGCAATTGCGATCATAAAGGTGCTGCATTATTAATGAAAGAAAAGTCTGCTAGTAGAGCGGACTGATACAAATAGTGCGGTAAGCAAGGGATTTGGACTAAATAAACATGTCCCCCTCCAGGGATGAGCTGCGGATTTGGTGTATATAATCGAATTTAATGCTCGTAATTGAGACCACCTGAGTGTTCGGCGCGGCCTTCTTTAGTCCCTGACTGTTGCATCATGAGTTCGGCAGGTTCACCGCCGGACAGGGCTTCTGGTTAACAGAGTCCTGTGTACAAAAAAGAAGAAAAATAATAAAAAAAAGAGGGGCACATTTGCGAGCCCCTGGTGTGGTCGAACCGCACTCTGGGTCCGTTGTGATCGTGCCCCCTCCCCTGTGCCCATGGTATCTCCAAAGCGTAATGATGTACGCGGAGTGTTATTCTTGCGATCATACGCGGGCGAGGGTTGGGGCCGCATTGCTACGCGTGCTCTGATCGCGCCAGGTGGTCTTGGTTGACATTGCTCCGGGCGCGCTTTGCTGTATCCGGCCGTTTAACGGCCGGACTCGAGAATTGCCTTAGAAGGCTGCTCTGTACTTCTGCCGCGAGAGCCGCTGTATGTTCCTCCGTTCGGAGGGAGCGTTCCGTATTCCCATTGACCGTGATGACTCCATGAGGGCCTGGCATCTTGAGCTTTAGGTATGCATAGTGCGGCACCGCGTTGAATTTGGCAAACGCGGTTCGCCCGAGCAGAGCGTGATAGCCGCTGCGAAACGGGACTATGTCGAAGATTAACTCTTCGCTCCAGAAATTATCCGGGGATCCGAAGACCACTTCCAGTGTGACTGAGCCTGTGCAGTTGGCTTCCACTCCTGGTATGACAACTTTAAAGGTTGTCTTTGTAGGTTTAATCCTTGATGGGTCTATGCCCATTTTGCGCACTGTATCCTGATAAAGCAGGTTCAGGCTACTGCCGCCGTCCATCAGGACTCTCGTGAGGTGGAACCCATCGACGATTGGGTCTAAGACCAATGCGGCGAATCCGCCAAGGCTTATGCTGGTCGGATGGTCTCTTCGATCGAAAGTGATCGGACAAGAGGACCATGGGTTGAACTTTGGGGCGACTGGCTCCATCGCATAGACGTCCCTTAGTGCGTGTTTCCTCTCCCTCTTGGGTATGTGGGTCGCGTATATCATATTCACCATCCGTACTTGTGGGGGAAAACCCTTCTGTCCTCTTTTGTTCGGCGGCCGGGTCTCTTCCTCGTCGTCGCTATTTAGCCCCTTGTCATTGTTTTCGGCAATTAACTTGCCGGCCTGCTTGAACACCCAGCAATCTCTATTGGTGTGGTTAGCTGCTTTTCAGAGGTGCCATGTATCTGGCATAAGCGGTCGAGTATTCGGTCCAGATTGGACGGACCCGGAGTGGTTCTTTTAAATGGCTTCTTCCGCTGACCAGGTTTAGAGCCTCGGAATCCGGCATTGACTGTCGTATCCTTCTTATCGTCGCTGTTAATTCGGCGCTTGTTTTTGTTTCGACGTCACCTGCCGTTGTTGTCCTTAGTATCCGGACTGCCAGAATTTTTACGGAGATTGTTGCTGCGGGCTAGCTAGCTGTCCTCTCCCGCACAAAAGCGGGTCATTAACGATGTGAGGGCTGCCATGGATTTCGGCTTTTCTGCCCCAGGTGCCGGGCTAGCCATTCGTCTCGGATGTTATGTTTGAAGGCTGCAAGGGCCTCTGCGTCCGGACAATCGACGATTTGATTTTTCTTTGTCAAGAACCGTGTCCAGAATTGTCTGGCCGATTCGTCTGGCTGCTGAATGATGTGGCTTTGGTCATCGGCGTCTGGTGGTCGCACATATGTGCCATGGAAGTTATCAAGGAATGCGGCCTCCAGGTCTTCCAACACCCAATTGACTCTGCGGGCAAGCTGTTAAGCCAATGCCGAGCTGGTCCTTTAAGCTTGAGTGGGAGGTACTTTATGGCGTGGAGATCGTCGCCGCGGGCCATATGGATGTGGAGAAGATAGTCTTCGATCCACACCGCGGGGTCTGTTGTGCCATCGTAAGATTCGATGTTTACGGGTTTAAACCCTTCGGGGATCTGATGATCCATTACTTCGTCAGTGAAGCATAACGGGTGTGCGGCGCCCCTGTATTGAGCTATATCGCGATGCAGCTCGAGAGAGCGCTGTCTGCTGTGTTCGGCCCGGCCGGGGTTATTGTATCCGGCACAACGGTATTCGTCGTGGGTCGTAGGGCGCCCACGTGATCCATAGATGGATCTGGATTGCCTTGCTTTGTCCTCCAATATGTCTCGCAAGTCCGGCGCGTTCCCTCTTGGCTTCGTACTTTTGGAGTAATGCCGGGGTATGGTCTTGGCTGGGGGCCTGGATGCCTCTCTGTCACGACCACGGGGTGGTCGGTCAGCCATATCGTGCGCTGGTGATGGAGGTACATATGCTTCCTCCTCTAATCGGGGGAGCAACTTGCGTTTTGGGTAACTTTTGGAGGGACGTTCGAGTTTATACTCTTCGGCCGCGAGGACCTCGGTCCATCGATCGGCCAGCAGGTCCTGATTAGCTTGAAGCTGCTGCTGCTTTTTCTTTAGGCTATTTGCTGTGGCGATAAGCCTGCGCTTGAAGCGCTTTTGTTTGACGGGATCCTCAGGTACGACGAATTTGTCATCGTTGAGGCTTGCTTCGTCTTCGGAGGGAGGCATATAATTATGATCCTCAATCTCTTCGTCTGCCGCCCCTCATGAGGGCTTGCTTCTGCATCCTCCTGCGCTGAGTCTTGCTGGAGGGGATTGTCTTCAGCACTCTCTGGAGTATTATTATCTCCTGTGCCAGAATCTCCATTCTTGCTGTGGCGAGATTTAGGGCGGCGCCGCTGACGCCGGCGCTTGGGCTGTTTTTTAAGGGATCTGCCTCCTATGTTTCTTCGCCGTCCCCATCTTTTGGGGTATCCACCATGTATACGTCATATGACGAGGTGGCCTTCCAGTGCCCTGTGGGTGCTGGTTCCTGTTCGTCTCCGGCATCGTCGTCCATAGCGTCGATGTCTTCGGAGTCGTAGTCTAGCATGTCAGTTAGATCGTCGACAGTGACTACAAAGTGGGTGGTGGGTGGGCTCTGAATTTCTTCGTCGTCCCTATCCCAACCATCCTGGCCATAATTCGGCCAGGACTCTCTTGATAATGAGAGATGCGTTAGTGAATTCAAGATATCGCCGAAAGGCGAGCATTGGAAGATGTCCGCGGCGGTGAATTCCATAACCGGCGCCCAATCCGGATCGATTGGTAGGGGCGCGGGAGGTTCGGAGTCCGGCGAGGAGTCCGGCGCCTCGGAATCACGAGTTTCGCAGGGGACAAGATTAGTGTTCGGCTCCATCGCCGTGGATGTTGGAGCCCCCAGGGCAGCGTCTATCCACCGGCCCTCGATCTGGGCGATCGGATCCGGGCCAATGGCCGGAGCGGATCCGTGTGCGGCCACCAAGGCACTGTTCGGCGGCAGAGCTAGATCATGCCCATCGTCACAGTGCGGCGCGCTCGGCTGTGGCTCGAGTCCGTCGAGGATCAAGTCTCCGCGGACATCGGCCGTGAAGTTTAAGCTTCCAAATCTGACCTGACGGCCAGGCGCGTAGCTTTCGATCTGCTCCAGATGGCCAAGTGAATTGGCCCGCAGTGCGAAGCCGCCGAATACGAAGATCTGTCCGGGGAGAAAAAGTCTCACCCTGGACAGCGTCGTTGGTTGAAGATGCCATCAAGCCTATCGGTGACGACACATAGGAACTCTCAATGAAAGCACCAATGTCGGTGTCAAAACCGGCGGATCTCGGGTAGGGGGTCCCGAACTGTGCGTCTAGGCGGATGGTAACAGGAGACGAGGGACACGATGTTTTTACCCAGGTTCGGGCCCTCTCGATGGAGGTAAAACCCTACGTCCTGCTTGATTAATATTGATGATATGGGTAGTACAAGAGTAGATCTACCACGGGATCAAGGAGGCTAAACCCTAGAAGCTAGCCTATGGTATGATTGTTGTAATGTATGTTGTCCTACGGACTAAAGCCCTCTGGTTTATATAGACACCGGAGAGGGCTAGGGTTACACAGAGTCGGTTACAATGGTAGGAGATCTACATATCCGTATTGCCAAGCTTGCCTTCCACGCCAAGGAAAGTACCATCCGGACACGAGCCGGAGTCTTCAATCTTGTATCTTCGTAGTCTTGGAGTCCGGCGGATAATGATAGTCCGGCTGTCCGGACACCCCCTAGTCCAGGACTCCCTCACTCCCCAACACTCAACTCTCTCTCATAGGTTTTGGATCCGGTGGAAAGAAGATTTGAGTGGAAAGCAACTTGGGGAAGGCTAAAGATCAAGATTCATATGGTAGGAATGGAATATCTTGGTCTCAACACATGAGTAGGTGGTTCTCTCTCAGAAATGGTAAGTTGGAAGTGTAGGTTCGTTCTGATGGCTCTCCCCATGAATGAAGAGGAGGTGGAGGGGTATATATATAGCCTCCACACAAAATCTAACCGTTACACACAATTTACCAAACTCTGTGGGACCGAATCATTAAACTCGGTCGGACCGATTTTGTAAACCTAGTGACCGTTAGTGATTTTCGGTGGGACTGACATGCATTTCGGTGAGACCGATTCGGTTAGCGTTAGGGCATAACGTAGTCTCGGTAAGACCGATTACACAAACTCGGTGAGACCAATTTTGTAATAAGCCTTCCAGAGAGTTGGTCAGGTAAACTCGGTGGGACCGATTTGCTCTTTTCGGTGAGACCGAAATGTTACAAAAAGGAAACTGAGAGATTACATTGCAATCTCGGTGGGACCGATCCCTCACTTCGGTTAGACCAAAACTTTACGAAGGGAAACAGAGAGATTGCAACCCCATCTCGGTGAGCCCGAGATCCCTATCGGTAAGACCGATTTGCTTAGGGTTTGTGGCAATGGCTATGACTTTTGGAATCGGTGGCGCCGGATAGGAAGTTTCGGTGTGACCAATTTTGGCTTTGGGTTTAGGTCATTTGTGGATGTGGGAAAGTAGTTGAGGGTTTTGGAGCATAGCACTAAGCACATGAAGCAAGAGGCTCATTAAGCAACACCTCATCCCTCCTTGATAGTATTGGCTTTTCCTATAGACTCAATGTGATCTTGGATCACTAAAATGTAAAATGAAGAATCTTGAGCTTTTGAGCTTGAGCCAATCCTTTGTCCTTAGTATTTTGAGGGATCCACTTTCATCATCCATGCTATGCCATTCATTGAGCTTTCCTAAAATAATAGTCATGGAATAGCATTAGCTCAATGAGCTATATATTGTTATTAATTACCAAAACCACCTAGGGATAGTTGCACTTTCAAACCTCGAGTAGCATGGGATCACAAAATTTATAACGCGCGCAAACTAGGGGTGCTACCCCCTCGGCTACAACCGGAAACACCCATGCCCCCGGACTAGGTGGCATGCCTACCGGATGCAGCCGGTATCTTCCACCATGGCCTCTCTGTACGGTGTGTGCTAGAAAGGGGTTGACAACTTACTGAACCGTACCCTACCTATGGCAGGGACAAGTGGTAGTACGAAACAAGTATGGGGGTTACTGGAACAAGACTCGATCTACGGTCGACTCAGGAGGTTTAAGTGTTTCCTGCACGATTAGCATAACAAATATGTTTCCACCAACAGATAGAATCACAACTCATCATACCTTACTATGCCATAGCGGACACAACCGTCTCGACAAAGACCGGAGACAAGCTCGTGTCTACCCAAGATAGAGGATTTCCCGGCTTCCTTCCGATAGGCATGATAGGCATAAGAGGGTGATAACTATCACAACGTTTCAAATTCCAATAGCACGGAATCATCAATATGCACTTATGAGTAGGTTCATGTCATCACAAAAAAAATAACGGAAACTCCATGATGAGAGGTGTTGTAACTGTATCACACGACAATATTACGCCAGGGTTCAGAATGGTTGCCTTCAAGTTGTGGGGAGGCTGGGTGCATTCCCAAAACTTTTGAAAGTTTTCTTCTCTCTCCAAAAATCCTATTTAAAAATTTGAATTAATATATAGTTTCAAAACAGTACAAAAAAGTTGTCTGAATTTTTTTCAAATAAATCTGACAATAATCTAGACAAAATTTGAGAGAGGTAGGAAAAAGAATCAGCTCATTTGGAGTTATATTTTAAAAGATATGTCCAGTCAAAGTTTAGTCAAATTCTGTTTTTTTTTAATAATACAGAAAAAAACGTTTCGGAATAAAACACGTCGAAGACGTACTTTGGTGTTTACGCCTTCACTTAGTCCAGCGTGGACCGGCCGTGGTCACTGACAGTGGGTCCATGGGGACCACTGATCAGGTTTGACCAGTCGCCTCTCCCTCCTTTTCCTCTGCCCGAGCGGAGGCGGGACTCCGGCGATCGCCGTCGACGAACGGCGCTTCCCCGTGGGGTTCTGAGGGTGGGGATGGATCCGCCAGTCCAGGGCGGACCTCCCGGTGGTCGAACGGCTGGCGGGGGGGGGGGGGGGGTGAAGGGAGTCGCCAGCGACGAGCTTTGCGGCGGACGGTGGCTACGGGTGAACTGGGGGTTTGGGCTACAGTGGCTCCTAATCGCATTTGAGTGGTTGGGCGGCTCCGCAAGGCCATGGGGGGTCGAAAGGTGGTGCTGGAAGGGTGGGGGAGACTTTGTTTGCAACGGACGGGACCGGAGGTCGGCGGCGGCCGAATCGGCCGGAGACGACGAAGGAAGCTTCCCGCCGTTGATGGCTGGCCATGGGGGCTCTGGAGGAGTGGCCTGAGGTTGCCTGAGGACTCGGTTGAGCTCGGGGATCCTTTTATAGGCGACCGTGGATAAGCTCGATGGCGAACCGCCATGCTGTTGCCGTAGGGGGACATGGTGGCGACGAGCGCTTGAAGACGAGCTTGTGGATGAGCTCGGACTGCTCCAGAGGGCAGCTGGCGCATGCGTGTGGCTCGGCTGGCACCGTCCATGGCAGGAACCCACTGTGGCCGGCCGCTAGCCGCCGGGGCCGACCTGATGGCGGTGCTGTGGGGCTCCAGGGGCGGCCTGGAGAGTGTAGGTGAGTGGATGAGGACGGGCGCAGCTCTGCAGGTGAGCAAAGGTCAGGGGCCAGACACGGCGACCCATGCACACGCACGTGCAAAATGCGCGCTCTGGGCGCGCCCAGCGCATGCACGCCAGGTGCTCGGCGTAATGCCAGCGCGTGTTAGAGAGCTCGGGTGATGTTGGTAGCTAACAGGCTTGGGTTAGGATTAGCTAGGAGCTTAGTGGACAAGTTAGTTAGGTCAGAGGATCAAGCTCACAATACAAACTAATAATCATGCCAGATCTGTTCATGCACTCAAGGTGTTTGCCAAAATGCTAAGAGCATCTAGGCAACTCTTGGGGTGGCCAAAATCTTCAGATCCTAGTCTCTTTAGAAGCTAAAGGGGGTGGCCAGGTTAGTTTGGCAAAAACAAAAACTTGCTAGTGGAAGTTTTTGAGAAAACCATTTCTGGACAGGAGGTAAAGGCTATCATTGCATGCACCAAATGTACTCCAATGGGTCCATTCTCCTAGACTTAAGGGTTTTGCATGGTGGTTAATAAGAAGGAGAAAGATCATGGGCATTAGAGCAAAATAAAATAAGGTTGCAGTAGAAAAAGTCAATCTGGACCAGGGAGTGAAAGAGGATGTTTTGCTCAATTTTTGCAAAGAACATTCATGGGTTTTTTCATAAAAATGAATTATATGCATCTACTGTCATCTCCAAATACTTGGTAAATTTTTTAAAGAATTATTTAAAGGGGTTATGGTGCAAAGGTACCAATTGGACTAGTTTAGAAAACTTGGGGTAGGGCTCAAAAATTTCAATGGATAAAAGATATTTTTGCATCAAAGTGATTTAAAAATATCACATGAAATCCCCGAATTTTGGTGAAAATTTTAGATGCATTTATCAAATGGTTGCAGTGCAAAAGAGGCTGCAAAACTTATGAAAAATCATTTTAAAAGAATAAAGCTCAGGAAAAACAATTATGCAAATAAATCCACTGATAAAGAATTGTTTTATTGAGAGAGTATACAAGTCCAATAATATTTTTGGAAAGTTTCCACTTGAGGTAAAAACTCCACAATATCAAAGAGAAGAGAGGTTCTGAAATCAAAAGAAAATCCAGAAAGTAAATTTTTTAATCCCTTGGCAAAATTTTAATAACCAAAACATGGTCAAATTTTTGGGGTGTTACAACACTACCCCCTTAAGAAAAATCTCGTCCTCGAGATTTGCCAAGGGTTGTTTTTAAAAAAATTTACTCCTACAAAAATAACCGTCCTACTCATGTAATTAAAACGTAGCTACAGTGAGTGGGAAATAAGTCGTGCAAAACTACAGTGTGGCATGCTGGCGTTGCGTGCAAAAATCTTCAGTGAATTTCTCCTATTGGTTATGGTAAATTTAGAATAAACTTCTAAATTACTAAAATATGCTGGTCATAGCCGAGAGCACAGTGCTCTTTGTGGCTGACAGGTGGACCCGGGGTCCACTATCGGTCTCTTCCTCTACCTCTGGCTCTCTCTTCTTCCTCTCTCCCGCGCGCTCTCCCGCGCTTTCTCCTCTGGCGATGTCTAGCTCGTAGGGCATCTAGGCCGTACTGCGGTAGTGCGCGGCGTGCTAGCTGCCGGCGCAGCGTGCACTCACCTCGCGGGCCAGTGCGTTGTCGGCACTGCTCGCGGATTCGCCTCCGAACAACGGCGATCGAGCGACGAGCGGCGCTAGTGGACTTCTCCCACCGTACACCAATCTCGAGCTATAAATCGACTGAGGTGCTCCTTTCTTCTTCCTCCCACCTGACCTCGCTTCTAATTATCCTCCCTTCTCCTCCATTTCTGTCTGCAGGAGCTCGAGGTGAGGCTCTAATGGCGGAGGTGATGCCGGACTGGTACGTGATCCTGATGTGCGGAGGGTTGGCGGCACTGCTGGGGTTCTCCGTACTCCTGTGCGTGATGATCCTCGATGATAGTCGTGATGCTGCCGCTTGAGTGTTAGCTCTACGCGGTGGCGGTCATCATGAGGATTAGGTGCGGTGTCAGGTGCTAACTGCTACGAGGGTGCAGGAGATAACCTGTACCTGGGGTAATTACTCACAAATCTCTCCCTCTGAGACTGTTGTCAGGACCCCGACTCAATGCCACATCGATCTAGCATGTAACACCTCATATCACTTTGCGGCCTCACGCACGGTATTCCCATGGGTGTCGCCTTACCTTTGCCCAGGACCGTTTGCGCCTTTTGGCACACATATATGATAGTGTCGCTAGCATCCATATGATAAGGAGCCCGGGCTGACATGGCTAGTCGTAAACCCAAAGTGGCACAAACTTACAGGGACAAGCATCCATGACCCAGCATCGAACGTGTCGATCATCAGCGAGTGAATCCAGGCTGTAGCACTTGGCTAGCAGGATTCCGGTGTACCGGGCTGTAGCGGGCTAACAGGACTCCGGTATTCATCGCGTGACATTTCCCCGAAGGTTCAGACACAGGAATGAAGAAGGACACATGCCGGCCAACCTAAGTGTTCCGGAGCAGTAGCAAGCTACCATGGCTCGGTGGAAACACTAGGAGACATTTCCCGGTAAGAGAGGCTACTAAGGATAAACAACTAGATAGTCAGATCCCACACATACCAAGCATTTCAATAACATACACACAACATGCTCGATATGTGCAAATACAACATGGCATCACAACATGACTCTACGACTCAAGTATTTTATTCAATAGGCTCCGAAGAGCGAGATATTACAAACATAGGTCTCAAGACCCAACATTCAGAACATACAAGTCAAGGCACAAACGGAAGCTCAAACATGTCTGAGTATAGACTTCTACAAAAGAAAAAGGCTGAGAACCCTGACTATCTACCAGATCCCGCCGAGGGCACAAGATCATAGCTGAGGTATCAAGCTAAACGTCGAAGTCCACGCGGAACTACTAACGAGACCGAAATCTCTCTGCAAAAACATAAAATAGGCAAATGTGAGTACAAATGTACCTAGCAAGACTTACATCAGAACTAGCTACAAATGCATCATTATCAACAAAGGGGGTGGTGGAGTTTAACAGCAGCAATCCAGCTTTGACTCGGTGGCTATCCTGAACTACGACTGCAAGTAACTCTTTTGAGGTGGCGCACACGAGTCCACATATTCACCATACCAATACACCACTATGGATCCGCTCCCGTCTTCCTACGAGAACGCCATCCATAGCACTCACACTTATCTTGCGTATTTTAGAGTATCCACTTTCACTTGTCTATGAACTGTTATAGGAAACCCAGAAGTCCTTTACCGCGGACACGGCTATTCGAATAGATCATTTATAACCCTGCAGGGGTGTACTTCTTCACACACGCTCTCACCACTTACCGCCGTTTACACGACATGTACTCGGCAACCTTCAAGCGGAAGCCCAACGAGGGTGTCGGCCATGACCTACCTAAACACTCAAGTCTCTAGTCCAGGTTTATCGCCTATTCGGGTTCCATCCGCGAGGAGATTCGGCCAGAGTTTTGCTCACAGCCCCATACTACTTGTTGAGGGTTACCGAGACACCAAATGGGTGCCCGGTACACTGTGCCACATGCCTACCGCATCACAGCCCACCCCTCTGGTCAGCGCTGCCCACGGCCTCCAGCATACTACAAACACCAGAAACTACTTGCAACTCCTGGACAGAGGACAAGGGTGATTAAGAAGCCGAGAGGGTCTATTGGTTTCAGGCCCAATGCGTGGTAGTATCTGTTTCATGGATCACAAACACAGAACTCAGTTCCTGAGGACGGCTGCAATGAGACAACCCACCATGTACTCCTACATGGCCTCTCACCGCTACCTTTACCAAATCGTGTTCACACACCTAGCTCACACACAGTAGGACATGTTCACACACCTCTGATTCATCCTCGATGAATCAGACCCGACTCAACTCTAAGCAGTAGCAGGCATGACAAACAAGCATGAATGAGTAGGTACAACAGGGCTCAAACAACTCCTACTCATGCTAGTGCCTTTCATCTATTTACTGTGGAATGACAGGTCATGCAAAGGATAAAGGGGTTCAGCTACCGCAGCAAGTAACAGTTGAATCATTGTTGTCCTAATGCAGTAAAAGAGAGTAGGAGCGAGAGAGTGGGATTGTATCGGAATGAACAAGGGGGTTTTGCTTGCCTGGCACTTCTGAAGATAGTATATTTCTTCATTGGTGTCATCGATCACATCGTCGGTACACGTCTACCGAGGGGGAACAACACCGACAAACAGAGAAGAAACACGATCAATGCAATGCACAATATGATGCATGATCATGACATGGCAATATGCTATGATTTGAGCTAATGCACCTAGCTATGATTTAAATGAAGTTGGTTTGAATACATGATTCAAATTCCAACTCCATATATGATTATTTAAATGCCCTTTATTTGTTTTGTCCAAAACAGAGGACAAACATTGTTCAAACATGCATGAAAATGGTACAGATGGATTCCTTGAATTTTTCTAATAATTTTCATATATAATTTGTTTGATTTGGAGTCACGGTTGAATTACTATGATTTTTAGAAGTTTGGATCATTTTTTGAAATAAATAAATCATTTCTGATTTATTTTAAATCCCAGAGAATATTTACTGCGTCAGCATGATGTCGTCGTGACGTCAGCAGGTCAGCGGGGTCGTCCAGGTCAAACCTGACCAGTGGGGTCCACTGGTCAGTGGCTGGGGCTGGTTAGTGTCGCTGACTTGTGGGGCCAGTCAGCGGCCACGTCAGCTTGGTCAAAGTTGATGCGTGGGCCCACTGAGGTTAATTAAAGCAAAACGGCAACTAAGCTATGTTTAATTAGACGGTGGGGCCCAGCTGTCAGTGTCACTAAGCTTAATTAGTGGGACTGTTAGTGGCTAATGACGCCGCCACGTTAGCTCGCCGGAGTTGCGCCGGCGACAACCACAGGCGACGGCGGAGGGCGCAGCGGCTCACGGCGGCGTGCTCAGGCGCGTAAGGGGGAGAGCGAGGGAGAGAGATAGAGGAAAAGGGAGGGCACGGGGGGAGAGTGCGAGAGGGTCGGGGTAGTACGTGGCGGCTCCAGGAGCCTCTCCTGCGTCGGCGGAAGCAGGAGGTGGCCACGGCGTGTGGCCGCAGGCGCCGGGCACGCGCCTCTCGTCCTCCTGGCGAGAGGAGGGGGATGACTGGCAGAGGGCCTGGTGGCGATGGTGGACTAGGCCGGTCAGCTACAGTGCTGGGCCGGTTGGTGGGCTGCACAGGTGAGGCCAGGTAAGATTCTCTCTCTCTTTATTAGTTTCTGTTTTCTATTTTTTTCTGCAACTTTGTGGCTTTATTAAAAATACAAAAACGTTTCCAAAAATCCTGAAAATAGTTGTGGGCTCTATTAGGATTATTCCTAGCATCCCACACTTAAGTTCAGAATTAATTGAGCACTTAAAATAATATATGGCATTTAAATGCCCAATTGCAAATACTATATGATTTAATTCAGTGACCAAATATGTCATGGAAAAATGTGCAACACCTCTAGTTATGGTTCTAGCATTTTCCAGAAATGATGAACATTTTTGAAAGCCATTTGGAATTCACTGAAAATATTTTAGTTGAACCTAGTGAATTCCTTTGACGCTAGGGTTTAAGCAATCCCCATTTCATGTTCATTCAAAAGTTAAACATGATGCACACATGAAGGGCTAGCCTACTGCATACCAGGACTAGGGATGTGACAACTCGCCCCCACTAAACAAGAATCTCGTCCCGAGATTCATGCGTAGGGTAAGATGAAGGGGGAACGCAAACGAACACAATCTTCACGATCCAGGTTGCACTTCATAAGGGCGTTAATTCGATCACCATCTTTGTCTTGTCGTCTTGCTCCGAGAACTCCAACTAACATGACAATGAGAGGAAAGGGAAACTCTAAAAGAATCGATCTTCTCAGAGATCAAGCAACTCAGGATCAACTCACGGAGTAAGACATAGCACATCTCTCGAGCTAGGACACGAAACACACATCCAAAGGGATGGGGTGAAACAGATGAAGAGGGTTCACTAGGTAGACAACAATTCCATACCTAAGAGGGTGGTGGGCGGTTGTCAACGTAGCAAGGAGTTGAGTTGCCATGATACCTTAACGAGACATCTTAGAGGAGGTGACTCGTGGGATCATCCCTTAAGTGGCAAAAAGAATTACCTTTGATTTAGAGATCATTGAAACTCTTTATACCAACTTAAGGCAAATCATAATCATTCAGCTGAAGGAGTCCGGATGAGTGACATAACCGGACGAGTATGGATGATGTGGATTACCTTGTTGAAGACAACACAATGGATGATTTTGCTTATCGTCGGAAGTGGATGGGACCCATGGTAGGACCACTTTTGAAGATGATCCTAAACAGTAGTTACTGAGGTGCAAGCTGGAAACAAAATGCAAATGTTGGGAATGATTCTGGTCACTGGGGAGAGGCTCAGCAGTAGAGAGTGATTCCACTGTTGGAGTGGTTATAGCATAACCGAAAAGACTAGGAGCAATCCCAGTTAGTGCGGGTGATAATACTTAGTGCTTGTGCGTGCTCTCAAGAACTTGAGCATTTCCACAATCATCAAGGTTTTATCAACATCCGTGTCAAGGGTGCTGACAACACAACATACTACCATAATGAATAGCGATGGACGATGCAGATGCAAAGGAAGATGACACTCTCTTAGATTTTACCTTAGCAAGGCCAAGGAAACAAAATTTGGATGATTGACCGAGAGACATTTAGCACTCGGCTTCTAATGTTCTCCTTGATGTGCTAGTGTGACCCATTCATTGAAATGGTTTAGTATCTAGAACATCAGGTAACAGGTCGGACTTCGGGAGCTCAAGAATCCATAAGGGATCAACTAGGGAGTAAATCCTACAAAATCCCTATGGGGAGGTGGCCAACTTTCTCAATCAAGACACTACAATAATAGGTATTCTGGCTGGGTGTGTTGCCCACGACATCCACTTACCGCATTACAGAGAGACCGATATTATAGTTCTTGGGAGATGTTCCAACCATCATATCTGCCTGAGATTCAGATCTGGTTGGTGTCAGAATAATCTGGACTCATCGAGTCTAGAAAGTAAAATGAAAGTTTGCAACACAAATCGACGAGATAACGTTGCGAGATTCTCGGGAAATGGACTACGGTAGTAAGCTCCAAAATATGAGCTGGTTCTACTAAAACATGTGAACACGTTGTCCCAGACAAGCATGGCCACGTAGTAGTCTTATAATAAAACACGACCGAGTTCAGGAGGGGAACCATCATTAATGATATTGAAGTCTCCGCACGGTAATCTAAAGTATTTACTTTAAAACAGACTCCTTTATCTGGAACAAATCGATCAGTGGCTTGGTGTGCTATGGAATTCATATGGAACGAAGATGATCAGTCTAACAGACCACAGAATACTTCGCACGTGCATGACCGACTCGAGATGATTCCATAGGAGGTAAAAACATGCTTTCTCGAATTCACGGTGGCATCTTGCATCCAATGCACATAAACTAGAGGAAGTCACTTCTTTCGTCCAAGCATATTCTTCATGAACGAAACACGAAGATAATGCTTATATAAGTTTCCAATACTAGCTGAATGTTCAACACGAATCATGGAGGAGATAAAAATGTTGCTGATGGGCTCAACAACAATTCATCTAGGTTTCCGTATAAGTGGAATTCCACAATTATGTGAACAAGGCGATAGTGTTGGTCAGACCCAAAGAGTATAACGGTGTATGCTCGAGGAATCAACCACGAGTAAGACAACATTACGAATATCGTTGGTTCTGATTTGACATGACGATAGCCCATACTCAAATCAAAGTTTTGACAAGGCAATAGATCCAACAACTGATCACGAGGACCAATCAATGGAGATATCATCTTTCTTCAGCACACACACACACACACACAAGGACATCCCTTAACATGAACTAAGTCGGACAAGCTTTTATCTTCCAACTCTCCAAGTTGTTGTTTAGCTTAACCAACTAGCTCAGGGTATCCAACACAGATTCTTGGAGAAAGGGTGGTTCACAAGAAACCAACTTGATCACGAGCTCAACATATCATTCAGGGGACAACCTGGTAATACTTCCGAGAAGATATTCAGAAAATCACGAACCACCGGCGTGTTACTAAGCTCGAGAACAATCTTGTTTCCGAGGCAAGATGATGTGATCAATTAAGCAAGGGATTGAAACCCTAACTCATTGGTCGAA
Source organism: Triticum timopheevii (assembly GCA_963921465.1). Classification (NCBI taxonomy): domain Eukaryota; kingdom Viridiplantae; phylum Streptophyta; class Magnoliopsida; order Poales; family Poaceae; genus Triticum; species Triticum timopheevii. The sequence goes on from CAWUFU020000003.1 coordinate 1,344,449, forward strand.
GAGTGCACCAGAAATAAGGACTAGGTAGCACGATCTGTCTTAGAATGATGATTTAAAAACCAACACGCTAAGAATGAGACTCTTGTCCGTTAACTACCAAGCAACAAGGTTGCTAGGAGTATCGATTTCACACATCATAGTTCACTTGTCAGCATTCCGGTTGCAACAACACGGGACCGAGGAATGAATAATGATGGTGAGAAGTACCACTACGTCAAGAATTCATGAGAAATGGTGCAATCCTCATGACAATCCTGACATAAAGGGGGTAATACTCCGAGGTAGAACAGAATCAAAAGCTGGATTGGCATTTGATTTGCGGATTACGACTGCTTTGACCCAATCCTGGAAATGGATGAGGTACTGGAGTTTGTTTCTCCTAGTCATTCCAGATTAGAATGGCTCGACGGACCACAAGAATAGTAGGCATCGATGAACATGAATGCACGACTACTCCTGACTATCAATTGATAGACGAAGGTCATGATACAACTAAAGGGGGACAACTCAAAGGAACATATGATTTTCTGAGTTGTGGATGCATAGATTAGTATGTCGAACCAAGTTCAACATTTTTCTTCCGGATAACCCATGCGGGGAAGGTAGGACTGGCAGGGTCACGATATAGAATGGAGAACTCCTCAAGAGTACTCTGATTGTGATCTTTTGGTTCAAATAACTTCTGCCATAAGTGGTTCATAGTATTTGGAAGAAGGAAATACCATGGACCTCAAGGACTATCGCAAGGTTACTAATAACCTAAAGGAACTAGCAAACACTATCAACATGAAGTAAGTAGGGTGAATCTCGGGTCCAAGAACCTAGAAATAGAATACCTACTACTAAATGGCATCACGGGATGCTTTCGAGAATGTTGGCCAGAATTATCACACCGGGAACACAAAACATTGCTAGATTACTAGGTGACTCCCTAAAACACCTAGGGTCATAATAATAGCTCCAACATATATACCGAGGCAATAGAGTACCTCAACGCACCAGTTAGTGTGCTTATTCTGACCGAAAAGGACATCAGGAACGGAAAGAAAGGATTTGCAAATGCATCAAACTATTTAGAAACCCGGGATGACTCGGACTGCATAACGGTTGTAAATGCTCAGAAAAAGATTTGAGGCATTCACAAGGATTTGCATAGTCACTTAACAACATCATATCAAGGTTCTGGGGCCAGTTATGAACATACGGAAGTAGTAAAAGCTGAACTGAGATTTGAAACTAACAATTCTAAAAGTCTATGGATTAGTAACACGTCATCCTGGTAGATAGATGAGTAGGCCTAGTTCTTAATCCCCGTAGAAGAGAAGAGGATGACTCAGATCAGAAGGCCAAGAGGTATAATGAGTAAAAAGAGCCTTACGTTCCCTCCCACAATCAATTCCCTTACATAACTAAAGCATTTCTAGACACAACTTCGACCAGTTTGGCTTGGTAATCCTACAGGTAGTCAGGCTCAGATACCAAAGCTGTCAGGACCCCGACTCAATGCCACATCGATCTAGCATGTAACACCTCATATCACATTGCAGCCTCATGCACAGTATTCCCACGGGTGTCGCCTTACCTTTGCCCGGGACCGTTTGCGCCTTTTGGCACACGTATATGATAGTGTCGCTAGCATCCATATGATAAGGAGCCCGGGCTGACATGGCTAGTCGTAAACCCAAAGTGGCACAAACTTACAGGGGCATGCATCCATGACCCAGCATCGAACGTGTCGGTCATCAGCGAGTGAATCCAGGCTGTAGCACTGGGCTAGCAGGACTCCGGTGAACCGGGCTGTAGCGGGCTAACAGGACTCCGGTATTCATCGCATGACATTTCCCCGAAGGGACAGACACAGGAACGAAGAAGGACACATGCCGGCCAGCCTAAGTGTTTCGGAGCAGTAGCAAGCTACCATGGCTCGGTGGAAACACTAGGGGACATTTCCCGGTAAGAGAGGCTACTAAGGATAAACAACTAGATAGTCAGATCCCACACATACCAAGCATTTCAATAACATACACACAATATGCTCGACATATGCAAATACAACATGGCATCACAACATGACTCTACGACTCAAGTATTTTATTCAATAGGCTTCGAGGAGCGAGATATTACAAACATAGGTCTCACGACCCAACATTCAGAACATACAAGTTAAGGCACAAACGGAAGCTCAAACATGTCTGAGTACAGACTTCTACAAAAGAAAAAGGCGGAGAAGCCTGACTATCTACCAGATCCTGCCGAGGGCACAAGATTGTAGCTGAGGTATCAAGCTAAACGTCGAAGTCCATGCGGAACTACTAACGAGACCGAAGTCTCTCTGCAAAAACATAAAATAGGCAAATGTGAGTACAAATGTACCCAACAAGACTTACATCAGAACTAGCTACATATGCATCATTATCAACAAAGGGGGTGGTGGAGTTTAACAGCAGCAAGCCAGCTTTGACTCGGTGGCTATCCTGAACTACGACTGCAAGTAACTCTTCTGAGGTGGCGCACACGAGTCCACATATTCACCATATCAATACACCACTATGGATCCGCTCCCGTCTCCCTACGAGAACGCCATCCATAGCACTCACACTTATCTTGCGTATTTTAGAGTATCCACTTTCACTTGTCTATGAACTGTTATAGGCAACCCAGAAGTCCTTTACCGCGGACACGGCTATTCGAATAGATCATTTATAACCCTGCAGGGGTGTACTTCTTCACACACGCTCTCACCACTTACCGCCGTTTACACGACATGTACTCGGCAACCTTCAAGCGGAAGCCCAACGAGGGTGTCGGCCACGACCTACCTAAACACTCAAGTCTCTAGTCCAGGTTTATCGCCTATTCGGGTTCCATCCGCGAGGAGATCCGGCCGGAGTTTCGCTCACAGCCCCAAACGATGTGTGTAGGGTTCCCGAGACACCAAACAGGCGCCCGGTACACCGTGCCACGTGCCTACCGCCTCACAGCCCACCCCTCCGGTCATCGCTACCCACGGCCTCCAGCATACTACAAACACCAGAAACTACTTGCAACTCCTGGACAGAGGACAAGGGTGATTAAGAAGCCGAGAGGGTCCATTGGTTTCGGGCCCAATGCGTGGTAGTATCTGTTTCATGGATCACAAACACAGAACTCAGTTCCTGAGGACGGCTGCAATGAGACAACCCACCATGTACTCCTACATGGCCTCTCACCGCTACCTTTACCAAGTCGTGTTCACACACTTAGATCACACACAGTAGGACATGTTCACACACCTCTGATTCATCCTCGATGAATCAGACCCAACTCAACTCTAAGCAGTAGCAGGCATGACAAACAAGCATGAATGAGTAGGCACAACAGGGCTCAAACAACTCCTACTCATGCTAGTGGGTTTCATCTATTTACTGTGGAATGACAGGTCATGCAAAGGATAAAGGGGTTCAGCTACCGCAGCAAGTAACAGTTGAATCGTTGTTGTCCTAATGCAGTAAAAGAGAGCAGGAGCGAGAGAGTGGGATTGTATCGGAATGAACAAGGGGGTTTTGCTTGCCTGGCACTTCTGAAGATAGTATATTTCTTCATTGGTGTCATCGATCACATTGTCGGTACACGTCTACCGAGGGGGAACAACACCAACAAACAGAGAAGAAACACGATCAATGCAATGCACAATATGATGCATGATCATGGGATGGCAATATGCTGTGATTTGAGCTAATGCACCTAGCTATGATTTGAATGAAGTTGGTTTGAATACATGATTCAAATTCCAACTCCATATATGATTATTTAAATGCCCTTTATTTGTTTTGTCCAAAACAGAGGACAAACATTGTTCAAACATGCATGAAAATTGTACAGATGGATTCCTTGAATTTTTCTGATAATTTTTCATATATAATTTGTTTGATTTGGAGTCACGGTTGAATTGCTATGATTTTTAGAAGTTTGGATCATTTTCTGAAATAATAAATCATTTCTGATTTATTTTAAATCCCAAAGAATATTTACCGCGTCAGCATGATGTCGTCGTGACGTCAGCAGGTCAGCGGGGTCGTCCAGGTCAAACCTGACCAGTGGGGTCCACTGGTCAGTGGCTGGGGCTGGTTAGTGTCGCTGACTTGTGGGGCCAGTCAGCGGCCATGTCAGCTTGGTCAAAGTTGACGCGTGGGCCCACTGAGGTTAATTAAAGCTAAACAGAAACTAAGCTACGTTTAATTAGACGGTGGGGCCCAGCTGTCAGTGTCACTAAGCTTAATTAGTGGGACTGTTAGTGGCTAATGACACCGCCACGTCAGCTCGCCGGAGTTGCGCCGGCGACGACCACAGGCGACGGCGGAGGGCGCGGCGGCTCACGGCGGCGTCCTCAGGCGCGTGAGGGGGAGAGCGAGGGGGAGAGACAGAGGAAAAGGGAGGGCACGGGGGGAGAGTGCGAGAGGGTCGGGGTAGTACGTGGCGGCTCCAGGAGCCTCTCCCGCGTCGGCGGAAGCAGGAGGTGGCCACGGTCTGTGGCCGCTGGCGCCTGGCACGCGCCTCTCGTCCTCCTGGCGAGAGGAGGGGGATGACTGGCAGAGGGCCTGGTGGCGGTGGTGGACTGGGCCGGTCAGCTAAAGTGCTGGGCCGGTTGGTGGGCTGCACAGGTGAGGCCAGGTAAGATTCTCTCTCTCTTTATTAGTTTCTGTTTTCTATTTTTTTCTGCAACTTTGTGGCTTTATTAAAAATACAAAAACCTTTCCAAAAATCCTGAAAATAGTTGTGGGCTCTGTTAGGATTATTCCTAGCATCCCACACTTAAGTTCAGAATTAATTGAGCACTTAAAATAATATATGGCATTTAAATGCCCAATTGCAAATACTATATGATTTAATTCAGTGACCAAATATGTCATGGAAAAATGTGCAACACCTCTGGTTATGGTTCTAGCATTTTCCAGAAATGATGAACATTTTTGAAAGCCATTTGGAATTCACTGAAAATATTTTAGTTGAACCTAGTGAATTCCTTTGATGCTAGGGTTTAAGCAATCCCCATTTCAAGTTCATTCAAAAGTTAAACATGATGCACACATGAAGGGCTAGCCTACTGCATACCAGGACTAGGGATGTGACAACTGTGGGGTGTTAGGGAGGTGATTAGTTTGGTGTAAAAATGTGCACGCGGATTTGCACTCCGCCGAGTGGTTGGGGTCATGAGTCTGCTGTTATGGTGCTATGTGAAATAAAAATCTATGTTGAGAAGAAATATATGCTGCAACAACTCAGGGAGAAATCTCACTTCAGGTTTTACCGAGAGTGAAGACAGTTAATAAAATTTTACCATAGTAAAAACCACTCACATTGATTGAATCTAAAGATTCAATTCATCACACACATTTAGGATACTACACATAAGCTGCAACACATAAATAAATGCAGGGACAATAAACACAGCAATGACATCTACAACGACAATGGTAATTGGACAGGGTCCTGAGAAAATGTCTCTGGCATTGGGGCACACTCTTCTTCTATCGGGGGAAGCCGGTTGACTAGCCGATGGATGTGCCTCTCTTGGTCGGGCCTCAGTGGTCTGCCGATGGAGATCTGAGGGTTTAAATCAGCGAGGCACTGGAGATAACCCATTACTCGCTCGGTCAAACGCTCTTGAGCGATGACATACTGGGCAAGGTTGGCCAGTACTGGGCCTCTCTCGATCCGTCCACCGGGAAAAGATGCTACTTCTCCGGGTGCTGCGCGACTCGGGAAGTAGTAATACCCCCGTTCGCTGGCATAGGGTACCGCGAATCGAAGGCGAGTAAGCGCCTCATACGCAGCAGCTTCTATGGCCACATGCGGAGTCGGCATAGATTTCCCTACGAAGGAGGCTTCCGTGGGGTCTTGGTTTGGGTTTGCGGGAGGGACGTGCACCACTGCCCAATATTTCGAGGTGGATGGGGTGATCCTCGATTTGAGCAACTCGTACTTGGGTGGATGGATAGCTCTCATGGTACTGCAGGTAAAATCCCACAAAATTTTAACAAAGCTACCTGGGGTTGCATATGGAGTTCTCAGATAGATACTAGGGCTCGACATGGCAAAGAAACGGCTGCGAGAGTTGTGCACAAGGTGAGGGATACTTGGCAAGGTCACGAGGTGGCCTTTTATATAGCATTGGGGCTGGGTTATTTACCGCGGTGAAGGGTAACTAGTTTGACGAATCTGCCCTATGGGGTCGGGGTCAATGCTACAGATACACATATCTCACAAAAGTGTCATATTACTGTGGGTGTCGTCGGTGTGATTCTGGTAGCTGTGCCCGGAATTAAAAATGCAACTGCATGCTAACATATTTATGCAAGGCTACTATTCAAAACAGAGGCACACAAGCAGGATGTGATTATTTATGGCAATGCAGGATTACACAATTACAGGGCGTGGACATACTGAGACTCGGGACTACTCGCGTGACTTAGTCTACCTTGTTAATATCCAAGCGGGCGTGCCTTGTGGATGCCGAGACTTTTCCATGGGTTTCATCATCGGGATTAGCTGGAGGGGGTTGAGGAACTGCCGGGTCGGGGTAGCGGTGATGACCATCCCGGGGATTGTTGGCCACAATCCCGCTGGAGCGTGTTCCCAAAAGGCGACGAAGCTCTTCTGGGGACACCAAAGTATTTTGGTCGATGGCTGGGGCAGCCCTCAAGGACTCGATCGGGTGTCCGAACAGTACGACTGGGTTGTCGGCGTCGGGCTCATCTTCTCCTCTCGCCGGGGCTCGGCAAACCAGTTCTTCACGAGCTGCGATCAGATCAAGGGTGATTTGATCGAACAACCCCTCTAGTGCACTTGCATAGCGCACCAGATGCAACAATGCAGGATCCGTCTCGTGATCTCCGTTGGCAACTTGAGATGGCCTACCATACCCGTCAAGGCTGGGGTAGTAGTGGAACGAGCGACAGCTAACTCTGGGCGACAAGTGCCGGAGTTGAACTATAGCCTCACGAGCAGCTAGTTGGATGGCTTGTGGCTCAAAGGAAGTTGTCCTTCCGGTGAACCTGTAGGGGCGTTCTGGCGATAGACCCTTACTGTAGACCTGCAAAGTGGCCCAGAATTGACGGCTCTTACCGCTCATGGGTCCTTGGTACACAACATATTCCGGGGGTTCCTCTAATGCGAAGGCACGGCGGGTGAGGTTTGCTAGCACGGTCACAAAACCTCCAAGGTTGGTTGCTGTTGTCTCATTGTGCACAATAGGGCCAGGCATTATAGCTTGGTTTGGGAAATAGGGTGTCCTATGCTATGTTGAGGCTAGCATGCCCTTTTATAGAAAAGGGGACTGAGCCTTCCTTTGCACGCTTGCGAATGAGACAAATTAGGTGTCAGTCACTGGTGCGTGATCGACAGGCTAGGCTGATAGGTTGGGCACCGACTACCAAAAGGTGTTGGGGTCACTGTGTGGCTATCTTACATGAGAAGCTTGGCTAGGGTTAGGTTAAGGTCTGGTGGGTTGGTTACCCTAGGTTTATTGACCTGGCAAAGATAGGATTAGCCAATGGTCAGCCTGGCTCTGATACCAAGTTTGTCAGGACCGGGTTTTCGGGATATTAGTTTCCAGAAAATGGTCCTTGTGCTCACCAGCCCCAGGATTACTGTTAGCTGATGAGGCACTAACTTGATACAGAAGTTCCAAGCAAAAATACATAATATGTAGTACAAGACCATTCTGGCCTGTGAGTACAACACAAGGTTTCTAGTGGCTGATGGCGGAAGCGGTTTGTGGTCTCTCAGTGTCTATGGGACTCCATTTCCCACAGGAACAGCTGACCAGGTTAACTCCTATCTTCGCGAGACTGCTATCACCAGTGGGTAGGTTCCGGGGCTATCACCGCAACGCTCCTCTCCATGCAAGAAATCTGACCAAGACAATAGCCAGGGACAAGCCAGTGATTACTATGAATGTACTCGCAAACATTATGAACACGGGTATAATATAACAAACGATAATCGTGCTCTGAAATATTCTATGATCGCAACGTCAGTCTTGAAATAAAATCCATGAGTACGTAAGCAAGTTATTCACATAAAATATGAATAATGCATTTAGAGAGTAGAGATAGAATGACTCAGTCGGGCGTCTAAGCGACACCACATAAAGGGCTTATAAAGTAAACAAATAGAAAGCATGCCGCAGTCGGGCGTCTCAGCGACACCACATAAATGGCTTATAAAGTAAATATATAACAAACATGCCACAATCGGGCGTCTCAGCGACACCGCATAAAGGGCTTATAAGAAAATCAACAACAAGCATGCCACAGTCGGGCGTCTCAGCGACACCACATAAAGGGCTTATAAAGTAAATATCACAGTGAATATCCAGGAGGTAGAACCGTCCCAGGGATACTCAAAAATTCAAATAATGTAAAGGGTTAGTCCATAATAATAATAACCATAATCATCATGAGTCACAAGTCATAATCCATGTTCTGGTTTAGCAGTTTTTCCTCCGAAGACTGACACTTGACCCAAGCCAGACTGTAGTCCTTAACCATGGACACGGCTATTCGAATAGGTGTAATCTCTGCAGAGGGTGTACTCTTTACCCACGAGTAACGAATTCCGATAGTCCAATCGGACTAATTCCGCCTACGGTCTTTTAATTGAAAACAGACCTAACCGCACACACCAGCCTTACTTATCGGTGTCTGGAATCACCCACGACACACGTTAAGCAAAACTCTAAGTGGGGAGGCTACAACCTCGAGTAGCATGGGATCACAAAATTTATAACGTGCGCAAACTAGGGGAGCTACCCCCTCGGCTACAACCGGAAACACCCATGCCCCCGGACCAGGTGGCATGCCTACCAGATGCAGCCGGTATCTTCCACCATGGCCTCTCTGTATGGTGTGTGCTAGAAAGGGGTTGAGAACTTACTGAACCGTACCCTACCTACGGTAGGGACAAGTGGTAGTGCGAAACAAGTATGGGGGTTACTGGAACAAGACTCGATCTATGGTCGACTCAGGAGGTTTAAGTGTTTCCTGCACGATTAGCATAACAAATATGTTTCAACCAACAGACAGAATCACAACTTATCATACCTTACTATGCCATACCGGACACAACCATCTCGACGAAGACCGGAGACAAGCTCGTGTCTACCCAAGATAGAGGCTTTCTCGGCTTCCTTCCGATAGGAATGATAGGCATACGAGGGTGATTACTATCACAACGTTTCAAAATCCAATAGCACGAAATCATCAATATGCACTTATGAGTAGGTTCATATCATCACAAAAATAAACGGAAACTCCGAAACGAGAGGTGTTGTAACTGTATCACACGACAATATTATGCCAGGGTTCAGAATGCTTGCCTTCAAGTTGTGGAGAGGCAGGGTGCATTCCCAAAACTTTTGAAAGTTTTCTTCTCTCTCCAAAAATCCTATTTAAATTTTTTAATTAATATATGTTTCAAAACAGTACAAAAAAGTTGTCTGGAATTTTTTCAAATAAATCTGAAAATAAACTAGACAAAATTTGAGAGAGGTAGGAAAAAGAACCAACTCATTTGGAGTTATATTTTAAAAGATATGTCCAGTCAAAGTTTAGTCAAATTCTATTTTTTTAAAAATAATACAGAAAAAAGAAAAAAAACGTTTCGGAATAAAACACGTCGAATACGTACTCTGGTGTTTACGCCTTCACTTAGTCTAGCGTGGACCGACCGTGGTCACTGACAGTGGGTCCATGGGGCCCACTGGTCAGGTTTGACCAGTCGCCTCTCCCTCCTTTTCCTCTGCCCGAGCGGAGGCGGGACTCCGGCGATCGCCGTCGATGAATGACTCTTCCCCGTGGGGTTCTAAGGGCGGGGATGGATCCGCCAGTCCAGGGCGGTCCTCCCGGTGGTCGAACGGCTGGCGGGGGGTGAAGGGAGTCGCCGGCGGCGAGCTTTGCGGCGGACGGTGGCTACGGGTGAATTGGGGGTTTGGGCTACGGTGGCTCCCGATCGCGTTTGAGTGGTTGGGCGGCTCCGCAAGGCCATGGGGGGTCGAACGGTGGTGCTGGAAGGGTGGGGGAGACTCTGTTTGCGACGGACGGGACCGGAGAACGGCAGCGGCCGAATCGGCCGGAGACGAGGAAGGAAGCTTCCCGCCGTCGATGGCTGGCCATGGGGGCTCTGGAGGAGTGGCCTGAGGTTGCCTGAGGACTCGGTTGATCTCGGGGATCCTTTTATAGGCGGCGGGGGTCGGCTCCGCGGCTTCCGTGGATAAGCTCGACGGCGAACTACTGTTCTGTTGCTGCAGGGGGGCGTGGTGGTGACGACCGCTTGCAGACGAGCTTATGGATGAGCTCGGACTGCTCCAGAGGGCAGCCGGTGCACGCATGTGGCTCGGGCGGCGCCGTCCATGGCAGGAACCCACTGTGGCCGGCCGCTAGCCGCCGGGGCCGACCTGACGGCGGTGCTGTGGGGCTCCAGGGGCGGCCTGGAGGGTGCAGGTGAGTGGATGAGGACGGGCGCGGCTCTGCAGGTGAGCAAAGGCCAGGGGCCAGACGTGGCGACCCGTGCACACGCACGTGCAAAACACGCGCTCTGGGCGCACCCAGCGCACGCACGCCAGGTGCTCGGCGAAATGCCAGCGCATATTAGAGAGCTCGGGTGATGCTGGTAGCTAACAGGCTTGGGATAGGATTAACTAGGAGCTTAGTGGACAAGTTAGTAAGGTCAGAGGATCAAGCTCACAATACAAACTAACAATCATGCCAGATTTGTTCATGCACTCAAGGTGTTTGCCAAAATGCTAATAGCATCTAGGCAACTCTTGGGGTGGCCAAAATCTCCAGATCCTAGTCTCATTAGAAGCTAAAGGGGGTGGCCAGGTTAGTTTGGCAAAAACAGAAACTTGCTAGTGGAAGTTTTTGAGAAAACCATTTCTGGACAGGAGGTAAAGGCTATCATTGCATGCACCAAATGTATTCCAATGGGTCCATTCTCCTGGACTTAAGGGTTTTGCAGGGTGATTAATAAGCAGGAGAAAGATCATGGACATTAGAGCAAAATAAAATAAGGTTGCACTAGAAAAAGTCAATCTGGACCAAAGAGTGAAAGAGGATGTTTTTCTCAATTTTTGCAAAGAACATTCATGGGTTTTTGCATAAAAATGAATTATATGCATCTACTGTCATCTCCAAATACTTGGTAAAAATTTTAAAGAATAATTTAAAGGGGTTGTAGTGCAAAGGTACCAACTGGACTAGTTTAGAAAACTTGGGGTAGGGCTCAAAAATTTCAATGAATAATAGATATTTTTGCATCAAAGTGATTTAAAAATATCACATGACATCCCCGAATTTTGGTGAAAATTTTAGATGCATTTATCAAATGGTTGCAGTGCAAAAGAGGCTGCAAAACTTATGAAAAATCATTTTAAAAGAATAAAGCTCAGAAAAAACAATTATGCAAATAAATCCACTGATAAAGAATTGTTTTATTGAGAGTGTATACAAGTCCAATAATATTTTTGGAAAGTTTCCACTTGAGGTAAAAACTCCACAATATCAAAGAGAAGAGAGGTTCTGAAATCAAGAGAAAATCCAGAAAGTAAATTTTTTAATCCCTTGGCAAAATTTTAATAACCAAAACATGGTCAAATTTTTGGGGTGTTACACCTGGGGGCCCAGGCGCACCCAGGTGGGTTATGCCCACCTCGGTGGCTCCCGCACCGCCTCTTTGCTCTATAAATACCCCAATATTCCAGAAACCTTAGGGAAGTCGACAATTCCAGCCACCGCAGGTTCTAGAAACACCAGATCCAGTCTGGACACCATCACAGAGGGGTTCATCATGTCCATTGGTGCCTCTCCGATGATGCGTGAGTAGATCTTTTTAGACCTACTGGTATGTAATTAGTAGCTAGATGACTTCCTCTCTCTCTCTCTCTCTCTCTTGATTCTCAATACAATGGTTCTTGGAGATCCATATGATGTAAGTCTTCTTGCGGTGTCTTTGTTGGGTTCTGATGAACTTTGAGTTTATGATCAGATCTATGTTTTTATCCATAAAAGTTATTTGAGTATTCTTTGATCTCTTATATTCATGATTGATTATAGCCTCGTATTTCCTCTCCGATATTTGGTTTTTGTTTAGCCAACTTGATCTATTTATCTTGCAATGGGAAGAGGTGTTTTGTGATGGGTTCGATCTGACGGTGCTTGATCCCAGTGACAGAAGGGGAAACGACATGTATATGTGTATAGTTGCTATTAAGGATAACAAGATGGGGTCTATTTCTACATAAATAGATCTTGTCTACATCATGTCATTGTTCTTATTGCATTACTCCATTTTCCATTTACTTAATACACTAGATGCATGATGGATAGCGGTCGATGTGTGGAGTAATAGTAGTAGATGCAGGCAGGAGTCGGTCTACTAATCTTGGACGTGATGCCTATATGATGATTGCCTAGATATCGTCATGATTATTTGAAGTTCTATCAATTGCCCCACAGTAATTGTTTTCCAACTGTTCGCTATTTTTTCTCGAGAGAAGCCACTAGTGAAACCTACGGCCCACGGGTCTCTTCTTTAATATATTTGCCTTCACGATCTATTTTATTTGCTTTTATTTTAAGATCTATTAAACCAAAAATACAAAAATACTTTGCTGCACTTTATTTTATTCGCGTTTTATTTATCCAATCTATTACAACTTTATCCCATCTCCATGCCAATTTCTGGCGCCGTTACCCGAAAGGGATTGACAACCCCTTTAACACGTCGGGTTGCGAGTATTTGATATTTTTGTGCAGGAGTAGTTTAGGCTGTGTTGCGTGGTTCTCCTACTGGTTCGATAACCTTTATCTCATCACTGAGGGAAATACCTACCATTGCTGTGCTGCATCATCCCTTCCTCTTTGGGGAAATACCGACGTAGTTCAAGCAAACATCATATGCCCGTTTGTCTTCTTCATGGACTCGATCTTCTTCGAAGCGGGATTTCAGGCAAGATGATCATTACCCTAGAAACCACTACTATCTTCGCTTTGTTAGTTGTTTCGATACTATCGCTATGTTGCTCTACCTACCACTTGTTTGTCAAGCCTCCCAAATGCCATGAAACAGCCTCTAACCTTTTCCACCATCCCAACAAACCGTTGTTTGGCTATGTTACCGCTTTGCTTAGCCCCTTTCTTATAGTGTTAATAGTTGTTGGTTCAGTTGCAGGTTGTTCCATGTTGGGACATGGATATCATGGGTTATCACAATATCTATTATTTAATTAATACATCTATATACTTGGTTTTGGGTGGAAGGCTCGGCCTTTTGCCTGGTGTTTTTTTCCACTCATGCCGCCCTAGTTTCTATAACGCTGGTATTATGATCCTTGATTATCGTTCCTAACACGCTTAGGGGAATGGGCCCTCTTGATAATTCATTTTGAATAACTGCTTCCAGCAAGGCACAACCTTGGTTTTTACATTTGCCAACATCCAAATATTGATCTTAATAATTAATTTGCATATTGCGTCATGAAACCGAGGATTCTTTATTCCACATAATATAGGGGGCTAGTGCTGATGGTGCTGGTCCAAAACTAGAGCACCGTGTGGGGCCGCCCCTTGGCAACTTGGGGTCTTTTGGTACCTATATGCTTAGCTTATCCGTCGTGGCCTAAATATGAGATAAATGTGGCTCCTATGGGGGTGTCGACACGTCAGGTGGTCTTGCTGCACTAGTGTTACCATTGTCGAAATATTTTGTGCATCGGGATTCCAAGGATACTTTGGGCTGACTCGAGGTTGATCGGGTTTTCTTGAGGTTGATGTATTTCCACTGCAGCTTGTGTAGGCTTGTGATGGGCCAGGTTGGAACACCCATGTAGGGTTAAATCATACACGAAGCCGTGCCTGCAGTTATGTGGCGGATTGGAATTTATAATATCCGGCTGTAGAGAACTTGACACCAGATCCAAAATAAAATACACCAACTGCATGTGTAACCGTGATCGTCTCTTTTCGATGTAGTTTGGGAAGAGAACACGGTGGGGTTATGTTTGATTCGTAAGTAGTTCAGGATCACTTTTTGATCATCATTAGTTGCGACCATTATGCGTACTCACTCTTCTTATTCTTGTACTCATAAGTTAGCCACCATACAATGCTTAGTGCTACTGCAACCTCACCACTTATACATTCCAAACCCATTAAGCTTTGCTAGTCTTGATACCCATGGTAATGGGATTGCTGAGTCCTCCTGGATCATAGATTACTACAACAACAGATGCAGGTACAGGTATAGGTAATGTGATGATATGATGTGAGAGCGATCCTTGCATGTTTTGGAGTTCTTCTTCTTCCTCTTCGATCGAGGGATAGGTTCCTAGTCGGCAGCCTGGGCTAGCAAGGTGGATGTCATTCTTGCTTTCTATTTGTTTTCATCCTTAGTCGGATGCCGCTCTTCTATATGATGCTTGATGTATTCATGTGGCGTTTGTATGCCTTTGTATATATCCCCATTTGAGTTGTATATGGTATGATGTAATTATATCCACCTTGCAAAAACGTCGTCAATGTGCGCTCAATCCTTGGTGGTACCTATGAGTTCCTATCAGATAGGATTGCATATTGGGCATGATAGGCATACTGTGCCAACGTTATATTTTTAATAAAGCTATTCTATCACAATCTTTTCTCATTTTGGAAATAAAGTTGCTTTAACTAGTGCCAATATTATAGTAATCATGATCTTTCTTATCTGCAAATAGGAATACTCAACTACAGATGTTGTGATGGCCAGAAGCATTCACCAAGTTCTTGGGTTGTATGGCATGGCTACCCAAGATGGATTTAATCCCGAGATTCACATTATCAAAAACTCTAAAGTGCCATGCGTGTGTGCAAGGTGAAAAGAGATATTTCAGTATGCTGATTGATGATTCCACTAGATTCTACTATGTGTATTTGTTAAATACTAAGGATGAGGCTCTATACACACTACTTCAAAATCTAGAAGGCCAGCTTGTGCATATATTGGAAGTGGTAGTGCAACCAGTGTTGCAGAATATTTCAGCTACCAATGTTTAACCTGTGTGGCCTGAAAAAGGATTGGTTTCAATGTTTAAGCAAATCCTTGGATCAATTTGCTTACATGAAGCATCGATCATTTTTTATTTATTTGTTCACATTATCACAATGTTTGAGTTGTACAGTTCCGATTGGCTCTGATCTGTGAATCATTGAGATGCGTAGGCATCTTTGTTGTACTTAATATTTGAATCTAATTGGTTGGTTCTGAATCTTGCAAGCTGGGAATCATTGTGATGTGTAGGCATCTTTGTTTTACTTATTATTTGAATCTTATTGGTTGTTTCTGAATCTTGCAAGTTGGAAAACATGGCATGATGATGCAGAGGACAACAACCATAACAAGCTATTTGAACTTGGTAGTATTGTCTATGTGCGGCAAATGAGCTTATCGTTTGCATCCTGAGAATAATAATTCTAACTGTTGTGAAGTTGATCCCGTGGCACTGATAGAACAAGACAATGCTTGGCTTGTTTTAAGAATAAATTTTATTTAAACTAATAAATTTAAGTAAAGTGACCACTAACACTTGCTATTAGTGTACCAATACAGACCCGCTCGTGAACCCGAGGGGGCATGTTCTGTTGGGCGTGCAACGGGCGAGGGAGGGGTAGTAACTATTCTCGCTTGTACACACTCAGTTTACTGTTGAATGTAGTTCCCCAAGGGCTAAAAAATGAACTGCTGCTGCCGCCTACCCACTCCTTCACCGTCGATTGCAGTTCCCCAAGATTGAAAAAATGAACTGTAGCTGCCATGGTGCCGCCGCGAGTACCCCAATACACACCAATCGTCTTCATATCCGCCTCCCCCAATCCCCACAAAACGAGAACCACCACATCAACTCTATGTGAGAAGAGACTCCAATGGCGATCCGAGGGGTGAGCCTGCTGGATATGGACTTCAACAAGGAAATGACCTTTGAGTTTGTTGTTCGGACCCATGGCAGCACCAACTTCAATGTGATGTACACCAATGATCTGGACTCGGTGAAGCTCTGCCTTGCCAAGTTCAAGCAGTATCTACAGGAGGAGAAAGCACAAGGTTGAGGGACTAGAACTTGTGCCCATCCATTCTTCTCCTAACAAAGACAAGTGGATTGCCATCGCCCAGGTATGCATGCGGGATGAGGTTCTCGTCTGCCACTGATGTAGAGACATCAGAGGTTCTGGAGCATTTTCTCGTATCATTGGCATCGCCGACTGCACCTTCCCTACGGTGGAGAATAGGAAGAATGCAATCGTGCTTTAAGATTCAGACATCTGGTGCAACAATCTTGTCGACATATAGAAGCAACACAAGATCATCGGCAACGGGCAGGAGAAGGACTCCATGGTTGACCTCACCGTGGCCATCATTGACCCCTGTTGTGCCAACATGAAAGAAGACATCGATACTAAGGACCTGAAAACGTGGGAGGTACCTCTGAATCTAGCCGACTTAACCTACGTGGCCAAGGATGCATACGCATGCTACGACATGTACATGCAGATCTTGGACATGAGGGTGTGTCTGCTTCCCGTAACCGACGTGTATACGGACAGTGGCTGAGGGAGTCCTGGACTAGGGGGTGTCCGGACAGCCGGACTCCAAGACTACGAAGATACAAGATTGAAGACTCCGTCCCGTGTCCGGATGGGACTTTCCTTGGCGTGGAAGGCAAGCTTGGCAATACGGATATGTAGATCTCCTACCATTGTAACCGACTCTGTGTAACCCTAGCCCTCTCCGGTGTCTATATAAACCGGAGGGCTTTAGTCCGTAGGACAACATACATTACAACAATCATACCATAGGCTAGCTTCTAGGGTTTAGCCTCCTTGATCTCGTGGTAGATCTACTCTTGTACTACCCATATCATCAATATTAATCAAGCAGGACGTAGGGTTTTACCTCCATCGAGAGGGCCCGAACCTGGGTAAAAACATTGTGTCCCTCGTCTCCTGTTACCATCCGCCTAGACGCACAGTTCGGGACCCCCTACCCGAGATCCGCCGGTTTTGACACCGACATTGGTGCTTTCATTGAGAGTTCCCCTGTGTCGTCACCGATAGAGCGGATGCCTCCACCCGTCTTCAAAGACGGTGTTTTCGCCAGAGGGGCCTTGGCCGCCGGCCAAACTATCCGGCTTGGTGGTTTTCTCATGACCGCCTATCCGGCCGCCGCTTCGGTAATGACTTCTCAAGTCGTCAAAAGCAATCTTCGCGTCAGCCCTAAAGTTGCCGAACAGATAGATCCAATAGAGCTCTCGTCTGTTAACGAGCTCTTGGATCGCATCGCCGCCCTGGGAGTCGCTACGGACTACAACCAGATTGGGCTTAAAACCGATCTGAGAGAGATTAACTCTCCCCAGGCCACCCACCACATAGCAGTGGTAGAGGAGCAATATGGCAACTCTTTGCCAGTGTTGAAAACAATTCATGTCCGGATTCCCGAACCCTCCATGCCGGATTCCCGCGGGGGGACGGACTTCGATCGAGCATTGAACTTAAAATCATGCATCGCCCCAGACTCGCTGGATTGTCCCCAGCAAACCACACTTCCGAATTCGGAAACCCCTTGGCCTTTGAGCCTCAAGAGGGGCAGGGATCTGGATTTTATTCCACCCACCCGCCCAGACATATGCGATCTATCTCTAATACGGCAAGAGCCTACAGAAACAGTACATCACTACTGGGCCAGATTCCTCCTGGTTATGGACAGGATAAAGGACTGCCGAGAGGAAAACGCAATATCAATCTTCCGCAATAACTGCACGGACAAGGGAATACTAAACGCCATTGATCGTCGCAAAATTACGTGCTTCACCGATCTGGCATCCATTGTACGAAAGTACTGTGCGATGGAGAGTTTCCGGAAAACCGAAAATCAATTTTGCGACAATCCGGCCCCAAACCCAGTCCGCAGTAAAAGGGCGCCTTACACTCAGGCCCCAGATGCAAAAACGAAAAAACAAAAACCCAATCAGGGAAACGGAACCGTACTGGAGGGATGGCTCAATGGACCCTGTAAGCTTCATAATACAGAGGGAGCCGTCCCAACACATAGCCTTTGAGCATGTTGGATATTACGGCAGGTGGCCAAAAGTGGCGAAGAGCTTCTAGCTCCGGGAAACCACTCCAACAATACCAGCACGGTATCAACAGTCTTCGAGACTTTCGCATCAAATAATATGCGAAAACGATCAATCCGCGAACTCGCCGAAGTCTACCAAGTAGCAACAGCAAATCCATGGAGCGACACAGCCATTACCTTCAATGGCAGCGATGAGCCCACATTCCGAACAACCAGAGCCCCAGCCACACTAGTACTTAGTCCCATAGTGGACGGCTTTCGATTGACAAAAGTCCTCATGGACGGCGGCAGCGGACTAAACCTCATTTACGAGGAAACTCTGCGAAAAATGGAAATCGATTGGAGCCGTATTGAGCGAAGCAGCACAACCTTTAGAGGAATAATCCCTAGCCAGGAAGCGCGCTGCACCGGAAAAATCACACTCGATGTGGTATTCGGCTCTCCGGACAATTACAGATCCGAAGAAGTCACGTTCCAGGTGGCCTCGTTCAGCAGTGGGTATCACGCCATATTAGGACGAGAGGCATTCACAATTTTTCAAGCAATACCTCATTACGGGTACATGAAGCTTAAAATGCCTGGGCCCAGCGGAATAATCACTGTCGCTAGTGATCCGGACATAGCACTCCGCGCCGAAAACAAGACAGCCGCGCTAGCCCTCGAGGCACTATCCGAAGCCCTAGCAGCAGAGGAACTCACTGCGCTGCGCTCTACAGTGAACAGGGACGATGTGATACTCGATAAAAGATCCAAGTCCACCTCCTTCAAACCAACAGACGAGATAATAAAATTCCAGGTCCATCCAACGGACCCAACAAAGACGGCCTCCATTGGGGCACAGTTTAACCCCGAAGTAGACGCCGCACTGCACGAATTCCTTCGGGAAAATTGGGATATCTTCGCCTGGCATCCTTCAGACATGCCCGGAATCCCTCGCAAGTTGGCAGAACACAGCCTAAACATCCTAAAAGGATTCAAGCCAGTCAAACAGGCTCTTCGACGATTTTCCGAGCCCAAAAGACAGGCAATGGGAGAAGAGCTAGCCAAACTATTGGAAGCCGGATTCATTAGAGATATCAAACATCTGGACTGGCTAGCAAATTTGGTGATGGTACCAAAGAAGGATAAATCCTGGCACCTCTGTGTCGATTTTAAAGACCCCAATAAAGCTTGCCCAAAGGATCCCTTCCCTCTCCCCCGCATCGATCAAATTATCGATGCCACAGCAGGGCACGATTCGTTGTGCTTCCTGGACGCATACTCTGGCTATCATCAAATCAAGATGGCGGAAGCAGACCAAGCCGCAATGGCATTTATCACTCCATATGGACCATTCTGCTTCAACACGATGCCCTTCGGACTCAAAAACGCCGGCGCAACATATTAGCGCATGATTCAAACATGTCTGGCCACCCAGATCGGCAAAACAGTCGAGGCATATGTAGACGACGTAGTCGTCAAAACAAAACACGTCGAAACTTTAGTAGACGAATTGAGGCTCACATTCGACAACCTCAGAGCATATGACATCAAGCTGAATCCGGAAAAATGCGTTTTCGGCGTACCAGCCGGAAAGCTGCTGGGCTTCATCGTATCCGGTAGAGGAATTGAAGCAAATCCGGCCAAAATCCGAGCTCTGTCACAGTTGGATATTCCAAAAGACCTCAAACAAATACAAAAATTAACAGGATGCATGGCAGCATTAAGCCGCTTTATCTCCCGTTTAGGAGAAAAGGCGTTGCCCCTCTATCGCCTCCTCAGGCGCACCGAACACTTCGAGTGGACGGATGCTGCCACTGCCGGACTCGAAGAAATAAAGGCCATACTGGCAACAAATCCGGTCCTGGCTGCGCCCACTCTGGGCGAACCAATGTTGTTATACATCGCAGCAACACATCAAGTTGTAAGCGCAGTCCTTGTCGTCGAACGAGCGACAGAAGGGCATAAATTCCCTCTTCAAAAACCAGTGTATTATGTATCCACTATTTTAACCCCCTGCAAATCCCGTTACCCGCACTATCAGAAGATAGCATATGCGGTGTTCATGGCGTCTCGAAAGCTCCGGCACTACTTTCAAGAGTGCTCGATAACAGTGGCCTCTGTAGTACCACTCAATGACATTATAAATAACCGCGACGCAACGGGCAGGATAGCAAAATGGGCCATTGAGCTCTTACCATTCGACATCACTTACAAACCTCGACGAGCTATAAAGTCACAAGTTTTGGCTGACTTCGTCACCGAATGGACTGAAGCCGAACTCCCTAAAGAGTACGGCGCATACTCCAATTGGACTATGCATTTCGACAGCTCCAAAATGTTGGCCGGACTGGGGGCTGGCGTCGTACGGACGTCCCCCACCGGAGATACAGTCCAGTATGTACTTCAAATAATGTACACGGACTCCAACAATGCAGCCGAATACGAGGCCCTATTACATGGTCTCCGGATGGCGGTCTCCATGGGCATTCAACGGCTAGAGGTGCGCGGGGACTCAAACCTTGCAATATCCCAAATAAACGGAGACTTCGACGCCAAGGATCCGAAAATGGCAGCATATGGCAACGCTATCCTAAAAATGTCAGCTCGGTTTGAAGGACTCGAATTCCATCACATAGCCCGAGATAATAACCAAGCGGCCGACGTCCTGGCACGCATCGGTGCGAAACGTGATGCTGTCCCTCCAAATAACTTCCTGGAACGGCTCTTCAAGCCATTCGTACTATGGGAAGAGGAGCCCGGTAGCGACAAACTGGAGAAAACCGCACCAACCGGTGATTCGGCAGACGACATAACACCCTCCGCCCACGTCATAATGGCAGTAATCGCCGCGTGGACAGAACCTTTCCTAGCCTACTTACTTAGGTAGGAACTTCCCGAAGACCAAAATGAGGCCCGCTGCATAATCCGGCGATCGAAGGCCTACAAGGTCCATGAGGGAGAACTTTATAAGAAAAGTACCACCGGAGTCCTTCAAAGGTGTATCTCCGAAGAAGAAGGGCGAAACCTCCTCGCTGAAATTCATGCCGGACTAGGCGGACACCACGCAGCAGCCCGGGCCCTTGTAGGAAAGGCATTCCGTACAGGATTTTATTGGCCGACGGCTCGGGCAGACGCACAGGACTTGGTCCAGCGATGCGTTGGTTGTCAGCTCTTTGCTAATCAGAGCCATATGCCACCCACCGCCCTCAAAACCATACCCATTACCTGGCCGTTCGCGGTCTGGGGGCTTGACATGGTTGGACCCCTTAAAGGGGGAACCCACAAGAAAAATTACCTATTGGTCATGGTGGATAAGTTCACCAAATGGATAGAGGCCAAACCGGTCAAAACGGCAGAGTCCGGACCAGTGATAGACTTTATATCAGGGGTGGTACACCGTTACGGAGTCCCCCACAGCATCATCACTGACAACGGCACGAACTTCACAGCCGACGAGGTTAAGTCATGGTGCAAAAATATGGGCATCAAGCTCGACTATGCATCAGTCTATCACCCTCAAACCAACGGTCATGTGGAAAGAGCAAATGGTCTAATAATGAGCGGCATTAAACCCAGACTAGTGAGGTCACTCACTAAATCCGACACACAATGGGTCGAGGAGCTCGACTCCGTACTCTGGGGGCTGCGGACAACGCCTAACCATACTATCGGATTCACACCATTTTTTATGGTATACGGCGCAGAGGCAGTCTTGCCCTGTGACATTATTCATGACTCACCTCGAGTGCGCATGTATGAGGAAAGAGAGGCCGAGCTTGATCGGCAGGACAACTTGGACACATTGGAGGAAGAACGTGACGTCGCGAAGGCTCGTTCCGCATTCTATCAGCAGCAGGCCCGAAGATATCAAAGCAGAGAAGTACGGGCCAAGACTTACAACGTTGGTGAACTAGTTCTACGCCTGCCGGACAAGAAAAAGGACAAGCTCAAGCCCAAATGGGAGGGCCCCTTCATTATCGATCAAGTACTGACCGGCGGAGCATACCGTCTACGACATGCGTCGGATCACCGACTCGAGCCGAACTCATGGAACGCAGCCCGCCTCCGACGATTCTATGCCTAGCGCCGGACTAAGAGTTCGTCCCCTTCCCCCGTCCAAACTTTTACACTTCGGCTGTCTTTTGTTTCTCTTTTTATCCTTTTCACTTAAAAGCCCTTCCGGGCCAATTTTTGCATTCTTTGCATACGCATGATGTGCCATCCGCACTCATTATTCCTGGGGGCTTCTTTTACAGAAGCTCAATTATACGGGTTTTATACCCAGCACATGTGTCAAGCTTCCACATGTACCTTTTACTCGCCATTATATGCATCGATATGACTTAAGTTTTGGCCAAGCTGGGCTGCCTGGCTCCTGTGCTTACCCCTACGTTCCCGATTGTTCGGCTACGAGATAAAGGGAGCACCTCTGCGATTGTTACTGCCGGGTCAGCCGGATGTGTACCTCAGACTGGGTGAAGCCTAAAGCTAGCGTTCTTAAGGGAATATTCGGTCGGTGACTTAAAAGATGACTTTTTACCTATTTATCTATTTGCCCCCAGATGTTTTACTGCTTTCTTTGCAGTCCGGACATGCACTTTAGGGCATGCCTCCCAGGGAAAGGAACCCTTAAAGGAACTATTCTCCCTGGAAGATGTTTCTTACTAACCATGTAATATAACATAACTAGTTGGGCACTTGTCTGATAAAGCACTAATGACCCCTACGCCTGGTCTCCATGCATACCACGATTGTTTCTTAACCAAAAAGGTATTCGGACACACTCCGGACTCTAGGGTCCCGAGGTCGAAGCGAAAAGGTCGGCAAAGACAAACGATCTACAATCCGGCTAGAAGGCATTTCACATGTCACTTTAAAGGATAACATACATTGTCAAATTTACTGATTGTATTCCTCCTCAATCCCGTCTAATAGGCTGTCTAGTTTACAGTCCCGTTGGGAAAATTTAGCAGCCAACTCTACTTGGCTATACACTAAACTCACATGGATCTCCTTCCCATCGGGCCCCACCGGTCCAACTTCGGCCATGTGGTTGGGATCCGCCTTCTTGTACCGCGTCTTCACCATGGCCCAAGCCTCCCTGGCACCTTGACAGCAAGCCGAAATCTTCCACAAACGGAAGCGCTGCCGCACTCCCTGCAGCTTCTCCGCAAGCTCCCCGAGGCCCTCGGGTAGGGTGAGGGCTGGCCATAAAGCCTGAACGACGCCGCTCATTGCCTGCCGAACTCGTTCGAGTAGCTGCAACAGTTCGGGAAGTTGATCACCCATTGATATGGGCATCTCCTCTGCAGGACGACCCGTGAGTATACTTACAAGACATATCATGTCAAAATACTTCCTCGCCGAACTCTTCTTTTCAAAAGAGTTCATTCAAGCACTCACGAAGCCGCTGATTCTCCTTAACGGTGCCGGACAGCTCGGCCTGAGCGCCTTTCAGCTCTTCTCCGAGCTTGGCATTGGCATCCTGGAGCTTGTTCCTTTCTTGCTGAACCCTATTCAGCACACTCCCGCCGGCCTTTAGCTGGCGTAGCAATGCTTGCCTGTCCGGATCTTGTCCGGCGGTACCTGCAAATGTCATTATTAGACTCGCGCGCACGCCGCATAGCGCTTATATTTATTAATAAAAATGTGTTACCAGGAGGGGTCTTTCCGTCTCCTCCTGCGGCAGCAAGTGCGGTCTCAAGTTGGGCCTTGCAATCTTGCAGCTCCCGAGACAGCTGGGTGTTCTTCTCGTTAAGTGCCTGAAATTTCCAATGATCCTTAAATCAATTAGCTTAACTACTTTAAGTCTCGGGGGCTACTGGTATATACAACCATTAAAATTCCCTTACCCGTATGTCTTTCACATACTGCTCCATGGCTCTGGTAAAACCATTTTGAGCAGCACGAAGATGCGCGTTCCCTGCGTTAAAAGCATCCAATGCCTCAGGGGAAAAGCACGCTTCTTGAAATACTGTCCGGCGGCGCCTATGGTTCATGGCGCTCTCCACCTCAGACTTGTTGGCGGACAGTCTGTCGGTATCCTCCATTGGAGAAGGATCCGGCTCGCGTCTTGCGCTTGCCTCCCCCTCCAGGCCGGGCGCTGGAGCCTGGCCGATGTTGGTCGGATTGGCAATTCCTGCGCTCGTAGTCCGGCGAGCGCTTTTTCTCCTACAAAGATCATGAGCACTCAGACGTTTCCTCGGAACGTTGCTCTAAAAATTCAAATACGAGCTATACCTTTGCGGCGACGTTTCCGTCCGCACTGCGCTCCTTTTCCACCTGCTGGTTCGGACTGACCTCTGTTGGTCGGCCGCCGCGGGCTCGGCTTCCTGCCGTAAAGGCGCTTCCTGCAAAATACCATCGTTCGCGAAGGTCAGAAATGGGCAGGGATGAGATAATGGTGTCCGGACTTCGGACGGGTCACCTGGGAAGCCGGACTTAGCCCGGGGTAGTCCGCCGTAATGGCGACCAAAGCATTGTCTATGCTGAGTTGGTGATACACCCCGTCGATCAGCTCCACCTCGATATCCGGGTCCTCTTCGGAGGCCGGATCCGGGGATCCTTTTGGATCCTCGGGTTGTGGAGTAGGACTCACCATGTCCTCCACAGTCCGGCGTAGATCCTGCGCCGAAGACATAATGTAAGAAGCTTAAACTTCGAAAGCATGGGTTGGGCCCTTCAAGGTGTTCACTTACCCATCCTCTGGGGTTGATCATGGAAAACCCATTCAAAGGGTTCGTTCGAAGGAAATCCTCCTTCTCCCCCTTGTACAGGCTGGACAGGGTCTTCACCAGATCCTCGGTCGAATCCGGCCCTTTGCGGCCGTGCCGGGTAGCATCGTCTTCCCCGTTGAAATCCCACATGGGGTGGCCTCTGTATTGCAGTGGCTGTACCCCTCGCTTGATGCATGTCGCCATGACTCCGATCATGGTCAAGCCGGAATGAGCCATTAATCTTATCCGGCCCATCAAGTAATGGACGCTCTTGTCTTCCTCCAATCGGGGGCTCCGTGGGCGCCAGCTGAGGCGTTTCTTCAAGGGAGCAGCACTAAACTCCGGGAGGCCGATCCGAACTGGGTCTGGCAGCGGAGCGTCCCCTATATAAAACCACTCCGAGGGCCAGTCTTCGAACGCCTTCTTGGGAGTGCCGGATAGGTATCCGGTCCCGGCGGTGCGCCATATTTCGGCGCCACCCACTTGATATATGGACCCCTGGTGAGAACGGGGTACGAGGCAAAACAGCCTCTTCCACAATGCGAAATGGGGCTCAATGCCCAGGAATAGCTCGCAAAGAGCTACGTAGCCCGCGATATGCAGGACAGAGGCGGGCGTGAGGTGGTGGAGCTGGAGTCCGTAGAACTTCAGGAGCCCGCGGAGGAACGGATGTATTGGAAATCCGAGTCCCCTTATCAGATAAGGGACAAAACATACTCGCTCCCCCTTATTGGGGCTTGGAGTGTCCTCCGCCTATCTCCCACCTTGATAAGTAACCAGTCCGGCCCGGACTGGGATCATGAAGGCCGGAGGGAGGAATCCCCCCGTTTGGAGCTTCACAAGCTCGTTGTGCGAAATAGAGCACCTCCTCCAATTCTCCGGCGGTGGACTGGGAGCGTGTGAAGAAGAGCCGTGTTGACGATAAATGGTGGAATGGATTTCTAGGTCAAAGGCGCTTCGATGGAGTATTCGCGGGAGGAAGATGGTGTGGTTTGGATGTGGATTCCTTCCTTTTTTATAGGCGGGCGACTCGCACAATTGGGGGGTGAAATGCAAAAGACACCCTGGCTTTTCGCATTCGTGCGACGCGTGGAAGAGGGCCGTTATTTGGCGTGGAAGCCGAGGAACACAGTATTCAAGATGAAGCCGGACACTTTTCGGCAGGTACATGGAATTTGAAGGGAGAACCCGCCTTGCAACGCCGAAGACTATAAACGCGCTGGACTTATCGTCATTGAAGCCTGGTTCGGGGGCTACTGAGGGAGTCCTGGACTAGGGGGTGTCCGGACAGCCGGACTATCAATATCCGCCGGACTCCAAGACTACGAAGATACAAGATTGAAGACTCCGTCCCGTGTCCGGATGGGACTTTCCTTGCCGTGGAAGGCAAGCTTGGCAATACGGATATGTAGACCTCCTACCATTGTAACTGACTCTGTGTAACCCTAGCCCTCTCCGGTGTCTATATAAACCGGAGGGCTTTAGTCCGTAGGACAACATACATTACAACAATCATACCATAGGCTAGCTTCTAGGGTTTAGCCTCCTTGATCTCGTGGTAGATCTACTCTTGTACTACCCATATCATCAATATTAATCAAGCAGGACGTAGGGTTTTACCTCCATCGAGAGGGCCTGAACCTGGGTAAAAACATCGTGTCCCTCGTCTCCTGTTACCATCCGCCTAGACGCACAGTTCGGGACCCCCTACCCGAGATCCGCCGGTTTTGACACCGACAGTGGCAGCGTCATGATCAAGTGTGCCAGGAAGGTCTAGATGATGTACTTTATCTTTTTAAGCACCTTTATAATGTGAGTGTTTCATGCATTAGCCTATGTGTTGTAATTATCTGTTTTGTCCGAAATATTTCGTCTAAGAACCCATTAACATGTTTGCCTTTTTTTGACTAGCTATTTGCTTATGTATGTAACTAGTTCACTGGGATGCCGTGGTTTGAATCTCCTTCCTCCCAACATATTACCCTTCTTAGGTAGACCCAACAGGTCTCGTACACATACATCTGGGACCAACCACATATCCATTTGTATTTATTTATTTTGTTCAATCTTTTGTCCTCTTCCTACAGTGGCTGGTGACGCTACCGTGCACGCCTCGGTGACCTATCCTAGCCTATGGTGTTGGCCAGGCCATCCCTCTACTCCCACACATTCTCCAGCAGCGGCAGCTCCACCGGCCCATCCTGCACCGGAACAAGTCAACCCTCATACTCCCCTCCGCTTGCGTCTTCCCTAGCTCCGGTTCATTCCGATCTGAGGTCTCGAGGTCGTCCTTTGCCTTGGTGCTCTCGCGATGGCGCCGCCGTCTATCGTTCCCAACATGGTCAACAAAACGAGAGGAATCAAGAGACGACTGTTCGTCGAGAGGCTGACATTCTAGGCCCACCAGGTCCATGGCCTAGGTTTTGTTGTTTAACATGCGTAGCTCACGACATGCAGACACATTTGATCCAGCTAGTTTCAACTTTTTTGGGGGGTCCAGCAGGTATCAAGCAACCTTTGGGCCTCCCATCCTAGCTTTTCTATAACATCAGCAACCCAAGTTATGTTTGTTTTTTCAAGATGACGCACAGCTCAGTTCTATTTTTCTATAAAATGCAAAACTGAACCTATGTTTTCCCTTCTATAATAGTATATATATTTATATTTATATTTATATCTTATTTTATTACATATATATATATATAATAGAAACAACATAAGCTTCTGTTAAACCTGTCGTTCGTCCAGCCATTGTATAGACCTTCCCACTTCCTTTATTTTTTGTTTTTATTAATCCTATATCTGACTTTTCTCCCACTTTCTTTTTTGATGTAATCTGAGTTTTCTCCCAGTACTTTTCCCTAGAACCAACTCAACTGTCCCACGTCTATCCTAAAACAAATAATAGCCCACATCCTATTAACTCATCAAATTAAAATGATATTTTATTTTGTAAATCAAAAGTTCTTACAAAATAATAATAATAATAATTGTTTATAAATAACTTGGCAAGTTAACTCCTAGTGATTGCGTACACAAGCTTGCAAAGATTTTACTGACCAATGCAGTAATAGAAGTGAAATCATGTGTTTATGTTTTTATAATATTTCTCTGTCCAGCCCAACATGATATTTTCACCCAGCCTTGCAAGTCCACGGATTTCAAGAAAAATGCAAATGGGCTTTAAATTCTAACATAATATATAAACGAGCTGCATAGACGCTACATCATTGTTTCACCCAGCCCACCAAAAGGACTGGCTGACATGCGGGCTAGTAGGTTGAAGCCTAACCACTTTCGCAAAAAAATACAAAGGTCGAAGCCTAAGCAAGGCGTTGGATTTTCATCCAACGACCGACATTCTTCTTCAATCTCTCGTCTTCTTCTCCAGCCTCTAGCATCCAGTGGTGCTGTTTTGCGTGCCTCGCAGCAAAACGCTACCCCGCCGACGGCCAGGCCATCCCTCCACTCCTCTACACCTCCTGTTATTCTCTGTCGAGTGTAGGCCCACCCTGCACTTGAACTAGTCAAGATTCCCACTCCTCTTTGTCTGCGACTCCACTGCCGCGTCTACCCCATCTCCGGGGCATTCCATTCTAGGGCCTCGCCATCGTCCACTGGCCTTGGCATGCTCGGCATGGTGTGGTCAACATGGACAATAAATGAGAGTCATCGGAAGATGACTGTACGTGGAGAGGCTGACAGTGGGGACACACCATGCCCATGGATGCATGCATGCAACTGCATCCTTTTTACGTTGGAAAATAATGTTTTCTCCCCTAATAGCTGGGACCCACCAGCTACATCTTCTCACGCAAGGAAGTGATTCCTTATTACAGGCAAAAAAATTCCTCCCCTGACAGCTGGGACCCATCAGCTATCACTACAAAAAAAGTACACTTCCATGATGATACGTGTTTGTCACAGTAGGTCGCATTTTTTGTCGTGCATGTACATCCATGACGATTTTATGACAGAATCAAGATACTCATACCTGTGTTGTTGTATAAGTGTTCCATGACATTACCAAAATTATCATCATGGAAGTGTCCACTTCCATGATGATAAATCGCCCGTCAAAGAAGTGCTTTCGTCAAGGGTGACCGACACGTGGCATCCACTTTAATGGAACATCGTTAAGCTATCGGGTCCGGTTTTGGATCCAATAACCCGTTTACAGCCCCGACCAATGGGGATTTTCCACGTGTAGAATCATCATTGGCTGGAGGAAACACGTGTCGGCTCACCGTTGGGACAGATGTCTGATGGCTACTACACAACCTTCTTCTTGTAGACGTTGTTGGGCGTGCAAGTGCACAGGTTTGTAGGACAGTTGCAAATTTCCCTCAAGTGGATGACCTAAGGTTTATCAATCCGTGGGAGGCGTAGGATGACGATGGTCTCTCTCAAGCAACCCTACAACCAAATAACAAATAGTCTCTTGTGTCCCCAACACACCCAATACAATGGTAAATTGTATAGGTGCACTAGTTCAGTGAAGAGATGGTGATACAAGTGCAATATGGATGGTAGATATGGATATTTGTAATCTGAAATTATAAAAATAGCAAGGTAACTCATGATAAAAGTGAGCACAAATGGTATTGCAATGGTAGGAAACAAGGCATAGGGTTTATACTTTCACTAGTGCCAGTTCTCTCAACAATAATAACATAGATAGATCATATAACAATCCCTCAACATGAAACAAAGAGTCACTCCAAAGCCACTAATAGCGGATAACAAATGAAGAGATTATGGTAGGGTATGAAACCACCTCAAAATTATTCTTTCGGATCGATCTATTCTAGAGTTCGTACTAGAATAATACCTTAAGACAGAAATCAACCAAAACCCTAATGTCACCTAGATACACCATTGTCACCTCGAGTATCTGTGGGCATGATTATATGATATGCATCACACAATCTCAGATTCATCTATCCAACCAACACAAAGCACTTCAAAGAGTGCCCCAAAGTTTCTACCGGAGAGTCAAGATGAAAACTTGTGCCAACCCTTATGCATAGGTTCATGGGCGGAACCCGCAAGTTGATCACCAAAACATACATCAAGTGGATCACGTGAATATCCCATTGTCACCACAGATAAGCACGGCAAGACATACATCAAGCGTTCTCAAATCCTTAAAGACTCAATCCGACAAGATAACTCCAAAGCGAAAACTCAATTCATCACAAGAGAGTAGAGGGGGAGAAACATCATAAGATCCAACTATAATAGCAAAGATCGCGATACATCAAGATTGTGCCATATAGAGAACACGAGAGAGAGAGATAGATAGATAGATAGAGAGAGAGAGAGAGAGAGAGAGAGATCAAACACATAGCTATTGGTACATACCCTCAGCCCCGAGGGTGAACTACTCCCTCCTTGTCATGGTGAGCGCTGGGATGATGAAGATGGCCACCGGTGAGGGATCCCCCCTCCGGCAGGGTGCCGGTCCGGTTTTGGATCCCGATCTATTGTGCTCTTCAAAGGTTTTAGGGTATTTGGACTTATATAGGCGAAAGAAGTCGATCGGGGAGCCTCGAGGGGCCCACGAGACAGGGGGGCGTGCCCAGTAGGAGGGAACCCCCCGCCATCATGACCTCCTCGAATCTTCCTTTACTTTAACTCCAAGTCTCCTGGATCACGTTCGTTCCAAAAATCACGCTCCCGAAGTTTTCATTCCGTTTGGACTTCGTTTGATATTCCTTTTCTTCGAAATACTGAAATAGGCAATAAAACAGCTATATGGGCTGGGCCTCCGGTTAATAGGTTATGGAGTTTTAATCGGACACCGAGAAAGATAGGGGCTTATAGTGTTGCCTCCCAACGTATTCACCTTTGGGTGATGTCAAAAATAATAGTTCATGCTAACTTACATCCAATTGGATATATATATATATATATATATATATATATATATATATATATATATATATATCAGGATCTTTCAAACACAAGGTGCTTTCAAAGGATAAAATGAAAAAGGGAAAGGTGAAGATCACCTTGACTCTTGCATAAAGTAAAAGACATAAAGTAAAAGATAGGCCCTTCGCAGAGGGAAGCAGAGGTTGTCATGCGCTTTTATGGTTGGATGCACAAAATCTTAATGCAAAAGAATGTCACATTATATTACCACTTGTATATGGACCTTTATTATGCAGTCCGTCGCTTTTATTGCTTCCATAACAAGATCGTATAAAGCTTATTTTCTCCGCACTAATAAGTCATACATATTTAGAGAGCAATTTTTATTGCTTGCAACATGACAACTTACTTGAAGGATCTTGCTCAATCCATAGGTAGGTATGT
Organism: Triticum timopheevii; assembly: GCA_963921465.1. NCBI lineage: Eukaryota > Viridiplantae > Streptophyta > Magnoliopsida > Poales > Poaceae > Triticum > Triticum timopheevii. Next base: position 1,375,612 of record CAWUFU020000003.1, read on the forward strand.
TGGACTCTCATGGCAAAAACTAGGTTTAAGGATATTTGGAAGCACAAGTAGTATCTCTACTTGGTGCAAGGAATTTTGGCTAGCATGAGGGGGGAAAGGCAAGCTCAACATGTTCGAATGATCCATGACAATATACTTTAACTGATATGTGAGATAACATAACCCATTACGTTGTATTCCTTGTCGAACATCAACTCTTTAGCATGTCATACTTAATGAGTGCTCACAATTATAAAAGATGTCTAGGATAGTATATTTATATGTGAAATCTCTCTTCCTTCAATATTCTTTAAAGAATTGTTCAAATGACCAATACAATGCTTGCTAACCTTCAATAAATTTACAACCTCTACTTCTTAGATGTGAAGTCATTACTCCCCGTGGGATAAGAAAATGAAACATATATAATTTTAGATGTATGACATTAAACTCATTCAACCATTTACTCATAGGATATAAGTGAAGCACACGAATAAATGACAAACTACTCCAAAAATATATAAGTGAAGATCAATGAGTAGCTAAATAATTATGTAACTATGTGAAGACTCTCTCTCATTTAAGAATTTCAGATCTTGGTACTTTATTCAAAAAGCAAGCAAAGCAAAATAAAATAATATTTCAAGGATAGCACAACTCATGTGAAGAAGCAAAAACTTAGGCTCAACCGATACTAACCGATAATTGTTGAAGAAGAAAGGTGGGATGCCAAATGGGGCATCCCCAGGCTTAGATGATTGAGACTTATTGAAATATTATCTCGGGGTGCCTTGGGCATCCCCAATCTTGAACTTTTGTGTCTCCTTAATTCCTCTTATATCATGGTTTCTCTATTTCTCAAAAAACTTCATCCACATAAAACTCAACAAGAACTCGTGAGATAAGTTAGTATAAACCAATGCCAAAACTTACCATTTTATACTGTTACAAATCACTAAAATTATTATTCCACATTGCATACTAAATGCATTTGCATATTTAATACTCCTATCCTCAAATAGAATCATTAAACAAGCAAACATATGCAAACAATGCAAACATAACAGCAATCTGCCGGAACAGTATAGTCTGTAAAGAATGCAACATTCATCATACTTCCCTAACTCCAAAAATTATGATAGAAAATTCCCACTGTATTAAATTTATCAGAGCTCAATATTCAAAAAATTTCAACATTATACCATTCTTTGACTTTTCTAGGGAATTTTTGCAACAGCGGTAAAGTTTCTGTTTTCAAACAGCTACATGTATACTAGCAAAATAAGCATGGTAAAGGCTATCCTTGACATTCTTATTGAAAATAAAGATGAAAAACATTATTCTAAATAACATCAAGCAAATACTAACAAAATAAAATGATGCTCCAAGCAAAACACATATCATGTGGTGAATAAAAATATAGCTCTAAGTAAAGTTACCGATGAACCAAGACGAAAGAGGGGATGCCTTCCGGGGCATACCCAAGCTTAGGCTCTTGGTTGTCCTTGAATATTACCTTGGGGTGCCTTGGGAATCCCCAAGATTAGGCTCTTTCCACTCCTTATTCCATAGTCTATCGAATCTTTACCCAAAACATGAAAACTTCACAACACAAAACTCAACAGAAAACTTGTAAGCTCCGTTAGTATGAGAAAATAAAATCACCACTTAGGTACTGTAATGAACTCATTCTAAATTCATATTGGTGTAATATCTACTGTATTCCAACTTATCTATGGTTCATACCCTCCGATACTACTCATCGATCCATCAAAATAAGCAAACAACACATAGAAAACAGAATTTGACAAAAACAGAATAGTCTGTAGTAACATGTATCAAACGTATACTTCTGGAACTCCAAAACTTCTACGAAATTTGGAAGTCCTAAGCAATATGTGTACCAATCCAGAAAAAAACCATCCAGATCAGAAGCATGTTTTTGTGAATTAACAAAACTAATTTACTGGGTGCAAAAGTTTCTGATTTTCGGCAGGATCAACACAACTATCACCGTAAGCTATCCTAAAGGTCTTACTTGGCACTTTATTGAAACACAAGCTATAAAACATGATTACTAAAGTAGCATAATCATGTGGACACACAAAAAAAGTAAAGGTAAATATTGGGTTGTCTCCAACAAGCGCTTTTCTTTAATGCCTTTTCAGCTAGGCATGATGATGACAATGATGCTCACATAAAGGATAAGAATTGAAACATAACGGGAGCATCATGAAGCATATGACTAGCACATTTAAGTCTAACCCACTTCCTATGCATAGGGATTTTGTGAGCTAACAACTTATAGGAACAATAATCAACAATCATAGGAAGGTAAAACAAGCATAACTTCAAAACTTTAAGCACATAGAGAGGAAACTTGATATTATTGCAATTCCTACAAGCATATGTTCCTCCCTCATAATTATTTTCAGTATCATCATGAATGAATTCAACAATATAACAAGCACCTAAAGCATTCTTTTCATGATCTACTATCATATAAAATTTACTACTCTCCACATAAGCAAAATTCTTCTCATTCGGAATAGTGGGAGTATCATAAGGGACTTGAATACTATAAATTGTTTCCACATTAAAAGAGTAATGTTCAGAAAAAGGGTAATCATAATCATGACAAGTTTTATAAATACAATCATCACTACTTTTTATAGCATAAGTTTCATCACAATAATCATCATAAGTAGCAACTTTGTTCTCATCATAATCGATTGAAACCTCTTCCAAGATAGTGGAATCATCACTTAATAAAGTTGACACTCTTCCAAATCCACTTTCATATTCATCACAATAAGATTCAACATCCTCCAAAAATAGTGGGATAACCACTTCCTAAAGTTGACACTCTTCCAAACCCACTTTCATCAATATAATCATCATAGGTAGAAGGCATGCTATCATCATAACAACTTTGCATATCAAAACTTGGGATGCTAAAAATATCATCTTCATTAAACATAGCATCCCCAAGCTTGGGACAAATATTAATTGTAGCAAATATATTCTCAAATATGTCATCCTCATCAAACATAGCTTCCCCAAGCTTGGGCCTTTTCATATCATAAGCATAATCACTCTCATCATTAATAGTATGGATAGCACCAATAGTATAGCAATTATCATCATCACAATGAGTAGTAGGGGCAACATCATTTTGGGAGGGATACCTTTTAACCTTTGTTGCTCCTTCTTTTCTTTTTCTTCTTCACATTATGTGTGGGTTTAACCTTCTTCTTTGAGCTCCTTATTGATGAGATTGGTTGAATAGAAAGTTCCTCCTTGTTACCTTATTCATCATAAGAAATAATAGGGGGAGATTGGGAAGTCTTCCCTTTCATTAGTATTCACATCATCTTCTATTTGCTTTCTTTTCTTTCTGTAATTGGCAATATAAGTATTTTCAATGCAATTCACCGCACAATGCAAATAAATTTCCTCTAAATCTATATCAATAAATTTCTCAAGGTTAAATTCTGGAATATGCTTAGTTGCACGTTTCAATTCTTCATAACCCAAAAGCAAACTAAGTTCATTATAATGTGCAAGGGAAAATCAAATCATCACAATTTTTGGACATGATTTGATAATGAAACAATTTGCATCGTAGATTTAAATTACCACGTTCATTGCAAGGTTCACAAGTACGGCGAAGAAATTTTAAATTTCCAGCACTCGCATTAAGCCTTTCTTGCAACCCTTTAGTTTCTAAATGCTTATGGCTCTTGCAATATCTATTTTCCCTATTTGGTTTGTACTTGCAAACCCAATCTACTCCACAGAAATCGACATGATTATAAGAGATATTTTCATCATAACTAGTGCAATCATCATTAGTACTATGGATATTCAAAGAGTTCATACTAACAACATTGCAATCATACGCATCATTCAAAGATTTAGTATCAAGCATTTTATAGACTTCTTCTTCTAGCACTTGAGCACAATTTTCCTTTTCATCATACTCACGAAAGATACTAAAAAGATGAAGTGTATGAGACAAACTTAACTCCATTTTTTTATAGTTTTCTTTTATAGACTAAACTAGTGATAAAACAAGAAACAAAAAGATTCGATTGCAAGATCTAAAGGTATACCTTCAAGCACTCACCTCCCTGGCATGGCTCCCGAAAAGAGCTTAGTTGACGGGGTGTGAGTGCCGCTTACCTAGCCTCCCCGGCAATGGCGCCAGAAAAGAGCTTGATGTCTACTACACAACCTTCTTCTTGTAGATGTTGTTGAGCCTGCAAGTGCACAGGTTTGTAGGACAGTAGCAAATTTCCCTCAAGTGGATGACCCTAAGGTTTATCAATCCGTAGGAGGCGTAGGATGAAGATGGTCTCTCTCAAGAAACCCTGCAACAAAATAACAGAGAGTCTCTTATGTCCCCAACACACCCAATACAATGGTAAATTGTATAGGTGCACTAGTTCGGCGAAGAGATGGTGATACAAGTGCAATATGGATGGTAGATATGGATATTTGTAATCTGAAATTATAAAAACAACAAGGTAACTAATGATAAAAGTGAGCACAAATGGTATTGCAATGGTAGGAAAGAAGGCATAGGGTTCATACTTTCACTAGTGCAAGTTCTCTCAACAATAATAAAGTAGATAGATCATATAACAATCCCTCAACATGCAACAAAGAGTCACTCCAAAGCCACTAATAGCGGAGAACAAACGAAGAAAGTATGGTAGGGTAAGAAACCACCTCAAAGTTATTCTTTCGGATCGATCCATTCGAGAGTCCGTACTAGAATAACACCTTAAGACAGAAATCAACCAAAACCCTAATTTCACCTAGATAATCCATTGTCACCTCAAGTATCCGTGGGCATGATTATACGATATGCATCACACAATCTAAGATTCATCTATCCAACCAACACAAAGTACTTCAAAGAGTGCCCCAAAGTTTCAACCAGAGAGTCAAGACGAAAACATGTGCCAACCCTTATGCATAGGTTCATGGGCGGAACCCGCAAGTTGATCACCAAAATATACATCAAGTGGATCACGTGAATATCCCATTGTCACCACAGATAAGCACGACAAGACATACATCAAGTGTTCAAATCCATAAAGACTCAATCCGACAAGATAAATCCAAAGGAAAAACTCAATTCATCACAAGAGAGTAGAGGGAAGAAACATCATAACATCAAACTATAATAGCAAAGCTCGCAATACATCAAGATCATGCCATAGAGAGAACAAGAGAGAGAGAGAGAGAGAGAGAGAGAGAGAGAGAGAGAAAGAGAGAAAGAGAGAGAGCGATCAAACACATAGCTACTGGTACATACCCTCAGCCCCGAGGGTGAACTACTCCGTCCTCGTCATGGAGAGCGCCGGGATGATGAAGATGGCCACCGGTGAGGGATCCCCCCTCCGGTAGGGTGCCGAAACGGACTCCCGAGAGGTTTTTGGTGGCTATAGAGGCTTGCGTCGGCGGAACTCCCGATCTATTGTGCTCTTCGAAGGTTTTAGGGCATGTGGACTTATATAGGTGAAAGAAGTCGGTCGAGGGAGCGTCGAGGGGCCCACGAGACAAGGGGCGTGCCCAGTAGGGGGGAGCGCCCCCCACCCTCATGGCCACCTCGAAGCTTCCTTTACTTCAACTCCAAGTCTCCTGGATCACGTTCGTTCCAAAAATCACGCTGCGAAAGGTTTCATTCCGTTTGGACTTCGTTTGATATTCCTTTTCTTCGAAATACTGAAATAGGCAATAAAACGGCAATATGGGCTAGGCCTCCGGTTAATAGGTTAGTCCCAAAAGTAATATAAAAGTGTATAATAAAGCCAATAAATATTCAAAACAAATAATAAAATAGCATGAATGCTTCATAAATTATAGATACGTTGGAGACGTATCAATGTAATCCACTCATTGGACTGAAGGCGCCTATGATACGGCGACATGTGGCATGGCCCAACAGAGGCCCATTCCTGTGAAAAGGCCGGCCCATTTGACTTGGTCAAAAGGTGGAAGGCCGGCCCACGGAAAGCCTATTAACGGCATGTTCGCATATAGCCCATTTACAGCCCGCTAACCCAAGGCCCGTTACGACCTCTCCGAATTAGGCCCAGTAGCGTCATGCAGGCCATCCAATATGATTCCAGCCCATTTTAACTTCCGGCCCACGTGTGGCCCATGACTTCTTTCGACCCATATGAGGCCCTTTGTAACTCTTGGCCCATTAACGGCCCGTGGTGAAACTGGCCCATAATGAATAGTGTATCACTTTATACCCATTAACGGCCCATTATTCCATTGGGCCGTTTCTATCCCAAGTTATCTTTCGGCCTTCTCAGGGCCCATTGATTCTTGGGCTCATTTGCAGCATTCGGTTACATACGGCCCATTACTGTCATTTTCTGCTTGTGGGCCAAATTCAGCCCATCATTACAGCCGGCCCGTTTGTGGACCGTTAATACGTCGGGCCGTTTTCATGTCAAAAAAACCAGTTGGGCTGTTTTCATAGAGTTATCAAATACGGCCTATTAACGGCCCGTTATGGTCCACGAATAGTATGGCCCATGTGTGACGCGCGGATAATTAAGCTACAGTGATCCCCCGCTAATGATGCCACGTCACCTCGGTTACTGTTGATAAACCCTAGATAATTCAAAACCGAAACAAATTCAAAATTTAATTACAGGAAAAAAAATAAAAGTTTTCAAACATTAAAATAAAAATGTTCGGTTTGTACTAAATATTACATAGATAATTATGGTGTAGAAGATACAGTTTTATAAAATGCATAAATATTTTAAATTGAATTAAAACTGAAAAGGAAAATAAAGAAAAGAAAATAAAATACAAAACAGAAAACAAAACTAACAAAAAAGGGAAAAGCAGACCCCCCCCCCACTAGGCCAGCCGGCCCAGCTATTAGCCAGGCCAGGCCCAACCGGCCGCCCCCTCACTCCCTTATCCCCCCACACCCGAAACCCTAACCCATGACCGCTCCCACTCCCCTCCCCACGTCGCTCTCTCCTCCTTCCCCCGATCCAGATCTGGATTGGGAAGGGGAATGAACTGCGCCGCCGCCAATTTCCGATGCCGGAAGCCACCCCGCCGGACCGCAACCTTGCCGGCCTGCCTCCTCCTCCTCAACGGTCTGCCTCCTCCATGACGCGTCGTCTCCGTCCTCCTCCCCGAGCCCATTGCCACGAACCCTACGCCGCCCCTGTGAGCTTCCCCCTCCTCCTCTCTTCCTCGCGCTCACGCCATGGCCTCCTACCCGCGGCTCCGCTGACGCCGCCGTGGCCTCGCCGCGCCCGGCGTGCCCCCGCGTGCCCCGCGCCTATTGGTGCCCGCCCTGCTCGCCCCACTGTGCTGCGCTGTTGCTGCCGCCTCTTCCCGCTCGGCTTACGAGCCGCCGTCGATGCTCGTCGCCGCTTCACTGCTGCTGCCTAATGCAACTCCTGCTTAGTGCCGCGGCCCCTGCTCGCCTGCTGCCACCGCAGAGTGCCGATGGAGCGCCGTGGCCACCGGCCTCCTCTCGCGGCGCTCGTCGCTGGCTCCGCCCGCACCACCGCCCGTCACCCGTTGTGCTCGCTGCCCGTTAACTCGCCCCGTTAAGCCCCCTGGAGCCTATGACAAGGGGCCCCCACCCCAGAATGATTTATATAAAAAAAGGGAATTTAAATATATATATATAATAAAATTAATTAATTAAAGAAATAATTAACTTAATTAATTGTGATTAATTAAACTAATCAATTAACTAAACTAATTAAACTGTTAGGTAACTAATTAATTGTATGACAGTGGGTCCTCCCCTAATTAATCTTGATTAGGTTAATAGATATGATTAATTAAAATGTGCCACGACCCACTAGTCAGGTTGACCAGTCAACCCTCGTTGACTGCTGACGTCAGCATGACATCATGCTGATGTCATAAATCCATTTTTTCGAATTAAATTAAATATTTAATTAAATTATAAAAATTAATAAAATCTTTAGAAAATCCTATCTTTTAATCCGTAACTCGGATTAAAATATTTTCAACATGAAAGTTGCTCAGAACGACGAGACGAACCCGGATACGCAATCCGTTCGTCTGCCACGCACCCCTAACATATCAAACTCGCAACTTTCCCCCTCCGGCTCCTCTGCCCAAAAACGCAAAACACCGGGGATACTTTCCCGGATGTTTCCCCCCTTCGCCGGTATCACCTATCCCTACGTTAGGTCACCTCTAGCACGACGTATTGCCGCTTCTTGCTTTTTGTTATATTTGATTGCTCTGTTATTTATTGTGTTCCCCCTCCGTTACTTCTTTCCGGTAGACCCTGAGATCGATGCTGGTACCCCTGTGATCGACTACATCGACGACCCCTCCTTCTTGTCTGAGCAACCAGGCAAGCCCCCCCCCCCTTGATCACCAGATATCACCTATTCTACTCTATACTGCTTGCATTAGAGTAGTGTAGCATGTTACTGCTTTCCATTAATCCTATTCTGATGCATAGCCTGACATTGTTGCTACATCTGTTGATACCTTACCTGCAATCCTAAATACTTAGTATAGGATGCTAGTTTATCATCATTGGCCCTACATTCTTATCAGTCTGCCTTGCTATAATATTGGGCCGTGATCACTCGGGAGGTGATCACGGGTATATACTATACATACATACATACTACAGATGGTGACTAAAGTCGGGTCCGCTTGAAGTGTACCCGCAAGTGATTCACGGATTGGGGGCTGAAAGGACCTTTGTTCCGACGGCCCTCTGTGTGGATCTTTGTGGCGGAGCGACAGGGCAGGTTGAGACCACCTAGGCGAGAGGTTGGCCTGGCCCTGGTCGGCGTCCGCGGTTGCTTCATAATAACACGCTTAACGAGATCTTGGTATTTGATCTGAGTCTGGCCATTTGGTCTATACGCACTAACCATCTACGCGGGAGTAGTTATGGGTATCTCGGCGTCGTGGTATCAGCCGAAGCCTTCGTGACATCAGCGACTGAGTGGTGCGCGCCGGATTGGACTGGAACGCCACTAGGCTAGGTCTGCTTCCGGCAGCGTTCGCAACGTGCAGGTGTGCAAAGGGCGATGGGCCTAGACCCCTGCGCCATAGGAGTTAGACCGGCGTGCTGACCTCTCTGTTGTGCCTAGGTGGGGCTGCAACGTGTTGATCTTCCGAGGCCGGGAATGACCCAGGAAAGTGTGTCCGACCATATGGGATCGAGCGTGTTGGGTTATGTGGTGCACCCCTGCAGGGAAGTTTATCTATTCGAATAGCCGTGTCCCTCGGTAAAAGGACGACCCGGAGTTGTACCTTGACCTTATGACAACTAGAACCGGATACTTAATGAAACACACCCAGACAAGTTCCACAGACAACCCGATGATCGCTCTCTAACAGGGCGACAAGGAGAGGATCACCGGGTAGGATTATGCTATGCGATGCTACTGGAGATGCTACTTGGAGAGGCTACTTGGAGATGCTACTTGGCGATGCTACTTGGAGGACTTCAGTCTACTCTCTTCTACATGCTGCAAGACGAAGGCTGCCAGAAGCGTAGTCTTTGACAGGATTAGTTATCCCCCTCTTATTCTGGCATTCTGCAATTCAGTCCACTGATATGGCCCTTTACACATATACCCATGCATATGTAGTGTAGTTCCTTGCTTGCGAGTACTTTGGATGAGTACTCACGGTTGCTTTCTCCCCCCTTTTCCCCCCTTTCCTTTCTTTCTGGTTGTCGCAACCAGATGCTGGAGTCCAGGAGCCAGACGCCACCGTCGACGACGTCTCCTACTATGCCGGAGGTGCCTACTACTACGTGCTGCCCGCTGACGACGACCAGGAGTAGTTAGGAGGATCCCAGGCAGGAGGCCTGCGCCTCTTTCGATCTGTATCCCAGTTTGTGCTAGCCTTCTTAAGGAAAACCTAATTAACTTATGTCTGTACTCAGATATTGTTACTTCCGCTGACTCGTCTATGATCGAGCACTTGTATTCGAGCCCTCGAGGGCCCTGGCTTGTATTATGATGCTTGTATGACTTATTTATGTTTTAGAGTTGTGTTGTGGTATCTTCCCATGAGTCCCTGATCTTGATCGTACACGTTTGCGTGCATGATTTGTGTACGATTGAATCGGGGGCGTCACAAGTTGGTATCAGAGCCGACTGCCTGTAGGAATCCCCCTTTCCAACTCCTTGGCCGAAGTTGAGTCTAGTCGATGAAAACTATTTTGCTAACATGGCTGTGTGGCCCATGGGCCCACGTCGCCATTGGGTGGTAGTAGTATCTTTTATTCCTCGACCTATACTCTGGGACTCTGACCTCTCTTCTATTCGGGTTTAAATGATTTTGCTAAATCTAACATTAGGATCTCGTTATCACTTTCACCCGGAGAGCCCCTTGTTATTGATGATCGTCTGCTGCACCAGAAGACCCTGAAGATACTCTCCGCTATTAACGTAAGAACTTGTGTTCATCGCATTTACAACTTCCCTTCTACCCTCAACCCTTATGATAACTACTTGCAGTTGTCATTCTTACATTCATCCCCAGTTGGTCTTGTTATTACAAGATACCCCGAAATACTCGTCGTTGTTTTGATAATCCTTTGAGCTTAGTGCCTTGCTGTTCATTGTCACCTGAATACCCATACGGATAATTCTCGCACTTATCGAGTATCCGCTCATCCCCCAGTTATTCATGTGTTTCAAAAAGGTCTTTGAAATACTATCAAATCCTCCGAAAATCCTTGCAGCCTTATTGCTCTACAAATACTTGTCTGCTTACATTATGGATGCTTTCCATATGTCTGGCAAAATTCGTTAGTATCCTTAGGCACTGTCATTTTGATCCCTTTGATTCAACATGAGTGCGAATGCACCCAATCATCAGTTGATCCTTTTAAATTATCTTTCCGGCTCAGACGTCATTTTAAACATGAGCTGGTTCTCAACAAATCCAAATGCAATTGCTTGTACCCCTAAGGCTATTCTACTTATCCATCCCTAATCAGCACATTGCTTCTGATCCCTTGATTTGAAAATCATAAATTCCTTTGCATTTGAGCTCTGGGTCAGTTAGTTGTTTCCATAATCCAATGCCTTCGCATTGTTACTTCCTCTGGTTGTGTGCCAATGCTCACATCAGCTCTGTTATGGATCGGCAGATCCTTTGTTGGATTTTATCCGATAGCGTCCTTCATATTAAATTCCTTTGGAAGTTCTTTCTCCATTGGTAAATCCTATCCTCTGATTGACCAACCATGCTTTGATTTCGAGCTTGTGGTATTTACTATTGAAGCTTGTGGTATATGTTTCCACGATACCCTGACGGGTTGAACCTATGCCTTCCTTAATATGTGTGAACTCGAAAGTTTTCACGATTCATACTCTTCTGTTGTTTTCACAGGTAAAATTTCTACACTATAGCTTCATCAAAAGCGAGCAGTAAAATGAAAGGTTATGCATTGAAAAAGTGGGAGTCTACCTTGAACTTTGTGTTCATGCCCACGGACACGATGTAGATCTTGTCATGTAAGCTTCTCGTAAACAATAATTATCCCCTTGATATAATTTCATCTTATATCTGGGATTTGGTCTTTTGCAGTCGTGGTTTCCGACCATATTGTTCTTCCTTGATCCAATTTCTCGGACAAGTTCAAGCACTTGTCTTCTAGAGAGCAATAACCTAGTACAACCTCTACTTTGATCTGTCATCGAGTATTACCCCCTGGTATCTTGAGAATATCAAGGAACTGTGTTGCTTCCTATGAGTCTTCATCTAGTATTGCTTCTCGCCGTCTTCAGATTTTCCCCGTGTTCTGAGTTATTAAACACTCAAAGACACCGATAACTGACTCGAATCCGCATCACGATTAAGCTACTCTTGGTAACCTTCATTACTTACGAGTTTGAACTCCATCACATCATTCCTAGCCTATTTGGCTATATCCTTGTCGTGCTGATTTTAACTATGCTACCTGGACCTTATTCCCAGAGCACAACTTTCGATGATGAGCTAATCTTACGTCGATCTTCCTCGTCATATCATTTCTCCTTGAACAACAAACTTGATTTCGAGTTTGTGTCGTACCCATGATTCCAATAACCTTCCGCTTCATCATTCCTTTGACCTGATGTCGTCACTGATTGATTACATCTTCATGAAATCTCCTGACAAATGTGTCGTGATCATCATCGACCTTATGAGCTCTCCCAGGATATCAATTGAGTTCATGATGAGAAATACTATCCTTGCCCCCGATGATTTGTGTCAGCTTTGACCACTTTATTGCCTTCTGTTCAACACAAACTTGTTCGTGTTTTGTGTTATACCTTGAGTTCCCTGCTATCCAGCATTTGTTCTTCTTTACCTTGGAGTATTACCATCTTTTAATATCAAGGATGTTGTGAGGATTGCTCCACCTCTTAAGAATTCTTGGTATAGTGATACTTCTCATCATCACCATTCTTTCTTGGTCCTCGCGTTGATTCGAACCGGGGTACCAACAAGTGAACGGTGCTGTTTGGATTCTGCCTTTCTAGCAACCCTATTGCTTTGAAGTTAATGGTCGGCCATTCATTCTTAGACTATTGATTATTGAATCACTATTCTGACATTAGTCGTGCAGCCCAACCCATATTTCGGGCGCACCTTTCTACCAATGTTTAACTGTGTATGTTTTCCTCCAGCATACCTCATTATATCATTTGATCTGACAAATGTTATCTCCTTGTTCACATAGTTGTGGAAATCCATCCTTTTTGGAAATGTCAGTGGATTGTCGCTGAGTCAATTAGCCACCTCCTCACCTCTCCTTGATTAAATGATGAACTTGTGTGTCAGAACTCGCTCCATAGCTCATTTCCCAAGAATCTTACATTGTCATCTCGTAAATTGTGTTGCACCTTTTCTTCTGAGTTATCCTGACACCAATCGGATCTGAACCTCGGTCAGATATGATGGTGGGAACATATTTCCAAGTATTATAACATTGGTCTTTATATGACCCGGTAAGGTGGGGTCATACCTAGCCCACCAGGCCAGAGACCCTATTGTTATAGTTCCCTTTTGCTATGTTATCCATTCTTCCATGAGGAAACAGTAAGACTTATTCTACAAGTTGTTCCTGATGAATCCTTCATGTATCAAAAGTACGACCTTTGCTTGAAGACCATGTCCATGCTATCTCGAAGCTTGTCTGTGGTACTCCGATCTTCAATAAAAACATTTGAAGCATAATGCTAAATTTTCGTTATCAATTATTTAAACACCGTTGTATGGATAATGCCATGAAAATTCCTCTCCCATAACCTAAATGGTTTCCTACGTTATATCCTGTCATGGATATCATGCTCTCTGCTTGTCCATGGGAAGGATATACCCCTGAATTATGTGTTTAAACACATTTTTCTTTCCATCGTTCTGATTAAATCTGATAGACACTTTTCCCTTTCCATTGGTTTGTTTAGACCATTTCTATGATCTATATGATATAGGCAGTAATAATTCTCTGCTTGTGCAAACACCTCGGTGTACAACTCTGTCAGTAAGACCCTGTTGAAATTGTCGATAGCATTCCGGTCACCACCGATGGACGAGAACTTTGCCTATTGGTCCGCCTCGTTCAATGAGCAGGAAAATGGTTCTCTTCGTCCCTCGCCCTTGGTATCGACGTTGTTGCCAACATAATCGACAGGCTATCCTCTGACATGCCTTTCTTGCATGATCACGCAAGATGTCTCCGCCCTTCCTACTTTTAACCCACATGGTGGGCCCATAACCCACAGTTCCACAGGATCGAAACCTGACTCTCCTGTACACCCCCTGTTCCCAAAGTTATTCCTCTCGCGTGGGCTCGTATGTAATTCTTGAGCCACCTTCCGATGAGATCATCAATCTGGTATCAGGCGCAATACTTATTCCCATTGCTCTGAACCCCTTTCACACTTCGCTTCAGCCAACGAACGATTGCCTATGCGCTTGAAACTTCTATTTTGCACCTTCTTGCTTTGCTCTCGATATTGTCTTAAATTTCAATTCGAGAGTTACTTTCCGCCACCTTCCTCGTTGTTGTCTACCAGATAGTCTACCCTGCAGAGGTCCATTCTTCCGGTATACCCCCTTAATCTTTCGTTAGTATGATGAAGACTCCGAAGGAAGGATGGCCACTTTATCATGATGACTTGGAGCAGAGAAATGAAGACATCACCAAAAAGGGATCAACTACTTCGGAAAGAGCAATTAAGACCGAGAACACTCGCTAGAATTTCGTAACTAGAATCTTCTTCCCCCCTTACGCCTCCTAAATCTCGGGACGAGATTTCTTGTAGTGGAGGAGAATTGTGACGCCCGGATAATTAAGCTACAGTGATCCCCCGCTAATGATGCCACGTCACCTCGGTTACTGTTGATAAACCCTAGATAATTCAGAACGGAAACAAATTCAAAATTTAATTACAGGAAAACAATAAAAGTTTTCAAACATTAAAATAAAAATGTTCGGTTTGTACTAAATATTACATAGATAATTATGGTGTAAAAGATCCAGTTTTATAAAATGCATAAATATTTTAAATTGAATTAAAACAGAAAAGGAAAATAAAGAAAAGAAAATAAAATACAAAACAGAAAACAAAACTAACAAAAAAAGGGAAAAGCAGACCCCCCCCCCCACTGGGCTAGCCGGCCCAGCTATTAGCCAGGCCAGGCCCAACCGGCCGCCCCCTCACTCCCTTATCCCCCCACACCCGAAACCCTAACCCACGACCGCTCCCACTCCCCTCCCCACGTCGCTCTCTCCTCCTTCCCCCGATCCAGATCTGGATCGGGAAGGGGCATGAACTGCGCCGCCGCCGATTCCCGATGCCGGAAGCCACCCGGCCGGACCGCAAACTCGCCGGCCTGCCTCCTCCTCCTCGACGATCTGTCTCCTCCACGACGCGCCGTCTCTGTCCTCCTCCCCGAGCCCACTGCCACGAACCCTACGCCGCCCCTGTGAGCTTCCCCCTCCTCCTCTCTTCCTCGCGCTCACGCCATGGCCTCCTCCCCGCGGCTCCGCTGACGCCGCTGTGGCCTCGCCGCGCCCGGCGTGCCCCTGCGTACCCCGCGCCTATTGGTGCCCGCCCTGCTCGCCCCACTGTGCTGCGCTGTTGTTGCCTAATGCTACTGCTGCTCAGTGCCGCGGCCCCTGCTCCCCTGCTGCCGCCGCAGAGTGCCGATGGAGCGCCGTGGCCACCGGCCTCCTCCCGCGGCGCTCGTCGTTGGGTCCGCCCGCACCACCGCCCGTCACCCGTTGCGCTCACTGCCCGTTAACTCGCCCCGTTAAGCCCCCTGGGGCCTATGACAAGGGGCCCCCACCCCCAGAATGATTTATATAAAAAAGGGAATTTTAATATATATATATATATATAATAAAATTAATTAATTAATTAATTAACTTAATTAATTTTGATTAATTAAACTAATCAATTAACTAAACTAATTAAACTGTTAGGTAACTAATTAATTGTATAACAGTGGGGCCCACCCCTAATTAATATTGATTAGGTTAATAGATATGATTAATTAAAATGTGCCACTGACTAGTGGGACCCACTAGTCAGGTTGACCAGTCAACCCTCGTTGACTGCTGACGTCAGCATGACATCATGCTGATGTCATAAATCCATTTTTTCAAATTAAATTAAATATTTAATTAAATTATAAAAATTAATAAAATCTTTAGAAAATCCTATCTTTTAATCCGTAACTCGGATTAAAATATTTTCAACATGAAAGTTGCTCAGAACGACGAGACGAACCCGGATACGCAACCCGTTCGTCCGCCACACACCCCTAACATATCAAACTCGCAACTTTCCTCCTCCGGCTCCTCTGCCCGAAAACGCGAAACACCGGGGATACTTTCCCGGATGTTTCCCCCCTTCGCCGGTATCACCTATCCCTACGTTAGGTCACCTCTAGCACAACGTATTGCCGCTTCTTGCTTTTTGTTATATTTGATTGCTCTGTTATTTATTGTGTTCCCCCTCCGTTACTTCTTTCCGGTAGACCCTGAGATTGATGCCGGTACCCCTGTGATCGACTACATCGACGACCCCTCCTTCTTGTCTGAGCAACCAGGCAAGCCCCCCCCCCCTTGATCACCAGATATCACCTATTCTCCTCTATACTGCTTGCATTAGAGTAGTGTAGCATGTTACTGCTTTCCGTTAATCCTATTCTGATGCATAGCCTGACATTGTTGCTACATCTGTTGATACCTTACCTGCAATCCTAAATACTTAGTATAGGATGCTAGTTTATCATCATTGGCCCTACATTCTTATCATTCTGCCTTGCTATACTATTGGGCTGTGATCACTCGGGAGGTGATCACGGGTATATACTATACATACATACATACTACAGATGGTGACTAAAGTCGGGTCCGCTTGAAGTGTACCCGCGAGTGATTCACGGATTGGGGGCTGAAAGGACCTTTGTCCCGACGGCCCTCTGTGTGGATCTTTGTGGCGGAGCGACAGGGCAGGTTGAGACCACCTAGGCGAGAGGTGGGCCTGGCCCTGGTCCGCGTCCGCGGTTGCTTCATAATAACACGCTTAACGAGATCTTGGTATTTGATCTGAGTCAGGCCATTTGGTCTATACGCACTAACCATCTACGCGGGAGTAGTTATGGGTATCCCGGCATCGTGGTATCAGCCGAAGCCTTCGTGACGTCAGCGACTGAGTGGCGCGCGCCGGATTGGACGAGAATGCCACTAGGCTAGGTCTGCTTCCGGCCGCGTTCGCAACGTGCAGGTGTGCAAAGGGCGATGGGCCCAGACCCCTGCGCCATAGGAGTTAGACCGGCGTGCTGACCTCTCTGTTGTGCCTAGGTGGGGCTGCAACGTGTTGATCTTCCGAGGCCGGGCATGACCCAGGAAAGTGTGTCCGGCCAAATGGGATCGAGCGTGTTGGGTTATGTGGTGCACCCCTGCAGGGAAGTTTATCTATTCGAATAGCCATGTCCCTCGGTAAAAGGACGACCCGGAGTTGTACCTTGACCTTATGACAACTAGAACCGGATACTTAATAAAACACACCCAGACAAGTTCCACAGACAACCCAATGATCGCTCTCTAACAGGGCGACAAGGAGAGGATCGCCGGGTAGGATTATGCTATGCGATGCTACTGGAGATGCTACTTGGAGAGGCTACTTGGAGATGCTACTTGGCGATGCTACTTGGAGGACTTAAGTCTACTCTCTTCTACATGCTGCAAGACGGAGGCTGCCAGAAGCGTAGTCTTTGACAGGATTAGTTATCCCCCTCTTATTCTGGCATTCTGCAGTTCAGTCCACTGATATGGCCCTTTACACATATACCCATGCATATGTAGTGTAGTTCCTTGCTTGCGAGTACTTTGGATGAGTACTCACGGTTGCTTTCTCCCCCCTTTTCCCCCCTTTCCTTTCTTTCTGGTTGTCGCAACCAGATGCTGGAGTCCAGGAGCCGGACGCCACCGTCGACGACGTCTCCTACTATGCTGGAGGTGCCTACTACTACATGCTGCCCGCTGACGACGACCAGGAGCAGTTAGGAGGATCCCAGGTAGGAGGCCTGCGCCTCTTTCGATCTGTATCCCAGTTTGTGCTAGCCTTCTTAAGGAAAACCTGATTAACTTATGTCTGTACTCAGATATTGTTACTTCCGCTGACTTGTTTATGATCGAGCACTTGTATTCGAGCCCTCGAGGCCCCTGGCTTGTATTATGATGCTTGTATGACTTATTTATGTTTTAGAGTTGTGTTGTGGTATCTTCCCGTGAGTCCCTGATCTTGATCGTACACGTTTGCGTGCATGATTAGTGTACGATTGAATCGGGGGCGTCACACCATGATTGGCGAAATGATGATACGCCTCATAGAAGGCCCATGGATCCTACGGCCCGTATGAGGCCCATGGATCGTACGGCCCATAGAAGGCCCATGGATCATACGGCCCGTAGAAGGCCCATGGACCCTATGGCCCGTAGAAGGCCCATGTATCCTAAGGCCCGTATAGAAGGCCAATGGATCCTACGTCCCGTATAGAAGGCCAATGGATCCTACGGCCCGAAGATGGGCCATGGATCATACGGCCCGCAGGAAGCCCATGGTTACAACAGTCCGTGTGTTGTCATGATTATTTTGGCATCATTACCAAAAATAGGCTATTGTGGCCACTAGAAAAACACAGAAAAAGAACTATAGTGACTACAAGCAAACAACTAAACAAGACAATAAGGAAATAAATAAGAAAGCAATTAACACTAGCCTATTACCGCTATTACACATATTACTGATACGTCTCCAACGTATCTATAATTTTTTATTGTTCCATGCTATTATATTACCCCTTTTGGATGTTTATGGGCTTTATTTTACACATTTATATCATTTTTGGGACTAACCTAACCGGAGGCCCAGCCCATATTGTTGTTTTATTGCCTGTTTCAGTATTTCGAAGAAAAGGAATATCAAACGGAGTCCAAATGGAATGAAACCTTCGGCAGCGTTATTTTTGGGAAGAATATCATCTTGGAGACTTGGAGTTCACGTCAGAAGATCCTCGAGGAGGCCAGGAGATAGGGGGGCGCCCCCCTGTCTCGTGGGCCCCTCGAGCACCTACCGACCGACTTCTTTCGCCTATATAAGCCTACGTACCCTAAAAACATCGAATATCAAGATAGATCAGGAGTTCGGCCGCCATAAGCCTCTGTACCCACCAAAAACATCTCAGGAGTCCGTTCCGGCACCCTGCCGGAGGGGGAATCCCTCACCGGTGGCCATCTTCATCATCCCGGCGCTATCCATGACGAGGAGGGAGTAGTTCACCCTCGGGGCTGAGGGTATGTACCAGTAGCTATGTGTTTGATCTCTCTCTCTCTCTCTCGTGTTCTTTCTATGGCACGATCCTGATGTATCGCAAGCTTTGCTATTATAGTTGGATCTTATGATGTTTCTCCCCCTCTACTCTCTTGTGGAAATTGAGTTTCCCTCTCGAATTTATCTTATCGGATTGAGTCTTTAATTTGAGAATACTTGATGTATGTCTTGCCATGTTTATCTGTGGTGACAATGGGATATCACGTGCCACTTGATGTATGTTTTGGTGACCAACTTGCGGGTTCCGCCCATGAACATATGCATAGGGGTTGGCACATATTTTCTTGACTCTCTGGTAGAAACTTTGGGGCACTCTTTGAAGTACTTTGTGTTGGTTGGATGAATCTGAGATTATGTGATGCATATCGTATAATCATGCCCACAGATACTTGAGGTGACAATGGAGTATCTAGGTGACATTAGGGTTTCCGTTGATTTGTGTCTGAAGGTGTTATTTTAGTATGAACTCTATGATGGATCGAGCGGAAAGAATAGCTCTATGTTATTTTACTACGAACTCTTGAATAGATCGATCAAAAAGGATAACTTTGAGGTGGTTTCGTACCCTACCTTAATCTCTTCGTTTGTTCTCCGCTATTAGTGGCTTTGGAGTGACTCTTTGTTGCATGTTGAGGGATTGTTATATGATCTATCTATGTTATTATTGTTGAGAGAACTTGCACTAGTGAAAGTATGAAGCCTAGGCCTTGTTTCCTATTATTGCAATACCGTTTACGCTCACTTTTATTATTAGTTACCTTGCTGTTTTTATTATTTCAGATTACAAAAACCTTTATCTTCCATCCATATTGCACTTGTATCACCATCTCTTCGCCGAACTAGTGCACCTATACAATTTACCATTGTATTGGGTGTGTTGGGGACACAATAGACTCTTTTCTATTTGGTTGCAGGGTTGCTTGAGAGAGACCATCTTCATCCTACGCCTCCCACAGATTGATAAACATTAGGTCATCCACATGAGGGAAATTTGCTACTGCCTACAAACCTGTGCACGTGCATGCCCAACAACGTCTACAAGAAGAAGGCTGTGTAGTAGACATCAAGCTCTTTTCTGGCGCCGTTGCCGTGGAGGTGAGTGCTTGAAGGTATATCTTTAGATCTTGCAATTGAATCTTTTTGTTTCTTGTTTTGTCACTAGTTTAGTTTATAAAAGAAAACTACCAAAAAATGGAATTGAGTTTGTCTCATATGCTTCGTCTTTTTAATATCTTTCGTGAGTATGATGAAAAGGAAAATTGTGCTCAAGTGCTAGAAGAAGAATGCATTAAAATGCTTGGTACTGAATCTTTGAATGATGAGCATGATTGCAATGTTGTTAGTATGAACTCCTTGAATATCCTTAGTACTAATGATGATTGCTCTAGTCATGATGAAAATATATCTTATAAGCATGTCAATTTTTGTGGAGTGCATGTTTGCATGAACACACCAAAAAGAGAAGATATATATTGCAATAGTCATAAGCATTTATAAACTAAATGGTTGCAAGAAAGGCTAAATGTGAGTGCTGAAAATTTGAATTTCCTTTTCCGTACTTGTGAACTCTGCAATAAACATGGTCATTTACATCTCCTATGAAAATTGTTTCATGATCGAATCGTGTCCAAAAATTGTGATGATTTGATCTCCCTTGCACATTATAATGAACTTAGTTTGCTTTTCGGTTATGAAGAGTTGAAACATTTAACTAAGCCCATTCCAGAATTTAATCTTGAGCATTTCCTTGATATTGATCTAGAAAAGATTTATTTGTTTTGTGCGGAGAATTGCATTGAAAATCCTTATATTGTCAATTACCTAAAGAAAAGAAAGAAAATAGAAGATGATGAGAATACTAATGAAAGGGAAGAGACTTCCCAATATCCTCCTATTATTTCTTATGATGAATCAGGTAAGGAGGAGGAGTTTCTATTCAACTAATCTCGTCAATACGAGCTCAAAGAGGAAGGTTGAACCCACACATAATGTGAAGAAGAAAAAGAAAAGAAGGAGCAACAAAGGTAGAAAGGTATCCCTCCCAAATGATGTTGCTCCTACTACTCATTGTGATGATGATAATTCTATACTATTGGTGCTATCCATATTTTTAATGATGAGAGTGATTATGCTTATGATATGAAAGGGCCCAAGCTTGGGGAAGCTATGTTTGACGAGGATGAAATATTTTAGAATATATTTGCTGAAATTAATGTTTGTCCCAAGCTTGGGGATGCTATGTTTAATGAATATGATATTTTTAGCATCCCAAGTTTTGATATGCAAAGTTGTTATGATGATAGCATGCCTCTTACCTATGATGACTATATTGATGAAAGTGGGTTTGGAAGAGTGACAACTTTAGGAAGTAGTGATCCCACTATTTGGGAGGATGTTGAATTTTATTGTGATGAATATGAAAGTGGATTTGAAGAAAGTCAACTTTATTTAGTGATTCCACTATCTTGGGAGAGGTTTCAATCGATTATGATGAGAACAAAGTTGCTACTTATGATGATTATTGTGATGAAACTTATGCTATAAAAAGTAGTGATGATTATATTTACAAATATTGTCATGATTATGATTACCCTTTTTCTGAACATTATTCTTTTAATGTGGAAACAATTTTTAGTGTTCAAGTCTCTTATGATACTCCCACTATTCCGGATGAGAAGAATTTTGCTTATGTGGAGAGTAGTAAATTTTCTATGCTAGTAGATCATGAAAAGAATGTGTTAGGTTCTGGTTATATTGTTGAATTCATTCATGATGCTACTGAAAATTATTATGAGGGAGGAATATATGCTTGTAGGAATTGCAATAATATCAAGTTTCCTCCTTACTATGTGCTTAAAATTTTGAAGCTATGCTTGTTTTACCTTCCTATGCTAGTTGATTATTATTCTCATAAGTTGTTTGCTCACAAAATCCCTATGCATAGGAAGTGGGTTAGGCTTAAATTTGCTAGTCATATGCTTCATGATGCTCCCATTATGTTTCAATTCTTATCTTTTATGTGAGCATCATTGTCATCATCATGCCTAGCTAGAAAGGCATTAAAGAAAAGCGCTTGTTGGGAGACAACCCAATATTTATCCTTACTGTTTTTGTGTGTTTACATGATTATGCTACTGTAATAATCATGTTTTATAGCTTTTGTTTCAATAAAGTGCCAAGTAAGACCTTTAGGATAGCTTACGGTGATCATTGTGTTGATCCAGCTGAAAATCAGAAACTTTTGCACCTAGTAATTTAGTTTTGTTAATTCACAGAAACATGCTTCTGATCTGATTCTTTTTGATATGGATTGGTACACAAATTTTTAGGACTTCCTAATTTGGTAGAAGTTTTGGAGTTCCATAAGTATACGTTTTATACAGATTACTATAGACTGTTCTGTTTTTGACAGATTCTGTTATCTATGTGTTTTTTGCTTATTTTGATGAATCTATGAGTAGTATCGAAGGGTATGAACCATAGATAAGCCGGAGTACAGTAGATATTTGCACCAATATGAATCTAGAATGAGTTCATTACAATACCTAAGTGGTGGTTTTATTTTCTTATACTAACGGAGCTTATGAGTTTTCTGTTGAGTTTTGTGTTGTGATGTTTTCAAGTTTTGGGTAAGGATTCGATGGACTATGGAATAATGCGTGGCAAGAGCCTAAGCTTGCGGATGCCCAAGGAACCCCAAGGTAATATCCAAGGATATCCAAAAGCCTAAGCTTGGGGATACCCTGGAAGGCATCCCCTCTTTCGTCTTCGTTCAACGGTAACCTTACTTGGAGCTATATTTTTATTTGCCACATGATATGTGTTTTGCTTGGAGCGTCATTTTCTTTTGTTTTGTTTTTCTTGCTGTTTGAATACAATACCAAGATCTGAAATTCTTAAATGTTAGAGAGTCTTCACATAGTTTTACAGTTATTCGACTACTCATTGATCTTCACTTATATCTTTCGGAGTAGTTTGTCATTTGCTCTAGTGCATCACTTATACCTTTTAGAGCACGGCGGTGGTTATATTTTGTAGAAATTGCTAGTCTCTCACGTTTCACTTATATATTTTTGAGAGTCTTTTAGAACAGCATGGTATTTGCTATGGTTATAAAATTGGTCCTAGAATGGTAGGCATCCAAGTTGGGTATAATAAAAATTATCATAGGAAGTGAATTAGATGCTATGATCAATTTGATACTTGATAATTGTTTTGATATATGAAGGTAGTGATATTAAAGTAATGCTAGTTGGGTGATTATTAATTTAAAGAATGCTTGTGTTGAAGTTAGCAGGTCCTGTAGCATGCACGTATGGTTAAAGTTGTGTAACAAATTTGAAACATGAAGTGTACCTGGCTTGTGCATCCTTATGAGTGGCGGTCGGGGACGAGCGATGGTCTTTTCCTACCAATCTATCCCCTAGGAGCATGCACGTAGTTCTTGATTTTTGATGACTTCTAAATTTTTGCAATAAGTATATGAGTTCTTTTGACTAATGTTGAGTCCATGGATTATACGCACTTTTACCTTTCCACCATTGCTAGCCTCTTCGGTACCGTGCATTGCCCTTTCTCACCTTGAGAGTTGGTGCAAACTTCGTCGGTGCATCCAAACCCCATGATACGATACGCTCTATCACACATAAACCTCCTTATATCTTCCTCAAAACAGCCACCATACCTACCTATTATGGCATTTCCATAGCCATCCCGAGATATATTGCCATGCAACTTTCCACCGTTCTGTTTATCATCATCATGACATACTTTACTTTTGTCATATTGCCATTGCATGATCATGAAGTTGACATCGTATTTGTGGCAAAGCCACCATGCATAATTTTCATACATGTCACTCTTGATTCATTGCACCATCCCGGTACACCGCTGGAGGCATTCATATAGAGTCATATCTTGTTCTAGTTTCGAGTTGTAATTCATATGTTGTAACCAATAGAAGTGTGATGATCATCATTATTAGAGCATTGCCCAAAAAGAAAAGAAAAAAAGAAAAAAGGAAGAAAGGCAAAAAGAAAAAAAAAGAAAGGCCCAAAAAAATTAATAAAAATAAAAATAAATAAAAAGGCAATGTTACTATCTCTTTTTCCACACTTGTGCTTCAAAGTAGCACCTTGTTCTTCATGTAGTGAGTCTCATATATTGTGCTTCAAATTAGCACCATGTTTTTCGTATAGTGAGTCTCATAAGTTGTCTTTTTGATACTAGTGGGAATTTTTCATTTTAGAACTTGGCTTGTATGTTCCTACGATGGGCTTCCTCAAATGCCCTAGGTCTTCGTGAGCAAGCAAGTTGGATGCACACCCACTAGTTTTCTTTTGTTGAGCATTCATTTATAGCTCTAGTGCATCCGTTGCATGGCAATCCCTACTCCTCATGTTGACATCAATTGATGGGCATCTCCATAGCCCGTTGATTATCCTCGTCAATGTGAGACTTTCTTATTTTTTGTCTTCTCCACACAATCCCCATCATCATATTCTATTCCACCCATAGTGCTATATCCATGGCTCACGCCCATGTATTGCGTGAAGATTGAAAAAGTTTGAGATTATTTAAGTATGAAACAATTGCTTGGCTTGTCATTGGGGGTATAGAAGTTGGGAATATCTTTGTGTGACGAAAATGAAGCATAGCTAACTATATGATTTTGTAGGGATGAAGTTTCTTTTGCCATGTTATTTTGAGAAGACATGATTACTTTGATTAGTATGCTTGAATTGTTACAATTTCTTTTATCAATATGAACTTTTATTTTGAATCATTTGGATTTGAACATTCATGGCACAATAAAGAAAATTACAATGAAGAATTATGCTAGGTAGCATTCCACATAAAAAATTCTGTTTTTGTCATTTACCTACTCGAGGACGAGCAGGAATTAAGCTTGGGGATGCTTGATACGTCTCCAACGTATCTATAATTTTTGATTGTTCCATGCTATTATATTACCCCTTTTGGATGTTTATGGGCTTTATTTTACACATTTATATCATTTTTGGGACTAACCTATTAACCGGAGGCCCAGCCCATATTGTTGTTTTATTGCCTGTTTCAGTATTTCGAAGAAAGGAATATCAAACGGAGTCCAAACGGAATGAAACCTTCGGCAGCGTTATTTTTGGGAAGAATATCATCCTCGAGACATGGAGTTCACGTCAGAAGATACTCGAGGTGGCCAGGAGATAGGGGGCGCCCCCCCCCCCCTACTGAGCGCCCCCCTGTCTCATGGGCCCCTCGAGCACCTCCCGACCGACTTCTTTCGCCTACATAAGCCTACGTACCCTAAAAACATCGAATATCAAGATGGATCAGGAATTCCGCCGCCGTAAGCCTCTATAGCCACCAAAAACCTCTCGGGAGTCCGTTCCGGCACCCTGTCGGAGGGGGAATCCCTCACCGGTGGCCATCTTCATCATCCCGGTGCTATCCATGACGAGGAGGGAGTAGTTCACCCTCGGGACTCAGGGTATGTACTAGTAGCTATGTGTTTGATCTCTCTCTCTCTCTCGTGTTCTCTCTATGGCACGATCTTGATGTTCGCGAGCTTTGCTATTGTAGTTGGATCTTATGATGTTTCTCCCCCTCTACTCTCTTGTGATGAATTGAGTTTCCCTCTTGAAGTTATCTTATCGGATTGAGTATTTAATTTGAGAACACTTGATGTATGTCTTGCCGTGTTTATCTATGGTGACAATGGGATATCACGTGCCACTTAATGTATGTTTTGGTGACCAACTTGCGGGTTTCGCCCATGAACCTATGCATAGGGGCTGGCACACGTTTTCTTGACTGTCCGGTAGAAACTTTGGGGCACTCTTTGAAGTACTTTGTGTTGTTTGGATGAATCTGAGATTGTGTGATGCATATCGTATAATCATGCCCACGGATACTTGAGGTGACAATGGAGTATCTAGGTGTCGTTAGGGTTTTGGTTGATTTGTGTCTTAAGGTATTATTCTAGTATGAACTCTATGATGGATCGAGCGGAAATAATTGCTCTACGTTATTTTACTACGAACTCTTGAATAGATCGATCAAAAAGGATAACTATGAGGTGGTTTCGTACCCCAACATAATCTCTTCGTTTGTTCTCTGCTATTAGCGGCTTTGGAGTGACTCTTTGTTGCATGTTGAGGGATTGTTATATGATCTATGTATGTTATTATTATTGAGAGAACTTGCACGAGTGAAAGTATGAACCCTAGGCCTTGTTTCCTATCATTGCAATAGCATTTACGCTCATTTTTATTATTAGTTACCTTGCTGTTTTTATAATTTCCGATTACAAAAACCTTTATCTACCATCCATATTGCACTTGTATCACCATCTCTTCGCCGAACTAGTGCACCTATACAATTTACCATTGTATTGGGTGTGTTGGGGACACAAGAGACTCTTTGCGATTTGGTTGCAGGGTTGCTTGAGAGAGACCATCTTCATCCTACACCTCCCACGGATTGATAAACCTTAGGTCATCCACTTGAGGGAAATTTGCTATTGTCCTACAAACCTGTGCACTTGCAGGTCCAACAACCTCTACAAGAAGAAGGTTGTGTAGTAGACATCAATTACATCCATTGGGCATCAAAGTTTGCCACCAGTGCAAATATAGGGAACAAAGCAGCATATTACATACATTGGCCGTGAAAATTGGCCACCAATGCAAATAAACGCGGCAGCAAAACAAGAGCATAACTGAAACAACTTCAGATGAGCTCAAGAAACGTTATCCTCGGTATCCACCATGCTGGCAATAAGCTTAGCAAGCTTACTAGCTTTGTCCTGTTTGGTGCTAAAATCCTCCAACGCTTGCTGTTGCACCAGAAAGAATGCATCTGAATGCTCCAGGGACTTCTGCAGTCCTTCCGCTTCTTGTCGCAACACAGCTGATCAATGTCTTTCAGCTTGTAGTTGAGACTCAAGAAACCAAACTGATTCAGACAGTGAGTTTGAATAGCTTGTGCAAGTGGTAGTGGCCAGTAACTCGAACACTAAACCAAAACAGGACTTTGGGGTTGCCTCGCTGTCTTCAAGATAGTCTTCCTTAGCTATTTTATCAGCTTTGTTGGAGACCAACAAGGATGTGTCACTATCCTGAACCTTATCTGCATTACTTCCTTTGCCATTGCTTAATAAGGCACTCTTCCCCAATATTTTTTCAGCATTTTAAAAGAAGAAACAAGCAGACACATAACAAGTTTAGCATGTACTAGTATATGAAACTCATTTCGGTGAACCAGTTCATTAGTAAGGTGGACAGGATTAAACTACCAAGTCTTCTATTGCCAAGTACTAGTACATAATAAAAGCATCAAACAATCATATATCTATGTCCTATGGTCACTGCATTGTCTTGCCAAATGAAAATAGAGACACAGTTCAAATCATATCAGTTCAAGACAAAGCAGCAGCGAAAGAATACAAAGCATGGGAAACTACACGGCACAACAAGATTTCAGATGGGTACCACGGGTCTACATGTACAACAACACTATTGGCTCTTTTGTGATGCTAGTAATGTGCATGATATGAAAGTCTACTGTATACACAATTGAAATTGAAATCAATAGAGCTATTGATAAGAGCAAACCTGTTAAAGAAACATGCGTGAACATACCTACTGTGCTATTGGAGTTTCGATTGGATCCTACAATCTAAAAATAAGTTTCTATGAGTAAATACAGTGATACAAGAGCAAAGTAATCATAGTTAAAAAAAGGGGCGCCTAAGCGAGCGCTTAAGCGCACCTAGGCTCTAGGCGTTGGCAAAACTCATTGCGCATAACTATGCTTAATCTATGCATAACTGCGCATAAGCATGCGCTTTGGTTAGTAAAGCGCAAGGAGGTGGCAAAACACACAATTAACGCCTAGCGCTTTTTTGAACTATGATAGCAATGGAATCTTATATTAGAACAATTGTTCTTCAGGTTTAGGCACTTGTTCTACATGAATAGAGTACAGTAAGACGCAAGAATATAATACTTAAAAATAGAAAATGAGCTCATAGACCTTACAACATTCTTGGTTCGGGACCAGTACAGAACAAGGCGTTTCCAGTCATCGTCCAGTAAATGCGTCTCGGAAGAACGTAAGGGAATTTGATGAGTTTCTTTGCCAGTGAAGTACGTTTTCTTCAGGTAATTCTGATACTGCCACCAAGCAATCTTGAAGATAGTAGAGGTATTAGCACAGGTTACCTCATCCTGAGTTTCCAAATTGGTCCTTCTCTATACAGAAAAATGGGAAAATTTGTTGTATTATAACCATCATGGAGGTAGGATGTATGGGACAAAGAAAAGTAATTGCCATGAATAACATTACTTACACATAACTCCTGGACAAACACCTGCAACTGGCATTTTCCTTCATCTTCAGTATAATATTTCCAAGATGGGAAGATACGCACATACGATTTAACAACATCAAATGCAATAGATGCTAAACTACGACTAGTTGGTTGTGCTTCCTCCACAAGAATAGGCGTACTAACTGGTGGAGTTGGGGTTCGCCGTGATAGTACTGGCCCTTTGGGCACTGGAGCTGCCTTACTAACTGCTCTTGTTTGGGAGCTCTGTGGTGAAGATGGTCCTGTGTCAACAAGAACTGTGTTACTATCGGCTAGGGTTGTGGTTAGATTGGGTGAAGCTGGTTCTCTGTCCATCGCAGTAGGGGTACAATCTACGAGAGTTTGCGTTATGTGTGGTAGGGCTGGTTCTTGTGCATGTACAACCTGGGTGCTATCTCCACCAAGAGGTAGCACTGTTTAATTGAAGACTGTGTTTTTAGTCCGCTAGATACTGGCATCACCCGCTCCAAGTCAAATGGCTGATAAACAGGAAACATAATTGAATGTACAGACATTGTATGAGAGACAGATGCAATAGATAGTGTGGAAAAAAGAGGGCATGAAACAGTTGACATGTATATTGTTTAACTAAAACGGATAGCATGACATAATTTCACATATATGATGTCTATCTAAACTGGATAGCATAGCATAACATAATTCAAAGATATGATGAATAACTGAACAAGATCGCATGACATAATTAACCTACATGTTATCTAAGTAATCAGGATCGCATCATTTAATTCACATATGTGATTTATATGGTAAACAGAGGGCATTCGATATGATGTCTGAACCAAGAACATGGTGTTGAATATTGTGTATATGATGTCTAAACTGTGCAATGCAAGACACCATATGCATGATATGAGCAGTATAACCGTGCCAAGTTAGAGCATACACCTCGGTGGGGGAATAGGACTTGTCATCTGTCTCTGAATCCATCCCTAAGGAGCTATCGGGACCCAACAAGAGATCTGCTTCGACAGGTAGCACTGTCTGCTCTGAAGGCCTTGTTTTCACTCTAGATTTTTCCATCTCCCACCCAAATGGCTGATTCACAGGAAGAGTAGTTTAATGTACAAACATTGTCAACAAATGGAAATGTAATGAAGAAAAGGATGGGCAAGATATCATTCAAATATATGATGCCTGGTTAAACAGGATGGCATTGCCCATTTCACATATATTATGGCTGGCTAGAAGACATGAGACTGCATAATTCCCATATATGATATAGAAACTAAACAGGTGGCATTACAGAACATGTCTAAACTAAGCAGATGACATATATGACGTCAAAAGTAGGCACTGCAAGTCAACATATGCATGATATGACTAACATCATCATGCCAATGTAGAGCAAACACCTGGGGGGTAAATAGGAGTGGTCAGCGGCATCTGAATCTTCCTCAGAATAGATATCTTCCTCTGGATTACAATCTGTTGAGGGGTGGAGAGGGTTTGCCATTGAACCCACCATGGAGCGATGTCTGCATGACATTGTATTGCCGCGCAAAACTCTTCTCTTTTTCTCTACATGTTCAGCATGACTGTGTACAATATCTGACATGCATACGAGAAAAATATGGTGAGATTATGTAAGGAGAGCCTGCTGAAATTTAGAGTGATGGTAACAACTAGTGGATGGATCCAAAAATAATGATAGAAGGCTGATGATTGCTTTGATTTAATAAAAAGACAGATGATGATTGCTTTACTATTTGTTTCCCACCCAAGATGAACAACATAGGCATACCCTAGGTGAAACAGATATTAGACAGACATACTATTCATTGCTGCCTCGATATGTGCCCCACAACTAATTTAGAACTCAAGTTTGAACATTAATTTGGACCTAACTTGGAGTCCAAGAGGTGAGCAGGACGATAAAGTAGCAGGTAATTTTAAGAAATGCATAACATAAGCAGAAACAAAAGAGTGCGACCTCTCTGGTGGACCCGTGTACTCCTCAAGTCCATCTGCTGAGTCGATGATGGTGATGCCGTTGCGTGGGTGCCGGCGGTAGGGAAGGAGATCTGAGGTGGCGAAAGACGGTCAGGAGTCGTGATGTCTGGTTTGGTGGATGCTTCTGTCAATGGAGCAGCTCAGGTGAGGTGGACGACGTCGTGGCAGGAGCAAGACAAACCACACAAAGTTCCCTTCGACACCTACCTGTAACTGAAGTAATTCTGTAAGGGCACATTTGGCTTGCATGATTCTTAAAACACAGGGATAGGAAAACACCGGAATAGGATAGGAATGCACATGGTAAACAGAGCATTGTAAACACAGGATTTCTATCAACTTGGGTGTTTGGTTTACAGGAATTGGAAAAGCAGAGGAATGCAAAGAAACATGGACAAAATAAAGTGAAACCATATGAAAGCATGTACAGTTAGAATGTTATTCTGCCACTAATGCACTTGGTCTTGTTTTCATGCATAGGATTTTGAAAAGTAGGTCCAGGTGGATGTTTTGCTTCATTCTTTTCAGCAAAATGCATGAATAATTGAATAGTAGAGTGCCATTGGAAAATTCCCTATTGCTATGTTTTTCCGTTGAACCAAAATAGCCCTAATGGATCGACATGAATGTATAGTAATAAGTGATGCAACAAGTGTACAACCTCTTTGCCGTAGCCGTGTAGACCTCAGCATCATTGGGTTGGTCGCTGAAGCAGTTGAGGCAGAGGTGGCTGTTGGAGGTGTGGAGGAAGATCTGAGGAATCTATAGATAGCGTCCATGGCACTGCTCTGTTGTGATGGATCGTTCTGTCGTTGGAGCAGTTCCGGTGAGCCGTAAGACATCAAGGCTGAAGCAGCACAAGACAGACATCCTCAATCTCAATTGGGATTCTCATAGCATCTCCAATAGATGATGTAAAATAGATGTAAAATTTACATCACCAAAACCCACCTGACTACAACAGATGAGGTAAAAACCGTTGACTCTGAACTTAACTATTGAAACTGAAATTTACTGTGGAATCTGAATGTTACTGTTAAAACTGAACGCAATGGTAGCAGAGAGGCACTTGACATGTAGTTTAGGGAGGGCCTGCAGTTCATCTTCAACCTGCACCCCCCTGAGCCGCCAGCCACCACCGGCCTCGCCGCCGGCCCCAGCGCCGCCTCGCTGCCCCGAAACAACTCCCCACCGCCACCCCGGCCAGCCCTCTAAGCCCCCCGCCCCCACCCTGAACCCTAAGATAGATAGTGCGGTACCTCTCCGGCGGGCCCCCGTCCCCGCTGCGGGTGGTTCTTCCTTAACTCCGGCGAGCCCCCCAACCCCTGAAAATCGACTGACCCAAAAGTCGATTCAGTGGACTGAAGTGTGGCTAAATCGGAGCAGAGCAACACGAGCGAGGGGGAGAGCAGCAGCAGCAGCGCGAGCGAGCGAGCGAGAGCTGGAGCAGCAGCAGCTGGGTGAGCGAGCGATCGAGCAAGAGCCAGAGCAGCAGCAACAGCGCGAGCAAGAGACGGAGCAGCAGCAGCAGATCCGGCTGGTATGGACGCTGCCGCCGAAGGGGCCTCGCACTGGGGGAGAGCCACAGTGGAGATGTCGCCCGCGGCGCTGGCTTCAAGGTAGCCGCTCCATGGGGGTGCGGGGAGGAGCACCATTGGCGCTGGGAGGTCGAGTTAAGGAGAAGGTGTGAGGCGATGAGTGTACAACCTCTTTGGTGGCGCCGAGTAGGCCTCGGCTTCGTCCGAGGAGTCGGTGAGGATGCTGCGGTTCCGGTGGAGCAGGTTAAGGCGGCGCTGTGGGGATGGAGCAGCCGCAATAGACGAGGCAATCGTCGGAGCAGCTCCTTGGAGGTGGAGCACGGGGCGGCTGAACCGGCGGGACGATGAGATGGACGACGGATCCTCATCCGGGGAGTTGGATGAGGGACGTCGAGCTGTTGCGGTGGACGACATCATCGGGGAAGAGGCTCCGGCTGGGCAGTGGTGTGGTGGCGGACGGAGGAGGGTGGGGTTTCGCGGCTGGAGCGGAGAGGTTATGGTGGCCTGGGATTTCGAATGGCCAAAAGGGGGCGATGGGAGGGGGTGAACCATGACTTAGGGACGCGCTTGTCCAAAATGTAGGGTGTGTTACAAAAGTACCCCCCACCGATTTGAACTAGTGGCCCTTTCGGCTCAGGGTTAGAAGGGGGATTTTGCGTGTCGGGATTTGGCAGTTGGAGGGAGTTTTCGCACGTGTTGTAATTTCAGGATAGCAAGGCACGGGTTGTGAAGGCGCCAGTTTTGGGAGCACCAAATCTGAATTTTCGGGATATAACAAGACGCGGGTTGAATTTTGGGGACAAGCTTAACGTGTAGTAATATTGTACTTGTACGTACCAAATCAATTCGCACTTCCCTCAAACAAAAAGAAAACGAAAAAAATAAAACTATTCACACCACACAAAGAGAGAGTCTTGCCCCGTTTTACTATACAAATGCTATTCAAAGCTACTCCCTCCTTCCATCTATATTGGCCCTAATGCATTTTTCGATGCTAACTTTGACCAAATATTAGAGCAATAATATATGACATGTAACTTACACAAAGCACACCGTTAAATTCATCTGTGAAAGGTTCTTTCAATGATATAATTTTCACATTGTGCATGTCATATACTATTAGTCTTGTCACTAGTCAAAGGCGGTCTTAAAAAACTCATTACGCCCTATATAGATGGAAGGAGGGAGTATGAATCCATGTTATGTCCAATTAGATTTTTTTGCTTGCTGTATAATGCATGTAACCTACTCATACCAACATTTTAATGCATTCCAAATGTCTATACTACCGCTGCAATTTGAACCAAATTTGAATTCATTTCTCTATTCAATAAGAATCTACAATCATGATTGTTGCCAACTTCAACCATCATTCGTGTATTACCTTAATAACACACCACATGATTACTATAGAGATAGATATGAACTATGTGTACTACATGAACTCAAATTCTATATTTTGAATACACTTGATGTCGATTCCAAATAATAGTACATTTGATGTACTAACTATATATTCATAATCTAAACCATGTTCCATACGTACACCGTGTTTATCACACAAAGTATAGTGCCCCGCCCCCTACATTATGACAAGTATTTAGACCTGAGTTGCAAAAGCCACACATTAGCCCAAATTATAATCAATGTTCTACATTATGATATCTTCTTCAAGTATCCGTATCCACTTTTTTATAATGAATCATGATCTTTGTTTGTCTTTTACACCTTCATGATCCTTTTCTATTTGTAGCTAGCTAGCGCTAACTTTCTATCGTGCATGCACACGCCCCCCCCCCTCTCACCCACCCTTAGCGTCCCCTCCAACGCGCACGTTCATTATTTCTCTTTAGGTCGTCCACCCGCGGTGTGTGTAGGCCCCCAGCTCCTTCTTTCCGGCACACACCGGTCGACACTGGCGGAGCTACGTGAGGGCCAAACCAGGCCATGGCCCGCCCAACTTTTCTACAAAAAAAAATATATTTGTAACTAGGCCCAAGCCATGCACTACAACACAGGCCAACTACAGGAGCCAAGGTGTAGCACAGGTTCAGTTTGGCCCGCCCAACATTCTTTCTGTAGCTCTGCCACTGCCGGTCGATGTGCCTCTCTAGCCAAGTGTGCCTACAACAAACACATATATACTTCCCCTCTTCTCTTCTCACCGTCCATGCCCCCCTATGTCCAATACGGTTCCACGCAGGTGCACACTCCCGCCCCTCTTTTCATTGATCACATACTCGCACACTCCTCCCCCCTCGACATCGTAGGCCTCTCGCACCACCTCCTAGCCACACCCCTCTCCTCCTTCCTGTCTCTCCGAACCTTATTTGCTTCTAACACATACAGGCATGTATATGAACTGATCTCCCTACATATAGCTAGGTCGACTATAATTAGTTTTCCCCAAGCACCGATACACTTACCTCGCTAGTTATGTCTCTCCCTTTCTCGGACACACGGCGGTTGATCTTCCTGTGTAGTTATGTATGCTTACCACAACCATATCTTCTCCCCTCATCATCCTTGCATACCTCCCAACCCGTCTCTCACATGCATGTGCATAGACAGACAGACATCCCCCGCCCTCTCTTATTGATATTGCAATCATACCCTCCGTTTGTCTACCAGGCCGCTCCCACCATTTGTGAGATGCCACTGCACCACCAACCCTCCGACGCTCTACATTTGTCTTTCTCCCAACCTTATTCCTCTGCTACACATATCCATGGATGTCGATCGATCTCCCTCAATACATAGCTAGGTATCTCTCCTTCCCCACACATATACTAGTCGATCGGTCTCTGCCCCCTCTCCCTCCCCCCACACACCGATAGTCGAACGTTGTAGGTAGGTATCCATGCCACGGAGAAAAACTGCACCTCTGCCCTCTCAAATTCCAGTAGGCCAGCCGCCCTGTATCTTTGACGTGGGCAAACACAAATTCGATGGCACTCCTTATCGATCGCGCAGCCACACACTTCATCCCTATTTTCAATTCTATCGATATCTCACATCCATGACTCCATTTCACACACATTGCATATGTTACATTTTTCTGTTTGAGATATCAACACATTGCCTCTGTTTCGCACAAATCATCTCTCTCACACCCACCCACATACGTACCTGCACCTAAAGAAGAAGTGCACGCAGGACGCACGTACTCATGTCTCGTTCCCGGCCACACCCGCGTGGGTACACGGTGGAGTTCGTTTCTGTACGAAAAGGCAGCCCACGTGATATTTGATGCGTGTAGCGGTTGTTTACTCGAAGGAGGATCGAGTACGACGCCTAGACGGAACAAAGTTCGACTTGACGCATTAGTATTAAATAAAGTTATATATTCCTCAATGGCACGTACAGAATATAAAACGATTATCGTGGGGAAAATTGAAAAATGGGTTTGTCTCTCGTCACACCATCTCACACAAGGCGGTTGTGGCCTCTCTCTCTCAGCGTTGGTCAGTGATCCGGCCGCATCCCGTCCGCCAGCGGAAAGGCAAGATGTGCATCGTCTCTTCGTTCGACGGTGTTGAGGCAACACGTCCCGATCTGCGGTACCCGACATTCTCTCTGACCAAGCTCCGGCGCGGTAGGGCCTTCGCCACTTGCTCGCTGCCGCAGTATGGGCAGATCCCGGCTGCCGGCACCCTCCTAGTAACATCCCGACGACCCTCAGGTACAGCTTCCTCCGGCCTTGCTCCACTGCCCATCTTCCCATGTTGCTGCATGTAGATCTTCTTTAGTCGTTTGCTTAAATCGTATCTCGGCCGGCGTACTTTCCATCTTGCAATCTCGTCCTCAAACCATTTTTGATAAACCACCATGTGCTATCTTTCCCTTATTACATGGAATATGCTTCTTTTTTGTCGGCATATGTGTCTTCAACTCGTGTTATTGGGAAGTAATTGTTTCCTTTCGACCTCCTTTTGCAAACAAGGCTATCCATTTTCACCTTGTTTCTATTGCGACCTTTTGGTGAACTACACAAATCACTTTTTTCTTAAGAGTGTTTTGTGCAGTTCCGCCAAAATGTCCAATGGGCAACATCTTTACATTTCTATGGGACTGCAGAAAGGGAGATTGGTTTTGCTATCCTCCTCATCCAACTCCGTGCCTAATCTTCTCCAACAAGAAGCTAGTCCTAAAGAGAGATCGTAGAGGTGATCGGCTTCTATTTATGTGTGTTATGTTTCATCATCTAGTTCCACTTTTATTGTAATCACACTGACTGGATATCTTTGCAAATAGGGATGGTCCGCTCGATTTTAGTGGAGCTGCACAAAATGATCGGATTGTGGTGTCCTCCATACACCTCTTTTTTGGCTACAGAGCTGGGTGAAACTAGCTGCCAAGCAATGAACATTGTGCCAAGGAAATGGAGCCATGCCTACGAACAACATCGATCAATTTTATTTTTTTCTTTATTTGTACACCTTCTCACAACATTGTCTTCAGTTGTCATGTGAATATTGGCGCTGATCTGCGAACCATTGAGATGCATTAGCCATGGTAGCCATGGTAGTTTCATTTGTATTTGATGGAATGTTGTAACGAGATAATCTCGAGGCACGACACATGCATCCTAAGTTGAAATCTTTTTTTCCTGCGGAAAGCAAAGTTCAAACCTTCATAGCATCACAGTACAATTTCATTAAAATTATGCGTACATATAACCTCTTTGCGGGGCTCATCTCGCCTTTCTCCAGATTCTTCTTTGCCATTCTTGACCACTACCAGATCCATGCGCTTCATCTTCGACCCAACTCCGTCCTCCTCCCGTCGATCTTTGCTTTCTACTATGAGGGCTTCGTGGGGGTGAAGCCCTCCGTCGTGCTATTCCACCAATTCTTCTCCCTCCGGACGCATGGCTCAAGCGAGCGCTCTAGATGCTCTCCTTCGTCGTGCTCCATGATAATAATGTGCTCATGAAGGACAGGAAGAAGGTGGAAGACTTCCGGTGCAGGTGGATCTACCTGGATGCCCGGAGCCATCACGCTCGACTGGAGCTGTCGACTGGGTGGCCAAAGAAGCTGTCTCAGTGGTCTCACGAGAAGCTCACCGATCCCCGGCCGGCGCTGGTCTTGAAGAAGATGTAGGCAGACATGGGATCCGTGGTGCTGACGGGGGCCATGATCATCCGCGAGTTCCTGATGCAATGACTAGCCCCTCTCGAAGCTCACTCGCACGCCATGTGGGACCTCAAAGGCATAGAAGATGACCTTCGGTTGCGCCATGGGAACCTGACGAATGAGGAGCTGGACAAGGTTGTGCGGCTCTTGCTTGGGAAGGATCCAGGCTGCCTTTTGGCGGCCCACCTTCCGCTGTACCGACGCGACGATGGGGCGGCACTGGCCGCCTGCATACTAATTTGAAGGAAATATGCCCTAGAGGCAATATAAAGTTATTATTTATTTCCTTAATTCGTGATAAATGTTTATTATTCATGCTAGAATTTTATTAACCAGAAACTTAGTACATGTGTGAATACATAGACAAAACCTGTAGTCCCTAGTATGCCTCTCCTTAGGTTCAAGTTGTTAAACAGCAAGTTAAGATGCACCAAGATGATCTACACAAGATTCTAGTCAAGTTTCATATAAAGTTCATTTAGTTCGGAGCTACGGCCTAGAAGATATGAGCAAAACAAGTTAAACATGGCATTGATGCAAAATGCATACAAACATCAAGCAAACACTCTCAAAACATGGATGCAACATGATAATATGAAACTACATGCAAAATTAAGCAAGTTTCATATAGAGGACAGTCAAAACGGAGCAACGGTTCAACACATACACTCTATACAAGTTTAAAGGGCATGCTGTCCAAAACAGCAAGTTGGCATCTTAGAAGCATCAAAACAATATGCTACAGCACCCCAACATAAGAACAAAAGGCATGGGCATGAAGTACAGGTAAATCATGACAAAACATGAACACTGAGCTATCTCCATAAAACAATATAACATGCTCAAAAGGACATGACAAGATTGCAAATAATAACAGTTTCAGACTTTGCAGAAATAACATCAGGTTGCAATGTTTAGAGCTATCAAACAACATGTTACAGGAACTTAACATGGCAAACAAAGGAATTACATGAATCTAATAATCTCATATAACAAACGTCCCTTACTGGCCATGAGCCAAAAAGGCACAGAAAATATGATGGCACCCATGTAAACTTAGCAATTGATATGACAGATTCATACATGGCAGGAACAACAATAAGTAGGCAAGTTGGTGAGCTTGAACCACTCACCACAGAGCAATACATGGTATGGCAAGGTGACAAACTGTAATAAGACATGTTTATGAAGCTAAGCATGGCAAGAGCAAGTTCATAGGTGCATGGATCACTAGCAACACACATGGCAAAACTGAACTTAAAGTTAACAGACTGACAGCAACATTATTTAGCTAGTTTGGAGCAAGCTAACAACAAGTTATAGCAGGCTATGAATGCAATGAGGGGCATGAATGGATATAGCACGACATGTATAACGAAACATCCTTAGTGAACATCTCCATATTATGCATAGAATGACTTGTAGAAGCAGGTTTACATAGCATCATGATATAACAGAAATAGACTAGCAAAAAAGCAACATCAAGTACACTACTTAACAAGCTTGATGCACTCAGTACAAGACTCACAAAAATACATGGATTGCACCACTGTGAAGATGACATGATATATCACAAAACACATGTAGAGCTCATACTCATAGGATGCACACATCAAATGCAACAGAAATGACAAATCGTCAAGTTATAACAGTTTCAGCGGATTAACATCATATAGCACTCTTGCAACGATGATTATGGCATCAAGATGGACTCAAACAAACATGGCACAATGGAATTAAATGTAAAGCATCTCATTATGAACATCTCTATATATCATGCATGCAAAACGGAGCAGTATGCAACAAGATATGGCAGGTCAAAGTATGCACCAGAATATGCAAAAATTTAAGGGACGGGCAAAATTCGGGGTCAACCTCCGAAAACGGATCTGGATCTGGGAATGGTTCACGAGGCAGGCGGCGGCTCGCCGGAGAAGACGACGGGGAAGGTGGCCGGCGTGGGAGACGGGGCGCCGACGGGCGGAGGCGGCGGGGCATGGGCAGATCCGGCGGCCGGGCGCGGGAGGTGGCACGGCGCCGGCGTGGAGGCGCACGGGCGACGGGGCCGGAGGGCGCGGCGGTGGCCCAGGCCGGCGCGGGCGGCGGTGGCCGGAGATCGGCGTCGGGCGGCGCGGGGAGGCGCGCCGGCGAGGAGGCGGAGATGGCGGCGGCGGATCCCGCGGGATCGGGCGGCGGGCGGCTCGGGCCTCGGGGGCCCGCTACGGGCCACGGCGGCCCGGCGGCGCGGGCCACGTGGCAGCTTCTGGTTCACTGAGGACGGCGGCACGGACGGAACGGACATGTCCGGTCCGACCCGGACATGTCCAGCGCGGAGTGGGAGCGGGGCTAGGGTTTCGGGGGGATTCATCCGCGAATTTGGACGGGGAGGGCATATTAATAGGTAGAGGGAGCTAGGAGACTCCAAATGGAGAGCGGTTTTCGCCCACACGATCGTGATCGAACGACCGAGAGCATGGAGGGGGTTTGGATGGGTTATGGGCCACCATGGAGGGGTGCTAGGCTGCAAAGAGAAGGGGGTTTCGGGCTACGCGATTAACCGTTGGAGTATCAAACAGACTCCAAATGGCACGAAACTTGACAGGCGGTCTACCGGTGGTGTACCAAGGCCGCTTGGCAAATCATGGTCCATTCTGAGAACGTTTAACACACGCTCACAACAGGAGACAAAAGGGGGACGCCGGAGGACATAGGAGTGCCGGATCGCAAAACGGACAACGGGAAAAATGCTCGGATGCAAGAGACGAACACGTATGCAAAATGAGATGCACATGATGACATGATAAAATGCAACACACAAGAAAATGACATGGCAACGACGGCGAATAATCGAAGGACACCTGGCGCATCGAATTTGAGGCGTTACGAGGGTGGATATCACCGAAGACGAGTAAGCACCTTACTTCATTCTCACCTTCCGTCGTGATACCATGCTCATGATGTCGCTCCCCTGACGACCAGGCTAGCCCCCAAGGCGAAGAAGAAGAAGGAGGACACCGCTCCCAAGGCACAGTGGACACCGAGGGCGCCAGCTCCTAACACGCCCACGGGAGGCGCGAAGCCCCCGGAGCCCCCTACCTCGACTGAGGTTGTGGTAGAGCCAGTCTAGATGCCAGCGCCTCCTCCTCGGGCTCTCGTTCCGGTGGACCAGTGTTCCTCCTCCAGGCCCGATGCTTTGGAGGAAGCCTACACTGCGCTGGGCCAACTCCGGAACGATTTTCAGGGTGCTGACAGGCGTGCGGCGATGGGGCGCCTGGTGCTGATCTCGGGGTGGCTTCGAGCCAACTCATCCATCAGGACGGCTTGGAGCCAGTCCGAAGCGGCCACCGCGGATGCCAAGGAGCAGGCCACGAAAGCCACAGCGACTCGCGATGCTGCGCTAGCCGATGCCGCATCTGCCAAAAGCCACTGTCGTGAGGTGGAGGCTGAGCTGAAGAGGCTTCCTAGGCGCGTGGGATCCAGATACCATAGGAGGAGCTCATGGCCTAGGAGTCCATGCTTGCCGACCATGAGGCTGAGCTTGAGCAAGCAGCCCAAGAACAGGGCATGGAGCGGAGTCAGCTAGAGAAGATGAAGGAGGAGGTAGACGCGGCACAGTCATCCCACGCCAAGCATGTCTTGGAGGAGAAGGCCAAGCTGCACGCCAGAGAGAAGATCCTTGCCGCAGCGGAGAAGATCGGGCGCGACGCCTTCACTTCCTTCAAGCGGGTGTGCTGCAAGGCACTTCACTCCCTTTATGAGGGAGGGTACGATGTGCTGCTGGCGACCCCGAATGGTGGCCTTCCTGGTCTTCTCACCAAGCTTGTCGAGGAGCTGAGAAACATCTCCACTTTGGTGGGTTCCATGGTGCAAGGGGAGTGTCGCGCGCTCTTCACCGCTGCTGTGATGCGCGTCTACAGCCATCTGTATCACCTGTATCCCAGCCTGGACTTCGGCACGCTACTGGAGCTGGTGGCGTCCGAGTCCCAGGTCGCTGCTGCCGAAGCCATGAAGGAGTAGGTGGAAGCCCTGGCAGTGAAGTTCCGCTGCATCGACCCTGAGGCCTTGGCGACCGCGGCCGGCGGCGAAGGCGACAGTGGCACTGTCGAGGACGCGCACCCCAAGGCGGCTGGCGGTAGCAAGCAGCGCTGAAGGTGGCGCCTCCCATCTTTTATCCTGCAACATTTAACATGCCTCGTGAAGGCGTGAGAACTTCTGCTTTGAATTCGTGAAGATTATGGTTTGTAATAATTTGCTAGGATTCTGCGATCTTACTTTCCGTGCTCAATTTCCTTCTTTTTGCCTTTAGTGTTCTACATCGGTAGGGTCTGGCCCCGCATATTCCTTAGCTGTCATTGGTTCATCCGGATCGCCAGGATGGGACCAAGGGGTGAGGGGCTACGTGACCAGTGAGGTCCCTGAGTTGTGATGCTCAGGGGTACTCCTTGATGTATGAACGACCTCGTGAAGGAAGTGCAAGCAGCGTCTGGGTTAATCCAGAGTCCTCATACCTTTTCTTGCCAGCTTTTGCATGTGAGGGTGGCAAGATGACCAGGTGCCGAAGACCTGGTAGGGTGGCGTGCGCGAGGTGTGACCTTGACGCAGCCCCCGTGCCCAGCCCCCTCGCGCGGCTCTCCCTACGGGAAAGTTGGAGCGGTGGGGCCAGAGGACGAGCCCTGGGGCTCTCCTCAGGTTAGTGTAGCTGTTAGGGTGCCCTCAGTTTTTTATCATAACCGCGGAGCATGATACTGCCACTCTTGCATGGGCATAGCCACTCCTCGACCGTGTCGTTTGCCAGCACCGAGCATGGGCACCCATGAGCCTGCGCGGGACTCACGAGGCCCTACCTCAAGTCCGGTTGCGCCTAGATTTTTGGTATGGATTCTCGTTAGAATCGTGTGAGATGGTTAGGTCGCCTGTGCCGACTGAATCTCCGTAGAATATTGCATGAGAAGGCCAAACACCAGCGACCCCGGGAGGTGACGTGATCGGGGTTGGCCCGCCAGACAGAGCTCATATGCTAGATTTGTCGATGCTGCAGGGAGGGACCCAAGCACAGACGCTGGGCCCAGATTTCTCATGCATCGATCCCAAAGAAAGATAGCCGGCGTGCGGCTCCCGCAGTGGCGAGGCACCGTGCCACGCGCCCTAACTTACCCACTCACGATTAGCTCATGCGAGAACAAGGCACCAAGGGCCACAGGAGGTGACATCATGGGGCTGGCCCGCGAGATAGAGCTCGGGCACCTGGGTTTAGCGACGCTGTAGGGACGAACCCGAGCACAAACATTGTGCCCGTACTTAAACATGAGGCGATTGCAGGCGAGGTCGTAAGGGCGCATGACATTCATGGCGGCGAAGCACCAGTCAGGCAGGAAATAATGTAAGGCAACTCATAAAAGGGGTGAAATCAGTTCTGATAGATGAGCAAAACCATACATGCTGCGGGGCAGACCCACACAGCTTGAGGATAATGCAGCCCGAGGGGCCCCTCAACTGAACGAACTAAAAAGTCACCTGGCACCGTTGGGGTAGAAGTGTTGATGTAGCTGAAGATGCACGCCGCACATGTTTCTCCTCATGAGCCAGCAGGCTCCTGAGTCTCGTGGGCCCTGGAGGCTCTAACTCCTCCACCAGGATAGCCTTGCGCCTGGCTTCATGAGACGCCAGGACGCCATGCATGCATCGCTGGAGCGAGACAGCCGCGCTCGGCAGGCCAAATGGCATGCAGACATAGCTGTGGGGGTGGCCTCCGCACCGGCCGATGCTGGACGGCCAGAAGAGCTCCTGATAAGCAGCTCTATTGAGGCCCGCGATGTTGATGCAGATGCGTAGCTTACCGCTCGTGTCCTGAGGAGCAGCTGCATTGAGTGACGTAGGCTGTCGCTCGCCTCACATGGGCCACGCCTCCTGAAGATCTTCGATTGCCCTGGTGATGAACTCCTGCGCGCTTGGCGCCTCGCGCCCTGCGCCTTGCTCCTAGAAGCACACTTTGAAGCACACCTCCACATGGTGCCCGAACGCCTCCCTCTTGACGTTGGCTAGGTTAGAGGCCTTCCAGAGAAGAGCCCCCGAGCCCATCCTGAGGGGGGCATCATGTGCGCATTCCTATGCAAGAGGGAAAGGCACCCCAGTAGAGGGCGAGGGGCCCGAGTCACGATCATCAGGCGTGCCAGTCTCCTGAGTGCCCCTGAGGAGGAGCTGCTTCTTCTTCTTGGGGCCAACCTTAGGGGGGAAGGGTGATGCCCTCGCCATCCGAGTTCTCGATCATTGCGGCCTGGTAGGCACGCTCGAGGGAGCACGCCGCATCTTTCTCATCACAGGCGACCGTGATGATGCCGCCGCTTCCTGGCATCTTGAGGACGTTGTAGCCGTGGTGCGTTGCCACCATGAACTTGGCAAGGGCTGGGTACCCGAGGATGGCATTGTACAACAGTCGAATGTGAGCGAGGCCGAAGTTGATGAGCTCGGTGTGGTAGTTGTCGCGCTTGCCAAAGGTGACGGGGAGGCGAATCTGCCCGATGTGGTGCATGGAGTCGTTGGTCACCCCTGAGAATGGCTTGGTGGTCTGAAGTTGGTCATACGGCACCTGGAGCCTATCAAATGTCTCGATGGAGAGGACATTGAGCCCAGCGCCGCCGTCGATGAGTGTCTTTGTAACGAGAACGTTGTTGGTGGTAGGTGAGCAGAGCATGGGGAGCGTGCCTGAAGTGGCCACGCACTTGAGCTGGTCCGACGAGTCGAAAGTGATGGCGTACTTGGACCACCTGAGCGGACACAATGCCTCGAGCTTGGGGAGGGCCGCATTCACCTAACGAGCGAACTACTTGAATATATGATGGGAGGCAGGGGCCTGAGAACCTCATAGGATGCAGGCTATAGCACGAGGCTCTTGGAAGCCCCCAGCCCCATCGTCCTGGCAGCAGTCATCATTCCTTCTTGGTGGCGGCGGCAGCGGCGGGAGGCCAACATTGCCCTGAGGACGGTCCTCGCGATGCTTATCCCGCCACGGACCGTCACAAGGCTGGTCCTGCCAGCGGTCTTGACGAGGCTGGTCATGCCAACCCTAGCGGGGGCCACGATCGTCCCATCGGCCTCTGCCGCAACCTCGTCTACGGCTGTAGCCACGGTCATTGCGCTCAGGGCGACGGTCAAGGAGTCCGTCCCGGATAGCCCTGAGCTCTTAGCAGTCGTTGGTGTTGTGGTTGTGCACCTTGTGGAAGATGCAGAACGGGCGGTTGCCCTTGGAGGATTCAAGGTGGTCACAGCCACGCTTCATGTCAGGCTTGGCCGCGAGCACCATCGGGCCCTTGCGCTTCACATCCTTCGCCTTGGCCTTCTTGTGTTCAGGATCGGCTTCTGGGAGCTCGAGGAGCGAGAGACGGCCTTCTTCTGCCCTCGCGCACCTGGTCGCCATGATGAACATCTCCAGAGCTGAGCATAGGTCCTCATGAATGGTGAGCTCCTCCTTCATCTTGATGTCCTGGACGCCATCAGTGAACACTGAGATCATGGCGTCATCCGACACTTTGGGGATCTTGAGTCCAACATTGGTGAACCGTTGGATGGATTTGTGCAAGGTCTCTCCTGGTTGTTGCTTGATGCACCGGAGGTCGCCAGTTGTAGGAGCGTGGTCGGGGGTGCCTTGGAAGTTGGCGATGAAGCGCTCTTGTAGGTCGTCCCAGGAGGAGATCGATCC
This sequence comes from Triticum timopheevii, assembly GCA_963921465.1. Lineage (NCBI taxonomy): Eukaryota > Viridiplantae > Streptophyta > Magnoliopsida > Poales > Poaceae > Triticum > Triticum timopheevii. Next base: position 1,420,218 of record CAWUFU020000003.1, read on the forward strand.
CACCAAGAGGTTCAGGAGCCATGAGCACGTGCCGCCTTGAGAGCCATGGGGAACCAGTTCGCCATGACCTTCTCATCACCACTTGCCGCCTCGATGCTTAACTCGTAGAGCTGAAGGGACTCGGCCAGGTCAGGGGTGCCATCGTAGCATGGAGGCATATCCGGCTTGAACTTACCGGGCCAGACGACACGGCGACGCACAGGAGTGAACGCCGGCACCCCACCTTGGCCACTAGGGCTCCCCTAGGAGGGGGAGCCAGGTCTTGACGCCCGCGTGCAACCACCTCGGGCTGCACGTGGTCTTGACGCGGAGGCGCAGGAGGAGCTGGGAGCGCACACGCCTCTCCCTATGGCCGCTGCATGACTCGGCACCTTTCTTCATCGCTCCATGACTCGGCACCTTTCTTCATCATGCACGGGCGCCCTGCGCGGCTGGTCATGCTGGGGGTGCTCGCTCCTTTGCCCGCGGACATCATCTTGCCAGAGAGGAGGAGGAGGTACGCCGTGAGCTACGTTACCCGCCTGGGGCTGCAGGGGAGGTAGCAAACGGGACAGTGCAGGAGCCTCTCTAGCAGCACTGACGAGCTCGGCGATGCCGTCCAGCCAATCCTCGTAGAGGTCGTCGGTCGGACGGTAGCATAGAAGCTCACGCGCCATGAGTAGCTCCGACTGCGCGATCGCCTGCCCATGATGGGTGTGGGAGGTCGAAGCAACGGCCGGGGTCAGTGACGGAGTGGTGGTGCGGCCGTCGCGTCGCACGGAGGGCGGCAGCGATGAATCCTGCTGCTCGTGGGCTGCAGGGCTAGTGGCAGCGTTGTCTACGGGCGACATGGAGCGGTGAGGAGCACTGTTGCCCGCGGGCGCCGTCTGAGTGACGCGCGCGGCGAGGGCTGCCCAGCGCTTGGCATGAACTCGACGAGCGTCCGCCATGGGAACAGCGGGGCGGGGGTGAAACAACTGACAGAAGAGAGGCTTCGACACGCCCCCTACCTAACACGCCAAATGTCGGATTCCGGGCTCCGTAGGCCCAAGAAAGGTTTGAACTCAGGGGTGTGTGCAAAGAACTCGACCTCTCAAGCCAATCGACCCGCTGCTCTCATGACCTAGCTCGATGAACAAGAAGGAGAAAGACATGGTAGTTTACCCAGGTTCGGGCCACCTTGCGGTGTAATACCCTACTCCTGCTTGGTGGTGGATTAGCCTCGCAAGGGGCTGAGAATGAACTAGTACAAGTGGAAGAACAACCTCAGGAGGCTTGTTCTTGTGGTGAGCTCTTGGTGGTTCGGTGAGCTGATCACCCGATGAGTTGATCGATCCTCTTCTACGGTGGTGGCGAGGCTATATATATGGTGTCCTTGGTCCTCTTCCTTCAAAACTTGGGCGGGAAGGGATCCCACAATGGCCAAATTTGAAAGGGGACAAGAAGTACATCTCAACCTGGCGAAAGGTGGTCTTCTCCTGCAAAGCTTCTGATTGTGACGTCATGGTGGGCTAGGGGATGAAATCCATCCTGCCATTCTGGTGGTCCTGGTCTTGTTGCACGCAAATGGCAACCTTTGGGTGATTCCTTGGGACTCCACACCTGCACTTGCCTCCTTTGCACCAAAGAGGAAACCTGCCGCTCTGCCCCGCTGGCCCACGCCTGGCCTTGGTCGTCATGGCTGATGTCATTTTAGCCTCATGAGGCTGGGTCTTGCATAGAAATCTCTGCTCCATCAGAAGGCCACCTTCGGAGGCCGCTCCTTCAGGAGGTCTTGATGTCGCACGCCTCGCAAGGCATGGCCCCTGCAAGGAACTTGTCATGTCGTGGTTGAAGAAGGGGCCGTACCAGGCCGTCGATGGAGCCATGCCATGGGCCGCAGGCAGGAGGTTTGGGTACCCTGGTTCCTAGAACGCCAATAGTAGGAGCCAATATGGGCATCCAGGTTCCGCAATTTGTTATTGACCGGATAGGTGTCTCAGTCATGTCTACATAGTTCTCAAACACGTAGGGTCCGCACGCTTAACGTTCGTTGATGATATAGTATTATATGAGTTATATGATTTGGTGACCGAATGTTGTTCGGAGTCTTGGATGACATCACGGACATGACGAGGAGTCTCGAAATGGCCGAGGGGTAAATATTGATATATAGGACGATGGTATTCGTACATTGGAAGTGTTTCGGAGGGTACCGGGTACTTATCGGGTCACGAGAAGGAGTTTTGGGCATCCCCGGCAAAATATGGGCCTTATGGCCCATGTGAGGGAACACACCAGCCCGCAAGGGGCTAGTGCACCCTCTATAGGGCCGGCCTAAGGGGAGGGAAAGGAAACAGTAGGAGAAAAGGAAAGAGTGGAGTTGGACTCCCGCGTCCTTCCCTCTCCCCTCTCTTTCCTTTCCCCCTTGTCCATGCAAGGAAAGGGGGCGCAAGAGGGCAGGAGCCCTAGGGCTGGCGGCCAGCCCCTAGGGGCGCACCCTGGCTGCCCTGGCAGCCCCCCTCTCCACTCCACCTATATATACATGGGGAGGGGGCGCCACACAAGGACACAAACATTGTCTTAGCCGTGTGCGGCACCCCCGTCCACCGTTTACTCCCTCGGTCATATTTTCGTAGTGCTTAGGCGAAGCCCTGCGGAAATCACATCACCATCACCGTCACCACGCCGTCATGCTGCCGGAACTCATCTAATACCTCGCCCTCATCTAATACCTCGCCCCTCTTGACGTCACCGAGCTGAACGTGTGTAGAACGCGGAGGTGCCGTGCGTTCAGTACTAGATCGGTTGGAGCCCGAAGAAACTTCAACTACATGAACCGCGTTGTCAAACGCTTCCGCTTATAGTCTAGGAGGGTACATAGACACTCTCTCCCCCTCTCGTTGCTACGCATCTCCATGGATAGATCTTGTGTGTGCGTAGAAAACAATTTGTTTTCTATGCAACATTTCCCAACATATGCTTCTGTCACTCTAGCAACCCATCATCTAATAACTACTCCACGATGCATTCCCTTAGGCCCATATATGGTGAAGTGCCATGTAATCGAGGTTCACATGACACCACTAAGGGAATCACGACATAAATATTATCAAAATATCAAACACATATCAAATTCACATGATTACTTGCAACAAGATTTCTCCCATGACCTCAAGAACAAAAGTAACTACTCACAAACGTTAATCATGTTAAGGATTAGAGGGGTATTAAATAGCATGATTGATCTGAATATATAGTATTCCACCAAATAAACCATATAGTAATCAACTACAAGATGTAATCAACACTACTAGCCACCCATAGGTACCAATCTGATGTTCCGTTACCAAGATTGAAGCAAGAGATGAACTAGGGTTCGAGTGGAGATGGTGCTGTTGAAGATGTTGATGGAGATTGTCGTCCCAAAGATGAGAGGGTTGTTGGTGATGACTGTGATGATGATTCCCCCCTCTTGGAGGGAAGTTCCCCTGGTAGAATTGCTCCGCTGGAGGGAAAAGGTGCTCCTACCCAAGTTCCGCCTCGAGACAGCGGCGGCCCATCCCCAAAGTCCTCTCCTTACATTTTTTCTAGGTCAAAATCACTTATATACCAGAAGGGGGCACCGGAGGTGGGCCGTGGAGGGCACAACCCACCAGGGCGCGCTTGGTCTGCCTAGCACACCCAGGTGGGTTGTGCCCACCTGGTGGGCCTCCTCCGGTAGTTATTTGCTCCAGTATTTTTCATATATTCCAAAACAATTCTCCATAAATTTTCAGCTCATTTGGAGATGTGCAGAATAGGTAACTCTGTCGTAAATTTTTCAGAGTCTAGAATTCCAGCTGCAGGTATTCTCCCTCTTTGTGTAAACCTTGCATATTATGAGAGAAATGTCATTATAATTACTCCAAAAAGCATTATTACGCATAAAAACATAGTAAATAGTAGTAGGTAAACATGATGCAAAAAGGACGTATCAAGGCACGCTTTCATGGGCTTCATGCAAGGGGTGGAACTTGCGGGAGATTCCACATCTGGGGGAGAGACTCTCATCTACTTAGGTGATGAGTCCTCAACTAGAGAAACGGAGTCAATCTACCACGTTCAAGACGGCAGGCTTGGGGGCTGTTCTGATGGTAACACTATTTCGGACCCCTACGAGCCGCTGAGTCGAGCCGCATCTTCATGGCAGGCACGACATCGACTCCTAATTCTTTGATGACTGGTGCAACTGCATGTAGCATCCCAATTTTTATTAAATTTGGATGTTAATAGAATCATTCAATGCATATCTTATTTCTTTGCATTTTAGAGTTTTTGAAATATTCAAATAATATTTTTCCACTCGAGAAAAACAAATGAGAGCGGACAAGATGACTTCCTCAAACTTATAAAAGAGTGGGAAATTTTATTTTGAATATTATTTGAAGTTTTGGAGTTTATTGGTACTTATTTCATTTGCCAAAAGTGCATTAAGTGCATTAGGAAAATATTTTCAATATATTATGTGCTAAAGTTAATGTTCATTAGGCTCTAAATATTGTATAGTTATTTTAGAAATTGTTGTGGTGTATTTACTAATTCTTTTGAATTATTTAGGGCCACTTTAGTGTTCGGTTTTAAAAAAACACGCACACACACACTCACCCGCCTGGACCGAAACAAGTTCGGCCCAGGGACGTGCGTGCTCAGCCAGCCGCGCCAGGCCAGCCAGCCCACCGGCCATTTCGGCCCAAGGTTGCCCGCGCGCCCGAAGCCTCCCACCCGGTCGACCGCCCCGCGCTCGCCCTCGCTCGCGTCCTCTCGCTGCCGCTGCCAGGTGAGCCCCGCATGTCATGCCGTCCCCAACCTCCCGCACCACACGGGATAAACATCCTCGCCGCGCTCCCGCAACCACCGCTCGGCTCCCTCGCCAGGCTTATCCGTCGACCCCGAGCCCTCTGCCCTCGCCTATAAAAGCCCCTCGACCCCCTCGTTCGATCTCGCCGTCTCGCACAACTCCACGCAGCTCATAGCCGCCGCGCTGCCCGTTCGCATCTCGCCGGAGCCGCGCCACTCGCTGGAGCATTTCGTCGCCCGTAGACCACTCCGACCCTCACTTTTCTGTAAATTTTCTCAGCTCGCCGAGTCGCATCCGTTTGACATAATTTTGGCCCCTAGGCCCCGTCGGAGCCGCCGCACCGCCGACGCCGAAGCCGCCGGAGTACAGAGCCCCATCGTCTTTGTCTCGCCCCGTCCCGACGCCGCTGACGAACGCCGACATTACCTTCACGACGCCCTCGACGCGCCTCACCTCCCCGTCTTCTTCCTCGTTGACGAGGACCACCGCAGCCGCCGTCCCCTCCGTCACCGACGTCGCGCCGTCGTCTTCATCGTCGCCGGCCACCACCACCACCCACTGTAAGTCGCTGCCCCCACTCCCGCCCGTTAGATCGATCACTCACGGCCCAGATTAGATTAGGTTAGTTTGTTTTTTTAGTTGAACCGGTACGCGGTTAACCGCGGGTTTTTATTCTAAAACCGATCGGTTTCTGTACAAGTTAGCCGCCGCCGCCGTTTTTCTTACATTGTGGTCTTCCACTGTATAAGCTACGCGGCAAACACCTTTCGGCCAGTAGGAATCTGCCACGAGCCAGGTACCTGTTTGCGATAGTTTTTTTACTATTTAGTCCCTGTTGTTAGCAGATTAGTCCCTGAACTTAGATTAGCCACAACTTTTTAACTGTAGATCCAAATTCGATGAAACCAGCGGCAAATTCTTCATATTGTTTAGATATATCCAGTAGTATCCTTGTTGGTAAACTTTGGTCGGCTTAAAATTTGAATTTATTCAGATTCAAATTCGAACTTCAAATAGCCATATCTCCCAAACCATAGCTCCGATTAAGTTGATTCTTTTTGCACTTTGTCACTGTAGCCAAACCCTATCACCTAGACCTTTGTGACAACAATTTTCACACACTAGAATCTGTCCATTAATATATTTTTAATAGTATGCATAGTATGCACTATAGTTCACATCACTTCTTGCACCATAGGCCCATGTGGTTTTGCACTTAGAATATTTTCATGCTAGTTAAGTGTGTGGTTTGTTCATTTGGTTTTTCTGAGATTTTTCCTTTGCTTGTTTTGGTTCTTCGGAGTGTTTGCTTATGTATGATTATTTTTACTTTGACGATAGATTGCCCGGAGTGCGAAGCAGAATACTACTAGTCTTTAGAATTCAACCAGTAGTACCAAGGCAAGTTGCATCTTGATCATGTTTCATTACCTATGTTTTTGTTATGCACTTAGTTCTTTGCAGTAGGACTGCATGGTAGGAATTTATGCCGGATGGCTATGCTTAAACCCAGTAGTTCATTAAGGTAGGTCTGAAACTTATCACATTGTCGCTACCGTTTTACATTATGTTGCTTTGCTGAGTAGACGTGGATTGGGGAGTGAACATTGTAAAGTATGAGTGACAATGTAATAAATTGGACCTAAGATAATTAATGAACTACCTTGGCGGAAACTTGTTGGAATGGTGGTGAAGTATAGTTGGGAACGCATGGGAAATCCATGGTGATGCACCACTAGTGGACCGTCTGCTCAGGCTCAAAGAGATCAATCGTATTCTCATGTCTAGAAGCTTACGTGTGCAGCCGCAAGCCAATATGGGCTCTGGCTTAGTTGAGTAGATAGTGTGACCCCTTCCGGGATAGGCTAGCAGATGTAGAAAGAGTAGGTGTACCGGCCTATCCGTGGGTTAGGGGAAACATTTTCGAAAGGCTATGTCTCGACCCTCCGATCATGGATGTGGTCGAGTCTTGTGGGGAAAAGTGTGCAACCTCTGCAGAGTGTCAACCTAATCGATTAACCGTGTCCCCAGTTACGGAAAATTTGAGCATCTAGTAGTGGAAATACTGGGAGATCTCATCACCTTAAGTAAACAGTTGGGATTATAAGTGATAACTACGGGAATGGAGTGAGTTGGGTTTGCCAACTCATCCTATGCTATTTTTCATAGTTGTAGAACAATTACTTTGCAATAGGGAAAAACTAGCTTTATGCAAAAACTAAACTTAGAGCTTTCCACCAGCCAAATTGCATGTACAAATAGGTTCATTTACTCTTGATGTGACTTGCCAATACATTCAATGTACTGACCTATATGGCTGCAACTTATCACGGTGCAGATATATCCGACGAGGATTAAGGTGCGATAGGTCGATGTTCTACACTCAACCTTGCTCGTGGAGTTGGACTCCTTTACTACTTTCCTTCCGCAGTATTTGTTTATTTGGCTCTATGCCCTATTATGTAATAAATGTATTGCTCCTGGACTATCGATGTAATAAAGAGATGTGTGTTATTTCTGTTATTTCATCGAGTACTGTGTGCTAGCTAGTCGATCCAGGGACTAGCACGGTAAGCACAGAGACTTCGACTCTTACCGGGTCGGGTCGCTACAAGATGGTATCAGAGCACACGTTGATTTTAGGACGCGACCCCTTGAAATGGAAAGCCATAGGATAAAAACTTTACTTTTACAATTTCCCTATATATCCTTTGGTCTCGTACCTTCTCTGCTTCATTACTAATTTCTTCTCTCTTTCAAAAAAATGTAGATGTTGTCCTCCATTGTTGAGTTTGAGCAGCCCGATGAGACCATGCCCTTTGGACGGCAGCTGGTGAAGATCGTGAAGCACCTGAAGATTGGGCTTCCCACATTCACTGGAACCTTCACCGCCACCTTGCCCGAGGAGACGCGTTGGAGGATCAATGCCCATATCCCCGGACGCATCCTCGGAAATGGCACCAAGCCCATTGAGTTCCATGTGGATACTTCAACATGGGGCTTGGGCAGGGGCATCGATGCTCACATTGCTCTCGGACGCATTCAGGAGGAATATGATGAGGACCTCAAGCGGACCTCCTTCGTGATGTACGGGCGCCGTGATGCGAATGGAGATGTGGTGCGTACCCTGGAGGATGAGACGATAGCATCCCATATCCAGGACATGGAAGATCACATTCGTATGATGGAGCTAGAGCTGTTTGACAACATGATCATAACCAAGAACCTCATGACCCACAAGGCTGGGCTCGAGGAGGAACTCCAGGACGCTCGCATCGAGCACGAGGGGGAGTTGGACGCACTTCAAGAGAAGATTGACGACCTAAATCTTGAGCTTGAGGAGGCCGAGGAGAAGCTAGATGAGGGAGAAAACATCCAGTAGGATCACTCGTACAGTTCCTATGTCAGCCAAGACAAGGACCAGGATGATGAGCTCGGAGATGACGACACGGAGAGTGATGCAAGGACACCCGACGTCAACATGGTTGACTAGTCCTCATCCGATGAGATTTAGATTTTATACCACCATGAGAGTTTAGGCATTCGATTTCGTTATCCGATTAGTTTCTTTTATCTGTGAGACCTTGTCCAATCTTGTGACATGGCTTACCTTAGGTTTGATTATTCATGTGAACCTCTTTGATTGAAATTGAATTGGAGTGATTTGAAGTTTTATTGCTATCATGTGCATATGGGTAGTGTGATTTCTCTTTAGGCCTTTCTGTTCTAACTTCTCATCCACTCTAAACCCACCAAATGCCTCCGAGAAGTGACCCCGGATTCAACTTTCCACCGGAGCTCACCCAATTGATTCAGCGGCAGAATGCTCTTATGCACATGCCCATTCAGAACCAAAACCAGAACCAAACAACAACAACCCACCGCCGCCACCCCCAGTTGATAGCCTTACCCATTTTCTGAGGCTGAACCCACCCGTGTTCTCTAGCAGCACGGAGCCGATCGTCACAGATGACTGGCTCCGCAAGATAGGAAGGGAGCTAGCCACAGCAGGATGCAATGATGCTGAGAGGGTGAGGTTTGCCGCCCACCAGTTGGATGGACCAGCAGCTGCTTGGTGGGAGAACTACACCCCCACATACCACATGGAGAGTGTGACTTGGAATCAGTTCCAGCAGGCGTTCCGCACTGCTCATGTCTCAGCTGGAGCCATGAGTCTGAAGAAGAAGGAGTTCCGCAGTGTATGCCAGGGAGGACGCACGGTATCTCAGTATATTGATGAGTTCAGTAAGCTGGCCCGTTATGCCCCAGATGACGTGGCCACTGATGCAGCCAGACAAGAGAAGTTTTTGGAGGGACTGAACAATGAGTTAGGAGTTCAGTTGACAGTGGCGACCTTTGCGAACTATCAGGAGCTGGCCGACAAGGCTACCATTCTCGAAAGCAAGCACTAGCAGATGGATAACCGTAAGAAGAAGTATGGTCACGGGAAGTATAACTCGGGAGTTTAGCAGAAACCCCGCTACAACCCGTATTCAGGAAGTTCTGGATCAGGCACTAGCAAGTTTGGAGGAAATCATCATAACCATGGGGGTCACATTCAGCATGGAGGAAATGGACACAACCACCATGGTCACAAGCATGGCAATGGCAATGGCAATGGAAGTGGCAATGGCAATGGAGGAAATGGCAATTAGCAGCATTTCAGCTCTTCTACACTGATGAAGAAGGATCTGAGTCACATCACCTACTTCAAGTGCAAGAAGACAGGTCACTACTTGTCGTGGTGGGCACATGACAGATGCTAAGGGGTGGCTAAAGAGAGGAGGAGGCTCGAGGGCGCTGGTGGACTCCAGAGGCGAGGTTGGCATGAGCGGGCGTGGGACGCCGGACGTACCTAGGTTTGGGGCTCTCCGGAGAGATAAAACCCCTAGTCCTGCCGAGTGTAGTTGGATGATCGATAGTACAATGTCGCTCCTGGAGCTGTATGGAGGGGGAAGGAAGCTAGCCGAGGCTTGGGCTGCTCCTTCTCCCTGGTGTTGCTGTCTGGTGGCTAGTCCTATGCTTACTTGCGTTTCTCTCGTATGCGTTCTCTGCTTTTTGCTTGCCTGCCTGATCGCGGGCTCCTGGGAGGGTTTATAGACCAACCCCCAGGGGTACAATGGTAATGTTACAGGTCGGTGGGTTCGTATTGTCGGCGTCCGGGGACCCGGGCTGGGTCCCGCTTGAGGTCTTGTGGTTCACCGGGTTCCCCTAGGTGCGGGCCCCGCATGCCTACGGGAACTATGCGCCGTCTTGTCGATCGTTAGGGCGTGGCCGAGTCGAGTCGTGTACAGTGCTCTTCGTCAGGCTACCGATTGCTGTCATCAGCGGTGAGGGCGGGAGCAGTGTAGCGACGCCGGCCCTGGTCAGTGGGTAGGCGAGGGGCACTGTTGCCACGCTCCGGCTGACTAGAGGCATGGGCAGGGCACTATTGCCTCGGTCATCGCTGATTGAAGACTCGTTCCATCATACGGACTCGATGGGATGGGAGCTAACCCATGGCTAGATTGCAAAGCACGCCACGGGTGTTGCTGGCTTGTTGAGAAAGCTTTGGTCGTGCCGAGTTCGGCTGTCTTGCGCTAGCTGTTGGGGCCGAGTCGACATGTCTTGCCGGGTCGGCGATTCCGGCTAGGTCGCGGGACTTGGCCGGGTTGAGCGACCCGGCGAAGCGCGTGCCAGTATTGAGGGGCGGTGCCAGCCCTGTTGTTTTTGAAGAGGATCCGCGTTCCGTTGCCTGCCCGGGGTCCATCCCCCCGACAGTAGTCCCCGAAGCTGTGAAGGTCCGCTGTCTTCGGATGAGTGGGCCTTCGCAGATTCCCCCTTAAGCATGGCGGATTCTGTGAGCGCCAGGTCCGGCAACACCCGTTGTGTGCTGGTTTTCTCGAAAACCGGATCGCGGCATCCCGTTCATGGCGGGAACCGAGGAGTCCGCCGAATCTTGGGGCAATCCCTCGGGCTTCGCGCGGGCGCCACGTGGTGCCCGGAAGTCGGAGGGGCCTCACAGGCCACACGCGTGAAGGGACTGGGCGACGGGTTGGGGCCCATCGCCGCGCGCCCTCGGCCCATGCGCACGGAATTATTGGGGCGTCCAGGGGCCGGTTGCTCTTCCCCGGGCAGTTACTGCGCGTGTACGTGCGCACTTATTGCGGGGTAGTGGAACGGGTGCATGCAGACTATCCCACTTCCCCACTTTCCCACGTTCAAACTGAGGGTTGTAAATTGGGGGGCAGGGGGCGGTCGACATTATTCTCGCTCGCGCCCTCCTGTCCCTTTGCTCTCGCTCCTCTCTTTGCAACCGACGCACTGCGGTGCCCACTGCTCCGAGCAGAACTCCTTCTCCATTCATCTTCCTTCTTCTTCCTTCGATCATGTCGCTGCCATCGGGCTCCTGGATGGGCTTGAATGTCACCCCCAAGGTCATCACCCAACTCCGGGTGACGCGGCGCCTGCCGCGGGAGACGGACATTGGCGTCCGCCTGCCGCGTGGAGGGCAGAGGCCTCGGCCCGAGGGGCAGGAGCGCGTGGTCTTCCTCACGCACTTCGAGTGCGGGTTCGGGCTGCCGGCAAGCGCCTTCTTCCGCGCATTCCTAGAGTTCTTCAGGCTCCAGCCACATCATCTTTGCGCCGGCGCCATCATCCAGCTCTCCAGCTTCGTCACGCTCTACGAGGGGTACCTGGGGGTCGAGCCCATGATTGACCTCTGGGCGCGCTTCATCTCCTTGAAGCAGCAGGGGCCGTCGGCCGGGGAGTTCACCGATTTCGGCGCCGCCGATATCTCGAAGCGATTGGGGGCGGATTTCCCCAAGATCACGCTGGAGGACTCTGCCAAGAAGTGTCAGAACTGCTTCTTCTACGTCCGCAACCATGGGGCGGATTGCATCAACCTTCCGGACTTCACCATCGCGCCGCCGCGGGTGAAGACGAACTGGGGCTACTCGCCTAGTCCCTCGTCGCAGGAGATCGTCAACCTCTATGAGCGGTTGACGGTGATGCGGACGCAGGAGGGGCTCACCGACACCGACCTCCTTGCCGCGTTCATCATGCGCCAGGTCCTTCCGCTTCAGGGGCGCTCCTGCCTCATCGGCGAGATGGCCAGCCTTCAAGACCCCAACCGTATGGGGTCGACGCGGCTGTCCACGGAGCAGATCGCGCGTGGCGTGAACGGCATCTCCACGGCCAACCTTGGAGAGGACTGGCGGTTCGGCAAGGCGCCATACAGCGAGTCCAACCCGGTGCCGCAGGTGAGTGTCTGGTCTTCCTACTTTGCTACTGCGCACCTCCTCATCCGTCCTGACAAGACGCGGGAGATACTTCTAAACGCAATTCGGCATCCTTATGCTCGGGCTCTGTCACAGGTGCCGCCGGTGGCGCCAGAGGAGCCCGCGGCCCATTGCGGGGAGGAGGAAGCCGAGTAAGTTTTGTATCTTTCTTTATGTTTCTCAAATTGCTGATCGCGGCACGGTGCGAGCGATGCTGATGTCGGCTGCCTAGTGTAGTGGCACTGGGCGGGGGAGGTGCGACGCAGGCGGAGCCGGGTCCTCGCACGGGGCGGCGCCGAGCCACCCGCATGGGAAGGACAGCGTCGCGCCGCGACCCCGGGCCTCGAAGCGCACGACGGACTTGGCCGGGGCCGGGAGGCCGGCCAAGAGGAAGCGCGGCAGCGGGCACGGGAGGCCGAACCCGGTCCCGGGCTTGACGGGGTAAGCTTCATTTCATGTTTGCGCCCGGATTTCTTGAGCTTGCCTTGTTTCTTTTTGCTCATTCTGTCTTCTTCTTCAGGTCGCCAATCGCGCTGGCGAGGGCGGCGGCGGAAGCCGCGACCGCCGAAGGGGCCGCGTTCCGCAGGAGCCGGTCCGACCTCATCGAACAGGCGACGTGGAGGGACGGGGCAACTTGGACCTTGGCCTGGACCCGTACGACGCCGAGGCCTTGGCCTGGCGGGACAGGAACCGGGCCGAGGCGAAGCTGGAGGCGGCGTCGGTCCGGGCTTGGACCGACGCGGCGACGGCATGGGCGCGAGCCGGCGCGGAGCCGGCCTGGCGCGAGATGCCGGAGGGCATAGTGGTGGCGGCGACGGTCTTTGAGCCGTCGTCGGTGAGGGAGCGCGGCGGCGGAGGCCGGGCTGAGGTGGTGGTCCTCGACCGGGAGGTCGTGGAGGTGGCGGATGACACCCCGCCGCGGGCCAACATGGCCGAGCAAGCGGGGGCTGATGGTGGTGGAGGCAACATCGTCTTGGAGGAGGCGCTGCGGGTGGCAGTGCCAGAGGCGCCGCTTGTTTTGGAGGAGGCACCGCGGGCGGCGGTACCGGAGGCCACCCTGGCAGCTATGCCAGAGGTGGCGCAACAGACCGTCCTGGCATCTGGTCCGGAGGCGGCGTCGCGGGGCGTCCCGGCATCCAAGTCGTCGTCAGTGTTGGGAGGTGCGTCGGAGGAGGTGGTGGCCGCATCGCACACGGGCAGTGGGGAGCACGTCTTGGTTCCCCAGTAGGGAGGGCACTGAGCTGCTGTGCCGTAGCTGGCGTGAAGCGGGGGCGCCGTCGTCTTCGGGCCTCGGACCCAGGAGGAGGCGGCACTGGACGCCGTCAGCCGCCGCCTGCGAGGCTGGACAGAACGACTCGAGGCCTTCGCCCAGGCCGAGGTGGAGCGGACGCGCGACCTGGAGCGTGCCGTCTTGGTAAGTCTTCTTTTTCTTGCAATTTCTTCTTTGTGGGGGCGCGCCAGCACACCCACTGGGTGTAGCCCCCGAGGTTTGGGCCAACTACGTAGTAGTTGGGTCGAATCTTTAGAGCTTTTGACCTTGTTCTGACTTCTTCTTTCTTCGGCATCTCGACGCCTTCCGGGTCGCCGCCTACAATCGTCTTCTGGGCAAGCACCGGGAGCTCATGGATCAGCTCGCCACCAAGGAGGAGGATCTCTGTGTCGCCGCAGGTACTGTCGTGCTCTTTTCTAGTGGGGGCGTGCTAGCGCACCCACTGGGTGTAGCCTCCAAGTTTCGGGCCAACTGTGTAACAGCTGGGCCAAATCTTAAGTCTTGCTTCTTTCTTCTGCTGAATCCTTCTTTTTCGCAGCCGAGGTGCTGTCCTGGCGGACTCGTCTGCTCCAGGCCGGTCATCACTACGATCGGCTCGTTGCCGACACCGGCCGTCTTCGCGTCGAGGCGGCACAGGCGAGGGCAGAGGCGGCCGTGGCCCGATGGTCTCTCGATGAGGCCAACCGACTGCATGGGCAGCTGGCGGGTCACAAGAGCCGCTTCAAGGTCGAGGTGGAGCTCCTCAAGGCGGAGGCCGCCGAGGCCGCGGAGGCGAAGCGGGCCCTGGTGGAGGCGGACCAACAGCACGGCCAGCTGGCCGACGACAAGGGCCGGCTCTAGGCCGAGGTGGAACGCCTGCGGTGGCAGGTCACCATGGCTAAAGGGGCCCGTGAGGACGAGGCCCGTCGCCGCGAGGTGGCCAAGAAGGCGGCCGAAGACAAGGACGTCGAGCTGAAGGCAGCCCTTGGCAAGGCGCCGACCTGGAGAAGGCGCTCGAGGAGCGCGACCGCGCCATCGAGCGGGAACGGCGCGGTACGTTGCTTGAGGCGCAACACCTGGAAGAGTCCTTCTCTAGTAAGTGATGTTTCTTGTAGTTTGCCGGGTTGGGATCCGGCCTTTCTTCCTTGTTGTTCTTCTTCTAACTTGCTTCTTCCTTTGCGGCAGGGGCCTTCCCGGAGACGCAGCGGCTAGCGGAAGAAGCCGTCTGTTATCAGCGCGACTCGACCGGGGTCGTTGGGTCCGGGACGTATCCGCAGGTGGCCTGGACCTTCCCGGAGATCATCGCCGCCGTTGAGGCCCATCTGCGGGTTCTGGGGATGCAGATGGAGTGGCTCTCCTGGGCTGGCACCGCGATGATGGCGGCCCTATGGCCGGTCTCCGTCCAACCGAGCAGCTTCTCGCGTCTGGCGCGCTAGATGGAGACGGGCCCCGACCATCTTGGCGAGTGGTGTGCCTCCGCCGCTCGTGCCGAAGCTGAGATGGCGCTTCGGTTTGCACTGTCCTGGCATCCAGATCTGCAGCTGGATGCGTTGATGGGCCAGCGGGCTAGTTCGGAGCAGCTTTTGTAGGAGCAAGCCGACTAGATCGCCTCCCGGGCCAGCTACATCACCGAGTTCGCCTTCCACGACGAGTGCCATCTGGAGCGGACGGAAGACGGTAGGGCCATGGAAGGCGACGACTTCGGCTTGCTCCTCTGCGATCCGGAGGGGAGCTCGGAGGAGATGGGCTTCTATCGCGACGCGGATGCCGAGGAGGACACCGACACCTCGCTAGACCCGGAGGCCGCCAGGGGAGAGCCGTCGACGTCGCGACGCGGCGCTGGAGATGCCTGAGACACTTTGTAAAATTTGTTAAGTAGCAGGTCCACCCACCCACTGGGGTTTTTAGTGTGTAATGAACTCAGGCCATGGGCCTTTAAATATTTGTGTAAATGTCGTGGGTGCTTTTACTTTTGCCTTATGTTTTTTTGGACCGATTTCATGCGCTTTTCCTTTCTCAACCCCCCCCCCCCCCGCGAGTCAGACGGCTGAGGCTATAGTCCGTGACAAGGAGTTCAGTTTTTTGAGAGGAGCGCGCAGGACTTGGGTTCCTCGAAACATTGAGTGCGAGCGAAACACCCACTGGGTCGGCTGGCGGCAATCTGACGGAGCCGGTTGGCGAGCAGCCGGTCGTGCGGCTGTTCATTTGATGAATGGCGGGCCGGGTTGATCGACCCGGCAACCTTTGACTTAGTGTATGAAGCGTAAAGGAGTTTTTGCCCGTTGTGCTTGCCAGCCGACAGCCAAAGCTAGATCTGTGGCTTTAGGGCGAAGTGAGGGACCGCGACATCCTAACTTTTATCAGGAATCACCAAGTAAGGCGGCGGGGTGGCGATCGAGCCGGCCAGCCCCCGAACCCTCGGGTTGAGCGAGTCGGACCAGTGGCCGGGTTCAGTGGTATAGTGATGCAGAAAAATAAGGACACAATAAATTGGTTGACAAAAGGCAGCCCCCGAGTCTCGTTCGGGGACCCCATAGTTTCATGCGTTTACAAAAGGTGATGATACATACACTCGTCCGGCTAACTGTAAAACGGGCGGAGGAGTCCTGCGTTCCACAGACGGGTCATTTCTTCACCGGTGGTGTCCTTCTTGCGCTTCCTTGACTTGCGAGCATCGATAAGGTAGTAGACATTGCGATCGCGCAAGGCCCTGCCCACAATGAATGGGCCCTCCCATGGAGGGGACAGCTTGTGCTGGCCTGCCTGCTCTTGGACAAGCCGGAGGACGAGGTCGCCCTCACGGAACTCGAGGGGCTTGATCTGCTTGTTGTGGTTGTGCCTCAGACCTTGCTGGTAAATGGCCGAGCAACTGAGCGCAAGGACACGTGCTTCTTCGAGCAGGTCGACGCCATCTTCACGGGCTTCTCTGGCTTTGGCTTCGGTGTACATCACGACGCGCCGTGAGTCGAACTCGACGTCGGTCGAGATGACGGCTTCGGCTCCGTAGACGAGGAAGAACGGGGTGAACCCGGTCGACCGATTCGGCGTGGTGCGTAGACTCCAGAGAACGGCCGGCAACTCGTCAAGCCAGCTGCCGGGTGAGCAGACGAGTGGCTCGACGAGTCGCGGCTTGACGCTGGATAGGATGAGTCCATTGGCCCGCTCGACCTGCCCGTTGGACTGCGGATGCGCAACGGAGGCCAGGTCGAGCCGGATGCCGGAGACAGAGCAGTATTGCTCGAGCGCGCCCTTGGCGAAGTTGGTGCGGTTGTCGGTGATGATGCTGTTCGGCATGCCGTAGCATACCGCTATGTCCTTGATGAACCGGACAACTGTTGGCCTGTCTAGTTTCTTTATTGGTCTTGCCATGATCCACTTGGTGACTTTGTCCACTACCACCAGCAGGTGCATCATGCCGCCTCGAGCAATTTTGAAGGGTCCCACCATGTCGAGTCCCCAGACCGCGAAGGGCCAGGCGACTAGCATGGTGCGGAGTGCTGATGCCGGCTGGTGGCTGTGTTTGCTGAAGCGCTGGCATCCCGTACACTTGAGGACGAGCGACTCGGCATCTTGGAGGGCCATGGTGTCGGTGTACTAAAGTAGGGGGGTACCTTAGTACCCCGAACTTGTGCACGGGCAGTTGCAGCAACCCGCAGCAAGGCTTGACGGGCGTCCGCCAAGATCCTCCACGGCTACTTTGATGCCATTCAAGATCGAAGTACTCAAACCAAGGCCCCGGCAAGAGGAGCTTGCCGGGAAGGCCAACCAAGGTCCCGGCAAGAGAAGCTGGCCGGGAAGAAAACAAAAGCCCCGGCAAGAGGAGCTTGCCGGGAAGGCTGACCAAGGCATCTCCAGAAGACTTGCCGCGGCGCCCCGCGCATCTCGGCAAGGCCCGACGGCCGGCAAGCTTGCCGGCACGACAAGAGAAGGGCCGTGGCAAGGCACTTGCCGCGGCAGGGCGGCCACCCAGAATCCAGCGCATCCGGCGACGTGTCACCCCAGGGCCGCCCCTGGGGCACGTGGCGGGGCGTTGCGTAGCCATGCAAAGCAAGGTGGCAAGCGGAGCTGGCAGAGACGCCATCGTGGCAACCGGTGGCTCACCTAGCGGTCGTTCCTTTGCACTATTTTGGCGATCGGACGGGCATTAAATGCCCCTGTCCCCTACTGTCAGAGTTAGGTAGGGGACACTGTTGGTCACTGTTACACCAACCTGCGTTTTTACCTTTCTACCCCCTCTTCTTACGCTGCCACCTGTTGGTGCCCCCTTCAGACTATAAAAGGGAGGCCCATGCGCACGTAGAAGGGGTTCGGTCCATTTTTTTTGGGACACAGGCAACACCACGACACGCTCCGACCCTCGAGCAAGATCGAATACGAACACAAAGCAGCAGTAGGAGTTTTATCTCTCCGGAGAGCTCCGAAGCTGGGTAAAAATCGTCCCGTCTCCCCAGCGCGCGCGCCCGACCTCGATCTGTTCTGCGCGCGGCCTCCGCCCCCCTTGCCGGACTAGAAGGGGCCCCCCGTGCCCCATAGGTGCTCGTGGCCACAGAGAGATACGCCCCGACATCTTTGGCGTGCCAGGTAGGGGGTGCGTCGAGGTCGTGAGCATCTGATCCGGTCTCCGCGCGCGCTACATCAATGCCTTCATCAACATGCCACCGAAGAAGAAGCCTTCAGAGGTGGCCGCTCCGTCTACATCGATTCCGCCACCACCGCCAGAGCAAACGGGCGGTGGAGTGGACGCCGGCGGAGGAGCGGGCGCCGACGGTGGGACTCACGTCGTCACCAGATCCAAAAATAAGGCCCCGCAAGCGTCGGCGACCGTGCAGACACCGCACCCATCCCAGGAGGTGCAAGGTCAACAACGGCCCGGTGCACCTAGCACCGTGCTCGCATTGGAGCAAGGCCAAGCTGATGGGTCGCAGGACGTTCGAGGTCAGCATGCACGCCCGCATGCTGGCGCGAGCGAGGTACGGTCGCCCGGGCGGGGTGTTGCCCCTCCCAATCCAGTTGGGAGTCCGAGCACATCCCGCTCCTCGCGCCGCCCGTCGCCACCGCCACCCAAGACAGCAGAGGAAGCGCTGGCCCGAGCCCAGCTGCTTCTAGACAACCCTCTGTCGCCGCACAAGATCGACGACTGGAGGATGACCATATACGGCCTCATCAGCTTCGCCAATGGCGGCAAGCCCCGGAAACCGAGCGTATCAAGGCCGCGGCAAGGCGCCCAGGCGCAAGCCGACGCCGACAAGACCGCTGGGGGTGCCACCTCCGTGCACTCCCAGCCCCGAAGGCCAAGATCGCCGGCTCGTCGGACCAACCCCGACGGCGACTCCACCGCGTCGTCGGACCCGCGAACCCGACGCGATCAACGCCACGTTCTCCAAGAACAGCAGCACGAAGACGCTCGCACTCGCATCGAGCGCAGAAGGGAAACGCGACGTCAATCTGACCAGCGTGCTGGGCCCACTGTCGACATGCATGCACCAGGGGAGCCAGGCGACTTGCCATACGCGGCAGGATGCCCTGCGTTCACCCGCGAGCTGCGGCAAGTCCAGTGGCCCAAAACCAAGAACTTCAAGCCAGACGTGCCCGAGAAGTACGATGGCAGGATACATTCATCGGAGTTCCTCGGCATCTACACCATCGCGGTGCAGGCTGCCGGAGGGCGCGATGAGAAGATCCTCGCCAACTACTTCCCGCTGGTGCTCAAGCCCAATGTCAGATCTTGGCTCATGCACTTGCTGGACGGTTCCATCTCTTCATGGGCGGACCTGTGTCATCAGTTTGTCGGCGCCTTCACGGGTGGCCACAAGCCTCATGGCCAGGAGAGTGACCTCCACTTGCTCGTCCAGAAGGAGGGGGAGCCCCTGCGCAAGTACATACAGAGATTCAGCCAGGTGCAGCGCAACATCCCAGACGTCCACCCTGCCGCAGTTATCAGCGCGTTTCATCAGAACGTGCGTAACCGAAGGATGAGGGAGGAGATGGCGATGTGCAAGATCAGAGACGTCGGCGAGCTCTATGCTCTGGCCGACAAGTGTGCACGGGCTGAGGAGGGGAGGAAGATCCCCAGAGAGGTTGCAGGAGCAGAAGGATCTGACAGTGAGGATGCCGCCCCGGCAAGGAAGAACCGGAGATGGAACAACAGGAAGAGAAAGACTAAGGATGTGCTAGCTGTTGAGCATTCCGGCAACGGAGGCGGCTCCGACAAGGCCAAGGCCGATGACTCCGACGAGGATGTGGTAGCCACCGACAAGCAGGATGGCTCCGGCAAGCGGTATTGCAAGATCCACCGCACCAAGGGCCACGATCTCCAAACCTGCAAGAAAGTCGAAGAGATGGCGGAGCTACAGAAAGCCGAGTACGAGCGCCGCGATAAGGAGAGAGCCCGGGGAGGTGGCGGAGGATCCGGCCAGAAGCTTCCCGCTCGGGGAGGACACCGCGGCAAGTCCAAGCCGCGGCAAGGAGATAGGCCTCCCCGCGGCCGCGACAAGGACGAAGATGAGGATGAGGATGATGAGATGGAGGAAGATGAGACCGATGACCAAGAGTTTCAGAAGGCGACAGAGGTGTTGTGCATCGACGGCGGCGCCTCTCTGCACGCCTCGCACCGCCAACTCAAACAGTGGGTGCGAGAGGTGAACGCAACGGAGCCGTCTGTCGAGGCGCGCAAGCCTCTGAAATGGTCTGGCACGCCCATCATCTTCGACGTTGAGGACCACCCTGATCGCATCACTGCGGTCGGGTGCTTGCCGATGTTGGTCTCACCAACAATCCATAACCTCAAGGTCACGAAGATGATGGTTGACGGTGGGGCCGGCCTGAACCTGATTTCCTCCGCAGTGCTCAAGAAGCTCCAGATCCCCGACAGCGAACTCGAAGAGACTGGTACCTTTCAAGGGATAAATCCGGGAAGAAGCAAGCCCAAGGGGAAGATCACATTGCCAGTGACATTTGGCAGCGAGCTGAATTTCAGGACGGAGAGGGTCACATTTGACGTGGCTGATATCCCATTACCCTACAATGGGATACTCGGCCGACCCGCACTCGCCAAGTTCATGGCGGCCTCTCACTACGCATACAATGTGCTCAAGATGCCTGGCCCGATGAGTGTCATTTCTGTCCAAGGTGACAAGAGGGATGCACTCATCTACGCTGACAAGATCTACCGGGAAGCAGCAGCCGCGGCAGAGCGCGAGCCACTTGCCGCTGAAGCTCCCCGGGGGAAGAAGAAACTCAAGTCCGGCAAGTGTAGCTCTGATGCCCACTCCGGCAAGCGCACCTCCCCGGAGTGTTGCGCTGCCGTCGAGGACGCACCATCAAGCTCCACCGGCAAGTGCAAGAAGGCAAAGGCAGAGCCGCCAAAGATTAATCCCGGCAAGAACAGCTCTGGTACCCGCTCCGGCAAGCACGCCTCCCCGGAGTGCCGCGCTGCCGTCGAGGATGCGCCATCGAGCTCCACCAGCCAGTAGGGCGAAGAAAGCGTCCAGTTTCAAGATTTTGAATTGTATTCCCTGAGAATCCGTACCTTGTACAAAGAACCTGTGCGCAGAAGGGTCGAATCGTGGCTAAGTTGCGCCCTTGATCCGTTTCGAGTCCGCTCAACGATGAAAGCGCGCCGCAACTAGCCCGACGAGTCCTTCCTGCCGGAAGCAACACCGCCAGCGGGCTGCTGATGTCCCGCACTCAGCAAGTGTGTTTGCGCCGGCGGGTTCCCTGAAAGCGCGAGGGGGTGAAAACGTACAAGGGAGGAAGTCAGGGGAGGAGTGCGGCTTCGCCGGACCGCGGAAAACAGAAAAGCTAAGTCACCCGAGCTTGAGTGCATAACACTTTTTAGCTCTAAGCTTTTATGTTATATTCCTCGAACGTTCGTCCCTTGTACGAAAAACCTGTACGCGGAGGAACCAACTCGTGGTTAAGTTGCGCCCTTGCATTGTTTTCGAGTCCGCTCAACAATAAAAGTGCGCTGCAACTGGCCCGAGGAGGTTTCTTGCCGGGTACAACACCGCCAGCGGGCTGCTGACATTCCGCACTCAGCAAGTGTGTTAGCGCCGGCAAGTTCCCTAGAAGCGTAGGGTAAAAACGTACAAGGGATGTATTGAAGTAGAGGATGTAACTTAGCAAGCCTTGCCATGGGACGTCCTTTGTATAATAAACTTGTGCGCGGAGGAACTAACTCGTGGTTAAGTTGCTCCCTTGCTTTGTTTTCGAGTCCGCTCAACAATACAAGCGCGCTGCAACTGGCCCGAGAAGGTTTCTTGCCGGGTACAACACCGCCAGCAGGCTGCTGACGTTCTGCACTCAGCAAGTGTGTTAGCACCGGCAAGTTCCCTAGAAGCGTAGAGTGTAAACATACAAAGGGCGAAACATGGCCTTGCATTGCCCAACTTGAAGTTACATTGCAAAGAGTAACTTATTTCGACACTGTCTTAGTTATTTTTTGTGACTAAAATAACAGCGACAGGGAAAAACCAGAAGGGCGCACTGGCGCAAAGGCCCCGGCAAGCCGACTTCACTGGGGGCTGCAAGTACCGAAGTTCCTCCGCGGCAAGTCGGGGTCCCCGGAGGCTGCGACGCTGGTGGCAAGGTCAAAGAAAGGCGCGCCGGCGCATGGGTCGCGGCGAGCCAGAGTTGCCAGGGGCTGCAAATGTCAAGATTCACCCCCGGCAAGCCAGAGTCGCCGGGGGCTGTAATATCAGATAAGTTTTTCATCCCTCGTCATGCATCCTCTTATGGGCTGGGGAAACCGAGGCCGCGACCTTGAACGTTCATGCCTTGTATAAAAAAAACCTGTGCGCGGAGGAACCGGCTCGTAGCTAGTCGCGCACCGACTGTTGTTTCGAGTCCGCTCGACAATTTAGGTGAACTGCGGCTAGCTCAACGACAAGGTTTCTTGTCAGTCGCGGCACCGCCGGCAGAAAACCAACTCGTAGCTAGTTGCCTTACTATCGTTTCGAGTCCGCTCAACGACTAAGGTAAGCCGCAACTAGCTCCGCGACAAGGTTTCCTTTCGGTTGCAGTTCCGTTGCCGACGTTCCGCACTCGGCGCTCACGGCAAGGTGTCCGCGCCGGCAAGTTCCCTGAAAGCATAGGGTGAAAACGTACAAGGCACAAAATCAAGTAAAGGACTTAATCCGGCAAGCTTTCCCCTCTTTTCATTAAAAAACATCCCAATTTAGTACAAGTCCATAGAGGATGAAAAACATGATAGAGAGGATTACCAACTTTAAATACAGCTAAGGCCCGAAGGCTTACAAATTAAAAGATAAGATGCCCGTAATCCCTCTCTTGTTTCTCTCTTCAAGGAGTAGGTCAAGGAGGCCCCGGCAAGAGAAGCTTGCCGGGGAAGGCAAAAGGGGCGCCTAGGTGAGCTACGGGTGCCAGAAGACACCAAGAGAACACCCCTGGGGCCGGCCAGGAGCTTGGCGGAGACGGAGGCGCCGGAGGCAGAGCTCGAAGACGGGGCGGCAGGACGTCAGCACGCTGTCGAGGGCACCTCGCCCTCGTACTCCGATTTGACGGCCTTGCCGCCACCCCTCTTCCTCCTCCGCAGCCTCCCTGCGCCAGCCGCCCAAGGAGACGGCCCCGGGGAGTTCAGAAGGCCGGCGACCCGGATGATGGGGTCGTCGGTGCCGCGCGCGAGGCTGCGTCCGGCGCCTAGTCGGACCCGCCGTCCTCGTCGTCGCTGTCGCTCCCCTCCTCGTCACTCTCGCTCGAGGAGGGACCTTCGCTATCGGAGGAGCTGTCCACGCAGCATCTCGCCCGGATGCCGGAGTCCCCGAAGACCTTGACGGCGAGAAGGTTGCCCTCCATTAACTTAAAATGGAGGGTAAATCCCGCCGTCAAGCTGTGGATGCGGGCGAACGTCTTCCACCCTCGATAGAAGTACATCACGCCGGGGGCTGGGGATACGACACTAACTCGAGTGCCGCTGATCCCGCAGCCCCTCATGCGCAACTCCAGCATCTTGGGCGGGTCCGGTTCCATCGCGCTCGCAAACGGAGCCGGAAGCTGGGGGCGTCGACGAGGTGCCCGGCGCAGCTTGACGAAGAACTCCCAGGGGTCGTCCCCGATGTGGACCGCCTCGAGGAGAGGAGCCGCCGGCGGAGACGGGGGTGGCGCACCACCCCGGCCGCCCCTTCCCCGAGCGCCTCGGCCACGCCCTCGACCTCGTCCACGGCCTCGCCCCCTCCCTCTTCCCCTCACGACCGGCTCCGCCACCGCAGGGACGAGAGAGGGAGGGGTGCGCTGTCTGGCGGCAACCCTCGCCACCGCCAATGAAGGGCCAGGGTTCCCTTTCTCCATGATGAGTGGGAGAGAGGAGAACAGAAGCTGAAGAAAGAAGGAGATGAGAGAGTGCGGGGTTCTGTGCCCCCCCTTCCTGCCCTTTATAAAGGAGCAGGGTGGGGGCCCGGCCGCCCCGCTCGGCGAATCAAGATACGGGAGGGGCAGGGAATCAGGACCAACTCGCTGCCTTTGCGCGCGACGGCCCGGATTCCCACTCCCACCGTCCGTGACCCCAAGTGCATGGGAGCTACGTGGCGGAGATACAGGGCCGAGGTGACGGGTGAGGCGGCCTCACCCCACCCCGTGATAGTGGGGTTGGGTGCCTCAAAAACCGCGCACCGGCCCCATCTAGTAAATGCGCCACGCCCCCACGCCTACCTCCGTTTAGGTAGGGGGCGTGTGCCATCCCCTTCATCATGGCTTGATGCATGATCGCAAGGCTCAGCCCCGCACGCACGTCACCCACGACACCGCGTTTGACGCGTGCCGCTCTGGACATGCGCGGGGGAGGCGGAGTCCGATGCGGTGTGACCTAGGCCGCGCGTGCCCGTGCACTGTTTTGGGCCTGGCCCAATAGCGCTCGGCACCGCGTATGGCCCAGGCCCGGGGGCTCCTGTCGGTGTACTAAAGTAGGGGGGTACCTTAGTACCCCGAACTTGTGCACGGGCAGTTGCAGCAACCCGCGGCAAGGCTTGACGGGCGTTCGGCAAGATCCTCCACAGCTACTTTGATGCCATTCAAGATCGAAGTACTCAAACCAAGGCCCCGGTAAGAGGAGCTTGCCGGGAAGGCCAACCAAGGTACCGGCAAGAGAAGCTGGCCGGGAAGAAAACAAAAGCCCCGGCAAGAGGAGCACGTGACACCATTGCCTCCCTGTCTAAGCGTAACGCGAGTCGAGGCGGACGTCGTCGCGGTAGCGACGACGGACGACGAGACGAGCACGTGACACCAGTTCCACCCTGTCTTAGCGTAACGCGAGTCGAGGCGGACGTCGTCGCGGTAGCGACGACGGACGCCGAGACGAGCATGTGACACCAGTTCCACCCTGTCTTAGAGTAACGCGAGTCGAGGCAGACTTCGTCGCGGTAGCGACGACGGACACCGAGACGAGCACGTGACACCAGTGCCACCCTGTCTTAGCGTAACGTGAGTCGAGGCGGACATTGTCACGGTAGCGACGACGGACGCCGAGACGAGCACTTGACAACAGTGCCACCCTGTCTTAACATAACGCTAGTCGAGGCGGACGTCGTCATGGTAGCGACGACGGACGCTGAGACGAGCACGTGACACCAGTGGCTCCCTATCTTAGCGTGATGCGAGTCGAGGCGGACATCGTCGCGGTAGCGACGACGGACGCCGAGACGAGCACGTGACACCAGTGCCACCCTGTCTTAGCGTAACGCGAGTCGAGGCGGACATCGTCGCGGTAGCGATAACGGACGCCGAGACGAGCACGTGACACCAGTTCCACCCTGTCTTAGCGTAATGCGAGTCGAGGCGGACGTCGTCGCGGTAGCGATGACGGACGCCGAGACGAGCACGTGACACCATTGCCACCCGGTCTTAGCGTAACGCGAGTTGAGGCGGATGTCGTCGCGGTAGCGACGACGGACGCCGAGACGAGCACGTGACACCAGTGCCACCCTATCTTAGCATAACGCGAGTCGAGGCGGACGTCGTCGCGGTACCGACGACGGACGCCGAGACGAGCACGTGACACCAGTGCCACCCTGTCTTAGTGTAACGCGAGTCGAGGCGGACGTCGTCGCGGTAGCGATGACGGACACCGAGACGAGCATGTGACACCATTGCCTCCCTGTTTTAGCGTAACGCGAGTCGAGGCGAACGTCGTCGCGGTAGCGACGACGGACGCCGAGACGAGCACGTGACACCAGTGCCTCCCTGTCTTAGCGTAACGCGAGTTGAGGCGGACGTCGTCACGGTAGCGACGACGGACGCCGAGACGAGCACGTGACACCAGTGCCACCCTGTCTTAGCGTAACGCGAGTCGAGGTGGACGTTGTCGCGGTAGCGACGCCGGACGCCGAGACGAGCACGTGACACCAGTGCCACCCTGTCTTAGCGTAACGCGAGTAGAGGCGGACGTCGTCGTGGTAGCGACGATGGACGCCGAGGCAAGCACGTGACACCAGTGCCACCCTGTCTTAGCGTAACGCAGGTCGAGGCGGACGTCGTCGCTGTAGCGACAACGGACGCCGAGACGAGCACGTGACACCAGTGCCACCCTGTCTTAGCGTAATGTGAGTCGAGGCGGACGTCGTCGCGGTAGCGACGACGGACGCCGAGACGAGCACGTGACACCAGTTCCACCCTGTCTTAGCGTAACGCGAGTCAAGGCGGACGTCGTCGCAGTAGCGAGGACGGACGCCGAGACGAGCAGGTGACACTATTGCCACCCTGTCTTAGCGTAACGCGAGTCGAGGCGGACGTCGTCGCGGTAGCGACGACGGACGCCGAGATGAGCACGTGACACCAGTGCCACCCTATCTTAGCGTAACGCGAGTCGAGGCGGACGTCGTCGCGGTACCGACGACGGACGCCGAGACGAGCACGTGACACCAGTGCCACCCTGTCTTAGCGTAACGCGAGTCGAGGCGGACGTCGTCGCGGTAGCGATGACGGACACTGAGACGAGCAAGTGACACCATTCCCTCCTTGTTTTAGCGTAACCCGAGTCGAGGAGGACGTCATCGCGATAGCGACGACGGATGCCGAGACGAGCACGTGACACCATTGCCTCCATGTCTTAGCGTAACGCGAGTCGAGGTAGACGTCGTCGCGGTAGCGACGACGGACGCCGAGATGAGCACGTGACACCATTGCCTCCCTGTCTTAGCGTAACGCGAGTCGAGGCGAACATCGTCGCGGTAGCGACGACAGACGCCGAGACGAGCACGTGACACCATTGCCTCCCTGTCTAAGCGTAACGCGAGTCGAGGCGGACGTCGTCGCGGTGGCGACGACGGACGACGAGACGAGCACGTGACACCAGTGGCTCCCTATCTTAGCGTGATGCGAGTCGAGGCGGACATCGTCGCGGTAGCGACGACGGACGCCGAGACGAGCACGTGACACCAGTGCCACCCTGTCTTAGCGTAACGCGAGTCGAGGCGGACATCGTCGCGGTAGCGATAACGGACGCCGAGACGAGCACGTGACACCAGTTCCACCCTGTCTTAGCGTAATGCGAGTCGAGGCGGACGTCGTCGCGGTAGCGATGACGGACGCCGAGACGAGCACGTGACACCATTGCCACCCGGTCTTAGCGTAACGCGAGTTGAGGCGGATGTCGTCGCGGTAGCGACGACGGACGCCGAGACGAGCACGTGACACCAGTGCCACCCTATCTTAGCATAACGCGAGTCGAGGCGGACGTCGTCGCGGTACCGACGACGGACGCCGAGACGAGCACGTGACACCAGTGCCACCCTGTCTTAGTGTAACGCGAGTCGAGGCGGACGTCGTCGCGGTAGCGATGACGGACACCGAGACGAGCATGTGACACCATTGCCTCCCTGTTTTAGCGTAACGCGAGTCGAGGCGAACGTCGTCGCGGTAGCGACGACGGACGCCGAGACGAGCACGTGACACCAGTGCCTCCCTGTCTTAGCGTAACGCGAGTTGAGGCGGACGTCGTCACGGTAGCGACGACGGACGCCGAGACGAGCACGTGACACCAGTGCCACCCTGTCTTAGCGTAACGCGAGTCGAGGTGGACGTTGTCGCGGTAGCGACGCCGGACGCCGAGACGAGCACGTGACACCAGTGCCACCCTGTCTTAGCGTAACGCGAGTAGAGGCGGACGTCGTCGTGGTAGCGACGATGGACGCCGAGGCAAGCACGTGACACCAGTGCCACCCTGTCTTAGCGTAACGCAGGTCGAGGCGGACGTCGTCGCTGTAGCGACAACGGACGCCGAGACGAGCACGTGACACCAGTGCCACCCTGTCTTAGCGTAATGTGAGTCGAGGCGGACGTCGTCGCGGTAGCGACGACGGACGCCGAGACGAGCACGTGACACCAGTTCCACCCTGTCTTAGCGTAACGCGAGTCAAGGCGGACGTCGTCGCAGTAGCGAGGACGGACGCCGAGACGAGCAGGTGACACTATTGCCACCCTGTCTTAGCGTAACGCGAGTCGAGGCGGACGTCGTCGCGGTAGCGACGACGGACGCCGAGATGAGCACGTGACACCAGTGCCACCCTATCTTAGCGTAACGCGAGTCGAGGCGGACGTCGTCGCGGTACCGACGACGGACGCCGAGACGAGCACGTGACACCAGTGCCACCCTGTCTTAGCGTAACGCGAGTCGAGGCGGACGTCGTCGCGGTAGCGATGACGGACACTGAGACGAGCAAGTGACACCATTCCCTCCTTGTTTTAGCGTAACCCGAGTCGAGGAGGACGTCATCGCGATAGCGACGACGGATGCCGAGACGAGCACGTGACACCATTGCCTCCATGTCTTAGCGTAACGCGAGTCGAGGTAGACGTCGTCGCGGTAGCGACGACGGACGCCGAGATGAGCACGTGACACCATTGCCTCCCTGTCTTAGCGTAACGCGAGTCGAGGCGAACATCGTCGCGGTAGCGACGACAGACGCCGAGACGAGCACGTGACACCATTGCCTCCCTGTCTAAGCGTAACGCGAGTCGAGGCGGACGTCGTCGCGGTGGCGACGATGGACGACGAGACGAGCACGTGACACCAGTTCCACCCTGTCTTAGCGTAACGCGAGTCGAGGCGGATGTCGTCGCGGTAGCGACGACGGACGCCGAGACGAGCATGTGACACCAGTTCCACCCTGTCTTAGAGTAACGCGAGTCGAGGCGGACTTCGTCGCGGTAGCGACGACGGACACCGAGACGAGCACGTGACACCAGTGCCACCCTGTCTTAGCGTAACGTGAGTCGAGGCGGACGTTGTCACGGTAGCGCCGACGGACGCCGAGACGAGCACTTGACAACAGTGCCACCCTGTCTTAGCATAACGCTAGTCGAGGCGGACATCGTCATGGTAGCGACGACGGACGCTGAGACGAGCACGTGACACCAGTGGCTCCCTATCTTAGCGTAATGCGAGTCGAGGCGGACGTCGTCGCGGTAGCGACGACGGACGCCGAGACGAGCACGTGACACCAGTGCCACCCTGTCTTAGCGTAACGCGAGTCGAGGCGGACGTCGTCGTGGTAGCGATAACGGACGCCGAGACGAGCACGTGACACCAGTTCCACCCTGTCTTAGCGTAATGTGAGTCGAGGCGGACGTCGTCGCGGTAGCGATGACGGACGCCGAGACGAGCACGTGACACCATTGCCACCCTGTCTTAGCGTAACGCGAGTCGAGGCGGATGTCGTCGCGGTAGCGACGACGGACGTTGAGACGAGCACGTGACACCAGTGCCACCCTATCTTAGCGTAACGCGAGTCGAGGCGGATGTCGTCGCGGTACCGACGACGGACGCCGAGACGAGCACGTGACACCAGTGCCACCCTGTCTTAGTGTAACGCGAGTCGAGGCGGACGTCGTCGCGGTAGCGATGACGGACACCGAGACGAGCATGTGACACCATTGCCTCCCTGTTTTAGCGTAACGCGAGTCGAGGCGAACGTCGTCGCGGTAGCGACGACGGACGCCGAGACGAGCACGTGACACCAGTGCCTCCCTGTCTTAGCGTAACACGAGTTGAGGCGGACGTCGTCACGGTAGCGACGACGGACGCCGAGACGAGCACGTGACACCAGTGCCACCCTGTCTTAGCGTAACGCGAGTCGAGGTGGACATTGTCGCGGTAGCGACGACGGACGCCGAGACGAGCACGTGACACCAGTGCCACCCTGTCTTAGCGTAACGCGAGTAGAGGCGGACGTCGTCGTGGTAGCGACGACGGACGCCGAGGCAAGCACGTGACACCAGTGCCACACTGTCTTAGCGTAACGCGAGTCGAGGCGGACGTCGTCGCTGTAGCGACAACGGACGCCGAGACGAGCACGTGACACCAGTGCCACCCTGTCTTAGCGTAACGCGAGTCGAGGTGGACATTGTCGCGGTAGCGACGACGGACGCCGAGACGAGCACGTGACACCAGTGCCACCCTGTCTTAGCGTAACGCGAGTAGAGGCGGACGTCGTCGTGGTAGCGACGACGGACGCCGAGGCAAGCACGTGACACCAGTGCCACCCTGTCTTAGCGTAACGCGAGTTGAGGCGGACGTCGTCGCGGTAGCGATAACGGACGCCGAGACGAGCACGTGACACCAGTTCCACCCTGTCTTAGCGTAATGTGAGTCGAGGCGGACGTCGTCGCGGTAGCGACGACGGACGCCGAGACGAGCACGTGACACCATTGCCACCCTGTCTTAGCGTAACGCGAGTCGAGGCGGACGTCGTCGCGGTAGCGACGACGGACGCCGAGACGAGCACGTGACACCATTGCCACCCTGTCTTAGCGTAACGTGAGTCGAGGCGGAAGTCGTCGCGGTAGCGACGACGGACGCCGAGACTAGCACGTGACACGAGTTCCACCCTATCTTAGCGTAACGTGAGTCGAGGCGGACTTCGTCGCGGTAGCGACGACGGACACCGAGACGAGCACGTGACACCATTGCCACCCTGTCTTAGCGTAACGCGAGTCGAGGCGGACGTCGTCGCTACGAGGACGTGACACCATTGCCACCCTGTCTTAGCGTAACGCGAGTCGAGGCGGACGTCGTCGCGGTAGCGACGACGGACGCCGAGACGAGCACGTGACACCAGTGCCACCCTGTCTTAGCGTAACGCGAGTCGAGGCGGAAGTCGTCGCGGTAGCGACGACGGACGCCGAGACTAGCACGTGACACCATTGCCTCCCTGTCTTAGCGTAACGCGAGTCGAGGTGGACGTCGTCGCGGTACGATGATGGATGTCGAGACGAGCACGTGACACCAGTGCCACCCTGTCTTAGCGTAACGCGAGTCGAGGCGGACGTCGTCGCGGTAGCGACGACGGACGACGAGACGAGCACGTGACACCAGTTCCACCCTGTCTTAGCGTAACGCGAGTCGAGGCGGATGTCGTCGCGGTAGCGACGACGGACGCCGAGACGAGCATGTGACACCAGTTCCACCCTGTCTTAGAGTAACGCGAGTCGAGGCGGACTTCGTCGCGGTAGCGACGACGGACACCGAGACGAGCACGTGACACCAGTGCCACCCTGTCTTAGCGTAACGTGAGTCGAGGCGGACGTTGTCACGGTAGCGCCGACGGACGCCGAGACGAGCACTTGACAACAGTGCCACCCTGTCTTAGCATAACGCTAGTCGAGGCGGACATCGTCATGGTAGCGACGACGGACGCTGAGACGAGCACGTGACACCAGTGGCTCCCTATCTTAGCGTAATGCGAGTCGAGGCGGACGTCGTCGCGGTAGCGACGACGGACGCCGAGACGAGCACGTGACACCAGTGCCACCCTGTCTTAGCGTAACGCGAGTCGAGGCGGACGTCGTCGCGGTAGCGATAACGGACGCCGAGACGAGCACGTGACACCAGTTCCACCCTGTCTTAGCGTAATGTGAGTCGAGGCGGACGTCGTCGCAGTAGCGATGACGGACGCCGAGACGAGCACGTGACACCATTGCCACCCGGTCTTAGCGTAACGCGAGTCGAGGCGGATGTCGTCGCGGTAGCGACGACGGACGCCGAGACGAGCACGTGACACCAGTGCCACCCTGTCTTAGCGTAACGCGAGTCGAGGCGGAAGTCGTCGCGGTAGCGACGACGGACGCCGAGACTAGCACGTGACACCATTGCCTCCCTGTCTTAGCGTAACGCGAGTCGAGGTGGACGTCGTCGCGGTACGACGACGGACGTCGAGACGAGCACGTGACACCAGTGCCACCCTGTCTTAGCGTAACGCGAGTCGAGGCGGACGTCGTCGCGGTAGCGACGACGGACGCCGAGACGAGCACATGACTCCATTGCCTCCCTGTCTTAGCATAACGCGAGTCGAGGCGGACGTCGTCGCGGTAGCGACGACGGACGCCGAGACGAGCACGTGACACCATTGCCTCCCTGTCTTAGCGTAACGCGGGTCGAGGTAGACGTCGTCGCGGTAGCGGCGACGGACGCCGAGATGAGCACGTGACACCATTGCCTCCCTGTCTTAGCGTAACGCGAGTCGAGGCGAACATCGTCGCGGTAGCGACGACAGACGCCGAGACGAGCACGTGACACCATTGCCTCCCTGTCTAAGCGTAACGCGAGTCGAGGCGGACGTCGTCGCGGTAGCGACGACGGACGACGAGACGAGCACGTGACACCAGTTCCACCCTGTCTTAGCGTAATGCGAGTCGAGGCGGATGTCGTCGCGGTAGCGACGACGGACGCCGAGACGAGCATGTGACACCAGTTCCACCCTGTCTTAGAGTAACGCGAGTCGAGGCGGACTTCGTCGCGGTAGCGACGACGGACACCGAGACGAGCACGTGACACCAGTGCCACCCTGTCTTAGCGTAACGTGAGTCGAGGCGGACGTTGTCACGGTAGCGCCGACGGACGCCGAGACGAGCACTTGACAACAGTGCCACCCTGTCTTAGCATAACGCTAGTCGAGGCGGACATCGTCATGGTAGCGACGACGGACGCTGAGACGAGCACGTGACACCAGTGGCTCCCTATCTTAGCGTAATGCGAGTCGAGGCGGACGTCGTCGCGGTAGCGACGACGGACGCCGAGACGAGCACGTGACACCAGTGCCACCCTGTCTTAGCGTAACGCGAGTCGAGGCGGACGTCGTCGCGGTAGCGATAACGGACGCCGAGACGAGCACGTGACACCAGTTCCACCCTGTCTTAGCGTAATGTGAGTCGAGGCGGACGTCGTCGCGGTAGCGATGACGGACGCTGAGACGAGCACGTGACACCATTGCCACCCTGTCTTAGCGTAACGCGAGTCGAGGCGGATGTCGTCGCGGTAGCGACGACGGACGTCGAGACGAGCACGTGACACCAGTGCCACCCTATCTTAGCGTAACGCGAGTCGAGGCGGACGTCGTCGCGGTACCGACGACGGACGCCGAGACGAGCACGTGACACCAGTGCCACCCTGTCTTAGTGTAACGCGAGTCGAGGCGGACGTCGTCGCGGTAGCGATGACGGACACCGAGACGAGCATGTGACACCATTGCCTCCCTGTTTTAGCGTAACGCGAGTCGAGGCGAACGTCGTCGCGGTAGCGACGACGGACGCCGAG
Source organism: Triticum timopheevii (assembly GCA_963921465.1). Lineage (NCBI taxonomy): Eukaryota > Viridiplantae > Streptophyta > Magnoliopsida > Poales > Poaceae > Triticum > Triticum timopheevii. Next base: position 1,453,064 of record CAWUFU020000003.1, read on the forward strand.
ACGAGCACGTGACACCAGTGCCTCCCTGTCTTAGCGTAACACGAGTTGAAGCGGACGTCGTCACGGTAGCGACGACGGACGCCGAGACGAGCACGTGACACCAGTGCCACCCTGTCTTAGCGTAACGCGAGTCGAGGTGGACATTGTCGCGGTAGCGACGACGGACGCCGAGACGAGCACGTGACACCAGTGCCACCCTGTCTTAGCGTAACGCGAGTAGAGGCGGACGTCGTCGTGGTAGCGACGACGGACGCCGAGGCAAGCACGTGACACCAGTGCCACACTGTCTTAGCGTAACGCGAGTCGAGGCGGACGTCGTCGCTGTAGCGACAACGAACGCCGAGACGAGCACGTGACACCAGTGCCACCCTGTCTTAGCGTAACGCGAGTCGAGGTGGACATTGTCGCGGTAGCGACGACGGACGCCGAGACGAGCACGTGACACCAGTGCCACCCTGTCTTAGCGTAACGCGAGTAGAGGCGGACGTCGTCGTGGTAGCGACGACGGACGCCGAGGCAAGCACGTGACACCAGTGCCACCCTGTCTTAGCGTAACGCGAGTCGAGGCGGACGTCGTCGCGGTAGCGATAACGGACGCCGAGACGAGCACGTGACACCAGTTCCACCCTGTCTTAGCGTAATGTGAGTCGAGGCGGACGTCGTCGCGGTAGCGACGACGGACGCCGAGACGAGCACGTGACACCATTGCCACCCTGTCTTAGCGTAACGCGAGTCGAGGCGGACGTCGTCGCGGTAGCGACGACGGACGCCGAGACGAGCACGTGACACCATTGCCACCCTGTCTTAGCGTAACGTGAGTCGAGGCGGAAGTCGTCGCGGTAGCGACGACGAACGCCGAGACTAGCACGTGACACGAGTTCCACCCTATCTTAGCGTAACGTGAGTCGAGGCGGACTTCGTCGCGGTAGCGACGACGGACACCGAGACGAGCACGTGACACCATTGCCACCCTGTCTTAGCGTAACGCGAGTCGAGGCGGACGTCGTCGCTACGAGGACGTGACACCATTGCCACCCTGTCTTAGCGTAACGCGAGTCGAGGCGGACGTCGTCGCGGTAGCGACGACGGACGCCGAGACGAGCACGTGACACCAGTGCCACCCTGTCTTAGCGTAACGCGAGTCGAGGCGGAAGTCGTCGCGGTAGCGACGACGGACGCCGAGACTAGCACGTGACACCATTGCCTCCCTGTCTTAGCGTAACGCGAGTCGAGGTGGACGTCGTCGCGGTACGACGATGGATGTCGAGACGAGCACGTGACACCAGTGCCACCCTGTCTTAGCGTAACGCGAGTCGAGGCGGACGTCGTCGCGGTAGCGACGACGGACGCCGAGACGAGCACATGACACCATTGCCTCCCTGTCTTAGCATAACGCGAGTCGAGGCGGACGTCGTCGCGGTAGCGACGACGGACGCCGAGACGAGCACGTGACACCATTGCCTCCCTGTCTTAGCGTAACGCGGGTCGAGGTAGACGTCGTCGCGGTACCGACGACGGACGCCGAGATGAGCACGTGACACCATTGCCTCCCTGTCTTAGCGTAACGCGAGTCGAGGCGAACATCGTCGCGGTAGCGACGACAGACGCCGAGACGAGCACGTGACACCATTGCCTCCCTGTCTAAGCGTAACGCGAGTCGAGGCGGACGTCGTCGCGGTAGCGACGACGGACAACGAGACGAGCACGTGACACCAGTTCCACCCTGTCTTAGCGTAACGCGAGTCGAGGCGGATGTTGTCGCGGTAGCGACGACAGACGCCGAGACGAGCATGTGACACCAGTTCCACCCTGTCTTAGAGTAACGCGAGTCGAGGCGGACTTCGTCGCGGTAGCGACGACGGACACCGAGACGAGCACGTGACACCTGTGCCACCCTGTCTTAGCGTAACGTGAGTCGAGGCGGACGTTGTCACGGTAGCGCCGACGGACGCCGAGATGAGCACTTGACAACAGTGCCACCCTGTCTTAGCATAACGCTAGTCGAGGCGGACATCGTCATGGTAGCGACGACGGACGCTGAGACGAGCACGTGACACCAGTGGCTCCCTATCTTAGCGTAATGCGAGTCGAGGCGGACGTCGTCGCGGTAGCGACGACGGACGCCGAGACGAGCACGTGACACCAGTGCCACCCTGTCTTAGCGTAACGCGAGTCGAGGCGGACGTCGTCGCGGTAGCGATAACGGACGCCGAGACAAGCACGTGACACCAGTTCCACCCTGTCTTAGCGTAATGTGAGTCGAGGCGGACGTCGTCACGGTAGCGATGACGGACGCCGAGACGAGCACGTGACACCATTGCCACCCTGTCTTAGCGTAACGCGAGTCGAGGCGGATGTCGTCGCGGTAGCGACGACGGACGTCGAGACGAGCACGTGACACCAGTGCCACCCTATCTTAGCGTAACGCGAGTCGAGGCGGACGTCGTCGCGGTACCGACGACGGACGCCGAGACGAGCACGTGACACCAGTGCCACCCTGTCTTAGTGTAACGCGAGTCGAGGCGGACGTCGTCGCGGTAGCGATGACGGACACCGAGACGAGCATGTGACACCATTGCCTCCCTGTTTTAGCGTAACGCGAGTCGAGGCGAACGTCGTCGCGGTAGCGACGACGGACGCCGAGACGAGCACGTGACACCAGTGCCTCCCTATCTTAGCGTAACGCGAGTTGAGGCGGACGTCGTCACGGTAGCGACGACAGACGCCGAGACGAGCACGTGACACCAGTGCCACCCTGTCTTAGCGTAACGCGAGTCGAGGTGGACATTGTCGCGGTAGCGACGACGGACGCCGAGATGAGCACGTGACACCAGTGCCACCCTGTCTTAGCGTAACGCGAGTAGAGGCGGTCGTCGTCGTGGTAGCGACGACGGACGCCGAGGCAAGCACGTGACACCAGTGCCACCCTGTCTTAGCGTAACGCGAGTCGAGGCGGACGTCGTCGCGGTAGCGACGACGGATGCCGAGACGAGCACGTGACACCATTGCCTCCCTGTCTTAGCGTAACGCGAGTCCAGACAGACGTCGTCGCGGTAGCGACGACGGACGCCGAGGCGAGCACGTGACACCATTGCCTCCCTGTCTTAGCGTAACGCGAGTCGAGGCGAACATCGTTGCGGTAGCGACGACAGACGCCGAGACGAGCACGTGACACCATTGCCTCCCTGTCTTAGCATAACGCGAGTCGAGGCGGACGTCGTCGCGGTAGCGACGACGGACGACGAGACGAGCACGTGACACGAGTTCCACCCTGTCTTAGCGTAACGTGAGTCGAGGCGGACTTCGTCGCGGTAGCGACGACGGACACCGAGACGAGCACGTGACACGATTGCCACCCTGTCTTAGCGTAACGTGAGTCGAGGCGGACGTTGTCACGGTAGCGCCGACGGACGCCGAGACGAGCACTTGACAACAGTGCCACCCTGTCTTAGCATAACGCTAGTCGAGGCGGACATCGTCATGGTAGCGACGACGGACGCTAAGACGAGCACGTGACACCAGTGGCTCCCTATCTTAGCGTAATGCGAGTCGAGGCGGACGTCGTCGCGGTAGCGACGACGGACGCCGAGACGAGCACCTGACACCAGTGCCACCCTGTCTTAGCGTAACGCGAGTCGAGGCGGACGTCGTCGCGGTAGCGATAACGGACGCCGAGACGAGCACGTGACACCAGTTCCACCCTGTCTTAGCGTAATGTGAGTCGAGGCGGACGTCGTCGCGGTAGCGATGACGGACGCCGAGACGAGCACGTGACACCATTGCCACCCTGTCTTAGCATAACGCGAGTCGAGGCGGATGTCGTCGCGGTAGCGACGACGGACGTCGAGACGAGCACGTGACACCAGTGCCACCCTATCTTAGCGTAATGCGAGTCGAGGCGGACGTCGTCGCGGTACCGACGACGGACGCCGAGACGAGCACGTGACAACAGTGCCACCCTGTCTTAGTGTAACGCGAGTCGAGGTGGACGTCGTCGCGGTAGCGATGACGGACACCGAGACGAGCATGTGACACCATTGCCTCCCTGTTTTAGCGTAACGCGAGTCGAGGCGAACGTCGTCGCGGTAGCGACGACGGACGCCGAGACGAGCACGTGACACCAGTGCCTCCCTGTCTTAGCGTAACGCGAGTTGAGGCGGACGTCGTCACGGTAGCGACGACGGACGCCGAGACGAGCACGTGACACCATTGCCTCCCTGTCTTACCGTAACGCGAGTCGAGGTGGACATTGTCGCGGTAGCGACGACGGACGCCGAGATGAGCACGTGACACCAGTGCCACCCTGTCTTAGCGTAACGCGAGTAGAGGCGGACGTCGTCGTGGTAGCGACGACGGACGCCGAGGCAAGCACGTGACACCAGTGCCACCCTGTCATAGCGTAACGCGAGTCGAGGCGGACGTCGTCGCGGTAGCGACGACGGATGCCGAGACGAGCACGTGACACCATTGCCTCCCTGTCTTAGCGTAACGCGAGTCCAGACAGACGTCGTCGCGGTAGCGACGACGGACGCCGAGGCGAGCACGTGACACCATTGCCTCCCTGTCTTAGCGTAACGCGAGTCGAGGTGGACGTCGTCGCGGTACGACGATGGATGTCGAGACGAGCACGTGACACCAGTGCCACCCTGTCTTAGCGTAACGCGAGTCGAGGCGGACGTCGTCGCGGTAGCGACGACGGACGACGAGACGAGCACGTGACACCAGTTCCACCCTGTCTTAGCGTAACGCGAGTCGAGGCGGATGTCGTCGCGGTAGCGACGACGGACGCCGAGACGAGCATGTGACACCAGTTCCACCCTGTCTTAGAGTAACGCGAGTCGAGGCGGACTTCGTCGCGGTAGCGACGACGGACACCGAGACGAGCACGTGACACCAGTGCCACCCTGTCTTAGCGTAACGTGAGTCGAGGCGGACGTTGTCACGGTAGCGCCGACGGACGCCGAGACGAGCACTTGACAACAGTGCCACCCTGTCTTAGCATAACGCTAGTCGAGGCGGACATCGTCATGGTAGCGACGACGGACGCTGAGACGAGCACGTGACACCAGTGGCTCCCTATCTTAGCGTAATGCGAGTCGAGGCGGACTTCGTCGCGGTAGCGACGACGGACGCCGAGACGAGCACGTGACACCAGTGCCACCCTGTCTTAGCGTAACGCGAGTCGAGGCGGACGTCGTCGCGGTAGCGATAACGGACGCCGAGACGAGCACGTGACACCAGTTCCACCCTGTCTTAGCGTAATGTGAGTCGAGGCGGACGTCGTCGCAGTAGCGATGACGGACGCCGAGACGAGCACGTGACACCATTGCCACCCGGTCTTAGCGTAACGCGAGTCGAGGCGGATGTCGTCGCGGTAGCGACGACGGACGCCGAGACGTGCACGTGACACCAGTGCCACCCTGTCTTAGCGTAACGCGAGTCGAGGCGGAAGTCGTCGCGGTAGCGACGACGGACGCCGAGACTAGCACGTGACACCATTGCCTCCCTGTCTTAGCGTAACGCGAGTCGAGGTGGACGTCGTCGCGGTACGACGACGGACGTCGAGACGAGCACGTGACACCAGTGCCACCCTGTCTTAGCGTAACGCGAGTCGAGGCGGACGTCGTCGCGGTAGCGACGACGGACGCCGAGACGAGCACATGACACCATTGCCTCCCTGTCTTAGCATAACGCGAGTCGAGGCGGACGTCGTCGCGGTAGCGACGACGGACGCCGAGACGAGCACGTGACACCATTGCCTCCCTGTCTTAGCGTAACGCGGGTCGAGGTAGACGTCGTCGCGGTAGCGACGACGGACGCCGAGATGAGCACGTGACACCATTGCCTCCCTGTCTTAGCGTAACGCGAGTCGAGGCGAACATCGTCGCGGTAGCGACGACAGACGCCGAGACGAGCACGTGACACCATTGCCTCCCTGTCTAAGCGTAACGCGAGTCGAGGCGGACGTCGTCGCGGTAGCGACGACGGACAACGAGACGAGCACGTGACACCAGTTCCACCCTGTCTTAGCGTAATGCGAGTCGAGGCGGATGTCGTCGCGGTAGCGACGACAGACGCCGAGACGAGCATGTGACACCAGTTCCACCCTGTCTTAGAGTAACGCGAGTCGAGGCGGACTTCGTCGCGGTAGCGACGACGGACACCGAGACGAGCACGTGACACCAGTGCCACCCTGTCTTAGCGTAACGTGAGTCGAGGCGGACGTTGTCACGGTAGCGCCGACGGACGCCGAGACGAGCACTTGACAACAGTGCCACCCTGTCTTAGCATAACGCTAGTCGAGGCGGACATCGTCATGGTAGCGACGACGGACGCTGAGACGAGCACGTGACACCAGTGGCTCCCTATCTTAGCGTAATGCGAGTCGAGGCGGACGTCGTCGCGGTAGCGACGACGGACGCCGAGACGAGCACGTGACACCAGTGCCACCCTGTCTTAGCGTAACGCGAGTCGAGGCGGACGTCGTCGCGGTAGCGATAACGGACGCCGAGACGAGCACGTGACACCAGTTCCACCCTGTCTTAGCGTAATGTGAGTCGAGGCGGACGTCGTCGCGGTAGCGATGACGGACGCCGAGACGAGCACGTGACACCATTGCCACCCTGTCTTAGCGTAACGCGAGTCGAGGCGGATGTCGTCGCGGTAGCGACGACGGACGTCGAGACGAGCACGTGACACCAGTGCCACCCTATCTTAGCGTAACGCGAGTCGAGGCGGACGTCGTCGCGGTACCGACGACGGACGCCGAGACGAGCACGTGACACCAGTGCCACCCTGTCTTAGTGTAACGCGAGTCGAGGCGGACGTTGTCGCGGTAGCGATGACGGACACCGAGACGAGCATGTGACACCATTGCCTCCCTGTTTTAGCGTAACGCGAGTCGAGGCGAACGTCGTCGCGGTAGCGACGACGGACGCCGAGACGAGCACGTGACACCAGTGCCTCCCTGTCTTAGCGTAACACGAGTTGAAGCGGACGTCGTCACGGTAGCGACGACGGACGCCGAGACGAGCACGTGACACCAGTGCCACCCTGTCTTAGCGTAACGCGAGTCGAGGTGGACATTGTCGCGGTAGCGACGACGGACGCCGAGACGAGCACGTGACACCAGTGCCACCCTGTCTTAGCGTAACGCGAGTAGAGGCGGACGTCGTCGTGGTAGCGACGACGGACGCCGAGGCAAGCACGTGACACCAGTGCCACACTGTCTTAGCGTAACGCGAGTCGAGGCGGACGTCGTCGCTGTAGCGACAACGGACGCCGAGACGAGCACGTGACACCAGTGCCACCCTGTCTTAGCGTAACGCGAGTCGAGGTGGACATTGTCGCGGTAGCGACGACGGACGCCGAGACGAGCACGTGACACCAGTGCCACCCTGTCTTAGCGTAACGCGAGTAGAGGCGGACGTCGTCGTGGTAGCGACGACGGACGCCGAGGCAAGCACGTGACACCAGTGCCACCCTGTCTTAGCGTAACGTGAGTCGAGGCGGACGTCGTCGCGGTAGCGATAACGGACGCCGAGACGAGCACGTGACACCAGTTCCACCCTGTCTTAGCGTAATGTGAGTCGAGGCGGACGTCGTCGCGGTAGCGACGACGGACGCCGAGACGAGCACGTGACACCATTGCCACCCTGTCTTAGCGTAACGCGAGTCGAGGCGGACGTCGTCGCGGTAGCGACGACGGACGCCGAGACGAGCACGTGACACCATTGCCACCCTGTCTTAGCGTAACGTGAGTCGAGGCGGAAGTCGTCGCGGTAGCGACGACGGACGCCGAGACTAGCACGTGACACGAGTTCCACCCTATCTTAGCGTAACGTGAGTCGAGGCGGACTTCGTCGCGGTAGCGACGACGGACACCGAGACGAGCACGTGACACCATTGCCACCCTGTCTTAGCGTAACGCGAGTCGAGGCGGACGTCGTCGCTACGAGGACGTGACACCATTGCCACCCTGTCTTAGCGTAACGCGAGTCGAGGCGGACGTCGTCGCGGTAGCGACGACGGACGCCGAGACGAGCACGTGACACCAGTGCCACCCTGTCTTAGCGTAACGCGAGTCGAGGCGGAAGTCGTCGCGGTAGCGACGACGGACGCCGAGACTAGCACGTGACACCATTGCCTCCCTGTCTTAGCGTAACGCGAGTCGAGGTGGACGTCGTCGCGGTACGACGATGGATGTCGAGACGAGCACGTGACACCAGTGCCACCCTGTCTTAGCGTAACGCGAGTCGAGGCGGACGTCGTCGCGGTAGCGACGACGGACGCCGAGACGAGCACATGACACCATTGCCTCCCTGTCTTAGCATAACGCGAGTCGAGGCGGACGTCGTCGCGGTAGCGACGACGGACGCCGAGACGAGCACGTGACACCATTGCCTCCCTGTCTTAGCGTAACGCGGGTCGAGGTAGACGTCGTCGCGGTACCGACGACGGACGCCGAGATGAGCACGTGACACCATTGCCTCCCTGTCTTAGCGTAACGCGAGTCGAGGCGAACATCGTCGCGGTAGCGACGACAGACGCCGAGACGAGCACGTGACACCATTGCCTCCCTGTCTAAGCGTAACGCGAGTCGAGGCGGACGTCGTCGCGGTAGCGACGACGGACAACGAGACGAGCACGTGACACCAGTTCCACCCTGTCTTAGCGTAACGCGAGTCGAGGCGGATGTCGTCGCGGTAGCGACGACGGACGCCGAGACGAGCATGTGACACCAGTTCCACCCTGTCTTAGAGTAACGCGAGTCGAGGCGGACTTCGTCGCGGTAGCGACGACGGACACCGAGACGAGCACGTGACACCTGTGCCACCCTGTCTTAGCGTAACGTGAGTCGAGGCGGACGTTGTCACGGTAGCGCCGACGGACGCCGAGACGAGCACTTGACAACAGTGCCACCCTGTCTTAGCATAACGCTAGTCGAGGCGGACATCGTCATGGTAGCGACGACGGACGCTGAGACGAGCACGTGACACCAGTGGCTCCCTATCTTAGCGTAATGCGAGTCGAGGCGGACGTCGTCGCGGTAGCGACGACGGACGCCGAGACGAGCACGTGACACCAGTGCCACCCTGTCTTAGCGTAACGCGAGTCGAGGCGGACGTCGTCGCGGTAGCGATAACGGACGCCGAGACAAGCACGTGACACCAGTTCCACCCTGTCTTAGCGTAATGTGAGTCGAGGCGGACGTCGTCACGGTAGCGATGACGGACGCCGAGACGAGCACGTGACACCATTGCCACCCTGTCTTAGCGTAACGCGAGTCGAGGCGGATGTCGTCGCGGTAGCGACGACGGACGTCGAGACGAGCACGTGACACCAGTGCCACCCTATCTTAGCGTAACGCGAGTCGAGGCGGACGTCGTCGCGGTACCGACGACGGACGCCGAGACGAGCACGTGACACCAGTGCCACCCTGTCTTAGTGTAACGCGAGTCGAGGCGGACGTCGTCGCGGTAGCGATGACGGACACCGAGACGAGCATGTGACACCATTGCCTCCCTGTTTTAGCGTAACGCGAGTCGAGGCGAACGTCGTCGCGGTAGCGACGACGGACGCCGAGACGAGCACGTGACACCAGTGCCTCCCTGTCTTAGCGTAACGCGAGTTGAGGCGGACGTCGTCACGGTAGCGACGACAGACGCCGAGACGAGCACGTGACACCAGTGCCACCCTGTCTTAGCGTAACGCGAGTCGAGGTGGACATTGTCGCGGTAGCGACGACGGACGCCGAGATGAGCACGTGACACCAGTGCCACCCTGTCTTAGCGTAACGCGAGTAGAGGCGGACGTCGTCGTGGTAGCGACGACGGACGCCGAGGCAAGCACGTGACACCAGTGCCACCCTGTCTTAGCGTAACGCGAGTCGAGGCGGACGTCGTCGCGGTAGCGACGACGGATGCCGAGACGAGCACGTGACACCATTGCCTCCCTGTCTTAGCGTAACGCGAGTCCAGACAGACGTCGTCGCGGTAGCGACGACGGACGCCGAGGCGAGCACGTGACACCATTGCCTCCCTGTCTTAGCGTAACGCGAGTCGAGGCGAACATCGTTGCGGTAGCGACGACAGACGCCGAGACGAGCACGTGACACCATTGCCTCCCTGTCTTAGCATAACGCGAGTCGAGGCGGACGTCGTCGCGGTAGCGACGACGGACGACGAGACGAGCACGTGACACGAGTTCCACCCTGTCTTAGCGTAACGTGAGTCGAGGCGGACTTCGTCGCGGTAGCGACGACGGACACCGAGACGAGCACGTGACACGATTGCCACCCTGTCTTAGCGTAACGTGAGTCGAGGCGGACGTTGTCACGGTAGCGCCGACGGACGCCGAGACGAGCACTTGACAACAGTGCCACCCTGTCTTAGCATAACGCTAGTCGAGGCGGACATCGTCATGGTAGCGACGACGGACGCTGAGACGAGCACGTGACACCAGTGGCTCCCTATCTTAGCGTAATGCGAGTCGAGGCGGACGTCGTCGCGGTAGCGACGACGGACGCCGAGACGAGCACCTGACACCAGTGCCACCCTGTCTTAGCGTAACGCGAGTCGAGGCGGACGTCGTCGCGGTAGCGATAACGGACGCCGAGACGAGCACGTGACACCAGTTCCACCCTGTCTTAGCGTAATGTGAGTCGAGGCGGACGTCGTCGCGGTAGCGATGACGGACGCCGAGACGAGCACGTGACACCATTGCCACCCTGTCTTAGCGTAACGCGAGTCGAGGCGGATGTCGTCGCGGTAGCGACGACGGACGTCGAGACGAGCACGTGACACCAGTGCCACCCTATCTTAGCGTAATGCGAGTCGAGGCGGACGTCGTCGCGGTACCGACGACGGACGCCGAGACGAGCACGTGACAACAGTGCCACCCTGTCTTAGTGTAACGCGAGTCGAGGTGGACGTCGTCGCGGTAGCGATGACGGACACCGAGACGAGCATGTGACACCATTGCCTCCCTGTTTTAGCGTAACGCGAGTCGAGGCGAACGTCGTCGCGGTAGCGACGACGGACGCCGAGACGAGCACGTGACACCAGTGCCACCCTGTCTTACCGTAACGCGAGTCGAGGTGGACATTGTCGCGGTAGCGACGACGGACGCCGAGATGAGCACGTGACACCAGTGCCACCCTGTCTTAGCGTAACGCGAGTAGAGGCGGACGTCGTCGTGGTAGCGACGACGGACGCCGAGGCAAGCACGTGACACCAGTGCCACCCTGTCATAGCGTAACGCGAGTCGAGGCGGACGTCGTCGCGGTAGCGACGACGGATGCCGAGACGAGCACGTGACACCATTGCCTCCCTGTCTTAGCGTAACGCGAGTCCAGACAGACGTCGTCGCGGTAGCGACGACGGATGCCGAGGCGAGCACGTGACACCATTGCCTCCCTGTCTTAGCGTAACGCGAGTCGAGGTGGACGTCGTCGCGGTACGACGATGGATGTCGAGACGAGCACGTGACACCAGTGCCACCCTGTCTTAGCGTAACGCGAGTCGAGGCGGACGTCGTCGCGGTAGCGACGACGGACGACGAGACGAGCACGTGACACCAGTTCCACCCTGTCTTAGCGTAACGCGAGTCGAGGCGGATGTCGTCGCGGTAGCGACGACGGACGCCGAGACGAGCATGTGACACCAGTTCCACCCTGTCTTAGAGTAACGCGAGTCGAGGCGGACTTCGTCGCGGTAGCGACGACGGACACCGAGACGAGCACGTGACACCAGTGCCACCCTGTCTTAGCGTAACGTGAGTCGAGGCGGACGTTGTCACGGTAGCGCCGACGGACGCCGAGACGAGCACTTGACAACAGTGCCACCCTGTCTTAGCATAACGCTAGTCGAGGCGGACATCGTCATGGTAGCGACGACGGACGCTGAGACGAGCACGTGACACCAGTGGCTCCCTATCTTAGCGTAATGCGAGTCGAGGCGGACGTCGTCGCGGTAGCGACGACGGACGCCGAGACGAGCACGTGACACCAGTGCCACCCTGTCTTAGCGTAACGCGAGTCGAGGCGGACGTCGTCGCGGTAGCGATAACGGACGCCGAGATGAGCACGTGACACCAGTTCCACCCTGTCTTAGCGTAATGTGAGTCGAGGCGGACGTCGTCGCAGTAGCGATGACGGACGCCGAGACGAGCACGTGACACCATTGCCACCCGGTCTTAGCGTAACGCGAGTCGAGGCGGATGTCGTCGCGGTAGCGACGACGGACGCCGAGACGAGCACGTGACACCAGTGCCACCCTGTCTTAGCGTAACGCGAGTCGAGGCGGAAGTCGTCGCGGTAGCGACGACGGACGCCGAGACTAGCACGTGACACCATTGCCTCCCTGTCTTAGCGTAACGCGAGTCGAGGTGGACGTCGTCGCGGTACGACGACGGACGTCGAGACGAGCACGTGACACCAGTGCCACCCTGTCTTAGCGTAACGCGAGTCGAGGCGGACGTCGTCGCGGTAGCGACGACGGACGCCGAGACGAGCACATGACACCATTGCCTCCCTGTCTTAGCATAACGCGAGTCGAGGCGGACGTCGTCGCGGTAGCGACGACGGACGCCGAGACGAGCACGTGACACCATTGCCTCCCTGTCTTAGCGTAACGCGGGTCGAGGTAGACGTCGTCGCGGTAGCGACGACGGACGCCGAGATGAGCACGTGACACCATTGCCTCCCTGTCTTAGCGTAACGCGAGTCGAGGCGAACATCGTCGCGGTAGCGACGACAGACGCCGAGACGAGCACGTGACACCATTGCCTCCCTGTCTAAGCGTAACGCGAGTCGAGGCGGACGTCGTCGCGGTAGCGACGACGGACAACGAGACGAGCACGTGACACCAGTTCCACCCTGTCTTAGCGTAATGCGAGTCGAGGCGGATGTCGTCGCGGTAGCGACGACAGACGCCGAGACGAGCATGTGACACCAGTTCCACCCTGTCTTAGAGTAACGCGAGTCGAGGCGGACTTCGTCGCGGTAGCGACGACGGACACCGAGAAGAGCACGTGACACCAGTGCCACCCTGTCTTAGCGTAACGTGAGTCGAGGCGGACGTTGTCACGGTAGCGCCGACGGACGCCGAGACGAGCACTTGACAACAGTGCCACCCTGTCTTAGCATAACGCTAGTCGAGGCGGACATCGTCATGGTAGCGACGACGGACGCTGAGACGAGCACGTGACACCAGTGGCTCCCTATCTTAGCGTAATGCGAGTCGAGGCGGACGTCGTCGCGGTAGCGACGACGGACGCCGAGACGAGCACGTGACACCAGTGCCACCCTGTCTTAGCGTAACGCGAGTCGAGGCGGACGTCGTCGCGGTAGCGATAACGGACGCCGAGACGAGCACGTGACACCAGTTCCACCCTGTCTTAGCGTAATGTGAGTCGAGGCGGACGTCGTCGCGGTAGCGATGACGGACGCCGAGACGAGCACGTGACACCATTGCCACCCTGTCTTAGCGTAACGCGAGTCGAGGCGGATGTCGTCGCGGTAGCGACGACGGACGTCGAGACGAGCACGTGACACCAGTGCCACCCTATCTTAGCGTAACGCGAGTCGAGGCGGACGTCGTCGCGGTACCGACGACGGACGCCGAGACGAGCACGTGACACCAGTGCCACCCTGTCTTAGTGTAACGCGAGTCGAGGCGGACGTCGTCGCGGTAGCGATGACGGACACCGAGACGAGCATGTGACACCATTGCCTCCCTGTTTTAGCGTAACGCGAGTCGAGGCGAACGTCGTCGCGGTAGCGACGACGGACGCCGAGACGAGCACGTGACACCAGTGCCTCCCTGTCTTAGCGTAACACGAGTTGAAGCGGACGTCGTCACGGTAGCGACGACGGACGCCGAGACGAGCACGTGACACCAGTGCCACCCTGTCTTAGCGTAACGCGAGTCGAGGTGGACATTGTCGCGGTAGCGACGACGGACGCCGAGACGAGCACGTGACACCAGTGCCACCCTGTCTTAGCGTAACGCGAGTAGAGGCGGACGTCGTCGTCGTAGCGACGACGGACGCCGAGGCAAGCACGTGACACCAGTGCCACACTGTCTTAGCGTAACGCGAGTCGAGGCGGACGTCGTCGCTGTAGCGACAACGGACGCCGAGACGAGCACGTGACACCAGTGCCACCCTGTCTTAGCGTAACGCGAGTCGAGGTGGACATTGTCGCGGTAGCGACGACGGACGCCGAGACGAGCACGTGACACCAGTGCCACCCTGTCTTAGCGTAACGCGAGTAGAGGCGGACGTCGTCGTGGTAGCGACGACGGACGCCGAGGCAAGCACGTGACACCAGTGCCACCCTGTCTTAGCGTAACGCGAGTCGAGGCGGACGTCGTCGCGGTAGCGATAACGGACGCCGAGACGAGCACGTGACACCAGTTCCACCCTGTCTTAGCGTAATGTGAGTCGAGGCGGACGTCGTCGCGGTAGCGACGACGGACGCCGAGACGAGCACGTGACACCATTGCCACCCTGTCTTAGCGTAACGCGAGTCGAGGCGGACGTCGTCGCGGTAGCGACGACGGACGCCGAGACGAGCACGTGACACCATTGCCACCCTGTCTTAGCGTAACGTGAGTCGAGGCGGAAGTCGTCGCGGTAGCGACGACGGACGCCGAGACTAGCACGTGACACGAGTTCCACCCTATCTTAGCGTAACGTGAGTCGAGGCGGACTTCGTCGCGGTAGCGACGACGGACACCGAGACGAGCACGTGACACCATTGCCACCCTGTCTTAGCGTAACGCGAGTCGAGGCGGACGTCGTCGCTACGAGGACGTGACACCATTGCCACCCTGTCTTAGCGTAACGCGAGTCGAGGCGGACGTCGTCGCGGTAGCGACGACGGACGCCGAGACGAGCACGTGACACCAGTGCCACCCTGTCTTAGCGTAACGCGAGTCGAGGCGGAAGTCGTCGCGGTAGCGACGACGGACGCCGAGACTAGCACGTGACACCATTGCCTCCCTGTCTTAGCGTAACGCGAGTCGAGGTGGACGTCGTCGCGGTACGACGATGGATGTCGAGACGAGCACGTGACACCAGTGCCACCCTGTCTTAGCGTAACGCGAGTCGAGGCGGACGTCGTCGCGGTAGCGACGACGGACGCCGAGACGAGCACATGACACCATTGCCTCCCTGTCTTAGCATAACGCGAGTCGAGGCGGACGTCGTCGCGGTAGCGACGACGGACGCCGAGACGAGCACGTGACACCATTGCCTCCCTGTCTTAGCGTAACGCGGGTCGAGGTAGACGTCGTCGCGGTACCGACGACGGACGCCGAGATGAGCACGTGACACCATTGCCTCCCTGTCTTAGCGTAACGCGAGTCGAGGCGAACATCGTCGCGGTAGCGACGACAGACGCCGAGACGAGCACGTGACACCATTGCCTCCCTGTCTAAGCGTAACGCGAGTCGAGGCGGACGTCGTCGCGGTAGCGACGACGGACGACGAGACGAGCACGTGACACCAGTTCCACCCTGTCTTAGCGTAACGCGAGTCGAGGCGGATGTCGTCGCGGTAGCGACGACGGACGCCGAGACGAGCATGTGACACCAGTTCCACCCTGTCTTAGAGTAACGCGAGTCGAGGCGGACTTCGTCGCGGTAGCGACGACGGACACCGAGACGAGCACGTGACACCTGTGCCACCCTGTCTTAGCGTAACGTGAGTCGAGGCGGACGTTGTCACGGTAGCGCCGACGGACGCCGAGACGAGCACTTGACAACAGTGCCACCCTGTCTTAGCATAACGCTAGTCGAGGCGGACATCGTCATGGTAGCGACGACGGACGCTGAGACGAGCACGTGACACCAGTGGCTCCCTATCTTAGCGTAATGCGAGTCGAGGCGGACGTCGTCGCGGTAGCGACGACGGACGCCGAGACGAGCACGTGACACCAGTGCCACCCTGTCTTAGCGTAACGCGAGTCGAGGCGGACGTCGTCGCGGTAGCGATAACGGACGCCGAGACAAGCACGTGACACCAGTTCCACCCTGTCTTAGCGTAATGTGAGTCGAGGCGGACGTCGTCACGGTAGCGATGACGGACGCCGAGACGAGCACGTGACACCATTGCCACCCTGTCTTAGCGTAACGCGAGTCGAGGCGGATGTCGTCGCGGTAGCGACGACGGACGTCGAGACGAGCACGTGACACCAGTGCCACCCTATCTTAGCGTAACGCGAGTCGAGGCGGACGTCGTCGCGGTACCGACGACGGACGCCGAGACGAGCACGTGACACCAGTGCCACCCTGTCTTAGTGTAACGCGAGTCGAGGCGGACGTCGTCGCGGTAGCGATGACGGACACCGAGACGAGCATGTGACACCATTGCCTCCCTGTTTTAGCGTAACGCGAGTCGAGGCGAACGTCGTCGCGGTAGCGACGACGGACGCCGAGACGAGCACGTGACACCAGTGCCTCCCTGTCTTAGCGTAACGCGAGTTGAGGCGGACGTCGTCACGGTAGCGACGACAGACGCCGAGACGAGCACGTGACACCAGTGCCACCCTGTCTTAGCGTAACGCGAGTCGAGGTGGACATTGTCGCGGTAGCGACGACGGACGCCGAGATGAGCACGTGACACCAGTGCCACCCTGTCTTAGCGTAACGCGAGTAGAGGCGGACGTCGTCGTGGTAGCGACGACGGACGCCGAGGCAAGCACGTGACACCAGTGCCACCCTGTCTTAGCGTAACGCGAGTCGAGGCGGACGTCGTCGCGGTAGCGACGACGGATGCCGAGACGAGCACGTGACACCATTGCCTCCCTGTCTTAGCGTAACGCGAGTCCAGACAGACGTCGTCGCGGTAGCGACGACGGACGCCGAGGCGAGCACGTGACACCATTGCCTCCCTGTCTTAGCGTAACGCGAGTCGAGGCGAACATCGTTGCGGTAGCGACGACAGACGCCGAGACGAGCACGTGACACCATTGCCTCCCTGTCTTAGCGTAACGCGAGTCGAGGCGGACGTCGTCGCGGTAGCGACGACGGACGACGAGACGAGCACGTGACACGAGTTCCACCCTGTCTTAGCGTAACGTGAGTCGAGGCGGACTTCGTCGCGGTAGCGACGACGGACACCGAGACGAGCACGTGACACCATTGCCACCCTGTCTTAGCGTAACGTGAGTCGAGGCGGACGTTGTCACGGTAGCGCTGACGGACGCCGAGACGAGCACTTGACAACAGTGCCACCCTGTCTTAGCATAACGCTAGTCGAGGCGGACATCGTCATGGTAGCGACGACGGACGCTGAGACGAGCACGTGACACCAGTGGCTCCCTATCTTAGCGTAATGCGAGTCGAGGCGGACGTCGTCGCGGTAGCGACGACGGACGCCGAGACGAGCACGTGACACCAGTGCCACCCTGTCTTAGCGTAACGCGAGTCGAGGCGGACGTCGTCGCGGTAGCGATAACGGACGCCGAGACGAGCACGTGACACCAGTTCCACCCTGTCTTAGCGTAATGTGAGTCGAGGCGGACGTCGTCGCGGTAGCGATGACGGACGCCGAGACGAGCACGTGACACCATTGCCACCCTGTCTTAGCGTAACGCGAGTCGAGGCGGATGTCGTCGCGGTAGCGACGACGGACGTCGAGACGAGCACGTGACACCAGTGCCACCCTATCTTAGCGTAACGCGAGTCGAGGCGGACGTCGTCGCGGTACCGACGACGGACGCCGAGACGAGCACGTGACAACAGTGCCACCCTGTCTTAGTGTAACGCGAGTCAAGGTGGACGTCGTCGCGGTAGCGATGACGGACACCGAGACGAGCATGTGACACCATTGCCTCCCTGTTTTAGCGTAACGCGAGTCGAGGCGAACGTCGTCGCGGTAGCGACGACGGACGCCGAGACGAGCACATGACACCAGTGCCTCCCTGTCTTAGCGTAACGCGAGTTGAGGCGGACGTCGTCACGGTAGCGACGACGGACGCCGAGACGAGCACGTGACACCAGTGCCACCCTGTCTTACCGTAACGCGAGTCGAGGTGGACATTGTCGCGGTAGCGACGACGGACGCCGAGATGAGCACGTGACACCAGTGCCACCCTGTCTTAGCGTAACGCGAGTAGAGGCGGACGTCGTCGTGGTAGCGACGACGGACGCCGAGGCAAGCACGTGACACCAGTGCCACCCTGTCATAGCGTAACGCGAGTCGAGGCGGACGTCGTCGCGGTAGCGACGACGGATGCCGAGACGAGCACGTGACACCATTGCCTCCCTGTCTTAGCGTAACGCGAGTCCAGACAGACGTCGTCGCGGTAGCGACGACGGACGCCGAGGCGAGCACGTGACACCATTGCCTCCCTGTCTTAGCGTAACGCGAGTCGAGGCGAACATCGTTGCGGTAGCAACGACAGACGCCGAGACGAGCACGTGACACCATTGCCTCCCTGTCTTAGCGTAACGCGAGTCGAGGCGGACGTCGTCGCGGTAGCGACGACGGACGACGAGACGAGCACGTGACACGAGTTCCACCCTGTCTTAGCGTAACGTGAGTCGAGGCGGACTTCGTCGCGGTAGCGACGACGGACACCGAGACGAGCACGTGACACCATTGCCACCCTGTCTTAGCGTAACGTGAGTCGAGGCGGACGTTGTCACGGTAGCGCCGACGGACGCCGAGACGAGCACTTGACAACAGTGCCACCCTGTCTTAGCATAACGCTAGTCGAGGCGGACATCGTCATGGTAGCGACGACGGACGCTGAGACGAGCACGTGACACCAGTGGCTCCCTATCTTAGCGTAATGCGAGTCGAGGCGGACGTCGTCGCGGTAGCGACGACGGACGCCGAGACGAGCACGTGACAGCAGTGCCACCCTGTCTTAGCGTAACGCGAGTCGAGGCGGACGTCGTCGCGGTAGCGATAACGGACGCCGAGACGAGCACGTGACACCAGTTCCACCCTGTCTTAGCGTAATGTGAGTCGAGGCGGACGTCGTCGCGGTAGCGATGACGGACGCCGAGACGAGCACGTGACACCATTGCCACCCTGTCTTAGCGTAACGCGAGTCGAGGCGGATGTCGTCGCGGTAGCGACGACGGACGTCGAGACGAGCACGTGACACCAGTGCCACCCTATCTTAGCGTAACGCGAGTCGAGGCGGACGTCGTCGCGGTACCGACGACGGACGCCGAGACGAGCACGTGACACCAGTGCCACCCTGTCTTAGTGTAACGCGAGTCGAGGTGGACGTCGTCGCGGTAGCGATGACGGACACCGAGACGAGCATGTGACACCATTGCCTCCCTGTTTTAGCGTAACGCGAGTCGAGGCGAACGTCGTCGCGGTAGCGACGACGGACGCCGAGACGAGCACGTGACACCAGTGCCTCCCTGTCTTAGCGTAACGCGAGTTGAGGCGGACGTCGTCACGGTAGCGACGACGGACGCCGAGACGAGCACGTGACACCAGTGCCACCCTGTCTTACCGTAACGCGAGTCGAGGTGGACATTGTCGCGGTAGCGACGACGGACGCCGAGATGAGCACGTGACACCAGTGCCACCCTGTCTTAGCGTAACGCGAGTAGAGGCGGACGTCGTCGTGGTAGCGACGACGGACGCCGAGGCAAGCACGTGACACCAGTGCCACCCTGTCATAGCGTAACGCGAGTCGAGGCGGACGTCGTCGCGGTAGCGACGACGGATGCCGAGACGAGCACGTGACACCATTGCCTCCCTGTCTTAGCGTAACGCGAGTCCAGACAGACGTCGTCGCGGTAGCGACGACGGACGCCGAGGCGAGCACGTGACACCATTGCCACCCTGTCATAGCGTAACGCGAGTCGAGGCGAACATCGTTGCGGTAGCGACGACAGACGCCGAGACGAGCACGTGACACCATTGCCTCCCTGTCTTAGCGTAACGCGAGTCGAGGCGAACATCGTTGCGGTAGCGACGACAGACGCCGAGACGAGCACGTGACACCATTGCCTCCCTGTCTTAGCGTAACGCGAGTCGAGGCGGACGTCGTCGCGGTAGCGACGACGGACGACGAGACGAGCACGTGACACGAGTTCCACCCTGTCTTAGCGTAACGTGAGTCGAGGCGGACTTCGTCGCGGTAGCGACGACGGACACCGAGACGAGCACGTGACACCATTGCCACCCTGTCTTAGCGTAACGTGAGTCGAGGCGGACGTTGTCACGGTAGCGCCGACGGACGCCGAGACGAGCACTTGACAACAGTGCCACCCTGTCTTAGCATAACGCTAGTCGAGGCGGACATCGTCATGGTAGCGACGACGGACGCTGAGACGAGCACGTGACACCAGTGGCTCCCTATCTTAGCGTAATGCGAGTCGAGGCGGACGTCGTCGCGGTAGCGACGACGGACGCCGAGACGAGCACGTGACACCAGTGCCACCCTGTCTTAGCGTAACGCGAGTCGAGGCGGACGTCGTCGCGGTAGCGATAACGGACGCCGAGACGAGCACGTGACACCAGTTCCACCCTGTCTTAGCGTAATGTGAGTCGAGGCGGACGTCGTCGCGGTAGCGATGACGGACGCCGAGACGAGCACGTGACACCATTGCCACCCTGTCTTAGCGTAACGCGAGTCGAGGCGGATGTCGTCGCGGTAGCGACGACGGACGTCGAGACGAGCACGTGACACCAGTGCCACCCTATCTTAGCGTAACGCGAGTCGAGGCGGACGTCGTCGCGGTACCGACGACGGACGCCGAGACGAGCACGTGACACCAGTGCCACCCTGTCTTAGTGTAACGCGAGTCGAGGTGGACGTCGTCGCGGTAGCGATGACGGACACCGAGACGAGCATGTGACACCATTGCCTCCCTGTTTTAGCGTAACGCGAGTCGAGGCGAACGTCGTCGCGGTAGCGACGACGGACGCCGAGACGAGCACGTGACACCAGTGCCTCCCTGTCTTAGCGTAACGCGAGTTGAGGCGGACGTCGTCACGGTAGCGACGACGGACGCCGAGACGAGCACGTGACACCAGTGCCACCCTGTCTTACCGTAACGCGAGTCGAGGTGGACATTGTCGCGGTAGCGACGACGGACGCCGAGATGAGCACGTGACACCAGTGCCACCCTGTCTTAGCGTAACGCGAGTAGAGGCGGACGTCGTCGTGGTAGCGACGACGGACGCCGAGGCAAGCACGTGACACCAGTGCCACCCTGTCATAGCGTAACGCGAGTCGAGGCGGACGTCGTCGCGGTAGCGACGACGGATGCCGAGACGAGCACGTGACACCATTGCCTCCCTGTCTTAGCGTAACGCGAGTCCAGACAGACGTCGTCGCGGTAGCGACGACGGACGCCGAGGCGAGCACGTGACACCATTGCCTCCCTGTCTTAGCGTAACGCGAGTCGAGGCGAACATCGTTGCGGTAGCGACGACAGACGCCGAGACGAGCACGTGACACCATTGCCTCCCTGTCTTAGCGTAACGCGAGTCGAGGCGGACGTCGTCGCGGTAGCGACGACGGACGACGAGACGAGCACGTGACACGAGTTCCACCCTGTCTTAGCGTAACGTGAGTCGAGGCGGACTTCGTCGCGGTAGCGACGACGGACACCGAGACGAGCACGTGACACCATTGCCACCCTGTCTTAGCGTAACGTGAGTCGAGGCGGACGTTGTCACGGTAGCGCCGACGGACGCCGAGACGAGCACTTGACAACAGTGCCACCCTGTCTTAGCATAACGCTAGTCGAGGCGGACATCGTCATGGTAGCGACGACGGACGCTGAGACGAGCACGTGACACCAGTGGCTCCCTATCTTAGCGTAATGCGAGTCGAGGCGGACGTCGTCGCGGTAGCGACGACGGACGCCGAGACGAGCACGTGACACCAGTGCCACCCTGTCTTAGCGTAACGCGAGTCGAGGCGGACGTCGTCGCGGTAGCGATAACGGACGCCGAGACGAGCACGTGACACCAGTTCCACCCTGTCTTAGCGTAATGTGAGTCGAGGCGGACGTCGTCGCGGTAGCGATGACGGACGCCGAGACGAGCACGTGACACCATTGCCACCCTGTCTTAGCGTAACGCGAGTCGAGGCGGATGTCGTCGCGGTAGCGACGACGGACGTCGAGACGAGCACGTGACACCAGTGCCACCCTATCTTAGCGTAACGCGAGTCGAGGCGGACGTCGTCGCGGTACCGACGACGGACGCCGAGACGAGCACGTGACACCAGTGCCACCCTGTCTTAGTGTAACGCGAGTCGAGGTGGACGTCGTCGCGGTAGCGATGACGGACACCGAGACGAGCATGTGACACCATTGCCTCCCTGTTTTAGCGTAACGCGAGTCGAGGCGAACGTCGTCGCGGTAGCGACGACGGACGCCGAGACGAGCACGTGACACCAGTGCCTCCCTGTCTTAGCGTAACGCGAGTTGAGGCGGACGTCGTCACGGTAGCGACGACGGACGCCGAGACGAGCACGTGACACCAGTGCCACCCTGTCTTACCGTAACGCGAGTCGAGGTGGACATTGTCGCGGTAGCGACGACGGACGCCGAGATGAGCACGTGACACCAGTGCCACCCTGTCTTAGCGTAACGCGAGTAGAGGCGGACGTCGTCGTGGTAGCGACGACGGACGCCGAGGCAAGCACGTGACACCAGTGCCACCCTGTCATAGCGTAACGCGAGTCGAGGCGGACGTCGTCGCGGTAGCGACGACGGATGCCGAGACGAGCACGTGACACCATTGCCTCCCTGTCTTAGCGTAACGCGAGTCCAGACAGACGTCGTCGCGGTAGCGACGACGGACGCCGAGGCGAGCACGTGACACCATTGCCTCCCTGTCTTAGCGTAACGCGAGTCGAGGCGAACATCGTTGCGGTAGCGACGACAGACGCCGAGACGAGCACGTGACACCATTGCCTCCCTGTCTTAGCGTAACGCGAGTCGAGGCGGACGTCGTCGCGGTAGCGACGACGGACGACGAGACGAGCACGTGACACGAGTTCCACCCTGTCTTAGCGTAACGTGAGTCGAGGCGGACTTCGTCGCGGTAGCGACGACGGACACCGAGACGAGCACGTGACACCATTGCCACCCTGTCTTAGCGTAACGTGAGTCGAGGCGGACGTTGTCACGGTAGCGCCGACGGACGCCGAGACGAGCACTTGACAACAGTGCCACCCTGTCTTAGCATAACGCTAGTCGAGGCGGACATCGTCATGGTAGCGACGACGGACGCTGAGACGAGCACGTGACACCAGTGGCTCCCTATCTTAGCGTAATGCGAGTCGAGGCGGACGTCGTCGCGGTAGCGATGACGGACGCCGAGACGAGCACGTGACACCAGTGCCACCCTGTCTTAGCGTAACGCGAGTCGAGGCGGACGTCGTCGCGGTAGCGATAACGGACGCCGAGACGAGCACGTGACACCAGTTCCACCCTGTCTTAGCGTAATGTGAGTCGAGGCGGACGTCGTCGCGGTAGCGATGACGGACGCCGAGACGAGCACGTGACACCATTGCCACCCTGTCTTAGCGTAACGCGAGTCGAGGCGGATGTCGTCGCGGTAGCGACGACGGACGTCGAGACGAGCACGTGACACCAGTGCCACCCTATCTTAGCGTAACGCGAGTCGAGGCGGACGTCGTCGCGGTACCGACGACGGACGCCGAGACGAGCACGTGACACCAGTGCCACCCTGTCTTAGTGTAACGCGAGTCGAGGTGGACGTCGTCGCGGTAGCGATGACGGACACCGAGACGAGCATGTGACACCATTGCCTCCCTGTTTTAGCGTAACGCGAGTCGAGGCGAACGTCGTCGCGGTAGCGACGACGGACGCCGAGACGAGCACGTGACACCAGTGCCTCCCTGTCTTAGCGTAACGCGAGTTGAGGCGGACGTCGTCACGGTAGCGACGACGGACGCCGAGACGAGCACGTGACACCAGTGCCACCCTGTCTTACCGTAACGCGAGTCGAGGTGGACATTGTCGCGGTAGCGACGACGGACGCCGAGATGAGCACGTGACACCAGTGCCACCCTGTCTTAGCGTAACGCGAGTAGAGGCGGACGTCGTCGTGGTAGCGACGACGGACGCCGAGGCAAGCACGTGACACCAGTGCCACCCTGTCATAGCGTAACGCGAGTCGAGGCGGACGTCGTCGCGGTAGCGACGACGGATGCCGAGACGAGCACGTGACACCATTGCCTCCCTGTCTTAGCGTAACGCGAGTCCAGACAGACGTCGTCGCGGTAGCGACGACGGACGCCGAGGCGAGCACGTGACACCATTGCCTCCCTGTCTTAGCGTAACGCGAGTCGAGGCGAACATCGTTGCGGTAGCGACGACAGACGCCGAGACGAGCACGTGACACCATTGCCTCCCTGTCTTAGCGTAACGCGAGTCGAGGCGGACTTCGTCGCGGTAGCGACGACGGACACCGAGACGAGCACGTGACACCATTGCCACCCTGTCTTGCGTAACGCGAGTCGAGGCGGACGTAGTCGCTACGAGGACGTGACACCATTGCCACCCTGTCTTAGCGTAACGCGAGTCGAGGCGGACGTCGTCGCGGTAGCGACGACGGACGCCGAGACGAGCACGTGACACCAGTGCCACCCTGTCTTAGCGTAACGCGAGTCGAGGTGGAGGTCGTCGCGGTAGCGACGACGGACGCCGAGACTAGCACGTGAAACCATTGCCTCCCTGTCTTAGCGTAACGCGAGTCGAGGTGGACGTCGTCGCGGTACAACGACGGATGTCGAGACGAGCACGTGACACGAGTGCCACCCTGTCTTAGCGTAACGCGAGTCGAGGCGGACGTCGTCGCGGTAGCGACGACGGACGCCGAGACGAGCACATGACACCATTGCCTTCCTGTCTTAGCATAACGCGAGTCGAGGCGGACGTCGTCGCGGTAGCGACGACGGACGCCGAGACGAGCACGTGACACCATAGCCTCCCTGTCTTAGCGTAACGCGAGTCGAGGCGGACGTCGTCGCGGTAGCGACGACGGATGCCGAGACGAGCACGTGACAGCA
Organism: Triticum timopheevii; assembly: GCA_963921465.1. Taxonomy (NCBI): domain Eukaryota; kingdom Viridiplantae; phylum Streptophyta; class Magnoliopsida; order Poales; family Poaceae; genus Triticum; species Triticum timopheevii. The sequence continues at coordinate 1,478,100 of CAWUFU020000003.1, forward strand.
TTGCCACCCTGTCTTAGCGTAACGCGAGTCGAGGCGGAAGTCGTCGCAGTAGCGACGACGGACGCCGAGACGAGCACGTGACAGCATTGCCACCCTGTCTTAGCGTAAGCGAGTCGAGGCGGAAGTCGTCGCGGTGGCGACGACGGACGCCGAGATGAGCATGTGACACCAGTGCCACCCTGTCTTAGCGTAACGTGAGTCGAGGCGGACGTCGTCGCGGTAGCGACGACGGACGCCGAGACGAGCACGTGACACCATTGCCTCCCTGTCTTAGCGTAACGCGAGTCGAGGCGGACGTCGTCGCGGTAGCGACGACGAACGCCGAGACGAGCACGTGACACCATTGCCTCCCTGTCTTAGCGTAACGCGAGTCGAGGCGGACGTCGTCGCGGTAGCGACTACGGACGCCGAGACGAGCACGTGACACCATTGCCACCCTATCTTGGCGTAACGCGAGTCGAGGCGGACGTCGTCACGGTAGCGACTACGGACGCCGAGACGAGCACGTGACACCAGTGCCACCCTGTCTTAGCGTAACGCGAGTCGAGGCGGACGTCATCGCGGTAGCGACGACGGACCCCGAGACGACCACGTGACACCAGTGCCACCCTCTCTTAGCGTAACGCGAGTCGAGGCGGACGTCGTCGCGGTAGCGACGACGGACGCCGAGACAAGCACGTGACACCAGTGCCACCCTGTCTTAGCATAACGCTAGTTAAGGCGGACGTCGTCATGGTAGCGACGACGGACGCCGAGACGAGCTCGTGACACCAGTGCCTCCCTGTCTTAGCGTAATGCGAGTCGAGGCGGACGTCGTCGCTGTAGCGACAACGGACGCCGAGACGAGCACGTGACACCAGTGCCACCCAGTCTTAGCGTAACGCGAGTCGAGGCGGACATCGTCCTGGTAGCGACGACGAACACCGAGACGAGCACGTGACAGCAATGCCACCCAGTCTTAGCGTAACGCGAGTCAAGGCGGACGTCGTCGCGGTAGCGAGGACGAACGCCGAGACGAGCACGTGACACCAGTTCCACCCTGTCTTAGCGTAACGCGAGTCGAGGCGGACGTCGTCGCGGTAGCGACGACGGACGCCGAGACGAGCACGTGACACCATTGCCTCCCTGTCTTACCGTAACGCGAGTCCAGACAGACGTTGTCGCGGTAGCGACGACGGACGCCGAGACGAGCACGTGACACCATAGCCTCCCTGTCTTAGCGTAACGCGAGTCGAGGCGGACGTCGTCGCGGTAGCGACGACGGATGCCGAGACGAGCACGTGACAGCATTGCCACCCTGTCTTAGCGTAACGCGAGTCGAGGCGGAAGTCGTCGCAGTAGCGACAACGGACGCCGAGACGAGCACGTGACAGCATTGCCACCCTGTCTTAGCGTAAGCGAGTCGAGGCGGAAGTCGTCGCGGTAGCGACGACGGACGCCGAGACGAGCATGTGACACCAGTGCCACCCTGTCTTAGCGTAACGCGAGTCGAGGCGGACGTCGTCGCGGTAGCGACGACGGACGCCGAGACGAGCACGTGACACCATTGCCTCCCTATCTTAGCGTAACGCGAGTCGAGGCGGACGTCGTCGCGGTAGCGACGACGAACGCCGAGACGAGCACGTGACACCATTGCCTCCCTGTCTTAGCGTAACGCGAGTCGAGGCGGACGTCGTCGCGGTAGCGACTACGGACGCCGAGACGAGCACGTGACACCATTGCCACCCTATCTTGGCGTAACGCGAGTCGAGGCGGACGTCGTCACGGTAGCGACTACGGACGCCGAGACGAGCACGTGACACCAGTGCCACCCTGTCTTAGCGTAACGCGAGTCGAGGCGGACGTCATCGCGGTAGCGATGACGGACCCCGAGACGACCACGTGACACCAGTGCCACCCTGACTTAGCGTAACGCGAGTCGAGGCGGACGTCGTCGCGGTAGCGACGACGGACGCCGAGACAAGCACGTGACACCAGTGCCACCCTGTCTTAGCATAACGCTAGTTAAGGCGGACGTCGTCATGGTAGCGACGACGGACGCCGAGACGAGCTCGTGACACCAGTGCCTCCCTGTCTTAGCGTAATGCGAGTCGAGGCGGACGTCGTCACTGTAGCAACAACGGACGCCGAGACGAGCACGTGACACCAGTGCCACCCAGTCTTAGCGTAACGCGAGTCGAGGCGGACATCGTCCCGGTAGCGACGACGAACACCGAGACGAGCACGTGACCGCACTGCCACCCAGTCTTAGCGTAACGCGAGTCAAGGCGGACGTCGTCGCGGTAGCGAGGACGGACGCCGAGACGAGCACATGACACCAGTGCCACCCTGTCTTAGCGTAACGCGAGTCGAGGCGGACGTCGTCGCGGTAGCGACGACGGACGCCGAGACAAGCACATGACACCATTGCCTCCCTGTCTTAGCATAACGCGAGTCGAGGCGGACGTCGTCGCGGTAGCGACGACGGACGCCGAGACGAGCACGTGACACGAGTTCCACCCTGTCTTAGCGTAACGTGAGTCGAGGCGGACTTCGTCGCGGTAGCGACGACGGACACCGAGACGAGCACGTGACACCATTGCCACCCTGTCTTAGCGTAACGTGAGTCGAGGCGGACGTTGTCACGGTAGCGCCGACGGACGCCGAGACGAGCACTTGACAACAGTGCCACCCTGTCTTAGCATAACGCTAGTCGAGGCGGACATCGTCATGGTAGCGACGACGGACGCTGAGACGAGCACGTGACACCAGTGGCTCCCTATCTTAGCGTAATGCGAGTCGAGGCGGACGTCGTCGCGGTAGCGATGACGGACGCCGAGACGAGCACGTGACACCAGTGCCACCCTGTCTTAGCGTAACGCGAGTCGAGGCGGACGTCGTCGCGGTAGCGATAACGGACGCCGAGACGAGCACGTGACACCAGTTCCACCCTGTCTTAGCGTAATGTGAGTCGAGGCGGACGTCGTCGCGGTAGCGATGACGGACGCCGAGACGAGCACGTGACACCATTGCCACCCTGTCTTAGCGTAACGCGAGTCGAGGCGGATGTCGTCGCGGTAGCGACGACGGACGTCGAGACGAGCACGTGACACCAGTGCCACCCTATCTTAGCGTAACGCGAGTCGAGGCGGACGTCGTCGCGGTACCGACGACGGACGCCGAGACGAGCACGTGACACCAGTGCCACCCTGTCTTAGTGTAACGCGAGTCGAGGTGGACGTCGTCGCGGTAGCGATGACGGACACCGAGACGAGCATGTGACACCATTGCCTCCCTGTTTTAGCGTAACGCGAGTCGAGGCGAACGTCGTCGCGGTAGCGACGACGGACGCCGAGACGAGCACGTGACACCAGTGCCTCCCTGTCTTAGCGTAACGCGAGTTGAGGCGGACGTCGTCACGGTAGCGACGACGGACGCCGAGACGAGCACGTGACACCAGTGCCACCCTGTCTTACCGTAACGCGAGTCGAGGTGGACATTGTCGCGGTAGCGACGACGGACGCCGAGATGAGCACGTGACACCAGTGCCACCCTGTCTTAGCGTAACGCGAGTAGAGGCGGACGTCGTCCTGGTAGCGACGACGGACGCCGAGGCAAGCACGTGACACCAGTGCCACCCTGTCATAGCGTAACGCGAGTCGAGGCGGACGTCGTCGCGGTAGCGACGACGGATGCCGAGACGAGCACGTGACACCATTGCCTCCCTGTCTTAGCGTAACGCGAGTCCAGACAGACGTCGTCGCGGTAGCGACGACGGACGCCGAGGCGAGCACGTGACACCATTGCCTCCCTGTCTTAGCGTAACGCGAGTCGAGGCGAACATCGTTGCGGTAGCGACGACAGACGCCGAGACGAGCACGTGACACCATTGCCTCCCTGTCTTAGCGTAACGCGAGTCGAGGCGGACGTCGTCGCGGTAGCGACGACGGACGACGAGACGAGCACGTGACACGAGTTCCACCCTGTCTTAGCGTAACGTGAGTCGAGGCGGACTTCGTCGCGGTAGCGACGACGGACACCGAGACGAGCACGTGACACCATTGCCACCCTGTCTTGCGTAACGCGAGTCGAGGCGGACGTAGTCGCTACGAGGACGTGACACCATTGCCACCCTGTCTTAGCGTAACGCGAGTCGAGGCGGACGTCGTCGCGGTAGCGACGACGGACGCCGAGACGAGCACGTGACACCAGTGCCACCCTGTCTTAGCGTAACGCGAGTCGAGGTGGAGGTCGTCGCGGTAGCGACGACGGACGCCGAGACTAGCACGTGAAACCATTGCCTCCCTGTCTTAGCGTAACGCGAGTCGAGGTGGACGTCGTCGCGGTACAACGACGGATGTCGAGACGAGCACGTGACACGAGTGCCACCCTGTCTTAGCGTAACGCGAGTCGAGGCGGACGTCGTCGCGGTAGCGACGACGGACGCCGAGACGAGCACATGACACCATTGCCTTCCTGTCTTAGCATAACGCGAGTCGAGGCGGACGTCGTCGCGGTAGCGACGACGGACGCCGAGACGAGCACGTGACACCATAGCCTCCCTGTCTTAGCGTAACGCGAGTCGAGGCGGACGTCGTCGCGGTAGCGACGACGGATGCCGAGACGAGCACGTGACAGCATTGCCACCCTGTCTTAGCGTAACGCGAGTCGAGGCGGAAGTCGTCGCAGTAGCGACGACGGACGCCGAGACGAGCACGTGACAGCATTGCCACCCTGTCTTAGCGTAAGCGAGTCGAGGCGGAAGTCGTCGCGGTGGCGACGACGGACGCCGAGATGAGCATGTGACACCAGTGCCACCCTGTCTTAGCGTAACGCGAGTCGAGGCGGACGTCGTCGCGGTAGCGACGACGGACGCCGAGACGAGCACGTGACACCATTGCCTCCCTGTCTTAGCGTAACGCGAGTCGAGGCGGACGTCGTCGCGGTAGCGACGACGAACGCCGAGACGAGCACGTGACACCATTGCCTCCCTGTCTTAGCGTAACGCGAGTCGAGGCGGACGTCGTCGCGGTAGCGACTACGGACGCCGAGACGAGCACGTGACACCATTGCCACCCTATCTTGGCGTAACGCGAGTCGAGGCGGACGTCGTCACGGTAGCGACTACGGACGCCGAGACGAGCACGTGACACCAGTGCCACCCTGTCTTAGCGTAACGCGAGTCGAGGCGGACGTCATCGCGGTAGCGACGACGGACCCCGAGACGACCACGTGACACCAGTGCCACCCTCTCTTAGCGTAACGCGAGTCGAGGCGGACGTCGTCGCGGTAGCGACGACGGACGCCGAGACAAGCACGTGACACCAGTGCCACCCTGTCTTAGCATAACGCTAGTTAAGGCGGACGTCGTCATGGTAGCGACGACGGACGCCGAGACGAGCTCGTGACACCAGTGCCTCCCTGTCTTAGCGTAATGCGAGTCGAGGCGGACGTCGTCGCTGTAGCGACAACGGACGCCGAGACGAGCACGTGACACCAGTGCCACCCAGTCTTAGCGTAACGCGAGTCGAGGCGGACATCGTCCCGGTAGCGACGACGAACACCGAGACGAGCACGTGACAGCAATGCCACCCAGTCTTAGCGTAACGCGAGTCAAGGCGGACGTCGTCGCGGTAGCGAGGACGAACGCCGAGACGAGCACGTGACACCAGTTCCACCCTGTCTTAGCGTAACGCGAGTCGAGGCGGACGTCGTCGCGGTAGCGACGACGGACGCCGAGACGAGCACGTGACACCATTGCCTCCCTGTCTTACCGTAACGCGAGTCCAGACAGACGTTGTCGCGGTAGCGACGACGGACGCCGAGACGAGCACGTGACACCATAGCCTCCCTGTCTTAGCGTAACGCGAGTCGAGGCGGACGTCGTCGCGGTAGCGACGACGGATGCCGAGACGAGCACGTGACAGCATTGCCACCCTGTCTTAGCGTAACGCGAGTCGAGGCGGAAGTCGTCGCAGTAGCGACAACGGACGCCGAGACGAGCACGTGACAGCATTGCCACCCTGTCTTAGCGTAAGCGAGTCGAGGCGGAAGTCGTCGCGGTAGCGACGACGGACGCCGAGACGAGCATGTGACACCAGTGCCACCCTGTCTTAGCGTAACGCGAGTCGAGGCGGACGTCGTCGCGGTAGCGACGACGGACGCCGAGACGAGCACGTGACACCATTGCCTCCCTATCTTAGCGTAACGCGAGTCGAGGCGGACGTCGTCGCGGTAGCGACGACGAACGCCGAGACGAGCACGTGACACCATTGCCTCCCTGTCTTAGCGTAACGCGAGTCGAGGCGGACGTCGTCGCGGTAGCGACTACGGACGCCGAGACGAGCACGTGACACCATTGCCACCCTATCTTGGCGTAACGCGAGTCGAGGCGGACGTCGTCACGGTAGCGACTACGGACGCCGAGACGAGCACGTGACACCAGTGCCACCCTGTCTTAGCGTAACGCGAGTCGAGGCGGACGTCATCGCGGTAGCGATGACGGACCCCGAGACGACCACGTGACACCAGTGCCACCCTGACTTAGCGTAACGCGAGTCGAGGCGGACGTCGTCGCGGTAGCGACGACGGACGCCGAGACAAGCACGTGACACCAGTGCCACCCTGTCTTAGCATAACGCTAGTTAAGGCGGACGTCGTCATGGTAGCGACGACGGACGCCGAGACGAGCTCGTGACACCAGTGCCTCCCTGTCTTAGCGTAATGCGAGTCGAGGCGGACGTCGTCACTGTAGCAACAACGGACGCCGAGACGAGCACGTGACACCAGTGCCACCCAGTCTTAGCGTAACGCGAGTCGAGGCGGACATCGTCCCGGTAGCGACGACGAACACCGAGACGAGCACGTGACCGCACTGCCACCCAGTCTTAGCGTAACGCGAGTCAAGGCGGACGTCGTCGCGGTAGCGAGGACGGACGCCGAGACGAGCACATGACACCAGTGCCACCCTGTCTTAGCGTAACGCGAGTCGAGGCGGACGTCGTCGCGGTAGCGACGACGGACGCCGAGACAAGCACATGACACCATTGCCTCCCTGTCTTAGCATAACGCGAGTCGAGGCGGACGTCGTCGCGGTAGCGACGACGGACGCCGAGACGAGCACGTGACACCATTGCCTCCCTGTCTTAGCGTAACGCGAGTCGAGGCGGACGTCGTCGCGGTAGCGACGACGGATGCTGAGACGAGCACGTGACAGCATTGCCACCCTGTCTTAGCGTAACGCGAGTCGAGGCGGAAGTCGTCGCAGTAGCGACGACGGACGCCGAGACGAGCACGTGACAGCATTGCCACCCTGTCTTAGCGTAAGCGAGTCGAGGCGAAGTCGTCGCGGTGGCGACGACGGACGCCGAGACGATCATGTGACACCAGTGCCACCCTGTCTTAGCGTAACGCGAGTCGAGGCGGACGTCGTCGCGGTAGTGACGACGGACGCCGAGACGAGCACGTGACACCATTGCCTCCCTGTCTTAGCGTAACGCGAGTCGAGGCGGACGTCGTCGCGGTAGCGAAGACGAACGCCGAGACGAGCACGTGACACCATTGCCACCCTGTCTTGGCGTAACGCGAGTCGAGGCGGACGTCGTCACGGTAGCGACTACGGACGCCGAGACGAGCACGTGACACCAGTGCCACCCTGTCTTAGCGTAACGCGAGTCGAGGCGGACGTCATCGCGGTAGCGACGACGGACCCCGAGACGACCACGTGACACCAGTGCCACCCTCTCTTAGCGTAACGCGAGTCGAGGCGGACGTCATCGCGGTAGCGACGACGGACCCTGAGACGACCACGTGACACCAGTGCCACCCTGTCTTAGCGTAACGCGAGTCCAGGCGGACGTCGTCGCGGTAGCGACGATGGACGCCGAGACGAGCACGTGACACCAGTGCCACCCTGTCTTAGCATAACGCTAGTTAAGGCGGACGTCGTCATGGTAGCGACGACGGACGCCGAGACGAGCTCGTGACACCAGTGCCTCCCTGTCTTAGCGTAATGCGAGTCGAGGCGGACGTCGTCGCTGTAGCGACAACGGACGCCGAGACGAGCACGTGACACCAGTGCCACCCAGTCTTAGCGTAACGCGAGTCGAGGCGGATATCGTCCCGGTAGCGACGACGAACACCGAGACGAGCACGTGACAGCACTGCCACCCAGTCTTAGCGTAACGCGAGTCAAGGCGGACGTCGTCGCGGTAGCGAGGACAGACGCCGAGACGAGCACGTGACACCAGTGCCACCCTGTCTTAGCGTAACGCGAGTCGAGGCGGACGTCGTCGCGGTAGCGACGACGGACGCCGAGACGAGCACGTGACACCATTGCCTCCCTGTCTTAGCGTAACGCGAGTCGAGGCGGACGTCGTCGCGGTAGCGACGACGGACGCCGAGACGAGCACGTGACACCATTGCCTCCCTGTCTTAGCGTAACGCGAGTCGAGGCGGACGTCGTCGCGGTAGCGACGACGAATGCCGAGACGAGCACGTGACACCATTGCCTCCCTGTCTCAGCGTAACGCGAGTCGAGGCGGACGTCGTCGCGGTAGCGACTACGGACGCCGAGACGAGCACGTGACACCATTGCCACCCTGTCTTGGCGTAACGCGAGTCGAGGCGGACGTCGTCACGGTAGCGACTACGGACGCCGAGACGAGCACGTGACACCAGTGCCACCCTGTCTTAGCGTAACGCGAGTCGAGGCGGACGTCATCGCGGTAGCGACGACGGACCCCGAGACGACCACGTGACACCAGTGCCACCCTGTCTTAGCGTAACGCGAGTCGAGGCGGACGTCGTCGCGGTAGCGACGATGGACGCCGAGACAAGCACGTGACACCAGTGCCACCCTGTCTTAGCATAACGCTAGTTAAGGCGGACGTCGTCATGGTAGTGACGACGGACGCCGAGACGAGCTCGTGACACCAGTGCCTCCCTGTCTTAGCGTAATGCGAGTCGAGGCGGACGTCGTCGCTGTAGCGACAACGGACGCCGAGACGAGCACGTGACACCAGTGCCACCCAGTCTTAGCGTAACGCGAGTCGAGGCGGACATCGTCCCGGTAGCGACGACGAACACCGAGACGAGCACGTGACAGCACTGCCACCCAGTCTTAGCGTAACGCGAGTCAAGGCGGACGTCGTCGCGGTAGCGAGGACGGACGCCGAGACGAGCACGTGACACCAGTGCCACCCTGTCTTAGCGTAACGCGAGTCGAGGCGGACGTCGTCGCGGTAGCGACGACGGACGCCGAGACGAGCACATGACACCATTGCCTCCCTGTCTTAGCATAACGCGAGTCGAGGCCGACGTCGTCGCGGTAGCGACGACGGACGCCGAGACGAGCACGTGACACCATTGCCTCCCTGTCTTAGCGTAACGCGAGTCGAGGCGGACGTCGTCGCGGTAGCGACGACGGATGCTGAGACGAGCACGTGACAGCATTGCCACCCTGTCTTAGCGTAACGCGAGTCGAGGCGGAAGTCGTCGCAGTAGCGACGACGGACGCCGAGACGAGCACGTGACAGCATTGCCACCCTGTCTTAGCGTAAGCGAGTCGAGGCGGAAGTCGTCGCGGTGGCGACGACGGACGCCGAGACGAGCATGTGACACCAGTGCCACCCTGTCTTAGCGTAACGCGAGTCGAGGCGGACGTCGTCGCGGTAGCGACGACGGACGCCGAGACGAGCACGTGACACCATTGCCTCCCTGTCTTAGCGTAATGCGAGTCGAGGCGGACGTCGTCGCGGTAGCGACGACGAACGCCGAGACGAGCACGTGACACCATTGCCTCCCTGTCTTAGCGTAACGCGAGTCGAGGCGGACGTCGTCGCGGTAGCGACTATGGACGCCGAGACGAGCACGTGACACCATTGCCACCCTGTCTTGGCGTAACGCGAGTCGAGGCGGACGTCGTCACGGTAGCGACTACGGACGCTGAGACGAGCACGTGACACCAGTGCCACCCTGTCTTAGCGTAACGCGAGTCGAGGCGGACGTCATCGCGGTAGCGACGACGGACCCCGAGACGACCACGTGACACCAGTGCCACCCTGTCTTAGCGTAACGCGAGTCGAGGCGGACGTCGTCGCGGTAGCGACGATGGACGCCGAGACAAGCACGTGACACCAGTGCCACCCTGTCTTAGCATAACGCTAGTTAAGGCGGACGTCGTCATGGTAGCGACGACGGACGCCGAGACGAGCTCGTGACACCAGTGCCTCCATGTCTTAGCGTAATGCGAGTCGAGGCGGACGTCGTCGCTGTAGCGACAACGGACGCCGAGACGAGCACGTGACACCAGTGCCACCCAGTCTTAGCGTAACGCGAGTTGAGGCGGACATCGTCCCGGTAGCGACGACGAACACCGAGACGAGCACGTGACAGCACTGCCACCCAGTCTTAGCGTAACGCGAGTCAAGGCGGACGTCGTCGCGGTAGCGAGGACGGACGCCGAGACGAGCACGTGACACCAGTGCCACCCTGTCTTAGCGTAACGCGAGTCGAGGTGGACGTCGTCGCGGTAGCGACGACGGACGCCGAGACGAGCACGTGACACCATTGCCTCCCTGTCTTAGCGTAACGCGAGTCCAGACAGACGTCGTCGCGGTAGCGACGACGGACGCCGAGACGAGCACGTGACACCATTGCCTCCCTGTCTTAGCGTAATGCGAGTCGAGGCGGACGTCGTCGCGGTAGCGACGACGGATGCCGAGACGAGCACGTGACAGCATTGCCACCCTGTCTTAGCGTAACGCGAGTCGAGGCGGAAGTCGTCGCCGTAGCGACGACGGACGCCGAGACGAGCACGTGACAGCATTGCCACCCTGTCTTAGCGTAAGCGAGTCGAGGCGGAAGTCGTCGCGGTAGCGACGACGGACGCCGAGACGAGCATGTGACACCAGTGCCACCCTGTCTTAGCGTAACGCGAGTCGAGGCGGACGTCGTCGCGGTAGCGACGACGGACGCCGAGACGAGCACGTGACACCATTGCCTCCCTGTCTTAGCGTAACGCGAGTCGAGGCGGACGTCGTCGCGGTAGCGACGACGAACGCCGAGACGAGCACGTGACACCATTGCCTCCCTATCTTAGCGTAACGCGAGTCGAGGCGGACGTCGTCGCGGTAGCGACTACGGACGCCGAGACGAGCACGTGACACCATTGCCACCCTGTCTTGGCGTAACGCGAGTCGAGGCAGACGTCGTCACGGTAACGACTACGGACGCCGAGACGAGCACGTGACACCAGTGCCACCCTGTCTTAGCGTAACGCGAGTCGAGGCGGACGTCATCGCGGTAGCGACGACGGACCCCGAGACGACCACGTGACACCAGTGCCACCCTGTCTTAGCGTAACGCGAGTCGAGGCGGACGTCGTCGCGTTAGTGAGGACGGACGCCGAGACAAGCACGTGACACCAGTGCCACCCTGTCTTAGCATAACGCTAGTTAAGGCGGACGTCGTCATGGTAGCGACGACGGACGCCGAGACGAGCTCGTGACACCAGTGCCTCCCTGTCTTAGCGTAATGCGAGTCGAGGCAGACGTCGTCGCTGTAGCGACAACGGACGCCGAGACGAGCACGTGACACCAGTGCCACCCAGTCTTAGCGTAACGCGAGTCGAGGCGGACATCGTCCCGGTAGCGACGACGAACACCGAGACGAGCACGTGACAGCACTGCCACCCAATCTTAGCGTAACGCGAGTCAAGGCGGACGTCGTCGCGGTAGCGAGGACGGACGCCGAGACGAGCACGTGACACCAGTGCCACCCTGTCTTAGCGTAACGCGAGTCGAGGCGGACGTCGTCGCGGTAGCGACGACGGACGCCGAGACGAGCACATGACACCTTTGCCTCCCTGTCTTAGCATAACGCGAGTTGAGGCGGACGTCGTCGCGGTAGCGACGACGGACGCCGAGACGAGCACGTGTCACCATTGCCTCCCTGTCTTAGCGTAACGCGAGTCGAGGCAGACGTCGTCGCGGTAGCGACGACGGATGCTGAGATGAGCACGTGACAGCATTGCCACCCTGTCTTAGCATAACGCGAGTCGAGGCGGAAGTCGTCGCAGGAGCGACGACGGACGCCGAGACGAGCACGTGACAGCATTGCCACCCTGTCTTAGCGTAAGCGAGTCGAGGCGGAAGTCGTCGCAGGAGCGACGACGGACGCCGAGACGAGCACGTGACACCATTGCCTCCCTGTCTTAGCGTAATGCGAGTCGAGGCGGACGTCGTCGCGGTAGCGACGACGAACGCCGAGACGAGCACGTGACACCATTGCCTCCCTGTCTTAGCGTAACGCGAGTCGAGGCGGACGTCGTCGCGGTAGCGACTATGGACGCCGAGACGAGCACGTGACACCATTGCCACCCTGTCTTGGCGTAACGCGAGTCGAGGCGGACGTCGTCACGGTAGCGACTACGGACGCTGAGACGAGCACGTGACACCAGTGCCACCCTGTCTTAGCGTAACGCGAGTCGAGGCGGACGTCATCGCGGTAGCGACGACGGACCCCGAGACGACCACGTGACACCAGTGCCACCCTGTCTTAGCGTAACGCGAGTCGAGGCGGACGTCGTCGCGGTAGCGACGATGGACGCCGAGACAAGCACGTGACACCAGTGCCACCCTGTCTTAGCATAACGCTAGTTAAGGCGGACGTCGTCATGGTAGCGACGACGGACGCCGAGACGAGCTCGTGACACCAGTGCCTCCATGTCTTAGCGTAATGCGAGTCGAGGCGGACGTCGTCGCTGTAGCGACAACGGACGCCGAGACGAGCACGTGACACCAGTGCCACCCAGTCTTAGCGTAACGCGAGTTGAGGCGGACATCGTCCCGGTAGCGACGACGAACACCGAGACGAGCACGTGACAGCACTGCCACCCAGTCTTAGCGTAACGCGAGTCAAGGCGGACGTCGTCGCGGTAGCGAGGACGGACGCCGAGACGAGCACGTGACACCAGTGCCACCCTGTCTTAGCGTAACGCGAGTCGAGGTGGACGTCGTCGCGGTAGCGACGACGGACGCCGAGACGAGCACGTGACACCATTGCCTCCCTGTCTTAGCGTAACGCGAGTCCAGACAGACGTCGTCGCGGTAGCGACGACGGACGCCGAGACGAGCACGTGACACCATTGCCTCCCTGTCTTAGCGTAATGCGAGTCGAGGCGGACGTCGTCGCGGTAGCGACGACGGATGCCGAGACGAGCACGTGACAGCATTGCCACCCTGTCTTAGCGTAACGCGAGTCGAGGCGGAAGTCGTCGCCGTAGCGACGACGGACGCCGAGACGAGCACGTGACAGCATTGCCACCCTGTCTTAGCGTAAGCGAGTCGAGGCGGAAGTCGTCGCGGTAGCGACGACGGACGCCGAGACGAGCATGTGACACCAGTGCCACCCTGTCTTAGCGTAACGCGAGTCGAGGCGGACGTCGTCGCGGTAGCGACGACGGACGCCGAGACGAGCACGTGACACCATTGCCTCCCTGTCTTAGCGTAACGCGAGTCGAGGCGGACGTCGTCGCGGTAGCGACGACGAACGCCGAGACGAGCACGTGACACCATTGCCTCCCTATCTTAGCGTAACGCGAGTCGAGGCGGACGTCGTCGCGGTAGCGACTACGGACGCCGAGACGAGCACGTGACACCATTGCCACCCTGTCTTGGCGTAACGCGAGTCGAGGCAGACGTCGTCACGGTAACGACTACGGACGCCGAGACGAGCACGTGACACCAGTGCCACCCTGTCTTAGCGTAACGCGAGTCGAGGCGGACGTCATCGCGGTAGCGACGACGGACCCCGAGACGACCACGTGACACCAGTGCCACCCTGTCTTAGCGTAACGCGAGTCGAGGCGGACGTCGTCGCGTTAGTGAGGACGGACGCCGAGACAAGCACGTGACACCAGTGCCACCCTGTCTTAGCATAACGCTAGTTAAGGCGGACGTCGTCATGGTAGCGACGACGGACGCCGAGACGAGCTCGTGACACCAGTGCCTCCCTGTCTTAGCGTAATGCGAGTCGAGGCAGACGTCGTCGCTGTAGCGACAACGGACGCCGAGACGAGCACGTGACACCAGTGCCACCCAGTCTTAGCGTAACGCGAGTCGAGGCGGACATCGTCCCGGTAGCGACGACGAACACCGAGACGAGCACGTGACAGCACTGCCACCCAATCTTAGCGTAACGCGAGTCAAGGCGGACGTCGTCGCGGTAGCGAGGACGGACGCCGAGACGAGCACGTGACACCAGTGCCACCCTGTCTTAGCGTAACGCGAGTCGAGGCGGACGTCGTCGCGGTAGCGACGACGGACGCCGAGACGAGCACATGACACCTTTGCCTCCCTGTCTTAGCATAACGCGAGTTGAGGCGGACGTCGTCGCGGTAGCGACGACGGACGCCGAGACGAGCACGTGTCACCATTGCCTCCCTGTCTTAGCGTAACGCGAGTCGAGGCAGACGTCGTCGCGGTAGCGACGACGGATGCTGAGATGAGCACGTGACAGCATTGCCACCCTGTCTTAGCATAACGCGAGTCGAGGCGGAAGTCGTCGCAGGAGCGACGACGGACGCCGAGACGAGCACGTGACAGCATTGCCACCCTGTCTTAGCGTAAGCGAGTCGAGGCGAAGTCGTCGCGGTGGCGACGACGGACGCCGAGACGAGCATGTGACACCAGTGCCACCCTGTCTTAGCGTAACGCGAGTCGAGGCGGACGTCGTCGCGGTAGTGACGACGGACGCCGAGACGAGCACGTGACACCATTGCCTCCCTGTCTTAGCGTAACGCGAGTCGAGGCGGATGTCGTCGCGGTAGCGAAGACGAACGCCGAGACGAGCACGTGACACCATTGCCACCCTGTCTTGGCGTAACGCGAGTCGAGGCGGACGTCGTCACGGTAGCGACTACGGACGCCGAGACGAGCACGTGACACCAGTGCCACCCTGTCTTAGCGTAACGCGAGTCGAGGCGGACGTCATCGCGGTAGCGACGACGGACCCCGAGACGACCACGTGACACCAGTGCCACCCTCTCTTAGCGTAACGCGAGTCGAGGCGGACGTCGTCGCGGTAGCGACGACGGACCCCGAGACGACCACGTGACACCAGTGCCACCCTGTCTTAGCGTAACGCGAGTCCAGGCGGACGTCGCCGCGGTAGCGACGATGGACGCCGAGACGAGCACGTGACACCAGTGCCACCCTGTCTTAGCATAACGCTAGTTAAGGCGGACGTCGTCATGGTAGCGACGACGGACGCCGAGACGAGCTCGTGACACCAGTGCCTCCCTGTCTTAGCGTAATGCGAGTCGAGGCGGACGTCGTCGCTGTAGCGACAACGGACGCCGAGACGAGCACGTGACACCAGTGCCACCCAGTCTTAGCGTAACGCGAGTCGAGGCGGACATCGTCCCGGTAGCGACGACGAACACCGAGACGAGCACGTGACAGCACTGCCACCCAGTCTTAGCGTAACGCGAGTCAAGGCGGACGTCGTCGCGGTAGCGAGGACAGACGCCGAGACGAGCACGTGACACCAGTGCCACCCTGTCTTAGCGTAACGCGAGTCGAGGCGGACGTCGTCGCGGTAGCGACGACGGACGCCGAGACGAGCACGTGACACCATTGCCTCCCTGTCTTAGCGTAACGCGAGTCGAGGCGGACGTCGTCGCGGTAGCGACGACGGACGCCGAGACGAGCACGTGACACCATTGCCTCCCTGTCTTAGCGTAACGCGAGTCGAGGCGGACGTCGTCGCGGTAGCGACGACGAATGCCGAGACGAGCACGTGACACCATTGCCTCCCTGTCTTAGCGTAACGCGAGTCGAGGCGGACGTCGTCGCGGTAGCGACTACGGACGCCGAGACGAGCACGTGACACCATTGCCACCCTGTCTTGGCGTAACGCGAGTCGAGGCGGACGTCGTCACGGTAGCGACTACGGACGCCGAGACGAGCACGTGACACCAGTGCCACCCTGTCTTAGCGTAACGCGAGTCGAGGCGGACGTCATCGCGGTAGCGACGACGGACCCCGAGACGACCACGTGACACCAGTGCCACCCTGTCTTAGCGTAACGCGAGTCGAGGCGGACGTCGTCGCGGTAGCGACGATGGACGCCGAAACAAGCACGTGACACCAGTGCCACCCTGTCTTAGCATAACGCTAGTTAAGGCGGACGTCGTCATGGTAGTGACGACGGACGCCGAGACGAGCTCGTGACACCAGTGCCTCCCTGTCTTAGCGTAATGCGAGTCGAGGCGGACGTCGTCGCTGTAGCGACAACGGACGCCGAGACGAGCACGTGACACCAGTGCCACCCAGTCTTAGCGTAACGCGAGTCGAGGCGGACATTGTCCCGGTAGCGACGACGAACACCGAGACGAGCACGTGACAGCACTGCCACCCAGTCTTAGCGTAACGCGAGTCAAGGCGGACGTCGTGGCGGTAGCGAGGACGGACGCCGAGGCGAGCACGTGACACCAGTGCCACCCTGTCTTAGCGTAACGCGAGTCGAGGCGGACGTCGTCGCGGTAGCGACGATGGACGCCGAGACGAGCACATGACACCATTGCCTCCCTGTCTTAGCATAACGCGAGTCGAGGCCGACGTCGTCGCGGTAGCGACGACGGACGCCGAGACGAGCATGTGACACCATTGCCTCCCTGTCTTAGCGTAACGCGAGTCGAGGCGGACGTCGTCGCGGTAGCGACGACGGATGCTGAGACGAGCACGTGACAGCATTGCCAACCTGTCTTAGCGTAACGCGAGTCGAGGCGGAAGTCATCGCAGTAGCGACGACGGACGCCGAGACGAGCACGTGACAGCATTGCCACCCTGTCTTAGCGTAAGCGAGTCGAGGCGGAAGTCGTCGCGGTGGCGACGACGGACGCCGAGACGAGCATGTGACACCAGTGCCACCCTGTCTTAGCGTAACGCGAGTCGAGGCGGACGTCGTCGCGGTAGCGACGACGGACGCCGAGACGAGCACGTGACACCATTGCCTCCCTGTCTTAGCGTAACGCGAGTCGAGGCGGACGTCGTCGCGGTAGCGACGACGAACGCCGAGACGAGCACGTGACACCATTGCCTCCCTGTCTTAGCGTAACGCGAGTCGAGGCGGACGTCGTCGCGGTAGCGACTACGGACGCCGAGACGAGCACGTGACACCATTGCCACCCTGTCTTGGCGTAATGCGAGTCGAGGCGGACGTCGTCACGGTAGCGACTACAGACGCTGAGACGAGCACGTGACACCAGTGCCACCCTGTCTTAGCGTAACGCGAGTCGAGGCGGACGTCATCGCGGTAGCGACGACGGACCCCGAGACGACCACGTGACACCAGTGCCACCCTGTCTTAGCGTAACGCGAGTCGAGGCGGACGTCGTCGCGGTAGCGACGATGGACGCCGAGACAAGCACGTGACACCAGTGCCACCCTGTCTTAGCATAACGCTAGTTAAGGCGGACGTCGTCATGGTAGCGACGACGGACGCCGAGACGAGCTCGTGACACCAGTGCCTCCCTGTCTTAGCGTAATGCGAGTCGAGGCGGACGTCGTCGCTGTAGCGACAACGGACGCCGAGACGAGCACGTGACACCAGTGCCACCCAGTCTTAGCGTAACGCGAGTTGAGGCGGACATCGTCCCGGTAGCGACGACGAACACCGAGACGAGCACGTGACAGCACTGCCACCCAGTCTTACCGTAACGCGAGTCAAGGCGGACGTCGTCGCGGTAGCGACTACGGACGCCGAGACGAGCACGTGACACCATTGCCACCCTGTCTTGGCGTAACGCGAGTCGAGGCGGACGTCGTCACGGTAACGACTACGGACGCCGAGACGAGCACGTGACACCAGTGCCACCCTGTCTTAGCGTAACGCGAGTCGAGGCGGACGTCATCGCGGTAGCGACGACGGACCCCGAGACGACCACGTGACACCAGTGCCACCCTGTCTTAGCGTAACGCGAGTCCAGGCGGACGTCGTCGCGGTAGCGACGACGGACGCCGAGACAAGCACGTGACACCAGTGCCACCCTGTCTTAGCATAACGCTAGTTAAGGCGGCCGTCGTCATGGTAGCGACGACGGACGCCGAGACGAGCTCGTGACACCAGTGCCTCCCTGTCTTAGCGTAATGCGAGTCGAGGCGGACGTCGTCGCTGTAGCGACAACGGACGCCGAGACGAGCACGTGACACCAGTGCCACCCAGTCTTAGCGTAACGCGAGTCGAGGCGGACATCGTCCCGGTAGCGACGACGAACACCGAGACGAGCACGTGACAGCACTGCCACCCAGTCTTAGCGTAACGTGAGTCAAGGCGGACATCGTCGCGGTAGCGAGGACGGACGCCGAGACGAGCACGTGACACCAGTGCCACCCTGTATTAGCGTAACGCGAGTCGAGGCGGACGTCGTCGCGGTAGCGACGACGGACGCCGAGACGAGCACATGACACCATTGCCTCCCTGTCTTAGCATAACGCGAGTCGAGGCGGACGTCGTCGCGGTAGCGACGACGGACGCCGAGACGAGCACGTGACACCATTGCCTCCCTGTCTTAGCGTAACGCGAGTCGAGGCGGACGTCGTCGCGGTAGCGACGACGGATGCTGAGACGAGCACGTGACAGCATTGCCACCCTGTCTTAGCATAACGCGAGTCGAGGCGGAAGTCGTCGCAGGAGCGACGACGGACGCCGAGACGAGCACGTGACAGCATTGCCACCCTGTCTTAGCGTAAGCGAGTCGAGGCAAAGTCGTCGAGGTGGCGACGACGGACGCCGAGACGAGCATGTGACACCAGTGCCACCCTGTCTTAGCGTAACGCGAGTCGAGGCGGACGTCGTCGCGGTAGTGACGACGGACGCCGAGACGAGCACGTGACACCATTGCCTCCCTGTCTTAGCGTAACGCGAGTCGAGGCGGACGTCGTCGCGGTAGCGAAGACGAACGCCGAGACGAGCACGTGACACCATTGCCACCCTGTCTTGGCGTAACGCGAGTCGAGGCGGACGTCGTCACGGTAGCGACTACGGACGCCGAGACGAGCACGTGACACCAGTGCCACCCTGTCTTAGCGTAACGCGAGTCGAGGCGGACGTCATCGCGGTAGCGACGACGGACCCCGAGACGACCACGTGACACCAGTGCCACCCTCTCTTAGCGTAACGCGAGTCGAGGCGGACGTCGTCGCGGTAGCGACGACGGACCCCGAGACGACCACGTGACACCAGTGCCACCCTGTCTTAGCGTAACGCGAGTCCAGGCGGACGTCGTCGCGTTAGCGACGATGGACGCCGAGACGAGCACGTGACACCAGTGCCACCCTGTCTTAGCATAACGCTAGTTAAGGCGGACGTCGTCATGGTAGCGACGACGGACGCCGAGACGAGCTCGTGACACCAGTGCCTCCCTGTCTTAGCGTAATGCGAGTCGAGGCGGACGTCGTCGCTGTAGCGACAACGGACGCCGAGACGAGCACGTGACACCAGTGCCACCCAGTCTTAGCGTAACGCGAGTCGAGGCGGACATCGTCCCGGTAGCGACGACGAACACCGAGACGAGCACGTGACAGCACTGCCACCCAGTCTTAGCGTAACGCGAGTCAAGGCGGACGTCGTCGCGGTAGCGAGGACAGACGCCGAGACGAGCACATGACACCAGTGCCACCCTGTCTTAGCGTAACGCGAGTCGAGGCGGACGTCGTCGCGGTAGCGACGACGAACGCCGAGACGAGCACGTGACACCATTGCCTCCCTGTCTTAGCGTAACGCGAGTCGAGGCGGACGTCGTCGCGGTAGCGACGACGGACGCCGAGACGAGCACGTGACACCATTGCCTCCCTGTCTTAGCGTAACGCGAGTCGAGGCGGACGTCGTTGCGGTAGCGACGACGAATGCCGAGACGAGCACGTGACACCATTGCCTCCCTGTCTTAGCGTAACGCGAGTCGAGGCGGACGTCGTCGCGGTAGCGACTACGGACGCCGAGACGAGCACGTGACACCATTGCCACCCTGTCTTGGCGTAACGCGAGTCGAGGCGGACGTCGTCACGGTAGCGACTACGGACGCCGAGACGAGCACGTGACACCAGTGCCACCCTGTCTTAGCGTAACGCGAGTCGAGGCGGACGTCATCGCGGTAGCGACGACGGACCCCGAGACGACCACGTGACACCAGTGCCACCCTGTCTTAGCGTAACGCGAGTCGAGGCGGACGTCGTCGCGGTAGCGACGATGGACGCCGAGACAAGCACGTGACACCAGTGCCACCCTGTCTTAGCATAACGCTAGTTAAGGCGGACGTCGTCATGGTAGTGACGACGGACGCCGAGACGAGCTCGTGACACCAGTGCCTCCCTGTCTTAGCGTAATGCGAGTCGAGGCGGACGTCGTCGCTGTAGCGACAACGGACGCCGAGACGAGCACGTGACACCAGTGCCACCCAGTCTTAGCGTAACGCGAGTCGAGGCGGACATCGTCCCGGTAGCGACGACGAACACCGAGACGAGCACGTGACAGCACTGCCACCCAGTCTTAGCGTAACGCGAGTCAAGGCGGACGTCGTCGCGGTAGCGAGGACGGACGCCGAGACGAGCACGTGACACCAGTGCCACCCTGTCTTAGCGTAACGCGAGTCGAGGCGGACGTCATCGCGGTAGCGACGACGGACGCCGAGACGAGCACATGACACCATTGCCTCCCTGTCTTAGCATAACGCGAGTCGAGGCCGACGTCGTCGCGGTAGCGACGACGGACGCCAAGACGAGCACGTGACACCATTGCCTCCCTGTCTTAGCGTAACGCGAGTCGAGGCGGACGTTGTCGCGGTAGCGACGACGGATGCTGAGACGAGCACGTGACAGCA
This sequence comes from Triticum timopheevii, assembly GCA_963921465.1. NCBI lineage: Eukaryota > Viridiplantae > Streptophyta > Magnoliopsida > Poales > Poaceae > Triticum > Triticum timopheevii. The sequence continues at coordinate 1,498,960 of CAWUFU020000003.1, forward strand.
TTGCCACCCTGTCTTAGCGTAACGCGAGTCGAGGCGGAAGTCATCGCAGTAGCGACGACGAACGCCGAGACGAGCACGTGACAGCATTGCCACCCTGTCTTAGCGTAAGCGAGTCGAGGCGGAAGTCGTCGCGGTGGCGACGACGGACGCCGAGATGAGCATGTGACACCAGTGCCACCCTGTCTTAGCGTAACGCGAGTCGAGGCGGACGTCGTCGCGGTAGCGACGACGGACGCCGAGACGAGCACGTGACACCATTGCCTCCCTGTCTTAGCGTAACGCGAGTCGAGGCGGACGTCGTCGCGGTAGCGACGACGAACGCCGAGACGAGCACGTGACACCATTGCCTCCCTGTCTTAGCGTAACGCGAGTCGAGGTGGACGTCGTCGCGTTAGCGACTACGGATGCCGAGACGAGCACGTGACACCATTGCCACCCTGTCTTGGCGTAATGCGAGTCGAGGCGGACGTCGTCACGGTAGCGACTACGGACGCTGAGACGAGCACGTGACACCAGTGCCACCCTGTCTTAGCGTAACGCGAGTCGAGGCGGACGTCATCGCGGTAGCGACGACGGACCCCGAGACGACCACGTGACACCAGTGCCACCCTGTCTTAGCGTAACGCGAGTCGAGGCGGACGTCGTCGCGGTAGCGACGATGGACGCCGAGACAAGCACGTGACACCAGTGCCACCCTGTCTTAGCATAACGCTAGTTAAGGCGGACGTCGTCATGGTAGCGACGACGGACGCCGAGACGAGCTCGTGACACCAGTGCCTCCCTGTCTTAGCGTAATGCGAGTCGAGGCGGACGTCGTCGCTGTAGCGACAACGGACGCCGAGACGAGCACGTGACACCAGTGCCACCCAGTCTTAGCGTAACGCGAGTTGAGGCGGACATCGTCCCGGTAGCGACGACGAACACCGAGACGAGCACGTGACAGCACTGCCACCCAGTCTTAGCGTAACGCGAGTCAAGGCGGACGTCGTCGCGGTAGCGAGGACGGACGCCGAGACGAGCACGTGACACCAGTGCCACCCTGTCTTAGCGTAACGCGAGTCGAGGTGGACGTCGTCGCGGTAGCGACGACGGACGCCGAGACGAGCACGTGACACCATTGCCTCCCTGTCTTAGCGTAACGCGAGTCCAGACAGACGTCGTCGCGGTAGCGACGATGGACGCCGAGACGAGCACGTGACACCATTGCCTCCCTGTCTTAGCGACGACGGACGCCGAGACGAGCATGTGACACCAGTGCCACCCTGTCTTAGCGTAACGCGAGTCGAGGCGGACGTCGTCGCGGTAGCGACGATGGACGCCGAGACGAGCACGTGACACCATTGCCTCCCTGTCTTAGCGTAACGCGAGTCGAGGCGGACGTCGTCGCGGTAGCGACGACGAACGCCGAGACGAGCACGTGACACCATTGCCTCCCTGTCTTAGCGTAACGCGAGTCGAGGCGGACGTCGTCGCGGTAGCGACTACGGACGCCGAGACGAGCACGTGACACCATTGCCACCCTGTCTTGGCGTAACGCGAGTCAAGGCGGACGTCGTCACGGTACCGACTACGGACGCCGAGACAAGCACGTGACACCAGTGCCACCCTGTCTTAGCGTAACGCGAGTCGAGGCGGACGTCATCGCGGTAGTGACGACGGACCCCGAGACGACCACGTGACACCAGTGCCACCCTGTCTTAGCGTAACGCGAGTCGAGGCGGAAGTCGTCGCGGTGGCGACGACGGACGCCGAGACGAGCATGTGACACCAGTGCCACCCTGTCTTAGCGTAACGCGAGTCGAGGCGGACGTCGTCGCGGTAGCGACGACGGACGCCGAGACGAGCACGTGACACCATTGCCTCCCTGTCTTAGCGTAACGCGAGTCGAGGCGGACGTCGTCGCGGTAGCGACGACGAACGCCGAGACGAGCACGTGACACCATTGCCTCCCTGTCTTAGCGTAGCGCGAGTCGAGGCGGACGTCGTCGCGTTAGCGACTACGGATGCCGAGACGAGCACGTGACACCATTGCCACCCTGTCTTGGCGTAATGCGAGTCGAGGCGGACGTCGTCACGGTAGCGACTACGGACGCTGAGACGAGCACGTGACACCAGTGCCACCCTGTCTTAGCGTAACGCGAGTCGAGGCGGACGTCATCGCGGTAGCGACGACAGACCCCGAGACGACCACGTGACACCAGTGCCACCCTGTCTTAGCGTAACGCGAGTCGAGGCGGACGTCGTCGCGGTAGCGACGATGGACGCCGAGACAAGCACGTGACACCAGTGCCACCCTGTCTTAGCATAACGCTAGTTAAGGCGGACGTCGTCATGGTAGCGACGACGGACGCCGAGACGAGCTCGTGACACCAGTGCCTCCCTGTCTTAGCGTAATGCGAGTCGAGGCGGACGTCGTCGCTGTAGCGACAACGGACGCCGAGACGAGCACGTGACACCAGTGCCACACAGTCTTAGCGTAACGCGAGTTGAGGCGGACATCGTCCCGGTAGCGACGACGAACACCGAGACGAGCACGTGACAGCACTGCCACCCAGTCTTAGCGTAACGCGAGTCAAGGCGGACGTCGTCGCGGTAGCGAGGACGGACGCCGAGACGAGCACGTGACACCAGTGCCACCCTGTCTTAGCGTAACGCGAGTCGAGGTGGACGTCGTCGCGGTAGCGACGACGGACGCCGAGACGAGCACGTGACACCATTGCCTCCCTGTCTTAGCGTAACGCGAGTCCAGACAGACGTCGTCGCGGTAGCGACGACGGACGCCGAGACGAGCACGTGACACCATTGCCTCCCTGTCTTAGCGACGACGGACGCCGAGACGAGCATGTGACACCAGTGCCACCCTGTCTTAGCGTAACGCGAGTCGAGGCGGACGTCGTCGCGGTAGCGACGACGGACGCCGAGACGAGCACGTGACACCATTGCCTCCCTGTCTTAGCGTAACGCGAGTCGAGGCGGACGTCATCGCGGTAGCGACGACGGACCCCGAGACGACCACGTGACACCAGTGCCACCCTGTCTTAGCGTAACGCGAGTCGAGGCGGACGTCGTCGTGGTAGCGACGATGGACGCCGAGACAAGCACGTGACACCAGTGCCACCCTGTCTTAGCATAACGCTAGTTAAGGCGGACGTCGTCATGGTAGCGAGGACGGACGCCGAGACAAGCTCGTGACACCAGTGCCTCCCTGTCTTAGCGTAATGCGAGTCGAGGCGGACGTCGTCGCTGTAGCGACAACGGACGCCGAGACGAGCACGTGACACCAGTGCCACCCAGTCTTAGCGTAACGCGAGTTGAGGCGGACATCGTCCCGGTAGCGACGACGAACACCGAGACGAGCACGTGACAGCACTGCCACCCAGTCTTAGCGTAACGCGAGTCAAGGCGGACGTCGTCGCGGTAGCGAGGACGGACGCCGAGACGAGCACGTGACACCAGTGCCACCCTGTCTTAGCGTAACGCGAGTCGAGGTGGACGTCGTCGCGGTAGCGACGACGGACGCCGAGACGAGCACGTGACACCATTGCCTCCCTGTCTTAGCGTAACGCGAGTCCAGACAGACGTCGTCGCGGTAGCGACGACGGACGCCGAGACGAGCACGTGACACCATTGCCTCCCTGTCTTAGCGACGACGGACGCCGAGACGAGCATGTGACACCAGTGCCACCCTGTCTTAGCGTAACGCGAGTCGAGGCGGACGTCGTCGCGGTAGCGACGACGGACGCCGAGACGAGCACGTGACACCATTGCCTCCCTGTCTTAGCGTAACGCGAGTCGAGGCGGACGTCGTCGCGGTAGCGACGACGAACGCCGAGACGAGCACGTGACACCATTGCCTCCCTGTCTTAGCGTAACGCGAGTCGAGGCGGACGTCGTCGCGGTAGCGACTACGGACGCCGAGACGAGCACGTGACACCATTGCCACCCTGTCTTGGCGTAACGCGAGTCGAGGCGGACGTCGTCACGGTAGCGACTACGGACGCCGAGACAAGCACGTGACACCAGTGCCACCCTGTCTTAGCGTAACGCGAGTCGAGGCGGACGTCATTGCGGTAGCGACGACGGACCCCGAGACAACCACGTGACACCAGTGCCACCCTGTCTTAGCGTAACGCGAGTCGAGGCGGACGTCGTCGCGGTAGCGACGATGGACGCCGAGACAAGCACGTGACACCAGTGCCACCCTGTCTTAGCATAACGCTAGTTAAGGCGGACGTCGTCATGGTAGCGACGACGGACGCCGAGACGAGCTTGTGACACCAGTGCCTCCCTGTCTTAGCGTAATGCGAGTCGAGGCGGACGTCGTCGCTGTAGCGACAACGGACGCCGAGACGAGCACGTGACACCAGTGCCACCCAGTCTTAGCGTAACGCGAGTCGAGGCGGACATCGTCCCGGTAGCGACGACGAACACCGAGACGAGCACGTGACAGCACTGCCACCCAGTCTTAGCGTAACGCGAGTCAAGGCGGACGTCATCGCGGTAGCGAGGACGGACGCCGAGACGAGCACGTGACACCAGTGCCACCCTGTCTTAGCGTAACGCGAGTCGAGGTGGACGTCGTCGCTGTAGCGACGACGGTCGCCGAGACGAGCACGTGACACCATTGCCTCCCTGTCTTAGCGTAACGCGAGTCGAGGCGGACGTCGTCGCGGTACCGACGATGGACGCCGAGACGAGCACGTGACACCAGTGCCACCCTGTCTTAGCGTAACGCGAGTCAAGGCGGACGTCCTCGCGGTAGCAACGACGGACGCCGAGACGAGCACGTGACACCAGTGCCACCCTGTCTTAGCGTAACGCGAGTCGAGGCGGACGTCGTCGCGGTAGCGACGACGGACGCCGAGACGAGCACGTGACACCAGTGCCACCCTATCTTAGCGTAACGCGAGTCGAGGCGGACATCGTCGCGGTAGCGACGATGGACGCCGAGACGAGCACGTGACACCAGTGCCACCCTGTCTTAGCGTAACGCGAGTCAAGGCGGACGTCCTCGCGGTAGCGACGACGGACGCCGAGACGAGCACGTGACACCATTGCCACCCTCTCTTTGCGTAACGCGAGTCGAGGCGGACGTTGTCACGGTAGCGACGACGGACGCCGAGACGAGCACTTGACACCAGTGCCACCCTATCTTAGCGTAACGCTAGTCGAGGCGGACGTCGTCATGGTAGCGACGACGGACGCCGAGACGAGCACGTGACACCAGTGCCACCCTGTCTTAGCATAACGCTAGTCGAGGCGGACGTCGTCATGGTAGCGACGACGGACACCGAGACGAGGACGTGACACCAATGCCACCCTGTCTTAGCGTAACGTGAGTCGAGGCGGACGTTGTCACGGTAGCGACGACGGACGCCGAGACGAGCACTTGACAACAGTGCCACCCTGTCTTAGCATAACGCTAGTCGAGGCGGACGTCGTCATGGTAGCGACGACGGACGCTGAGACGAGCACTTGACACCAGTGGCTCCCTATCTTAGCGTAATGCGAGTCGAGGCGGACGTCGTCGCGGTAGCGACGACGGACGCCGAGACGAGGCGGACTTCGTCGCGGTAGCGATAACGGACGCCGAGACGAGCACGTGACACCAGTTCCACCCTGTCTTAGCGTAATGCGAGTCGAGGCGGACGTCGTCGCGGTAGCGATGACGGACGCCGAGACGAGCACGTGACACCATTGCCACCCTGTCTTAGCGTAACGCGAGTCGAGGCGGATGTCGTCGCGGTAGCGACGACGGAGGCCGAGACGAGCACGTGACACCAGTGCCACCCTATCTTAGCGTAACGCGAGTCGAGGCGGACGTCGTCGCGGTACCGACGACGGACGCCGAGACGAGCACGTGACACCAGTGCCACCCTGTCTTAGCGTAACGCGAGTCGAGGCGGACGTCGTCGCGGTAGCGATGACGGACACCGAGACCAGCATGTGACTCCATTGCCTCCCTGTTTTAGCGTAACGCGAGTCGAGGCGAACGTCGTCGTGGTAGCAACGACGGACGCCGAGACGAGCACGTGACACCAGTGCCTCCCTGTCTTAGCGTAACGCGAGTTGAGGCGGACGTCGTCACGGTAGCGACGACGGACGCCGAGACGAGCACGTGACACCAGTGCCACCCTGTCTTAGCGTAACGCGAGTCGAGGTGGACGTCGTCGCGGTAGTGACGACGGACGCCGAGACGAGCACGTGACACCAGTGCCACCCTGTCTTAGCGTAACGCGAGTCGAGGCGGACGTCGTCGCGGTAGCGACGACGGACGCCGAGGCAAGCACGTGACACCAGTGCCACCCTGTCTTAGCGTAACGCGAGTCGAGGCGGACGTCGTCGCGGTAGCGACGACGAACGCCGAGACGAGCACGTGACACCATTGCCTCCCTGTCTTAGCGTAACGCGAGTCGAGGCGGACGTCGTCGCGCTAGCGACTACGGACGCCGAGACGAGCACGTGACACCATTGCCACCCTGTCTTGGCGTAACGCGAGTCGAGGCGGACGTCGTCGCGGTAGCGACGACAGACGCCGAGACGAGCACGTGACACCAGTGCCACCCTGTCTTAGCGTAACGCGAGTCGAGGTGGACGTCCTCGCGGTAGCGACGACGGACCCCGAGACGACCACGTGACACCAGTGCCACCCTGTCTTAGCGTAACGCGAGTCGAGGCGGACGTCGTCGCGGTAGCGACGACGGACGCCGAGACAAGCACGTGACACCAGTGCCACCCTGTCTTAGCATAACGCTAGTTAAGGCGGACGTCGTCATGGTAGCGACGACGGACGCCGAGACGAGCTTGTGACACCAGTGCCTCCCTGTCTTAGCGTAATGCGAGTCGAGGCGGACGTCGTCGCTGTAGCGACAACGGACGCCGAGACGAGCACGTGACACCAGTGCCACCCTGTCTTAGCGTAACGCGAGTCGAGGCGGACGTCGTCATGGTAGCGACGACGGACACCGAGACGAGGACGTGACACCAATGCCACCCTGTCTTAGCGTAACGTGAGTCGAGGCGGACGTTGTCACGGTAGCGACGACGGACGCCGAGACGAGCACTTGACAACAGTGCCACCCTGTCTTAGCATAACGCTAGTCGAGGCGGACGTCGTCATGGTAGCGACGACGGACGCTGAGACGAGCACTTGACACCAGTGGCTCCCTATCTTAGCGTAATGCGAGTCGAGGCGGACGTCGTCGCGGTAGCGACGACGGACGCCGAGACGAGGCGGACTTCGTCGCGGTAGCGATAACGGACGCCGAGACGAGCACGTGACACCAGTTCCACCCTGTCTTAGCGTAATGCGAGTCGAGGCGGACGTCGTCGCGGTAGCGATGACGGACGCCGAGACGAGCACGTGACACCATTGCCACCCTGTCTTAGCGTAACGCGAGTCGAGGCGGATGTCGTCGCGGTAGCGACGACGGAGGCCGAGACGAGCACGTGACACCAGTGCCACCCTATCTTAGCGTAACGCGAGTCGAGGCGGACGTCGTCGCGGTACCGACGACGGACGCCGAGACGAGCACGTGACACCAGTGCCACCCTGTCTTAGCGTAACGCGAGTCGAGGCGGACGTCGTCGCGGTAGCGATGACGGACACCGAGACCAGCATGTGACTCCATTGCCTCCCTGTTTTAGCGTAACGCGAGTCGAGGCGAACGTCGTCGTGGTAGCAACGACGGACGCCGAGACGAGCACGTGACACCAGTGCCTCCCTGTCTTAGCGTAACGCGAGTTGAGGCGGACGTCGTCACGGTAGCGACGACGGACGCCGAGACGAGCACGTGACACCAGTGCCACCCTGTCTTAGCGTAACGCGAGTCGAGGTGGACGTCGTCGCGGTAGTGACGACGGACGCCGAGACGAGCACGTGACACCAGTGCCACCCTGTCTTAGCGTAACGCGAGTCGAGGCGGACGTCGTCGCGGTAGCGACGACGGACGCCGAGGCAAGCACGTGACACCAGTGCCACCCTGTCTTAGCGTAACGCGAGTCGAGGCGGACGTCGTCGCGGTAGCGACGACGAACGCCGAGACGAGCACGTGACACCATTGCCTCCCTGTCTTAGCGTAACGCGAGTCGAGGCGGACGTCGTCGCGCTAGCGACTACGGACGCCGAGACGAGCACGTGACACCATTGCCACCCTGTCTTGGCGTAACGCGAGTCGAGGCGGACGTCGTCGCGGTAGCGACGACAGACGCCGAGACGAGCACGTGACACCAGTGCCACCCTGTCTTAGCGTAACGCGAGTCGAGGTGGACGTCCTCGCGGTAGCGACGACGGACCCCGAGACGACCACGTGACACCAGTGCCACCCTGTCTTAGCGTAACGCGAGTCGAGGCGGACGTCGTCGCGGTAGCGACGACGGACGCCGAGACAAGCACGTGACACCAGTGCCACCCTGTCTTAGCATAACGCTAGTTAAGGCGGACGTCGTCATGGTAGCGACGACGGACGCCGAGACGAGCTTGTGACACCAGTGCCTCCCTGTCTTAGCGTAATGCGAGTCGAGGCGGACGTCGTCGCTGTAGCGACAACGGACGCCGAGACGAGCACGTGACACCAGTGCCACCCTGTCTTAGCGTAACGCGAGTCGAGGCGGACGTCGTCGCGGTAGCGAGGACGGACGCCGAGACGAGCACGTGACACCATTGCCACCCTGTCTTAGCGTAACGCGAGTCGAGGCGGACGTCGTCGCGGTAGCGACGACGGACGCCGAGACGAGCATGTGACACCAGTGCCACCCTGTCTTAGCGTAACGCGAGTCGAGGCGGACGTCGTCGCGGTAGCGACGACGAACGCCGAGACGAGCACGTGACACCATTGCCTCCCTGTCTTAGCGTAACGCGAGTCGAGGCGGACGTCGTCGCGCTAGCGACTACGGACGCCGAGACGAGCACGTGACACCATTGCCACCCTGTCTTGGCGTAACGCGAGTCGAGGCGGACGTCGTCGCGGTAGCGACGACAGACGCCGAGACGAGCACGTGACACCAGTGCCACCCTGTCTTAGCGTAACGCGAGTCGAGGTGGACGTCCTCGCGGTAGCGACGACGGACCCCGAGACGACCACGTGACACCAGTGCCACCCTGTCTTAGCGTAACGCGAGTCGAGGCGGACGTCGTCGCGGTAGCGACGACGGACGCCGAGACAAGCACGTGACACCAGTGCCACCCTGTCTTAGCATAACGCTAGTTAAGGCGGACGTCGTCATGGTAGCGACGACGGACGCCGAGACGAGCTCGTGACACCAGTGCCTCCCTGTCTTAGCGTAATGCGAGTCGAGGCGGATGTCATCGCTGTAGCGACAACGGACGCCGAGAGGAGCACGTGACACCAGTGCCACCCTGTCTTAGGGTAACGTGAGTCGAGGCGGACGTCGTCGCGGTAGCGACGACGGACACCGAGACGAGCACGTGACACCAGTTCCACCCTGTCTTAGCGTAACGCGAGTCGAGGCGGACGTCGTCGCGGTAGCGAGGACGGACGCCGAGACGAGCACGTGACACCATTGCCACCCTGTCTTAGCGTAACGCGAGTCGAGGCGGACGTCGTCGCGGTAGCGACGACGGACGCCGAGATGAGCACGTGACACCAGTGCCACCCTATCTTAGCGTAACGCGAGTCGAGGCGGACGTCGTCGCGGTAGCGACGACGGATGCCGAGACGAGCACGTGACACCAGTGCCACCCTGTCTTAGCGTAACGTGAGTCGAGGCGGACGTCGTCGCGGTAGCAACGACGGACGCCGAGACGAGCACGTGACACCATTGCCCCCCTGTCTTAGCTTAACGCGAGTCGAGGCGGACGTCGTCGTGGTAGCGACGACGGACGCCGAGACGAGCACGTGACACCATTGCCTCCCTGTCTTTGCGTAACGCGAGTCGAGGCGGACGTCGTCGCGGTAGCGATGACGGACGCCGAGACGAGCATGTGACAGCACTGCCACCCTGTCTTAGCGTAACGCGAGTCGAGGCGGACGTTGTCGCGGTAGCGACGACGGACGCCGAGACGAGCACGTGACAGCACTGCCACCCAGTATTAGTGTAACGCGAGTCGAGGCGGACATCGTCCCGGTAGCAACGACGAACACCAAGACAAGCACGTTACAGCACTGCCACCCAGTCTTAGCGTAACGCGAGTCAAGGCGGACGTCGTCGCGGTAGTGACAACGGACGCCGAGACGAGCACGTGACACCAGTGCCACCCTCTCTTAGCGTAACACGAGTCGAGGCGGACGTCGTCGCGGTAGCGACTACGGACGCCGAGACGAGCACGTGACACCATTGCCACCCTGTCTTGGCGTAACGCGAGTCGAGGCGGACGTCGTCACGGTAGCGACTACGGACGCCGAGACGAGCACGTGACACCAGTGCCACCCTGTCTTAGCGTAACGCGAGTCGAGGCGGACGTCGTCGCGGTAGCGACGATGGACGCCGAGACAAGCACGTGACACCAGTGCCACCCTGTCTTAGCATAACGCTAGTTAAGGCGGACGTCGTCATGGTAGCGACGACGGACGCCGAGACGAGCTCGTGACACCAGTGCCTCCCTGTCTTAGCGTAATGCGAGTCGAGGCGGACGTCGCCGCTGTAGCGACAACGGACGCCGAGACGAGCACGTGACACCAGTGCCACCCAGTCTTAGCATAACGCGAGTCGAGGCGGACATCGTCCCGGTAGCGACGACGAACACCAAGACGAGCACGTGACAGCACTGCCACCCAGTCTTAGCGTAACGCGAGTCAAGGCGGACGTCGTCGCGGTAGCGAGGACGGACGCCGAGACGAGCACGTGACACCAGTGCCACCCTGTCTTAGCGTAACGCGAGTCGAGGTGGACGTCGTCGCTGTAGCGACGACGGACGCCGAGACGAGCACGTGACACCATTGCCTCCCTGTCTTAGCGTAACGCGAGCCCAGACAGACGTCGTCGCGGTAGCGACGACGGACGCCGAGACGAGCACGTGACACGATTGCCTCCCTGTCTTAGCGTAACGCGAGTCGAGGCGGACGTCGTCGCGGTAGCGACGACGGATGCCGAGACGAGCACGTGACAGCATTGCCACCCTGTCTTAGCGTAACACGAGTCGAGGCGGAAGTCGTCGCAGTAGCGACGACGGACGCCGAGACGAGCACGTGACAGCATTGCCACCCTGGCTTAGCGTAAGCGAGTCGAGGCGGAAGTCGTCGCGGTAGCGACGACGGACGCCGAGACGAGCATGTGACACCAGTGCCACCCTGTCTTAGCGTAACGCGAGTCGAGGCGGACGTCGTCGCGGTAGCGACGACGGACGCCGAGACGAGCACGTGACACCATTGCCTCCCTGTCTTAGCGTAACGCGAGTCGAGGCGGACGTCGTCGCGGTAGCGACGACGAACGCCGAGACGAGCACGTGACACCATTGCCTCCCTGTCTTAGCGTAACGTGAGTCGAGGCGGACGTCGTCGCGGTAGCGACTACGGACGCCGAGACGAGCACGTGACACCATTGCCACCCTGTCTTGGCGTAACGCGAGTCGAGGCGGACGTCGTCACGGTAGCGACTACGGACGCCGAGACGAGCACGTGACACCAGTGCCACCCTGTCTTAGCGTAACGCGAGTCGAGGCGGACGTCATCGCGGTAGCGACGACGGACCCCGAGACGACCACGTGACACCAGTGCCACCCTGTCTTAGCGTAACGCGAGTCGAGGAGGACGTCGTCGCAGTAGCGACGATGGACGCCGAGACAAGCACGTGACACCAGTGCCACCCTGTCTTAGCATAACGCTAGTTAAGGCGGACGTCGTCATGGTAGCGACGACGGACGCCGAGACGAGCTTGTGACACCAGTGCCTCCCTGTCTTAGCGTAATGCGAGTCGAGGCGGACGTCGTCGCTGTAGCGACAACGGACGCCGAGACGAGCACGTGACACCAGTGCCACCCAGTGTTAGCGTAACGCGAGTCGAGGCGGACATCGTCCCGGTAGCGACGACGAACACCGAGACGAGCACGTGACAGCACTGCCACCCAGTCTTAGCGTAACGCGAGTCAGGGCGGACGTCGTCGCGGTAGCGAGGACGGACGCCGAGACGAGCACGTGACACCAGTGCCACCCTGTCTTAGCGTAACGCGAGTCGAGGCGGACGTCGTCGCGGTAGCGACGACGGTCGCCGAGACGAGCACGTGACACCATTGCCTCCCGGTCTTAGCGTAACGCGAGTCGAGGCGGACGTCGTCGCGGTACCGACGACAGATGCCGAGACGAGCACGTGACACCAGTGCCACCCTGTCTTAGCGTAACGCGAGTCGAGGCGGACGTCGTCGCGGTAGCGATGACGGACGCCGAGACGAGCACGTGACACCATTGCCTCCCTGTCTAAGCGTAACGCGAGTCGAGGCGGACGTCGTCGCGGTAGCGACGACGGACGACGAGACGAGCACGTGACACCAGTTCCACCCTGTCTTAGCGTAACGCGAGTCGAGGCGGACGTCATCGCGGTAGCGACGACGGACGCCGAGACGAGCATGTGACACCAGTTCCACCCTGTCTTAGAGTAACGCGAGTCGAGGCGGACTTCGTCGCGGTAGCGACGACGGACACCGAGACGAGCACGTGACACCAGTGCCACCCTGTCTTAGCGTAACGTGAGTCGAGGCGGACGTTGTCACGGTAGCGACGACGGACGCCGAGACGAGCACTTGACAACAGTGCCACCCTATCTTAGCATAACGCTAGTCGAGGCGGACGTCGTCATGGTAGCGACGACGGACGCCGAGACGAGCACGTGACACCAGTGCCACCCTGTCTTAGCATAACGCTAGTCGAGGCGGACGTCGTCATGGTAGCGACGACGGACACCGAGACGAGCACGTGACACCAGTGCCACCCTGTCTTAGCGTAACGTGAGTCGAGGCGGACGTTGTCACGGTAGCGACGACGGACGCCGAGACGAGCACTTGACAACAGTGCCACCCTATCTTAGCATAACGCTAGTCGAGGCGGACGTCGTCATGGTAGCGACGACGGACGCCGAGACGAGCACGTGACACCAGTGCCACCCTGTCTTAGCATAACGCTAGTCGAGGCGGACGTCGTCATGGTAGCGACGACGGACACCGAGACGAGCACGTGACACCAGTGCCACCCTGTCTTAGCGTAACGTGAGTCGAGGCGGACGTTGTCACGGTAGCGACGACGGACGCCGAGACGAGCACTTGACAACAGTGCCACCCTGTCTTAGCATAACGCTAGTCGAGGCGGACGTCGTCATGGTAGCGACGACGGACGCTGAGACGAGCACGTGACACCAGTGGCTCCCTATCTTAGCGTAATGCGAGTCGAGGCGGACGTCGTCGCGGTAGCGACGACGGACGCCGAGACGAGCACGTGACACCAGTGCCACCCTGTCTTAGCATAATGCGAGTCGAGGCGGACTTCGTCGCGGTAGCGATAACGGACGCCGAGACGAGCACGTGACACCAGTTCCACCCTGTCTTAGCTTAATGCGAGTCGAGGCGGACGTCGTCGCGGTAGGGATGACGGACGCCGAGACGAGCACGTGACACCATTGCCACCCTGTCTTAGCGTAACGCGAGTCGAGGCGGATGTCGTCGCGGTACCGACGACGGAGGCCGAGACGAGCACGTGACACCAGTGCCACCCTATCTTAGCGTAACGCGAGTCGAGGCGGACGTCGTCGCGGTACCGACGACGGACGCCGAGACGAGCACGTGACACCAGTGCCACCCTGTCTTAGCGTAACGCGAGTCGAGGCGGACGTCGTCGCGGTAGCGATGACGGACACCGAGACGAGCATGTGACACCATTGCCTCCCTGTTTTAGCGTAACGCGAGTCGAGGCGAACGTCGTCGCGGTAGCGACGACGGACGCCCAGACGAGCACGTGACACCAGTGCCTCCCTGTCTTAACGTAACGCGAGTTGAGGCGGACGTCGTCACAGTAGCGACGACGGACGCCGAGACGAGCACGTGACACCAGTGCCACCCTGTCTTAGCGTAACGCGAGTCGAGGTGGACGTTGTCGCGGTAGTGACGACGGACGCCGAGACGAGGACGTGACACCAGTGCCACCCTGTCTTAGCGTAACGCGAGTCGAGGCGGACGTCGTCGCGGTAGCGACGACGGATGCCGAGGCAAGCACGTGACACCAGTGCCACCCTGTCTTAGCGTAACGCGAGTCGAGGCGGACGTCGTCGCGGTAGCGACGACGAACGCCGAGACGAGCACGTGACACCATTGCCTCCCTGTCTTAGCCTAACGCGAGTCGAGGCGGACGTCGTCGCGGTAGCGACTACGGACGCCGAGACGAGCACGTGACACCATTGCCACCCTGTCTTGGCGTAACGCGAGTCGAGGCGGACGTCGTCGCGGTAGCGACGACAGACGCCGAGACGAGCACGTGACACCAGTGCCACCCTGTCTTAGCGTAACGCGAGTCGAGGCGGACGTCCTCGCGGTAGCGACGACGGACCCCGAGACGACCACGTGACACCAGTGCCACCCTGTCTTAGCGTAACGCGAGTCGAGGCGGACGTCGTCGCGGTAGCGAGGACGGACGCCGAGACAAGCACGTGACACCAGTGCCACCCTGTCTTAGCATAACGCTAGTTAAGGCGGACGTCGTCATGGTAGCGACGACGGACGCCGAGACGAGCTCGTGACACCAGTGCCTCCCTGTCTTAGCGTAATGCGAGTCGAGGCGGATGTCGTCGCTGTAGCGACAACGGACGCCGAGAGGAGCACGTGACACCAGTGCCACCCTGTCTTAGCGTAACGTGAGTCGAGGCGGACGTCGTCGCGGTAGCGACGATGGACGCCGAGACGAGCACGTGACACCAGTTCCACCCTGTCTTAGCGTAACGCGAGTCGAGGCGGACGTCGTCGCGGTAGCAAGGACGGACGCCGAGACGAGCACGTGACACCATTGCCACACTGTCTTAGCGTAACGCGAGTCGAGGCGGACGTCGCCGCGGTAGCGACGACGGACGCCGAGATGAGCACGTGACACCAGTGCCACCCTATCTTAGCGTAACGCGAGTCGAGGCGGACGTCGTCGCGGTACCGACGACGGACGCCGAGACGAGCACGTGACACCAGTGCCACCCTGTCTTAGTGTAACGCAGGTCGAGGCGGACGTCGTCGCGGTAGCGATGACGGACACCGAGACGAGCACGTGACACTATTCCCTCCCTGTTTTAGCGTAACGCGAGTCGAGGCGGACGTCGTCGCGGTAGCGACGGCGGATGCCGAGACGAGCACGTGACACCATTGCCTCCCTGTCTTAGCGTAACGCGAGTCGAGGTAGACGTCGTCGCGGTAGCGACGACGGACGCCGAGACGAGCACGTGACACCATTGCCTCCCTGTCTTAGCGTAACGCTAGTCGAGGCGAACATCGTCGCGGTAGCGATGACAGACGCCGAGACGAGCACGTGACACCATTGCCTCCCTGTCTAAGCGTAACGCGAGTCGAGGCGGACGTCGTCGCGGTAGCGACGACGGACGACAAGACGAGCACGTGACACCAGTTGCACCCTGTCTTAGCGTAACGCGAGTCGAGGCGGACGTCGTCGCGGTAGCGACGACGGACGCCGAGACGAGCATGTGACACCAGTTCCACCCTGTCTTAGAGTAACGCGAGTCGAGGCGGACTTCGTCGCGGCAGCGACGACGGACACCGAGACGAGCACGTGACACCATTGCCACCCTGTCTTAGCGTAACGCGAGTCGAGGCGGACGTCGTCGCTACGAGGACGTGACACCAGTGCCTCCCTGTCTTAGCGTAACGCGAGTCGAGGCGGACGTCGTCGCGGTAGCGACGACGGATGCCGAGACGAGCACGTGACACCAGTGCCACCCTGTCTTAGCGTAACGCGAGTCGAGGAGGACTTCGTCGCGGTAGCGATAACGGACGCCGAGACGAGCACGTGACACCAGTGCCTCCCTGTCTTAGCGTAGCGCGAGTCGAGGCGGACGTCGTCGCGGTAGCGACGACGGATGCCGAGACGAGCATGTGACACCAGTGCCACCCTGTCTTAGCGTAACGTGAGTCGAGGCGGACGTCGTCGCGGTAGCAACGACGGACGCCGAGACGAGCACGTGACACCATTGCCCCCCTGTCTTAGCTTAACGCGAGTCGAGGCAGACGTCGTCGTGGTAGCGACGACGGACGCCGAGACGAGCATGTGACACCATTGCCTCCCTGTCTTAGCGTAACGCTAGTCGAGGCGAACATCGTCGCGGTAGCGATGACAGACGCCGAGACGAGCACGTGACACCATTGCCTCCCGGTCTAAGCGTAACGCGAGTCGAGGCGGACGTCGTCGCGGTAGCGACGACGGACGACAAGACGAGCACGTGACACCAGTTCCACCCTGTCTTAGCGTAACGCGAGTCGAGGCGGACGTCGTCGCGGTAGCGACGACGGACACCGAGACGAGCATGTGACACCAGTTCCACCCTGTCTTAGAGTAACGCGAGTCGAGGCGGACTTCGTCGCGGTAGCGACGACGGACACCGAGACGAGCACGTGACACCATTGCCACCCTGTCTTAGCGTAACGCGAGTCGAGGCGGACGTCGTCGCTACGAGGACGTGACACCAGTGCCTCCCTGTCTTAGCGTAACGCGAGTCGAGGCGGACGTCGTCGCGGTAGCGACGACGGATGCCGAGACGAGCACGTGACACCAGTGCCACCCTGTCTTAGGGTAACGCGAGTCGAGGCGGACTTCGTCGCGGTAGCGATAACGGACGCCGAGACGAGCACGTGACACCAGTGCCTCCCTGTCTTCGCGTAGCGCGAGTCGAGGCGGACGTCGTCGCGGTAGCGACGACGGATGCCGAGACGAGCATGTGACACCAGTGCCACCCTGTCTTAGCGTAACGTGAGTCGAGGCGGACGTCGTCGCGGTAGCAACGACGGACGCCGAGACGAGCACGTGACACCATTGCCACCCTCTCTTTGCGTAACGCGAGTCGAGGCGGACATCGTCCCGGTAGCAACGACGAACACCAAGACAAGCACGTGACAGCACTGCCACCCAGTCTTAGCGTAACGCGAGTCAAGGCGGACGTCGTCGCGGTAGCGACAACGGACGCCGAGACGAGCACGTGACACCAGTGCCACCCTCTCTTAGCGTAACACGAGTCGAGGCGGACGTCGTCGCGGTAGCGACGACGGACGCTGAGGCGAGCACGTGACACCGGTGCCACCCTGTCTTAGCGTAACGCGAGTCGAGGCGGACGTCGTCGTGGTAGCGACGACGGATGCCGAGACGAGCACGTGACACTAGTGCCACCCTGTCTTAGCGTAACGCGAGTCGAGGCGGACGTCGTCGCGGTAGCGACGACGGACGCCGAGACGAGCACGTGACACCAGTGCCACCCTATCTTAGCGTAACGCGAGTCGAGGCGGACATCGTCGCGGTAGCGACGATGGACGCCGAGACGAGCACGTGACACCAGTGCCACCCTGTCTTAGCGTAACGCGAGTCAAGGCGGACGTCCTCGCGGTAGCGACGACGGACGCCGAGACGAGCACGTGACACCAGTGCCACCCTGTCTTAGCGTAACGCGAGTCGAGGCGAACGTCGTCGCGGTAGCGACGACGGACGATGAGACGAGCACGTGACACCAGTTCCACCCTATCTTAGCGTAACGCGAGTCGAGGCGGACGTCGTCGCGGTAGCGACGATGGACGCCGAGACGAGCACGTGACACCAGTGCCACCCTATCTTAGCGTAACGCGAGTCAAGGCGGACGTCCTCGCGGTAGCGACGACGGACGCCGAGACGAGCACGTGACACCATTGCCACCCTCTCTTTGCGTAACGCGAGTCGAGGCGGACATCGTCCCGGTAGCAACGACGAACACCAAGACAAGCACGTGACAGCACTGCCACCCAGTCTTAGCGTAACGCGAGTCAAGGCGGACGTCGTCGCGGTAGCGACGACGGACGCCGAGACGAGCACGTGACACCAGTGCCACCCTCTCTTAGCGTAACACGAGTCGAGGCGGACGTCGTCGCGGTAGCGACGACGGACGCTGAGGCGAGCACGTGACACCGGTGCCACCCTGTCTTAGCGTAACGCGAGTCGAGGCGGACGTCGTCGTGGTAGCGACGACGGATGCCGAGACGAGCACGTGACACTAGTGCCACCCTGTCTTAGCGTAACGCGAGTCGAGGCGGACGTCGTCGCGGTAGCGACGACGGACGCCGAGACGAGCACGTGACACCAGTGCCACCCTATCTTAGCGTAACGCGAGTCGAGGCGGACATCGTCGCGGTAGCAACGACGAACACCAAGACAGGCACGTGACAGCACTGCCACCCAGTCTTAGCGTAACGCGAGTCAAGGCGGACGTCGTCGCGGTAGCGACAACGGACGCCGAGACGAGCACGTGACACCAGTGCCACCCTCTCTTAGCGTAACACGAGTCGAGGCGGACGTCGTCGCGGTAGCGACGACGGACGCTGAGGCGAGCACGTGACACCGGTGCCACCCTGTCTTAGCGTAACGCGAGTCGAGGCGGACGTCGTCGTGGTAGCGACGACGGATGCCGCGACGAGCACGTGACACCAGTGCCTCCCTGTCTTAGCGTAGCGCGAGTCGAGGCGGACGTCGTCGTGGTAGCGACGACGGATGCCGAGACGAGCATGTGACACCAGTGCCACCCTGTCTTAGCGTAGCGCGAGTCGAGGCGGACGTCGTCGCGGTAGCGACTACGGACGCCGAGACGAGCACGTGACACCATTGCCACCCTGTCTTGGCGTAACGCGAGTCGAGGCGGACGTCGTCGCGGTAGCGACGACAGACGCCGAGACGAGCACGTGACACCAGTGCCACCCTGTCTTAGCGTAACGCGAGTCGAGGCGGACGTCCTCGCGGTAGCGACGACGGACCCCGAGACGACCACGTGACACCAGTGCCACCCTGTCTTAGCATAACGCGAGTCGAGGCGGACGTCGTCGCGGTAGCGAGGACGGACGCCGAGACAAGCACGTGACACCAGTGCCACCCTGTCTTAGCATAACGCTAGTTAAGGCGGACGTCGTCATGGTAGCGACGACGGACGCCGAGACGAGCTCGTGACACCAGTGCCTCCCTGTCTTAGCGTAATGCGAGTCGAGGCGGATGTCGTCGCTGTAGCGACAACGGACGCCGAGAGGAGCACGTGACACCAGTGCCACCCTGTCTTAGCGTAACGTGAGTCGAGGCGGACGTCCTCGCGGTAGCGACGACGGACCCCGAGACGACCACGTGACACCAGTGCCACCCTGTCTTAGCGTAACGCGAGTCGAGGCGGACGTCGTCGCGGTAGCGAGGACGGACGCCGAGACAAGCACGTGACACCAGTGCCACCCTGTCTTAGCATAACGCTAGTTAAGGCGGACGTCGTCATGGTAGCGACGGCGGACGCCGAGACGAGCTCGTGACACCAGTGCCTCCCTGTCTTAGCGTAATGCGAGTCGAGGCGGATGTCGTCGCTGTAGCGACAACGGACGCCGAGACGAGCACGTGACACCAGTGCCACCCTCTATTAGCGTAACACGAGTCGAGGCGGACGTCGTCGCGGTAGCGACGACGGACGCTGAGGCGAGCACGTGACACCGGTGCCACCCTGTCTTAGCGTAACGCGAGTCGAGGCGGACGTCGTCGTGGTAGCGACGACGGATGCCGAGACGAGCACGTGACACCAGTGCCTCCCTGTCTTAGCGTAGCGCGAGTCGAGGCGGACGTCGTCGCGGTAGCGACGACGGATGCCGAGACGAGCATGTGACACCAGTGCCACCCTGTCTTAGCGTAACGTGAGTCGAGGCGGACGTCGTCGCGGTAGCAACGACGGACGCCGAGACGAGCACGTGACACCATTGCCCCCCTGTCTTAGCTTAACGCGAGTCGAGGCGGACGTCGTCGTGGTAGCGACGACGGACGCCGAGATGAGCACGTGACACCATTGCCTCCCTGTCTTTGCGTAACGCGAGTCGAGGCGGACATCGTCCCGGTAGCAACGACGAACACCAAGACAAGCACCTGACAGCACTGCCACCCAGTCTTAGCGTAACGCGAGTCAAGGCGGACGTCGTCGCGGTAGCGACAACGGACGCCGAGACGAGCACGTGACACCAGTGCCACCCTCTCTTAGCGTAACACGAGTCGAGGCGGACGTCGTCGCGGTAGCGACGACGGATGCCGAGACGAGCACGTGACACCAGTGCCACCCTGTCTTAGCGTAACGCGAGTCGAGGCGGACGTCGTCGCGGTAGCGACGACGGACGCCGAGACGAGCACGTGACACCAGTGCCACCCTATCTTAGCGTAACGCGAGTCGAGGCGGACATCGTCGCGGTAGCGACGATGGACGCCGAGACGAGCACGTGACACCAGTGCCACCCTGTCTTAGCGTAACGCGAGTCAAGGCGGACGTCCTCGCGGTAGCGACGACGGACGCCGAGACGAGCACGTGACACCAGTGCCACCCTGTCTTAGCGTAACGCGAGTCGAGGCGGACGTCCTCGTGGTAGCGACGACGGACGCCGACACGAGCACGTGACAACAGTGCCACCCTATCTTAGCGTAACGCGAGTCGAGGCGGACGTCGTCGCGGTAGCGACGACGGACGCCGAGACGAGCACGTGACAACAGTGCCACCCTGTCTTAGCGTAACGTGAGTCGAGGTGGACGTCGTCGCGGTAGCGACAACAGGCGCTGAGACGAGCACGTGACAACAGTGCCACCGTGTCTTTGGGTAAGGCGAGTCGAGCGGACGTTGTCACGGTAGCGACAACAGACGCCGAGACGAGCACGTGACACAAGTGCCACCCCGTCTTAGTATAACGCGAGTCAAGGCGGCCGCGACGACGGACACCGAGACAAGCACGTGACATCACTGTCACCCTGTCTATGTTAGGGTCACGCAAGTCGAAGCGGACGTCGTCGCGATAGCGAAGACGGACGCCGAGATAAGCACGTGATACTATTGCCACCGTCTATCTTAGGGTGACGCGAGTCGAGGCGGACGCCGTCGCGATAGCGACGACGGACGCCGAGACGAGCACACAACACCATATTGAGCAAAAAAAAATTAGAGTTTTAAAAAATTATCTAGAATTTGAAAAATGTTGATGTTTTTCATAAAAATCACTATTTTACAATTTATTCAATTTTTTAAATAAGTTTTTTCTTTGCTTTTTTTTAAATTTGAAATTTTTTCATAGTAGATCAATTCAATGAACATTCCGTTCAAGAGAGAAATAGTTGATCAATTCAATTGAGTACGGAATTTTTGGTAATAAAATTATTTTCCTGTAAAGTTTCAATTAAAAGGGAATAGAGGGACGGGCTGCTTATTGTTTTGCTTTTGTTTTGCATATTTTCATAAACTAGATGATTCCCCGCGCGTTGCTGCAGGAATTACCTCGCTTGACACACAAACACATCCTCTTCCTATGAACGGTAGCAAACCTAGCAACAAATGAGGGTGGCTGCACATTATTGTGAGCAAGTATGTAAATGAGTGTTGCATTTAAGCACACATGACAACAAATTAGAACTATTTAAAATGTATGGTTATTCGGAAGAAATATGGTTAACAAACTCTCAATATCATATTTATTGCTGTCTTGAGCCAATACATTACACATTTCCATAAGAGAAACTCACTTGGAAAAAAGTTTTTGTAACCAGTTATAGAAATGATGTTGGCAAGGTCTTCCAACTCCTTTTTCCGGAATACCTCCATGAAGCAAACATAGTGGTATAATTCATAGATTTAGACTGCGACTTCCCTAAAATAGGCCATCAATTCAATGAACAAATTCAAGAAGACACACCAAGATTTCGTTCAGAGCAATTTGGATTTTCAATCATCCATGGGAACAATTCAAATAGGAAGATCTCTCAAAGGAGTAAAGATTATTACAGCCGGTAACCAATTAATGGCTTTCCTAATGCCATTGATGTGGCCTGCATAGCAAGCCAAAGAAACAGTAGAAATGTGACATGAACATGTATTGTCCCTAAGAAGACGGGTGGAGATATATGGTTGATATCTTATCTAATCACAAAAATGAGATCAATCCTATGTTATAAATACCTTGAAATGAAATGATACATCAGATAGAGAAAAAGAAAACATGCTTGAGATTTTAACCGGCTAATTTAATTCCATTTATAGATATAAGCAATCAAATAAGTGCCTGTCAAGTTTTGCTGCAAGTACCTACACACATGTAGCATTGCAAAAGTAAACATCTTGTCCTGGTGGTTTCCATTCTAACAAATACTTGATGTCAAGATAAATAAGCAACGCTAGTGGACTGAAAAGGCGAAAGACAAACACACACATTTCTATTAGCAATATCAAATGTGATGTAACAAATTGACGAACCAAATACGTCTAAAGTTGATGCTTGTCGGAAGAAACTGTTAAGGGAATGATAGCAAGAAATTTTAACCACCAGAGTGCAAAAAAATATATAAGAATAGTATAGATTTGACCTACCTTCCTTTACTAAACTGTTGGCAGATAGATCTGAAATGTCAATCCCGTGGCTAGTAAACTGATTTCATGAATGCACGCTAAGAAACGCATGATTCATAAGCCATTGTTGTCCATTATTAATCAGCACGATTCATCGTTCTCACAAAGAACAACTTGAGGAGAAGATACACACGTGTATCACTGCATACAACAAAAGGCTTGATTAACTAACACATCGGAGAAGGGACTGGCATATGTAGCATACCCAAGAAAGGACATAACTGACGCAATCTTGACTTAATGCAAATTCAGATGAACGACACACTACCAAGAGTAAAATACAGAGAGCCAATGCAAGTCATGGTTAACAAAAGCCTTCCAAATTTTTATAGCAAAAATCAGACCAGTCCGGACAAAAGCCATATGGATTGTGAGCACTGAAGTGAGACCTCACTCCGTGTTGCTGTGGTTGAGTTGTGAAAACTGACATCCAATCTACAATCTGAGAAAAATAGGACTGCAGATCCTTCTCACCTGCTTCTATTTGTAAACAAATTGTGTTAAGCAATAAGCCACGGCTCGGGACGGGTCAGGCGCGGTGCGTGTACGTGCGCGCGGTGACCGCGTCGAGTCTGACCGTGGCGGGCTCATGCAAGGGTGTGTGCGCATGTGTGCAGTAGCTAGCTAGTTAGGTGCTTGCCGAGTCACTTGGGTCAAGGAGTGAGTTTAGGCCGTAGCTAGTAGTTCATGCGTGGGTTGTTGCGTGCATGTAGTTGGCTAGTGGATGCATGCATTGGTGGTTAGCCGGCCTGGAGTTAGTGGCCGGTAGTGGTGGCCGAGTGTGCCGGTCAGCCTAGTTTGTGAGTGTGTGAGTTAGTGGCTGGGCATAGCCTAGTCTCCTGTGTATAAGTATCACTTGAGTAATGAGAAAAGGAGGCCGAGAGGGCTGTGGAAAGATGTAGCCATCGTGTCTACACCAAGGGGCAGGGCCTCTACGCAAAGCTCTTGTGCTCTTCCTTGGTGTGTGTGTGTGTCAGTGCAGAGTTTCTCCATGGTGTGTGTTCATGAGAGATGAGAGGAAGAAGAGCGGCGCCGGGAGGAGGCGGCGCCAACAATTGGTATTCAGAGCCACAAGGTTCGAGGGGCGGCCGTGGCGCGCGGTGGCGTCCGCGGCGGACGGGGCATGCGCGGCCGACATGGAGGCATCGGCTGCGGCGCGCGGCGAGTGCGCGGCGACGGTGAGTGCGTGGCGACGGCGACGCGCAGAGAGTCCGCGGAAGTGCGGTGTGATGTCATGCGTGCGAAGAGCACGGTGGTCGCGGAGACGAGGAGGTCGCGGAGGACCTGCGTGGTGGCGCAGAGGTTGCGGCGGCTCGGCGTGACAACCGTGGAGGCGCGTGGCACGGAGCCGCGGCGGCCGCGGCAGACCTGCGTGGTGGCGCAGAGGCTGCGGTGGCGCGGTGTGGCGGCATGGAGGCCGCGGCGGTGCAGGGCAATAAGACGCGGCGGCGAGCTTGGCGCGACCGGTGCGTGTTATGGGTGCGCACTGGACGCGTCGGGCGTGTCGGGACCGCGGGCGCGCGTACGAGCGTGCGGTTGACGTTGGGAGGAGGCGTATGTCGCCGTGGTGCTCGAGTCCGTACTCGAGTTCGGCTACATCCTTCCGTCGTTTCTCGCTGGCGGCTGCCATGGCGGACGCGGAGGCGACACGCGGTGAGCGTCTGGTGCTGTCGGGCTCGTCGGGCGCGTCGGATGCGCGCGGGACGTGCGGGACGCACTGGTGCGGTCGGGCTCGTCGGGCGTGTCAGATGCGTGCGGGACTGCGGGACGCAGATGGACGCCAGGCTTGTGTCGCCGGCGGAGATGGAGCTCGGCGTATGTCGCCGGGGTTGTGACGGAGCACGGTGCGATCGGCGTCAGTGCGCCAGGTCGGGCCCGTGGCGGTGCGACCGGCGTCGGTGAGCCGGGTCGGGTCCGCGGGCTGGGTCACGGCCATGACGACGACAATGACAGGAGCTGCAACAACTCCGATGACGGCGAGATCGTTGCTTAGAGGGGACAATGTTAAGCAATAAGCCACGGCTCGGGACGGGTCAGGCGCGGTGCGTCTACGTGCGCGCGGTGGCCGCGTCGAGTCTGACCGTGGCGGGCTCAGGCAAGGGTGTGTGCGCATGTGTGCAGTAGCTAGCTAGTTAGGTGCTTGCCGAGTCACTTGGGTCAAGGAGTGAGTTTAGGCCGTAGCTAGTAGTTCATGCGTGGGTTGTTGCGTGCATGTAGTTGGCTAGTGGATGCATGCATTGGTGGTTAGCCGGCCTGGAGTTAGTGGCCGGTAGTGGTGGCCGAGTGTGCCGGTCAGCCTAGTTTGTGAGTGTGTGAGTTAGTGGCTGGGCATAGCCTAGTCTCCTGTGTATAAGTATCACTTGAGTAATGAGAAAAGGAGGCCGAGAGGGCTGTGGAAAGATGTAGCCATCGTGTCTACACCAAGGGGCAGGGCCTCTACGCAAAGCTCTTGTGCTCTTCCTTGGTGTGTGTGTGTGTCAGTGCAGAGTTTCTCCATGGTGTGTGTTCATGAGAGATGAGAGGAAGAAGAAAGAGCGGCGCCGGGAGGAGGCGACGCCAACAAATTGCACAGAAGCATCGGCATAGCAGAATCTTGGTCTCGATGCTGTAGAGGGATAAGTTGGTCCAGAGAAGTGAGGGGAGGCAACGTAGGGCTGCAGATGTGTCCTGGGGTCCCGGTTAAGGGCCTTGTTCGGTGCGTTCGTTCGGGGCCGCCGGCGTGAGGAGGAACCGGAGGGGAGGCACGGTGTGCGCAGAGGATAAATCGGCTGCGCGGAGATGTCTTGCAGGCCATGGTGGCGCCAACCTGCTCTTTTTCGAGCCCACCCGACCAGCTAGCTCCCCCATAAACTGGGGCCGCGATGGGGATGGCCGCATCCGGCGCGTCCAGTGCGTCTGCTGTTGCCACCGCGAGGAGGTCACGGAGCGGAGGAACGGTAGGATGTAGCGGCTCTGAACGTCGGCGCTCTAGCGCAGTGTGCCTGATGCCTCCGTCGTTAGGAGGACTTGAAGCAGAGGAACGAAAGGAGGGAGCAGCTCTAAATGCCTGCGTGGGGAGGCTGGCGGCTGGAGGTGGACCTGGAGCTGGTAAAAAAGATTGGGATGACTGTGTGTAATACAGGCTTTAAATAGGATGGCCTAAAATAACTAAAACGATGTGTGTAGAAGAAGAAGGAAGAGTAACCGATGCTTAACAATTAGTATATCCAGACAGGTACTGGAAGGAAGATGGAGAGGCCCTTCCTTCGTCTTCCACATATAATAGGTGAGTTGAGGTGTGGTAGAAATTATTGTCTTCCACGTACAATTGGTGACCTGAGGCATGGTGGAAATTATTATCAGAATAATATTGAGAGGAGGAATAGAAATTTATCGTGTGGGACCTACTTGATGATGTGGATAGGCTGCATGTCAAGAGAAATAGGTTAGTGGGGATGAAATATTTAGGTATTATAAATGCCTTTGTTTTGTGTTGTTAATAACAAAATATGCATGCATTCAAATTAAATAAACTATATATCTAAAGTGCTTAGAATTTTGTGTAGTTTCACAATATCCAACATTCATCCATGTTAAAAATGTTTGAATTGCTGCTTGCATTTAATTTGCATAAACGGCATGCTAAAATGATTTAACTTTATATGTAGATGGGGTGGAAAATGCATGGATTAACATGGTGCACTTTATTTTGCTATTTAACAACTTTAAAATATGGTTTAGTGTAGGATAGTACCAAATCCAAAATATGCATATGATGATTTTCTGGAATTGTTGTTTGTTGTTTCCGGCCTAATATAAACTTGACTAGCTAGATAGATTAATTATACTTCATCTCTTGCCATGTTAATCAACATTTAATATTGACGGGTATGACGGGTAGCATAAACGAGAGTGAACTAAATATTTGAACTTGCCATGCCATGACTCATTAAACTAGACATGCATCATACTTGGTAGCGCATCATGCCATGTTTATGCTTGTTGGTTTACAATCTTGTTTGCTTCTTTCCGATTGTGCTTCTTCTCGATAGTTCCGGTTACGTTGCGACTGTGAGGATTTGTTCGACTACGTGATACGTCTCCAACGTATCTATAATTTTTTATTGTTCCATGTTGTTATATTATCATTCTTGGATGTTTTACAATCATTTTATAATCATTTCATATCATTTTTTGGTACTAACCTATTGACATAGTGCCGAGTGCCAGTTGTTATCTTCTGGTTGTTTTTTACATCGTAGGAAATCAATACCAAACGGAGACCAAATGCAGCAAAACTTTTTGTGGACTTTTTCTTGACCAGAAGACACAAGTTGGGTCGAAGAAGTACCAGAGGGGTGCCCCGAGGGGGGCACGACCCACCAGGGCATGCCTGGAGGCCCAGGCATTCCCAGGTGGGTTATGACCACCTCGGTGGCCTCTCGCACCGCCTCTTTGCTCCATAAATACCCCAATATTGTAGAAACCCGAGGGGAGTTGACAAAATCAATTCCAGCCGCCGCAAGTTCCAGAAACACCAGATCTAATCTAGACACCATCACAGAGGGGTTCATCATGTCCATTGGTGCCTCTTTGATGATGCGCGAGTAGTTTTTTGTAGACCTACGGGTCCGTGGTTAGCAGCCAAATGGCTTCCTCTCTCTCTCTCTCTATTCTCAATATAATGGTCACTTAGAGATCCATATGATGTAAGGTTTTTGCGGTGTGTTTGTTGGATCCGATGAACTTTGAGTTTATGATCAGATCTATTCTTTATCCATGAAAGTTATCCGAGTCTTCTTTGATCTCTTACATGCATGATTGATTATAGCCTCGTATTTCTTCTCTGGTATTTGGGTTTTGTTTGGCCAACTTGATCTATTTATCTTGCAATGGGAAGAGGTGCTTTGTGATGGGTTCGATCTTACGGTGCTTGATCCCAGTGACAGCAGGGGAAATGACACGTATGTATAGTTGCTATTAAGGATAACAAGATGGGGTCTATTTCTACATAAATAGATCTTTTCTACATCATGTCATCATTCTTATTGCATTACTCCGTTTTCCATGAACTTAATACACTAGATGCATGCTGGATAGCGGTCGATATGTAGAGTAATAGTAGTAGATGCAGGCAGGAGTCGGTATACTAATCTTGGACATGATCCCTATATAATGATCATTGCCTGGATATCGTCATGATTATTTGAAGTTCTATCAATTGCCCAACAGTAATTGTTTTCCAACCATTTGCTATTTTTCTCAAGAGATGCCACTAGTGAAACCTACGGCCCTCGGGTCTCTTCTTGAATATATTTGCCTTGGAATCTATTTTATTTGCTTTTATTTTTAGTTCTATTACACCATAAATACAAAAATAATTTGCTGCACTTTATTTTATTTGCGTTCTATTTGTCCAATCCATTACAACTTTATCCTGTCTCCGTGCCAATTTCTAGCGCCGTTACCCGAAAGGGATAAACAACCCCTTTAACACGTTGGGTTGCGAGTATTTGTTATTTGTGTGCGGGAGTTGTTTACGTTGTGTTGCGTGGTTCTCCTACTGGTTCGATAACCTTGGTCTCATCACTGAGGGAAATACCTACCGTTGCTATGATGCATCATCCCTTCCTCTTTGGGGAAGTATCGACGCAGTTCAAGCAAACATAAAAAATGCTGCGGCCATGCTTTGTCACAAGTTGAAAGCCCTTCGACACGCCCTTAAGATTTGAAGTAAGAATATCTCTCGGCTTTCTATTGCGTTCACTAATTGTAATGATGTTCTTGCGGACCTAGATGAACTGGAAAACAAGCGTTGCCTTTCTCTTCTAGAAGCAAACTTTCAAAACATCTTTAAAGCTCATCTTCTCCGGCTGCTGAAGTATCAGAAGATTTATGGGAAAAAGCGCTGCACCATCCCGTGGATCAAGTTTGGAGACGAGAACACTAAATTCTTCCAAGCGATCGCCACTGAACGATACCGTAAGAACAACATTGCCTCGCTCCGCACTGAGGATGACAGGGTGGTTGAAGATCACCCTGGTAAGGAGGCGCTCCTTCACTCCAGTTACAAAGCCAGGATGGGGACAACTGCTCAGTGTGATATGAAGTTTGACCTACTTCTTTAATCCACCGGGCCAATAATCTCGACATCCTTACTGAGCCATTCACTCCAGAAGAAACCGATGGTGTAGTCAAGGAAATGCCTCCGGATCGGGCCCCGAGACTTGATGGTTTTAGTGCATCTTTTCTCAAAGCCTGCTGGCCAATCATCAAGCATGAATTTTATTTGTTGTGCTCACAATTCTATGATGGAAACCTTGACATCACCAGTATCAACAACGACCACATTACACTAATCCCCAAGGTTAATGCGCCTGCCTCAGTTAATGATTACAGACCGATCACCCTGCTTAACTGCTGCCTGAAACTACTGAAGAAGCTTCTAGCCAATCGTTTGCAATGCATAATCTTGCAACTGGTGCACCGCAACCAATATGGATTTCTTAAGGGGAGAACCATCCAAGACTGCCTTGCATGGGCCTATCATTATATTCATCAATGCCACACGTCTGGTAGGGAGATCATCCTTCTCAAGCTCGATTTTGCAAAGGCATTTGACACTGCTGCGCACGAGCCCATGATTAACATCATGCTTCATATGGGCTTCAATGACCGTTGGATCTCCTGGATTAACTGCCTTTTCTCATTTGGACGATCTTCTGTCCTCTTGAACGGCGTGCCTGGCCGACAATTCCCATGCAGATGTAGGGTTCGTCAAGGAGACCCTCTCTCACCGCTTATCTTTGTCTTTGTGGTGGAGTTACTTCAAGCCGCAATCAATGATGCGTTTCGTGAAGGCAGCCTTGCCTTACCCTTTCCATGCATTGGTCAGACTGATTATCCGGTTCTTCAAAATGCGGATAACACGCTCATTGTCCTTCCTGCATGCATTCAACAAGCCACGCTGGTTAAGGAGATTATGTCTGACTATGCCTCCTCCATTGGCCTCAAGACTAATTCCACAAGTCCACGTTGATCCCGATTAATCTTGATACATCTACCACTTCTAATCTGGCTAGAGTCTTCAGATGTGCTATTGGTTCTATGCTATTCACCTACCTTGGCCTTCCCTTGGGCACGACTCGACCTAGAATCCAAGATTTTATGCCCTTGGTCTATCGCTTGGAAAGGCAGCTGACTCCCACCATTGCGATTATGACGTATGGTGGTAAGCTTTCTTGATTAAATGCATCGGTCACGTCTCTTCTGGTGTTTTCCATGTGCACTCTCTAATTCCCTCCCAAGCTCATTGAGATCCTTGATAAGATTAGACGCAGATGTCTCTAGACCAAGAAAACTGAGTAGGGTGACAAATGCAACTCTTTGGCTGCTTGGGATTTGGTTTGTCGACCTAAGAAAAATGGTGGTTTAGGGGTGATAAACCTAAAGATTCATAATGAGGCCTTGCTCTTGAAATTCCTTCACAAATTCTTTAATAGACTCGATGTGCGTTAGGTCAACCTCATCTGGGATAATCACTATGATGGCAAAATTGCACACGTTGTGGACCCTGTTGGCTCATTCTGGTGGAAGGACATTCTTAAGCTGACCCCCATCTATCGTGGAATTTCTCGGGTTCAGCTGGTAGATGGCAACTCGACCCTTTTTTGGAAAGATCTCTGGAGAGAGGAAGTGCTTCAAATCTCGCACCCTCATGCCTTCTCGTTCGACATGCAGGAGGACGTGCCGGTCGTGGAGGCAATGGCCAATATGGACATGCATGCAACCTTTCATCTTCCTGTCTCTATCCAGGCTCTTGCTAAGATCCAGGATATTGAGCAGCAGCCATGGATATCTCCATCGACCTCTCCACATGATGTTTGGCATTATTCCTGGGGGGCCACGCTGTACAAACCAAGAGACTACTACAACAACTACTTTTGAGATGGTGTGGCGCATCAAGCTTTCAGTTAACTCTGGAAATCCAAATGCACAATGAAGATCAAAGTTTTTGGCTGGTTATTGTTTCATGATAGATTGAACACGCGCAACATGTTGAAGACGAGGCACTACAATATTGGCAATAACTTCAACTGTATCCTCTGTGACCAGCACATTGAAGAAATTGTGGATCACATGGTTTTCTCCTGCCCGTTTAGCCAGAGCTGCTGGGCTAGACTAAATATTGTTTTGCCAACGTTCCTTTGCCGCCTCAACCTTCTTCAAACCACTAAGGATACATGGCCGAACACATTCTTTTATGAAACATTTTTGACGCAGCGTGGAGCATTTGGAAGGAGAGAAACAACAAGCATTTCAGAGGACTGGCCCCCAGTGTGGATTCTTGGCTGACCAGATTCAAAGAATACTTGTCCTTACTACAACATAGGGTTAAAGAAGCACATAGAGCTGCTCTATCAACTATTGTGCTTCTGTAGTATAGCCCTCTCCTCTCTTTTAAGCTAGTTGGGCATCCACACCATAGGTGGATAGGCAGTGCCTTGTATTGTAGCCGATATGTCTATGTAAACCTCCCATTTATATAGATATATGAAGTGATCACAGTAGGGGTTTTCCCCCTACTGTCCTTTTTGTCAAAAGAAACATCAAAAGGAATTTCGGGCGCCATTGCCGGGTAGGATCACGTCAAGATAATCTCCCGTCAACGTGCTTTCCGGCGCCGTTGCCGGGGAGACATCATCCACATCAACCAGGTTCCTAATCACAAATCTCATCTCCTTGCAATTTACATTAGTTGCCATTTGCCTATTGTTTTCCTCTCCCCCACTTCACAAAAATTTGTCGTTTTTATTCACCCTCTCTTTCGTTCGCCGTTTTCTCGTCAGATCTATTTTTGAGTGCAATCTTGTTGTGTAGTCACCATGACTCAAGAGAACACCAGGTTGTGTGATTTCTCACATACCAACAACAATGATTTATTAGCACACCGATTGCTCCTCCCGCCACTAGTGCGGAGTCTTGTGACAATAATACTGCTTTGCTGAATCTTGTTATAGAAGATCAATTTTCCGGTAATCCTAATGAGGATGTTGCGGCGGATATTAACACATTCGTGGAATTATGCAATATGAAAAACAAAAAATATGTGGACAATGATGGTGTGAAGTTGAAATTATTTCCGTTTTCTTTCCGAGGTCGCGCAACATTGGTTTTCTTCTTAGCCTCGCAATAGTATCGATTCTTGGAACAAGTGCAAGGATGCTTTTATTACTAAGTATTTTCTGCTCGCAAAAATCATTTCCCTTAGAACCCACATCATGAATTTCAAGCAACTTGAACATGAGCATGTTGCACAATCTTTGGAAAGGATTAAATAGATGCTAAGGAATTGCCCAACTCATGGGTTAAATCTTTGGATGATCATACAAAAAATTTATGCCGGGTTGAATTTTGTTTCTCGTAAGCTTTTAGATTCCGCCGTGGGGGGGGGGGGGGGGTACTTTTATGGAAATTACTTTGGGTGAAGCTACTAAATTTCTAGACAATATTATAGCAAATTACTCACAATGGCATACCGAAAGAGCTCCTACTAGTAAAAAAGACAATTCGGTAGAAGAAATAAATTCTTTGAGTTAGATTTTGATGCTCTTATGAAGTTGGTTGCTAATAAAGGTTCTCCCATTTATTTTAATGATGTGCATTTGTCTACTTTGATTGAGAAAATAGTGATACCATAGATGTGAATTTTATCTCGCAAAACAATTTCAATAACAATGCTTATAGAGGTAATTATAATCCTAGGTCTTTTCCTAGTAATTCCTCTAATAATTATGGTAATTACTATGGTAATCCTTCTTATAATAATAATAGAAACACGTCCGATCTTTAGAATAATATTAAAGAATTTATCAATACTCAAAAAGTTTTCTATGCTACGATAGAACAAACGCTGAAAAAAGTTGATGATATGTCTAGAAGTATTGAAGTATTGATAGAACTTCTCATGATGTAGAAACTCTCAAAATGAAAATTTGTGTGCCTAAATTTGAAGAATTAATTTAAGCTCTTTATGTTTTATGGATGAAAGTAAGAAAAGAACAACTATGCTTAGAGCTAAAAGAGAATTTTTTTCAAAAAAAAGCGTTTTCTAGTGATTGCTTTCATAAAAGTGATGAAGATCTTAAAATGATTGGTGTTTCCTCTATTGGTTCTTTGTTTAGTAAAATTAAGAATGATGAAAAAGAGATTGAAGAAGAGTCAAGTTTAGCTAGAAGGCGTCCAGATAATTCGGAGCATGAAAATCTTGTTGAGAAAATTGATAAAAGTGGGTTTGAAGAGGACAAAACTTTAATTAGTGATGTGCCCACAATTTGGGATTACAAATACTTTAATTATGATAGTTGCTCTATGGTTGATTGTATTTCTTTGTTGCAATACATGATAAATTCACCCCATTCTTATGAACAAAATAAAGCTTTCACTAAACATATTGTTGATTCTATGATGAAAGCTTTTGAAGAAAAGTTGGAATTAGAAGTTTCAATTCCCAAAAAATTACATGATGAATGGGAAGCAACCATCAAAGTCAAGATTAAAAATTATGAGTGTTTTGCTTTATGTGACTTGGGTGCTAGTGTTTCTACAATTTTG
The DNA here is from genome assembly GCA_963921465.1 of Triticum timopheevii. NCBI lineage: Eukaryota > Viridiplantae > Streptophyta > Magnoliopsida > Poales > Poaceae > Triticum > Triticum timopheevii. The sequence continues at coordinate 1,532,110 of CAWUFU020000003.1, forward strand.
AAATCTCTATGTGATGTGCTTGGTCTTACCGATATTGAAGAACGCTCTTTAAATTTGCACTTGGCGGATTCTACTATTAAAAAGCCTAAGGGGAGAATTAATGATGTTCTTATTGTCGGCATTCTGGGAACAGGGGTACCAAAACTTGCCTGCCTGTGGCCCACGGCATGGCTCCATCGACGCAGTATACTAGTTTCCTCTTTGGTGCAAAGGAGGCAAGCAGCAGGTGCGGAGTCCCGAGGAAGCAACCAAAGGTTTCCATTCCTGTGCAACAAGACCAAGACCACTAGGACGGCAGGACGGAGGTCATCACCGAGCCCACCACGGCGTCACGACCAGAGGATTTTGCAAGCGAAGACCACTTTCATCAGCATAAGATGTACTAGCTGTCTCCCTTCAAATTTGGCTGTTGTAGGATCCCTTCCCGCCTTCATTTGGGAAGAGGACCAATGCTACTATAAATAGGACCTAGCCACCATCATGGACGGGGGGAGGTCGACCGAATCCACTCCACCCTCACCAGCTCACTTGAGCTCAAGAATACATCTCATGAGATTGTTCACCACTTTACTAGTTCATCCTCAGCCCCACGAGGCAGATCCGCCATAAAGCAGGAGTAGGGTTTTACACCGCGAGGTGGCCCAAACCTGGGTAAACTGATGTGTCCCCTTTTCTTCGAGTTCGTCGTGCTAGGCTGTGAGATTTGCGAGCAGGCAGACTGGGATCTCCGCACGCACCCCAAAGTTCAAACGTCTCAAGGGTTTGCGGAACCCGAAATCCAACACTTATTTTTGCAAATAGGAATTATGTGCCCATAGATTTTATTGTTCTTTATATTCATTGCAATCCATCTTGTCTAATTATACTTAGTAGACCATTTTTATGTACTATTGGTGCCGTGATTGAGATGAAAGAAGGCAATATTAAATTCCAATTTCCACTAAGGAAGGGTATGGAACACTTCCCTATAACAAGAATTAGGCCACCATATGAATAAATCATGAGGTCATCATATGGATCCAGAAGTAAAGATGACAAAACTTAGATCCTTCGCATTATGCCTAGCAACGGGCATAAAACGATAGCGCTCGTTCGGAGGCAACCCAACTTGTATCTTTTTGCTTTTTGGTTTTCTTGTTGTTTTCAATAAAATACCAAATTATGGCTCTGATTAGATGTGTTTTTGTGGTTTAAATCCGTGTTTGTGCCAAGCAAGGCTTTTGGGAAGATTTGGGTGAGAGTTGATTTGATCTTGCTGAAAAACAGAAACTTTTGCGCTGACAAAAATATTTCCTATTTTTAACAGAAGAGTGCTTTTGAGTTGATTATTTTTGCAGAGGATTTATAAACAAATTGCTCATGTTGTCATAATTTTCAGAATTTTTTGACTTATAGAAGTATTCGAAGTAGTCAGATTGCTATAGATTCTGTTTTTGAAATTGATGCTAAGGAATTGCCCAACTCATGGGTTCTGCTTTTGATAGATTCTGTTTTCTTTGTGTTGTGTGCTTGTTTTTATGATTCTATGGTTTTCTTTGAAGAGTTTTTGCCATAGAAAACTTGGAATACAGTAGTTATAATGCAAAAATAAAATATGAATGGGTTTGCAATAGTACTTATAGTAGTGGTTTGATTTCTTATACAAACGGATCTCACGAAGGTTTTGTTGAGTTTTGTGTGATTGAAGTTTTCAAGTTTTGGGTGAGATTACGATGGATGGAGGAATAAGGATTAGCAAAAGGCTAAGCTTGGGGGTGCCCAAGTCATGCCACGATCATATTCAAGAAGTAGCAAGCAACTAAGCTTGGGGATGCCCCTGAGGGAGTCCGGGATTAGGGGGTCCTCGGACAGCCAGACTATATGCTTTTACCAGACTGTTGGACTATGAAGATACAAGATTGAAGACTTCGTCCCGTGTCCGGGTGGGACTCTCCTTTGCGTGGAAGGCAAGCTTGGCAATTCGGGTATGTAGATTTCCTTCTCTGTAGCCAACTCTGCGTAGCCTAGCCCCCTCCGGTGTCTATACAAACCGGAGGGTTTAGCCCGTCGGACAACAACAATCATAATCATAGGCTAGCATCTAGGGTTTAGCCTCTACGATCTCGTGGAAGATCAACTCTTGTAATACTCATATCATCAAGATCAATCAAGCAGGAAGTAGGGTATTACCTCCATCAAGAGGGCCTGAACCTGGGTAAACATCGTGTCCCCTGCCTCCTGTTACCATTAGCCTTAGACGGACAGTTCGAGACCCCCTACCCGAGATCCGCTGGTTTTGACACCGACATTGGTGCTTTCATTGAGAGTTCCACTGTATCGTTGCGATAAGGCTTGATGGCTCCTTCAATCATCCTCAACAATGCGGTCCAGGGTGAGGTTTTCCTTCCCGGACAGATCTTCGTATTCGGCGGCTTCGTACTCGCTTGGCCATCTAGAGAAGATCGATACCAATGCCCCTGCCCATCAGGTCAGGTTTGGAATCTTGAACTATACTGCCGACATCTGCGGAGACTTGATCTTCGACGGATTCGAGCCCATGTCAGGTGCGCCGAACAGTCATGACGAGCATGACTTAGATCTGCCATCGGACAGTGTTTGGTTGATCACACCTGCGGCTGCGCCGCCCCTCAATCCGGAGCAGATCGTGCCATCCGAGGACGGGTGGATGGACCCTGCCACGGAGGCCACACACTCAGCGGCGATAGAGCCGAACACTGGCTTCACCTCATATGAGGCCGGTGTCATCGGACCCTCGGACTCGTCTCCGGCCACAGGCTCTGAACCGCGTGCATCCGTGCCTATCAAATCGATTGGGCATCAATCATGGAGTTTACCTTCACGGATATCTTTCAACACTCGCCCTTGGGCGATGTGCTAAATTCATTAAAGTCTCTCTCTTTGTCAAGAGACTCTCGGCCGTACTATGTCCGGCTTGAGGGGGAAGCGTACGACGAAGAAATTCGTTCCCCACCCACCACCCACTTGATAGCCACTGTCGACAACTTAACCGACACGCTTGACTTCGACTCCGAAGACATCGACGGCATGTACGACGATGCAGGAGAAGAACAGGAACCACCACCTAAAGGGCACTGGACAGCCAAGGAAAGCAATGGCGAGGATGCAATGGAGGACAATCCCATCAAGCAGCAACCAAAGCGATGACGTATGCGCCGCTCTAAATCCTGCCATAGTAAAAACAGCGATAACGGCGCAAGAAAGAATAATACCCCGGCCGACTCCAAAGGAAACGACGACCCCATGGACCCAGCGATGGAGCAGGATGAGCCAAGGGACGGTGAACATAGTCAGGAGCCGACATCCGATGACGCCGATCCTAAGGGAAAAATTCATCAAGCTATCTCCAGAGAGGAGAACAGTCAGGACGACAATGCGCTCATCATCCCGGAAAAACACTTGGAACAAGAGAACCTCCATAGAAGGCTTATTGCCACTGCGAGAAGCATGAAGAAGCAGAAGCAAAGGCTTAAGGCCGCGCAGGATACGCTCAACCGCAGATGGAACAAAGTGCTTGACACTGAAGAAAAATATGGTGGAAATTGAGGGAGTCCTGGATTAGGGGGTATCCGGACAGCCGGACTGTGTACAACATCCGGACTACTGAAGCGTGAAGATACAAGACTCAAGACTTCGGCCCGTGTCCGGATGGGACTTTCCTTGGCGTGGAAGGCAAGCTTGGCGATCCAGATATTATATTTCCTTCCTTGTAACCGACTCCATGTAAACCTAGCCCTCTCCGGTGTCTATATAAACCGGAGAGGTTGGTCCTTAGAAGGCCGATCACAATTACATTCATACCATCATAGGCTAGCTCCTAGGGTTTAGCCTCTATGATCTCATGGTAGATCTAGTCTTGTACTACCCATATCATCAATATTAATCAAGCAGGAAGTAGGGTTTTACCTCCATCGAGAAGGCCCGAACCTGGGTAAACACTTGTGTCCCTTACTTCTTGTTGCCATCAGCCTTGACGCACAGATCGGGACCCCCTACCCGAGATCCGCCGGTTTTGACACCGACATTGGTGCTTTCATTGAGAGTTCCTTTGTGACGTCACCGTCAGGCTCGATGGCTCCTTCGATCATCATTAACGATGCTGTCCAGGGTGAGACTTTCCTCCCCGGACAGATCTTCGTGTTCGACGGCTTCGCGCTAAGGGCCAATTCGCTTGGCCACTTGGAGTAGATCGATAGCTATGCCCCCGGCCATCAAATAAGGTTCGGAAACCCGAACCACACGGCGGATACCCGAGGAGACTTGATCTTTGGCGGATTCGGGCCAGCGCCAGAAGCACCGAACAGTCAGTATGAGCACGACTTAGACCTGCTGTCAGACGTTGCTTGGGATATCATCCCGGCAGAAGCCCCGGACCTAAATCCGTGACAGGTTGCGTTGCCTAAAGACGGCGGGCTGGACCCCGCCCCACAGGCCGTACCCTCATCGGCGATTGAGCCGAACATAGGCTTCACTTTTGAGGAAACCGATGACCACGGGCCCATGGACTCATGTCCAGTTGTAGGCTCCAGTCCGTGCGTCCCCGGGCCCGCTGATCTTGGCTGGGCTCCGGTGATGGAGTTCACCGCGGGTGACATCTTTCAGCACTCGCCCTTCGCGACATACTAAACTCATTCAAAACCCTCTCTTTGACAGAGAATCTCAGGCCGAATTATGTCTGTCTCGAGTGGGAAGCAGGCGACGAAGACATTCGTTGCCCACCCACCACCCACTTCATAGCCACGGTTAATGATTTAACCGATGTGCTGGACTTCGACTCCGAAGACATCGACGGTATGGACGACGATGCAGGAGAAGACTCAAAATCTATGAGGTGCCGGATTCATGCCTCGCCACACAACATATACATGGTGGTTATGCCCAAGGAAGGCAACGGTGACAATCGGGAAGATAACACCCCTGGACAAAAACCAAAGCAACGGCGCAGACGCCGTTCCAAATCCGGCAACAGTAACAGTATCAGCAAGAGCGCCAGAAGAATGGATACTCCGGTCAACCCCGATGGAAATAATGACCAAACAGAACCAGCGATGGAGCAGGACGAACCAGGTCACGCCGAACATAGTCCGGGTCATACGCTCGAAGAAAACGATCCAGAGGGACGAGTGCACCAATCGGGCCCAGGACAAGAAGACAGTCCGGACGACGACGCGGTCATCGTTCCAGAAGAACGCGTGGAACGAGAGAACCTCCATAGAAAGCTTATGTCCACAATGAGAGGTCTGAAGAAGCAGAAGCAACGGCTTAAAGCCGCACAGGAAACGCTCAATCGTAGATGGAATAAAGTGCTAGACACTGAAGAAAGATATGACGACGATCACCATACAAAGAGCTACCCAAAACGCAAACTACTGCTAGAATTCGACGATGAGGCCGTTCCACCGAAGAACAACATGAACAGGAGACCAAGAGTACCACCTCTTAGCCGCAATAAATCAGCTGCCGAAGACACCCACAATCTACGTGAGCACCTGGAGAAGAAAGCTGGCGCAGCTAGGTCCATCTACGGATCTAAAGGAGACACCCCGGCGAGGGACTATGGCCGTCAAAACAATTTTGACAACCAAACACCAGTTCGGAATAAACATCGAACACAACAACAGCCAACGGCATGCCACAGGGCGTCCAGATACAGAGGGGCTGCTCACCCCCTGTGCTTTACTGATGAAGTACTGGACCATGAATTCCCACAGGGCTTTAAACCTGTAAACATAGAGGCATACGACGGAACGACAGACCCAGGGGTCTAGATCAAGGACTTTATCCTCCACATACACATGGCCCGTGGAGATGACTCCATGCCATCAAATACCTTCTCTTCAAACTAAAGGGACCGGCCCGACACTGGTTGAAAAGCCTCCCTGAAAATTCAATCGGGAGCTGGGAAGAACTAGAGGACGCTTTCAGGGCCAATTTTCAAGGGACTTATGTCCGGCCTCAGGATGCTGACGATTTAAGTCACATAATCCAACAACCCAGAGAGTCTGCCCGCAAGCTTTGGAACAGATTCCTCACTAAGAAGAATCAAATTGTTGACTGTCCGGATGCCGAAGCCTTAGCGGCATTCAAGCACAGCATCCGGGATGAGTGGCTCGCCAGACAACTCGGCCAAGAAAAGCCAAGGACAATTGCAGCCCTAACAAGTCTTATGACCCACTTTTGTGCGGGAGAAGATAGTTGGCTTGCCCGTAAAGGCACCAGCGACCCCAACACATCCGAAATAAGGGATGGCAACGGGAAACCACGACGTAATAAAAACAAACGCCAAAACAAGGAAGAGAGCCTGGACAACATAACGGTTAATGCCGGATTCCGAGGCTCTCGACCTAACTAGCAAAATAAGCAACCTAAAGGCAGTAAAGAGGGACCATCCGGTCTGAACCAAGTTCTGGACAGACTATGCCAAATTCATGGCACCCCCGACAAACCTGCGAACCACACTTACAGAGAGTGCTGGGTCTTCAAGCAGGCCGGCAAACTAAACGCCGAACACAAGGGAAGGGAAACACCAAGTGAAGACGAGGATGAACCTCGCCAACCGAACACTGGGGGACAGAAAACATTCCCGCCAGAGGTTAAAACAGTGAATATGATCCACGCGACTCGTACATCCTTGGGAAGGCACGAACGTGCCCATAAAGACGCACACGATATAGAGCCCATCGTACCCACACCTAACTATTGGATGTCTTGTTCGATCACCTTCGATCACCTAGACGGCCGAACTAACATTCGGCGCAAAGGATTAAATGCCTTGGTGCTTGACCCAATAATCAACGGATACCATCTCACTCATGTCCTCATGGACGGTGGCAGCAGTCTCAATTTAATATATGAGGAGACCGTCCACAGGATGGGGATAGACTCAACCAAAATTAGCAAGATTCACACCACATTTGAAGGGGTGATACCAGGCGTTGAAGCCTATAGCAAGGGCTCCGTCATACTGGAGGTAACATTCGGCTCTCCAGGTAACTCCAGAAGCGAAGACCTAGTCTTCATCATCGCACCCTTCCAAAGCGGCTATCAAGCATTGCTCGGAAGAACGGCCTTCGCCCGCTTCAACGCATTGCCGCATCATGGCTACCTTACACTCAAGATGCCCGGTCCATGCAGCGTCATCATCGTTAGCGGAACAACGGAGCACCTTTTGCGCGCAGAGGAATACGCGAGGGCCCTAGCGGCCGGACTATAAGCGGCCTCTAAACAAAATTATACCAGGTCATTAAGACCACGGACACGGTTAGACGAGTCCGGCAGCCCACATTAAACTAGGGAAATTGTATACGTAATCCTATAGCGGACACGAGGGGCTAATAATACAGCCCCACACTCTCGGCTCAACCTTATTGGCAGGCCAGCATTTTACATTTTCTACTACCCATCGCACATTTACGTTGCACTCTTCTATGAGATCCCCTTTTTCCGCAGACAACGTTCGCGCGATACCCTTCCAGGATGCGGCACAATGGTGACAAAGGCGCAGACGTGCAGCAGGGCCCCGTCCATAGGTTTATTTTTAGATTAGGCCCATGTGTAAACCTTTTCTATTGCCTCTTGTTGTTTCATCATCCCATGGGTTCTATACCCACAGAGGATATAGCCGTTTTTGGCATTACGCCACGACAGATTAATGCATGCACCTGGACATACAGGGTTTAGAATTAATGGGCATTCTTGAGCCCATCATCTGTTAGAAAGTTCGAATACCTTCGGGAGTGTTCGGCATCACGAATTTGGCCTTATATGCACCAGCTCCGAATCATGTCTTTGGTCAAATGTTGGGATTGCCCGGCTCCTGGGTTTGCCGCCTTATGTTCCGTTATAATCGGCTAAGGTGGCCAAAGGAGAACTACTGCGATTGTGCCCTGGTTATTCCGGATGAGCACCTCAGTAGAGAAAGCCGAAAACCGACCGTCATGATACAGCGAGAGACTGATCAACCACTCGACGACTCACCGGAATCTCTAGGATTCCTCCGCCTTAACGAAGGACCATTTCCCGGCCTGGTACATACGCGCCCGTATTTAGATGCACGCGATGGTACCATGGCCTACATAGTAGCCCCAATATTAGAATCCCGCGGCTAAGCGAAAGTGTTACAGCTATATAGTCCGGTTTCCTAGTTTGACGTGCGATCACCTCCTTGCCGGACCAAGACGTTGGATAAAGAGTGATCAGGCACATTTTTTCGCGAACACCCCTGCATTGTATGCATGGGAGCTGAAGCCAACGACTGATATCTTTCGGATTACATACATACACACACACACACACACACACACACACACACACACACACACACACACACACACACACACACACACACACACACACACACACACACACACACATATATATATATATATATATATATATATATATATGGTCGTGCTATTCGTCACCCCTGGGCGAGGAATAGTTATTCTTCACCCCCTCTATTTTAACATCAATGCACCTGTTGGGGAACGTAGTAATTTCAAAATTTTCCTACGCACACGCAAGATCATGGTGATGATATAGCAACGATAGGGGAGGGTGTTCGTCCACGTACCCTTGTAGACCGTAACTGGAAGCGTTAACACAATGCGGTTGATGTAGTCGTACGTCTTCACGATCCGACTGATCCAAGCACCGAACGTACGGAGCCTCCGAGTTCAGCACACGTTCAGCTCGATGACGATCTCCGGCCTCCGATCCAGCCGAGCTCCAGAGATGAGTTCCGTCAGCACGACAGCGTGGTGACGATGATGATGTTCTATCGGCGCAGGGCTTCGCCTAAACTCCGCGACGATATGACCAAGGTGGAATATGGTGGAAGGGGGCACCGCACACGGCTAAGGAACGATCCGTAGATCAACTTGTGTGTCTATGGGGTGCCCCCCGCCCCCGTATATAAAGGAGACAGGGGGGAGGAGGCCGCCGGCCAAGGAGGGCGCGCCAAGGGGGAGTCCTACTCCCACCGGGAGTAGGACTCCCTCTTTCCAAGTAGGAGTAGGAGAAGGGGGGAAAGAGGAGGAAGAGGGGAAGGAAAGGGGGGGCGCCGCCCCCCTTTCCTTGTCCTATTCGGACTAGGAAGGGGAGGGGCGCGCGGCCCCCTCCTGCCTCCTTCCCTCTTCTCCCTCGAGGCCCATGTAGGCCTAATAACCCCCCGGGGGGTTCTGGTAACCTCCCGGTACTCCGGTAAAATGCCGATTTCACCCGGAACTATTCCGATGTCCAAACATAGGCTTCCAATATATCAATCTTTATGTCTCGACCATTTCGAGACTCCTCGTAATGTCCGTGATCACATCCAAGACTCCGAACAAACTTCGGTACATCAAAACTTATAAACTCATAATAAAACTGTCATCGAAACGTTAAGCGTGCGGACCCTACGGGTTCGATAACTATGTAGACATGACCTAGAACCATTCTCGGTCAATAACCAATACCGAGACCTGGATGCCCATATTGGTTCCTACATATTCTACGAAGATCTTTATCGGTCAAACCGCATAACAACATACGTTGTTCCCTTTGTCATCGGTATGTTACTTGCCCGAAATTCGATCGTCGGTATCCAATACCTAGTTCAATCTCGTTACCGGCAAGTCTCTTTACTCGTTACGTAATACATCATTCCGTAACTAACTCATTAGCTACATTGCTTGCAAGGCTTATAATGACGTGCATTACCGAGAGGGCCCAGAGATACCTCTCCGACAATCGGAGTGACAAAACCTAATCTCGAAATACGCCAACTCAACATGTACCTTCGGAGACACCTGTAGTACTCCTTTATAATCACCCAGTTACGTTGTGACGTTTGGTAGTACCCAAAGTGTTCCTCCGGTAAACGGGAGTTGCATAATTCTCATAGTTACAGGAACATGTATAAGTCATGAAGAAAGCAATAGCAGTATACTAAACGATCAAGTGCTAGGCTAACTGGATGGGTCATGTCAATCACATCATTCTTCTAATGATGTGATCCCACTAATCAAATGACAACACATGTCTATGGTTAGGAAACATAACCATCTTTGATTAATGAGCTAGTCAAGTAGAGGCATACTAGTGACTATAGTTTTGTCTATGTATTCACACATGTATCATGTTTCCGGTTAATACAATTCTAGCATGAATAATAAACATTTATCATGATATGAGGAAATAAATAGTAACTTTATTATTACCTCTAGGGCATATTTCCTTCGGTCTCCCACTTGCACTAGAGTCAATAATCTAGATTACATAGTAATGATTCTAACACCCATGGAGTCTTGGTGCTGATCATGTTTTGCTCGTGAGAGAGGCCTAGTCAACGGGTCTGCAACATTCAGAGATCCGTATGTATCTTGCAAATCTCTATGTCTCCCAGTTGGACTTGGTCCCGAATGGAATTGAAGCGTCTCTTGATGTGCTTGGTCCTCTTGTGAAATCTGGATTCCTTTGCCAAGGCAATTGCTCCAGTATTGTCACAGAAGATTTTCATTGGTCCCGATGCACTAGGTATGACACCTAGATCGGAAATGAACTCCTTCATCAAGACTCCTTCATTTGCTGCTTCAGAAGCAGCTATGTACTCCGCTTCACATGTAGATCCCGCCACAACGCTTTGTTTAGAACTGCACGAACTTACAGCTCCACCGTTTAATATAAACACGTATCCGGTTTGCGATTTAGAATCGTCCGGATCAGTGTCAAAGCTTGCATCGACGTAACCATTTACGACTAGCTCTTTGTCACCTCCATATACGAGAAACATATCCTTAGTCCTTTTCAGGTATTTCAGGATGTTCTTGACCGCTGTCCAGTGATCCACTCCTGGATTACTTTGGTACCTTCCTGCCAAGCTTATTGCTAAGCATACGTCAGGTCTAGTACACAGCATTGCATACATGATAGAGCCTATGGCTAAAGCATAGGGAACATCTTTCATTTTCTCTCTATCTTATGCTGTGGTCGGGCATTGAGTTTGACTCAACTTCACACCTTGTAGCACAGGCAAGAATCCTTTCTTTGCCTGACCCATTTTGAACTTTTTCAAAATTTTGTCAAGGTATGTGCTTTGTGAAAGTCCTATTAAGCGTCTTGATCTATCTCTATAGATCTTGATGCCCAATATGTAAGCAGCTTCACCGAGGTCTTTCATTGAAAAACTTTTATTCAAGTATCCCTTTATGCTATCCAGAAATTCTATATCATTTCCAATTAATAATATGTCATCTACATATAAAACTAGAAATGCTACAGAGCTCCCACTCACTTTCTTGTAAATACAGGCTTCTCCAAAAGTCTGTATAAAACCATATGCTTTGATCACACTATCAAAACGTTTATTCCAACTCCGAGATGCTTGCACCAGTGCATAAATGGATCGCTGGAGCTTGCATACTTTGTTAGCACCTTTTGGATCAACGAAACCTTCTGGCTGCATCATATACAACTCTTCTTCTAGAAATCCATTCAAGAATGCAGTTTTGACATCCATTTGCCAAATTTCATAGTCATGAAATGCAGCAATAGGTCACATGATTCGGACAGACTTAAGCATCCCTACGAGTGAGAAAGTCTCATCGTAGTCAACCCTTTGAACTTGTCGAAAACCCTTCGCAACAAGTCGAGCTTTATAGACAGTTACATTACCATCAGCGTCAGTCTTCTTCTTAAAGATCCATTTATTCTCAATGGCTTGCCGATCATTGGGCAAGTCAACCAAAGTCCATACATTGTTTTCATACATGGATCCCATCTCAGATTTCATGGCCTCTAGCCATTTTGCGGAATCTGGGCTCATCACCGCTTCCTCATAGTTCGTAGGTTCATCATGGTCAAGTAACATGACTTCCAGAATAGGATTACCGTACCACTCTGCTGCGGATCTTACTCTGGTAGACCTGCGAGGTTCAGTAGAAACTTGATCTGAAGTTTCATGATCAATATCATTAGCTTCCTCACTGATTGGTGTAGTTGTCATAGGAACCGGTTCTTGTGATGAACTACTTTCCAATAAGGGAGTAGATACTGTTATCTCATCAAGTTCTACTTTCCTCCCACTCACTTATTTCGAGAGAAACTCCTTCTCTAGAAAGGATCCGAATTTAGCAACGAAAATTTTTCCCTCAGATCCGTGATAGAAGGTGTACCAAATAGTCTCCTTTGGGTATCCTATGAAGACACATTTCTCCGATTTGGGTTCGAGCTTATCTGGTTGAAGTTTCTTCACATAAGCATTGCAGCCCCAAACTTTAAGAAACGACAACTTTGGTTTCTTGCCAAACCACAGTTCATAAGGCGTCGTTTCAACGGATTTTGATCGTGCCCTATTTAACGTGAATGTGGCTGTCTCTAAAGCATAACCCCAAAACGATAGCGGTAAATCGGTAAGAGACATCATAGATCGCACCATATCAAGTAAAGTACGATTACGCCGTTCGGACACACCATTTCGTTGTGGTGTTCCAGGTGGCGTGAGCTGCGAGACTATCCCGCATTGTTTCAAGTGCAGACCAAACTCGTAACTCAAATATTCTCCTCCACGATCAGATCATAGAAACTTTATTTTCTTGTTACGGTGATTTTCCACTTCACTCTGAAATTCTTTGAACTTTTCAAATGTTTCAGACTTGTGTTTCATTAAGTGGATATACCCATATCTGCTCAAATCATCTGTGAAGGTGAGAAATTAACGATATCCTCCACGAGCCTCAACATTCATCGGACCACATACATCTGTATGTATGATTTCCAACAAATCTATTGCTCTCTCCATAGTATCGAAGAACGGCGTTTTAGTCATCTTGCCCATAAGGCACGGTTCGCAAGTACCAAGTGATTCATAATCAAGTGATTCCAAAAGCCCATCAGTATGGAGTTTCTTCATGCGCTTTACACCGATATGACCTAAACGGCAGTGCCACAAATAAGTTGCACTATCGTTATCAACTATGCATCTTTTGGTTTCAACACTACGAATATGTGTATCACTACTATCGAGATTCAATAAAAACAGACCATTCTTCAAGGGTGCATGACCATAAAAGATATTACTCATATAAATAGAACAACCATTATTCTCTGATTTAAATGAATAACCGTCTCGCATCAAACAAGATCCAGATATAATGTCCATGCTCAACGCTGGCACCAAATAACAATTATTTAGGTCTAATACTAATCCCGATGGTAGATGTAGAGGTAGCGTGCCGACCGCGATCACATCGACTTTGGAACCATTTCCCACGCGCATCGTCACCTCGTCCTTAGCTAATCTTCGCTTAATCCGTAGTCCCTGTTTCGAGTTGCAAATATTAGCAACAGAACCAGTATCAAATACCCAGGTGCTACTGCGAGCATTAGTAAGGTACACATCAATAACATGTATATCACATATACCTTTGTTCACTTTGCCATCCTTCTTATCCGCCAAATACTTGGGGCAGTTCCGCTTCCAGTGTCCAGTCTGCTTGCAGTAGAAGCACTCAGTTTCAGGCTTAGGTCCAGACTTGGGTTTCTTCTCTTGAGCAGCAACTTGCTTGCCGTTCTTTTTGAAGTTTCCCTTCTTCTTCCCTTTGCCCTTCTTCTTGAAACTGGTGTTTTGTTAACCATCAACACTTGATGCTCCTTCTTGATTTCTACCTCCGCAGCTTTCAGCATTGTGAAGAGCTCGGGAATAGTCTTGTTCATCCCTTGCATATTATAGTTCATCACGAAGCTTTTGTAGCTTGGTGGCAGTGATTGGAGAATTCTGTCAATGACACTATCATCAGGAAGATTAACTCCCAGTTGAATCAAGTGATTATTATACCCAGACATTTTGAGTATGTGTTCACTGACAGAACTATTCTCCTCCATCTTGCAGCTATAGAACTTATTGGAGACTTCATATCTCTCAATCCGGGCATTTGCTTGAAATATTAACTTCAACTCCTGGAACATCTCATATGCTCCATGACGTTCAAAACGTCGTTGAATACCCGGTTCTAAGCCGTAAAGCATGGCACACTGAACTATCGAGTAGTCATCAGCTTTGCTCTGCCAGACGTTCTTAACGTCGTCAGTTGCATCAGCAGCAGGCCTGGCACCCAGCGGTGCTTCCAGGACGTAACTTTTCTATGCAGCAATGAGGATAATCCTCAGGTTACGGACCCAGTCCGTGTAATTGCTACCATCATCTTTCAACTTTGCTTTCTCAAGGAACGCATTAAAATTCAACAGAACAACAGCACGAGCCATCTATCTACAAACAAACATAGACAAGCAAAATACTATCCGGTACTAAGTTCATGATAAATTTAAGTTCAATTAATCATATTACTTAAGAACTCCCACTTAGACAGACATCTCTCTAGTCATCTAAGTGATCACGTGATCCAAATCAACTAAACCATGTCCAATCATCACGTGAGATGGAGTAGTTTCAATGGTGAACATCGCTATGTTGATCATATCTACTATATGATTCACGCTCGACCTTTCGGTCTCCGTGTTCCGAGGCCATATCTGTATATGCTAGGCTCGTCAAGTATAACCTGAGTATTCTGCGTGTGCAACTGTTTTGCACCCGTTGTATTTGAACGTAGAGCCTATCACACCCAATCATTCACATGGTGTCTCAGCACGAAGAACTTTCACAACGGTGCATACTCAGGGAGAACACTTCTTGATAATTAGTGAGAGATCATCTTAAAATGCTACCGTCAATCAAAGCAAGATAAGATGCATAAAGGATAAACATCACATGCAATCAATATAAGTGATATGATATGGCCATCATCATCTTGTGCTTGTGATCTCCATCTTTGAAGCACCGTCATGATCACCATCGTCACCGGCGCGACACCTTGATCTCCATCGTAGCATAGTTGTCATTACGCCATCTATTGCTTCTACGACTATCGCTGCCGCTTAGTGATAAAGTAAAGCAATTACAGGGCGTTTGCATTTCATACAATAAAGCGACAACCATATGGGTCCTGCCGGTTGCCGCTAACTTCGGTTACAAAACATGATCATCTCATACAATAAAATATAGCATCACGTCTTGACCATATCACATCGCAACATGCCCTACAAAAACAAGTTAGACGTCCTCTACTTTGTTGTTGCAAATTTTACGTGGCTGCTACGGGCTTAGCAAGAACCGTTCTTACCTACGCATCAAAAACCACAACGATAGTTCGTCAAGTTGGTGCTGTTTTAACCTTCACAAGGACCGGGCGTAGCCACACTCGATTCAGCTAAACTGAGAGAGACCGACACCCGCCAGCCACCTTTAAGAACGAGTGCTCGTAATGGCGAAACCAGTCTCGCGTAAGCGTATGCGTAATGTCGGTCCGGGCCGCTTCATCTCACAATACCGCCGAACCAAAGTATGACATGCTGGTAAGCAGTATGACTTGTATCGCGCACAACTCAATTGTGTTC
This sequence comes from Triticum timopheevii, assembly GCA_963921465.1. NCBI lineage: Eukaryota > Viridiplantae > Streptophyta > Magnoliopsida > Poales > Poaceae > Triticum > Triticum timopheevii. The sequence goes on from CAWUFU020000003.1 coordinate 1,547,560, forward strand.
TACTCATGCATATAACATCAACGCATACAACCTAGGCTCGGATGCCACTGTTGGGGAACGTAGTAATTTCAAAATTTTCCTACGCACACGCAAGATCATGGTGATGATATAGCAGCGAGAGGGGAGAGTGTTCGTCCACGTACCCTCGTAGACCGTAAGCAGAAGCGTTAGCACAACGCGGTTGATGTAGTCGTACATCTTGACGATCCGACCGATCCAAGCACCGAACGTACGGAGCCTCCGAGTTCAGCACACATTCAGCTCGATGACGATCTCCGGCCTCCGATCCAGCCGAGCTCCGAAGATGAGTTCCGTCAGCACGACGGCGTGGTGACGATGATGATGTTCTATCGGCGCAGGGATTTGTCTAAACTCCGCGACGATATGACCGAGGTGGAATATGGTGGAAGGGGGCACCGCACACGGCTAAGGAACGATCCGTAGATCAACTTGTGTGTCTATGGGGTGCCCCCGCCCCTGTAAATAAAGGAGCCAGGGGGAGGAAGCTGCCGGCCAAGGAGGGCGCGCCAAGGGGGGAGTCCTACTCCCACCGGGAGTAGGACTCCCTCTTTCCAAGTAGGAGTAGGAGAAGGGGGGAAAGAGGAGGAAGAGGGGAAGGAAAGGGGGGGCGCCGCCCCCCTTCCCTTGTCCTATTCGGACTAGGAAGGGGAGGGGCGTGCGGCCCCCTCCTGCCTCCTTCCCTCTTCTCCCTCGAGGCCCATGTAGGCCCAATACCCCCCCCCCCGGGGGCGTTCCGGTAACCTCCCGGTACTCCGGTAAAATGCCGATTTCACCCAGAACTATTCCGATGTCCAAACATAGGCTTCCAATATATCAATCTTTATGTCTCAACCATTTCAAGACTCCTCGTCATGTCTGTGATCACATCCGGGACTCCGAACAAACTTAGGTACATCAAAACTTATAAACTCATAATAAAACTGTCATCGAAACGTTAAGCGTGCGGACCCTACGGGTTCGAGAACTATGTAGACATGACCTAGAACCATTCTCGGTCAATAACCAATAGCGGGACCTGGATGCCCATATTGGTTCCTACATATTCTACGAAGATCTTTATCGGTCAAACCGCATAACAACATACGTTGTTCCCTTTGTCATCGGTATGTTACTTTCCCGAGATTCGATCGTCGGTATCCAATACCTAGTTCAATCTCGTTACCGGCAAGTCTCTTTACTCGTTACGTAATACATCATTCCGTAACTAACTCATTAGCTACATTGCTTGCAAGGCTTTGATGTGCATTACCGAGAGGGCCCAGAGATACCTCTCTGACAATCGGAGTGACCAAACCTAATCTCGAAATACGCCAACTCAACATGTACCTTCGGAGACACCTGTAGTACTCCTTTATAATCACCGAGTTATGTTGTGACGTTTGGTAGTACCCAAAGTGTTCCTCCGATAAACGGGAGTTTCATAATTCTCATAGTTATAGGAACATGTATAAGTCATGAAGAAAGCAATAGCAGTATACTAAACGATCAAGTGCTAAGCTAACGGGATGGGTCATGTCAATCACATCATTCTTCTAATGATGTGATCCCACTAATCAAATGACAACACATGTCTATGGTTAGGAAACATAACCATCTTTGATTAATGAGCTAGTCAAGTAGAGGCATACTAGTGACTATAGTTTTGTCTATGTATTCACACATGTATCATGTTTCCGGTTAATACAATTCTAGCATGAATAATAAACATTTATCATGATATGAGGAAATAAATAATAACTTTATTATTACCTCTAGGGCATATTTCCTTCAGCACCATAATTTTACGTTCCTTAAAGTTTTTTCTTATATCCAGACATAGAAAGAGAACGTAAGAAAATATATATTCGCCGTAAAAAATATTTTATGTTACGTAAATTACAGATGTAAAAACATAGTGTAAAATGTACATAAAATGTATTTTTTCTGGTATTCTGACCTTTTTATGCCAAATTTTACGTAGTGAATCAATATGACCGTAACTATTTGTATTTGAAACATAATTTATTTATGAAATGATCGTAATATTACATCGGGTGAAGAATAATTTATTCTGCACCCTGGGTGATGAATAGTAACACTATATATATATATATATATATATATATATATATATATATATAAACGGCAGCACAGGGGACACAGTCATATTTTAAGACACAAATTATAAATATAACCTTCTAATCAAAATATTTTTACAATAATTTGAATCATCACTCGAAGAGGAGATCATTCGGGCACTACGCTTCTATCAGGCGGGCAACTGCGCCAAGTAGTGCCCGGCCGGATATTGCCCCCCTACCGGATCCTGAGACGCTATCATAGTGGCATCCATATCCGTCCAATACGCTTTAACGCGTGCAAGGGCCATCCGCGCACCCTCTATGCATGCTGACCTCCTCATGGCATCGATCCGGGGCACGGCCCAAGGAACTGTTGCACTAAACCAAAGTAGCTGTCCGGCTTAGGCTCCTTTGGCCAAAGATGATCTATTACAGACCGCAGCGCAAGCCCGGACAGCCTGTGAAGCTCCGCCACAATAGCCATCTTATCACTTAACGGCAGTGGGTGAGTGGGAGCATGGAACCGCGACCAAAAAAGCTTCTCCACCTCCTTTTCACCCTGATCTTTGAAGAACTCCATAGCATCAGCTGTACTCTTTGCCAGGTCCGCGTATGCGTCCGGCGAGATCCAGCGTCCATCAAGGGGAGCATACTTCGGATCAAAGAACTTCGTCCACAGCAAATAGGAGCCTCCAGCCGCGATTTCTCCGGCCTGTCGAAGCTCCTCCCGCGCACCCCTGAGCTCGGTCCGTATTTCCTTGGTGGCATTCAGCGCCTTGCTCAGGTCAGCTGATTTATCTTCATGCTCCTTCTTCAGGAGCTCATACCGGTCAGCGGCACGTTTTAACTCGATAGCCATTTCGGCTATCTTTTCCTCTCTTTGGCGATGAGCAGCCTATTCGGCTCTCAATTCCTCGGCCGCCTTTAGGGCAGCCGCATTGCTCACCCGAGCAAGTTCAGCCCTCAGGGCCTCCACGGCAGCAGCACCATCTGCAGTCCGAACAAATTATATCAATACATGCCACCTTAACATTTTCCTATGCAATGGGAGACAGGGCACATACCTTGTGATGTATCCAGCCGCTCATTAATCAGAGTAATATCGGCATCAATCGACCCAATTTGCCTCGATAGTTCGGCAACTTCAACAGATGGGCCGGCTGCCGGACCCACAGGTACCTGCACACATTTACAGAACTATCATTGGTTTATGATCCCCCGTTTGCCGCCTAGCGCGGGAAACAAGAGTCTCAGGGGCTACTATCTATATGGAGCACACCTAGCGCGTGCCTTACAACAAAAGAAATAGTGAGTTATCCATCGCATACCTCAAAGCCTCTGAGCAAGCTTGTGAATGCTTCATTCCAACCGCTTGTAGCGGATGAAATCTTCTTGAGCACCGCGCTCATTAATGAGTGGTGCTCCTCCGAGAGCGCAGCTCGCTCCAGTAAGCCCGTCAGCACGTCCAGACTCAGGGCGGCTGACGCATTGGTTTCTGTCCTTGGTGGGTCTGGGCTCCTCCATGACGACACCTCGGTGTCGCCCGCGTCAAGAACCAGAGAGGCGGGCGGGGTCTCGCTCTCCATCATCTTCGGAGGAAGGTCGCCCAAAGACGATCCCTGTTGAGAATAGCTGCCAGCCGGACTGCACAAAGTTGAGTCCGGGTCATTGATCCAGGAGAAATACAGTACCTTTAAGTTAATGATTGAGTTACGACTCGTTGGAGGGTTGGCCTGTTGGAGGGCATGACGCGGTGAGGGTGCCTGTCAGGGCAAGGACCCCGGGGGATCCCTTTTTCCCCAATTTGGGCATCTCTGCCTCCAAATCTTTGGAGGAGGCCCTCTTCTTCCCGCATGGGGAGGCGGCCTCGACCTCTCCTCCCCGACTATCCCTGGTTCGGATGCGTAGTGTGTGGGGTTCGGATTTCTCATCCTTCCCCGTGTCTGCCCCCGAGGGCATTCTGCTGAGTACCCGGTCGAGCATCATGGCCACAGTAGGGGCGGGCGAGCCTTCAGGAAGCGGTGCCGGACACCTAATTCTCTCCGCCTTGCTGAGCCACTCTTGGACGCGGATGATGTTCAAGATAAACAATTATCACAAATACAAAACAGGGTGTCCGGTATCAAAGCTACTTACTTGAGTATCTATGCGATTGCAGCTTAGGCCCGCGTCCTCGGTGGTATCCGGACATGTTACCTTCCGTCCGAAGAATAATTTGCACATCTCTTCGAGCTTTAAGCCAAAGAAGTGCTTCACAGTCCGCGGACCCTCCGGATTGAACTCCCACATCCGAAGAGGCCGGCGCTGGCATGGCAGCATCCGCCGGATTAGCATCACTTGCATTACGCTGACAAGGTTGATATTCCTCTCGAGAAGCTCCCGGATGCGGTTCTGCAGTATTGGTACGTCGCCTGCGGGCCCCCAATTACGTCCTACGTCTGTCCAGGACTCCAACTGCGACGGGGGGCCTGAGCGGAACTCGGGGGCGGTTACCCACTTTGTGCCCCTTGGGGCTGTAGCATAAAACCACCGCCGTTTCCATACGTCAGATACTTCTAGGAAAGAACCCTCCGGCCATGGGGCATCGGTGTTTTTGCTTATTACGGCACCTCCGCACTCCATGTGTCGCCCCTCGATCATCTTCGGCTTCACATTGAAGGTCTTGAGCCATAAGCCGAAGTGTGGCGTGACATGGAGAAAGGCCTCGCACACGATAATGAATGACAAGATATGGAGGATAGCATCTGGAGCCAGATCATGGAAATCCAGCCCATAATAGAACATGAGCCCCCTCACGAAGGGATGGAGGGTGAAGCCCAAACCATGGAAGAAGTGTGGGACAAAAACAACACACTCATTGGGCTCTGGCGTGGGGATAACTTGCCGCGGAGCAGGAAACCTGTGCTGGATATCTGCGGTTAGGTATTCAACCTCCCTAAGCTTCGTGATGTCCTTCTCCTCAATCGAGGAGGCGACCCACCGGCCTTGAGGACCAGATCCGGACATACTGGCGGATTCCGGAGGGGTGGAGCTTAGGTTTTGGGTGTTAGAACTCGAGGTGCGAGAAGGCGCGATGAAGGTGAAGAAAGAGGTGTAGATCTCGACCCCTTTATAAATAGGGTGAATATCAAGAGTCCCCGGTGTGACCGTTTGAGGCTTATCTGAAAACACATGGGGTAATACCAACGGCCGTCGTGGGGTCACGCACGCTCATATTGATGGAAAATCCCGTAATAAAAGGGACACGATCTCTGCCTCGACTGAACGTGCCAATAAAACTGCCTCGTAACACAAGTCGTTGTGGGGTAGGAAACATTGGTTCACATTGGACCAACCCACGATACAAGGGCACGACGCACGAAGATTGCCAGCAAATCAGATCTATGCCATACGAAGATCATCCTGCGGATCCGGACGCGGTCTACGTGTTCGATAACCACTTTGGAGTATTCGGAGGAGGAACCCGCCTTGCAATGCCGAAGACAATACTGCGCGCCGGACTCATTGTCATTGAAGCCTGGTTCAGGGGCTACTGAGGGAGTCTTGGATTAGGGGGTATCCGGATAGCCGGACTGTGTACAACATCCGGACTACTGAAGCGTGAAGATACAAGACTCAAGACTTCAGCCCATGTCCGGATGGGACTTCCCTTGGCGTGGAAGGCAAGCTTGGTGATCCGGATATTATATTTACTTCCTTGTAACTGACTCCATGTAAATCCTAGCCCTCTCCGGTGTCTATATAAACCGGACAGGTTTGTCCTTAGAAGGCCGATCACAATTACATTCATACCATCATAGGCTAGCTCCTAGGGTTTAGCCTCTACGATCTCGTGGTAGATCTACTCTTGTACTACCCATATCATCAATATTCATCAAGCAGGAAGTAGGGTTTTACCTCCATCGAGAGGGCACGAACCTGGGTAAACACTTGTGTCCCTTACTTCTTGTTGCCATCAGCCTTGACGCACAGATCAGGACCCCCTACCCGAGATCCGCCGGTTTTGACACCAACAGCGATCGCCACATAAAGAGCTACCAAAAGCGCAAGCTGCTGCCCAAATTCGATGACGAGGCCATAGAACCCATTCAGCCGAAAAATGAAACGGCCGATCAGCCGGACCGACCACCCCGTGGCCGCGACAGGGCGGCTAATGATGCCACACACAAGTCAGCACACGATTTACGTGAGCTCCTGGACAAAAAAGCCGGTATGGCCAGGTCTATCTATGGATCCAGGAAGCGTGCTCCGTCGTAGGATCACAGCCACCAAAACGATCATATTGATCGAACACCAGCTCGGAATCAACAGCGAACACAACAAACCGTCGACAACATGCCATGACACATCCAAATACAGGGGTGCCGCGCACCCCCTGTGCTTCACCGATGAGGTGCTGGATCATGAATTTCCAGAGGGATTCAAACCCGAGAACATAGAAGCATACGACAGAACAACAGACCCTGGGGTCTGGATTGAGGACTTTATCCTTCACATCCACATGACTCACGGAGATGATCTCCACGCCATCAAATACCTGCCCCTCAAGTTGAAAGGACCAGCTCGGCACTGCTTGAAAAGCCTCCCCGAAAAGTCAATTGGAAGTTGGGAAGAGCTCGAGGATGCTTTTCGGGCCAATTTTCAAGGGACCTATGTCCGACCTCCAGATGTAGACGATTTAAGTCACATAATTCAACAGCCCGGAGAGTCAGCTCGAAAGTTGTGGAACAGATTTCTCACTAAGAAGAATCAAATCGTCGACTATCCGGATGCCGAAGCCTTAGCAGCTTTCAAGCACAGTGTCCGGGACGAATGGCTTGCCAAACACCTCGGCCAGAAAAAGCCGAGGACAATGGCAGCCCTAACAAGCCTTATGACCCGCTTTTGCATGGGCGAGGACAGTTGGCTGGCCCATAGCGGCACCAGCGACCCAGGCACATCCAAAGTCAGGGATGGCAACGGGAAGCCGTGACGCAATAAAAACAAGCGTCAAAACAATGAAGACAGCCCATATAACATGACGGTCAACGCCAGATTCAGGGGCTCTCGATCCGGTCAACGGAAAAAGCCATTTAAAGGCAGCAATGATGGACCGTCCAGCCTAAACAAGATTCTAGACAGATTATGTCAGATTCATGGCACCCCCAAAAATCCTGCAAATCACACCCATAGAAAATGCTGGGTTTTCAAGCAGGCTGGCAAGCTAAATGCCGAACACAAAGGGAGGGAGACGCCAAGTGAAGACGAGGATGACCCTTGCCAGCCGAAAACTGGGGGACAGAAAAATTCCCACCAGAAGTCAAAACAGTGAATATGATGTACGCAACTCACGTACCAAAGACAAGGTGCAAATGCGCACTCCGAGACGTATATGCTGTACAACCCGTCGCCCCCAAGCTCAATCCTTGGTCGGCCTGCCCAATCGCTTTTGATCGCAGGGATCATCCGACTAGTATCCGGCACGGAGGATCGGCTGCCTTGGTGCTCGACCCAATAATTGACGGATACCATCTCACCCGAGTCAAGAATATGCCAAAGTAATACTACCTTTAAAGGAGTAATACCAGGCGTAGAGGCCCGCTGCACAGGCTCTCTAGTACTAGAGGTTGTATTCGGTTCTCCCGACAACTTCAGAAGCGAAGAATTAATCTTCGACATCGCTCCATTCCGAAGCGGCTATCACGCACTACTTGGAAGAACGGCCTTCGCTTGTTTTAATGTAGTACCACACTACGCTTATCTAAACTTAAGATGCCCGGTCCATGTGGTGTCATCACAGTTAGCGGAAATACAGAGCGTTCCTTACGTGCGGAAGAATATGTGGTGGCTCTAGTAGCCGAACACTGAACGGCCTCTCCAACCAGAATAAATGATCAGTCATCAAGACCACGGACACGGTTAGACGAGTCCGGCGCACCACCAGTTGTAACAGCCCAGATAAACCTGAGCTTGGGACGATGGATATACCCCCATAGTTCGGCTTGACCCTATTAATACAATAATAGATTGCATTTTCATGGTTCGTTCAGAATAACCAACTTTTCGCACGAAATCTTTCACCTGGGTTTTTCCTTTTTACAGATAATCATCGTGCTACACCCTTCCAGGATACGGCACAACGGAGACAAAGGCGCAGACGTGCAGCAGGGCCCCGCTCAAAGGTTTCTTTTTAGATTAAGACCCTGTGTAAGCCTTTTTTAATGTCTCTTGTTGCTTCATACCCTCCGGACACTTAGCACAACCGGGAGGGATACTGGCGTTATTGGCATTTCGCCACGACAGACTAATGCATGTACCTGGAAACTCAGGGCTCATTATCAAGGGCGTTACTTAGCCAAATATATGTTGCAAAGTCCGAATACCTTAGGTAGTGTTCGGCGTCACGAGTTTGGCCTTATATGCATCAGCTCCGAATCGTGTCTTTGGTCAATAGTTGGGTTTGCCCGGCTCCCGTGTTTTGCTACCTTACGTTCCGCTCTATCGGCTAAGGTGGCACCGGGATAACTACTGCGATTGTGCTCTGGTTCATCTAGATGAGCACCTCAGTAGAGAAAGCTGAAAACTGACTGTCATAATATAGCGCGAGACTGGTCAACCACTCGATGACTCGGCGGAATCTTCGTGATTCCTCCGCATTAACGAAGGACCGGTTTCCCGGTCATGTACGTACGCGCATCGTATTCGGATGAATGCGGAAGTACCAGGGGCAATATAGTAGCCCCACCGTCAAACTCCTATGGCTAAGTGAAAGTGTTAAAGCTATGTTGTCTGATTGCCTGGTTCGCCGCGCTATCACCTCCTTAAGGGACTGTAACACCCCAGTGTCATACTACAGTAAACTCCTGTTAATGGTGCCACATCATCATAATTAAATTTTGCTAATCATCACTTTATTCCAAACCGACCTCAAATTCAAATTAAAAGAGAAGTCAAAATATTGTTTCTCCAAACTATAATACTAAAATGTTCACATTTTAGTATAAATCCCTCTGATCTTTGTCATGTTAAAACCAACATCATTTGACTCACCAATAATTCCCCAATAAATGATGAAGTGGCCCAATAGGACTTATGTAGAGCATTTAATTTCAAACATAAATTGGATGGGTTTGAAACAACCCCAAATCCTTGTGGGCAACTCCATATTATCGCCATGTATTTTAGTGACAAGTCTCCCGTTCAACAAAAATCATTTGGTACAAAATAAAAATACAAAACAATAACTAAAGAAGAAAACATAGAGAGGTAATAATCAAAGGAAAATCCAGAACTGTGCGCTTAATTGGCCCAATGAACAGTGCAGCCCAGCCCACCTCTAGTCTCCTTCCACCTCCTGTTCATCCCCATCGCGCTGGAGGCAGAGCGCTCATTCAAATCACCGATGCACATGCGTCGTCCATCCCGCGGTTCCTCTCGTTGGTTAAGATGTCGCCAACGCACACTCCCGAAACCCTAGCCTCTGTTCTTCCCCTCATCCATTCCCTCTCCTGATTCACTACGTCCAAGCTGTTGCCCTCGTCACCGCCTCATCATCTCCGCGGCCGTCGTCGTCCCCTCCGGTCGAGCTTGCACCAGGAGCTCCACCTGCCTCCCCTGCTTCCCTTACGCGGATCAACTCGAGCTCGGAGCCCCCACCTCAACCGAATCGACTGCCTTCTTCAACCTCTGCCGTCGGTTGTCGCCGTCGGGTCCTCCACCATCGAACCGCCCCGGCCTCCCTGAGCACACCCAAGAGCTTCGCGGAGAGGCCCTCGACCGATTCCCCTGCTTTCCCCCTTCGATCTGTAACCGTAATCGCCACCGTAGCTTTGCGTCCGTGTACGTGCGTCGCAGCCACGTTCGTTCGCTACTGCTATCGCTTGTTGCCGCCGCTCCATGGCTGTTGCTGCTCCCTGCGTCCCGTGCTCCCCCTCTCGTGGTCACGACGCGCTTCACTGGCCCTGCCACCGTCTGCAAGTGCGACCCACCCGCCGGCGGCCGCCTGTGCCAGCGCGCCTCCTCCCCCGTGGTCGTCCCTGCGCCATGGCCATGCCTTGTCCCCGCGCCCCTCCCGCTTGCGAGCTGCTGCTCGTCGCCTGGCGACGCCCCACCTCTGCCTCGCAGCCTCCGGCCGCTGGCCCGCGCCCGCCGCTGGCCGCCGTGGCCTCGCCGCCGCCGGGCACAACCCCGGCCGGACTCGCCTCCCCCGCGTGCTGGGTGCCTAGGTGCGCCCCGCCCCAGCGCCCGTAGCCCGTCGCCCGCTAAGGCAATAGGGCCTTTGACAGCTAGGGCCCCTCCCTTGTTTTATAAAAAAAGGTTTTAAAAAAAGATAATTAATTAACTTAATTAATCATGTTTAGTTAACTGTAACTGAGTTTAATTAACTTGCTAATTAAACTAGGTTTAAATGGTAATTAGCAAACCAGTCAACTTCTGCGTCAGCAGTTGACCAGACCCACCTGTCAGCCTCTAGTACACCTCTGTGTACGCAGAGCTGGGTGCATCTAGCATTTAAGCATTACTTTCAAATTAATAATAAATTTCAGAATATTGCTAAAACTTTGAAAAATCATAATAAATAATCCATAACTCGGATGAAAAAGTTTTATACATGAAAGTTGCTCAGAACGACGAGACGAATCCGAATACACTCTTAGTTCATCTGTCACGTGCCCCTAGCATAGCGAACATGCAACCTTTCCCCTCTGTTTCATCTGTCCGAAAATGCCTAACACTAGGGAAACATTCCCGGATGTTTTCCTCTTTGCCGGTATCGCGTAATACAACATTAGAACACCCCTAGCGTTGCTTTTTGCTTGTCATGTATCTTGTTTGCTCTGTATTTATTGTTTCTTCCACCTCCTCTCTCCGGTAGACCCCGAGACTGATGCTCCCCCTGTGATCGACTACGTCGACGACGACCCCCTCCTTGCTAGAGCAACCAGGCAAGCCCCCCCTTTGATCATCCCGATATCGCCCATTTCATTCTCTCATGCTTGCATTAGATTTTGCTATTGTTATTGTTTGCTCCAATTCTGATGCATAGCCTGCTTTTGTAACCTGCTTACTGTTATCTTACCTACTTATCCTAAACTTCTTTGTATAGGTTGGTTAGTGATCCATCAGTGACCCCCACCTTGTCCTTGTTGCCCCTGCTTCATCATCGAAGACCCGATCAATGGGATCGAAGACCAGGCCCCGGCACCGCACATCACATTCCCCTTATTTGCTCGACACTGCTGGGTTACTATCGAGTGCTAAGGGTGAGACCTCTACAGCACTTCTGATGTTAACCCTGTAGTGTAGCTATTCGGTCGTGGTCATCGAGGGTGATTCCGCCTTAACCACTTCCGATACGACTCTGTCGTGCAACCCCTCAAGTGTGAACCTCGGGGGTGATTCCTCTTACCTTCACCTTGATGATTACATCGAGTAGAATTCACCGGGGGTGATTCCTCGGGTTTTCCCCTTGATGTTTAGACACACAGTTACTATGATTACTATGACTTTACACTGAACCATGTTACTAAAGACGGGTCGACCCTGAGGGGTACCCGCGCGAGCATAATTGCTAGTGATGTGGAGTCGGGTTGACCTGGATGGTGCCCGTGAGATAATTACGTGGCGTGGCCGGGCATTCTTAGGCCTTGTCGCAAGTCCTCGAGACCGGGCAACAGGGTCCATCTTTCACGAGTCTCTGCTTGTTACCGCGCGTTCCTAATCCACTACGATTTGGATATTTGATCCGAGGGGCCTCTGGCCTGATAGCACTAACCATCATGTGGGCATAGTATGGGCGTTCTGCATCGTATACATCAGCCGAAGCTTAATAGACGTCAGCGACTGAGCGGCGCACGCCGGGTTGGACTGGTAAGCACCAGCCTTTTTTAAGGAGGTAGCTAGGTCTGCTCACCGACCGTGTTCGCAACGTGCAGGAGTTCTCGGGGAGATGGCCCATGACCCCTGGGGGCATAGGTTTAGTCTGGCGTGCTAACCTCTCTATTAAGCCTAGGTCGGGTTGCGGCGTATTGTTTGGCTGAGGCCGGGCATGACCCAGGAAAGTGTGTCCGGCCGGAGTTAATCGAGCATGGTGGGTAAGTTGGTGCACCCCTGCAGGGAAGAAAACATCTATCGATAGCCTGTCCTCAGGTAACGGACACTTGGAGTTGTATCTCGATAGTATGGCTCCGGGATTGCTTTCTCGCAGGGAGTCGAGAAAGGATCTCTGGCCGAGTTTGATAACACTGCTACTACTTTACTTTATGCTACTCTACTCCCTCCTGTTTGCTGCAAGATGGTGGTTTCTAGAAGATTCTAGTCTTCGATAGGACTAGGCCTTCTCTCTATTCTGGCATTTCTGCAACCTAGTCCACATATACAGCCTTCCTTGATAATGTTGCATATGTAGTGTACATCCTTGCTTGCGAGTACTTTGGATGAGTACTCACAGTTGCTTTGCTCCCCCTTTACCCCCTTTCTTTTTTCTTTCCGATTGATGCAACCAGATGTTGGAGCCCAGGAGCCAGATGCCACCGCCGGTGCCTACTACTACGTGGAGACCGCTGATGACCAGGAGTAGTTATGAGGCTCCCAGGCAGGAGGCCTTGCCTTTTCGATCATAGATGCTTTTGTTCTAGCCTTCTTAATGTAAACTTGTCTAACTTATGTCTGTACTCAGATATTGTTACTTCCGCTGACTCTTGTGTATTTGAGCCCTAGAGGCCCCTGGCTTGTAATATAAAGCTTGTATTATTTTAATTTGTGTCTAGAATTGTGTTGTGATATCTTCCCGTGAGTCCCTGATCTTGATCGTACACATTTGCGTGTATGATTAGTGTACGATATCGAGGGCGTCACAAGTTGGTATTAGAGCCAACTTCCTGTAGGTAGCCCCCTTTCCAACTCCTTGGCCGAAGTTGAGTCTAGTCACTGAAAAACTTTAACTAACATTGGTTGTGTGTCTTACGGACCCACGTCGCCATTGGGTGGTATTAGGATCTGTTACTCCTCGATCTTTATTCTAGGACTCTGATCTCTCTTCTATTCGGGTTAAATGATTTTGCAAACTCTAACATTAGGTTCTCGTAAACACATCCTCCCGGAGAGCCGCTCATTCCAGATGATTGCCTGCTCCACCAGAAGATTACAAAGATACTTGTTGATGTTTTTCTGCGACCCTTGTGCCCATCGCTTTTGCAATTCCTTTCCATCAATAAACCCCTATGGGTGACCATGTACACGTGTCATTCATATAATCATTTCCCCGTTGGTCTTGTTATTACAAGATACCCCGAAATCCTCTCTATTCTTCCGAGAATATTTTGTGCCTACTGACTTACAGTACTTTGCCTCATGAATACCCCTACAGATAATTCCTCGCACTTACCGAGTATCTGCCGTTCCCAGTTGCTCATGTGTTTCACAAAAGTCTTCAAATACTATTCAATCTTCCAAAAATCCTCTGCAGCCTATTACTCTTGATTCTCCTTGCCTGCGTGCAATAGGATTAATTCCATATGTCTAGCAATATTCTTTAAAATTCTTTGTGATTGTCATTCTATTCCTATGGATTTAACGTGTGAGCGAATACTCGCAATCATCAATTAACCCTTGAAAATTTTCTTTCCGGCTCCGACATCGCTCTGGACATGGGATGGTTCTTTTGCCCAATCAAGATTTGATCGGGTGCACCTCTAAGTCTATTCAACTTACTCATCTTCTGATCAGAGCCTCTGCTTCTGATCCTTCGTCTTGAAACCATGACTCCTTTGTACTCAAGCATCGAATTATTCAGATGTTTCTATAATCGAATGCCTTTGCATTCTTTCCTTCTTCTGTTTGAGTACTGATACTCATATCAGATCCATTGAGGACTGCTGAATCCTTTGTTGGATTATTATCCGGCAGTGTCCTTCATATTCAAAATTTTGTGCACTCTTCCCCTGATACATATTCCCGTTGGTAAATTGTATTCTCTGCTTTGTCAACCATGCTTTGCTCCCGAGCATGAGTTAATTACCTCTGATATTTTTGCAAATGTTCCTAAGATGCCCCTATGGGTTGAACCTATGCTTTCCTTAATCCATGTGAACCCGAGAGTTTTCACGAGTCATACTCTTTTGGAGTTTTGCCAGATAACTTTTCAACACTACAATTGCATTGAACGCGAGAAGTGGATGAAAGGTTATGCATGGGAGAAGTGGGAGTCGACCTTGAACTTTGTGTTCATGCCCATGGAAACGATGTAGATCTTATCATGGAAGCTTCTCGTAACAATAATTATTCCCTTGGTATAATTTGATCCTGTATCTGTGATTTTGGCCTTTGCAATCATGGTTCCAACCAAGATTGTCTTCTTTGTTCCCCTTTCTCGGACAAGTTGAAGTGCTTGCCTTCTACATATCAATACACACGTCCAAACTCTAATATGGTCTACCTACAAGTATTACCCCTGGTATCTTGAGAATATCAAATAGCTGAGTTGCTTCCTATGAATATTCATCTAGTATTACTTCTCACCGATTTCAGATTTTCCCCCGGGTTCTGAGTTATCAGTCACTCGAGAACACCGATAAGAGAACCGATTTCGCACTTTGATGCCATAACTCTAAGTAATTTTTGTTGCTTACGTGTTAATAATCATTTAAGTCATTCCTAGCCTGATCGGCTATATCATTAGCGTGCTAAATTTTAACTATGCTACCTGGTCCTTCTTCCCGAAGCACAAATTTTGACGATGAGCTATGCTTACGTCCATTTTCCTCATCATATCATTTCACCTTGAACAGCAAGCTTGACTTCGAGTTTGTGTCATACCCATGGTTCCAATAACCTTTTGCTTCATCATTCCTTTGACTTGGTGTCGTAGCTGATTCATTACATCTTCATGAAATCTCTTGGCAAATGTGTCATGATTATCATCAACCTTATGAGCTCTTCCAGGATATCAATCGAATTTATGATGAGAAATACCATCCTTGCCCTCGATGATTTGTCTTATCATCGGCCACTTTATTACCTCCCCTCCAACACAAACATGATCGTGTTTTGTGTTATACCTTGAGTTCCCTGCTATCCAGCATTTGTTCTTCTTTACCTTGGAATATTACCATCTTTTATGTCAAGTATGTCGTGAGAATTTCACCACCTCTTATGAATTATTGATGCAAGTGATGCTTCTCACCATAACCATTCTTTTCATGGCCCCCGTGTTCCAACCGGAATACCGACAAATGGACTGTGATGTGAAAAATTCAAAACTTCTATCAACCCTATTGCTTGTAAGTAATGAACGATAGTTACATTCTTTGTGTATTAGATATCGAACCACCCTTCTATCATTGATCTTGCTACCTAACCCATAATTCGGGTGCACCGTTCAACCAATTTTTAAATTGTGTATGTTTTCCTCAAGCATACATCATTATATCATTTGATCTGACAAATGTTATCTCCTTGTTCACATAATTGAGGGCATCCATCTTTTTGGAAATCTCAATGAATTTTCACTGAGTCCATCAAACACCTCCTCATCCTCTTCTTGGTTTTAATGATGGACTCCTGTTTTGGACCTTGCTTCCATAGTTCATTTCCCGAGAATCTACAATGTTATCTCGTCAATTTGTGTCTCACCTTTTTCTCTTAGGCATCCTGAGTCTGAGGTATCCTGACACCAATTAGATCTGAATCTCAGTCAGATATGATGGTTGGAACATATTTCCAAGAGTTATGAACGTTGGTCTTTATATGGCCTGGTAAGGTGATGTCATGCCTAGCACACCTGGCTGGATGACCCATTGTTATAGTTCTTCCTTTTTTTGCAAGGTTAGCCATTCTTCCATAAGAAAATGGTAAGACTTACTCTATGAGTTGTTCTTGATGGATCCCTTATGTATCCAAAATCTGACCTTTGCTTGAAGAACATTTGAAGCCCAATGCTAAATGTTTCCTGCTCAATTATCCAAACACCGTTGTATGGGTAATGTCATGAAATTTCTCTCCCCTACCTAAAGAGTTTTCTACATTATATCCTGTCATGGATATCATGCTCTGCTTGTCCTTGGGAAGGATATACCCCTGAATTATGTGTTTAAACACATTTTCTTTCCATTGTTCTGATTAAATCTGATAGACACTTTTCCCTTTCCATTGGTTTGTTTAAACCCTTTCTATGATCTATATGATATAAGCAGAAACAATTTCCTGCTTATAAAACACCCTGAAGTACAACCTTGTCAGTGAGACCATGTTACTATTGTTAATGACATTCCGGTAACCACCTATGGATGTGAACCTTGCCTATTGGTATGCCTCGTTCAACGAGCAGGAAAATAGTTCTCTTCGTACCTCGCCCTTGGTACCAACGTTGTTGGCAACATAACTGACAGTCTATCATCTGACATGCCTTGCTATCGGCCCCCTTTCTACTTTTAATCCACATGGTGGGCCCATAACCCACAGTTCCATAGGATCAGAACCTGACTCTCCTGTATATCCTTTATTCTGAAGTATCATTTCCTCTTGACTCTGTGTGTTGTCACGAGCCACCCTCCGAGAGATGACCGATACTCTGAACCCCCTTCTCACACGTTGTTTAGGTATCGATCGTTTGTTCATTCGCTTGAAACTTCTTATGGTACCTTCATACTTTGCTCTCGATGTTCTTCTTAAGTTTCAACTCGAGAGATAATTCTGCCACATTCCCTAAATTGTTCACGAGATAATTAACCCTATAAGGGTCCGTTCTTCCGAAGTTACTCTTCACTTCCCCACTTAAATCTCGGGACGAGATTTCTGGTAGAGGAGGAGATTTGTAACACCCCAGTGTCATGCTACAGTAAACTCCTGTTAATGGTGCCACATCATCATAATTAAAATTTTCTAATCATCACTGTGTTCCAAACCGACCTCAAATTCAAATTAAAAGACAAGTCAAAATATTGTTTCTCCAAACTATAATACTAAAATGTTCGCATTTTAGTATAAATCCCTTTGATCTTTGTCATGTTGAAACCAACATCATTTGGCTCACCAATAATTCCCCAATAAATGATGAAGTGGCCCAATAGCACTTATGTAGAGCATTTAATTTCAAACATAAATTGGATGGGTTTGAAACAACCCCAAAACCTTGTGGGAACTCCATATTATCATCAAGTATTTTAGTGACAAGTCTCCCGTTCAACAAAAATCATTTGGTACAAAATAAAAATACAAAACAATAACTAAAGAAGAAAACATAGAGAGGTAATAATCAAACGTAAAAACCAGAACTATGCGCTTAAATGGCCCAATGAACAGTGCAGCCCAGCCCACCTCTAGTCTCCTTCAACCTCCTGTTCATCCCCATCGCGCTGGAGGCAGAGCGCTCGTTCAAATCGCCAATGCACACGCGTCGTCCATCCCGCGGTTCTCTCATTGGTTAAGACGTCGCCAACGCACCCTCCCAAAACCCTAGCCTCTGTTCTTCCCCTCATCCATTCCCTCTCCCGATTCACTGCGTCCAAGCTGCTGCTGTCGTCGCCGCCTCATCGTCTCCGCGGCCATCGTCGGCCCCTCCGGCCGAGCTTGCGCCAGGAGCTCCACCTGCCTCCCCAGCTTTCCCTACGTGGATCAACTCGAGCTTGGAGCCACCGCCTTGACCGAATCGACTGCCTTCTTCAACCTCTGCCGCCGGTCGTCGCCATCGGGTCCTCCACCACCGAACCGCCCCGGCCTCCCCGAGCGCACCCACGAGCTTCGCGGTGAGGCCCTCGACCGATTCCCCTGCTTTTCCCCTCCGATCTGTAACCGTAATCGCCACCGTAGCTTTGTGTCTGTGTACGTGCGTCGCAGCCCCGCCCCAGCGCCCGTAGCTCGTCGCCCGCTAAGGCCATAGGGCCTTTGACAACTAGGGCCCCTCCCTTGTTTAATAAAAAAAGGTTTAAAAAAAGATAATTAGAAAGATATTTAATTAAATTAATTAATCATGTTTAGTTAACTAATTGAGTTTAATTAACTTGCTAATTAAACTAGGTTTAAATGGTAATTAGCAAACCAGTCTATGACAGGTGGACCCAGTCGACACCTTGACCAGTCAACACATTGACCAGTCAACTTCTGAGTCAGCAGTTGATCAGACCCACCTGTCAGCCTCTAGTACACCTCTGTGTACGCAGAGCTGGGTGCATCTAGCATTTAAGCATTATTTTCGAATTAATAATAAATTTCAGAATATTGCTAAAACTTTGGAAAATCATAATAAATAATCCGTAACTCGGATGAAAAAGTTTTATACATGAAAGTTTCTCAGAACGACGAGACGAATCTGAATACGCTCTCCGTTCATCTATCACGTGCCCCTAGTATAGCAAACATGCAACCTTTCCCCTTTATTTCATCTGTCCGAAAATGCCTAACACTAGGGAAACATTCCCGGATGTTTTTCCCCTTTGCCGGTATCGCGTAATACTACGTTAGAACACCCCTAGCGTTGCTTTTTGCTTGTCATGTATCTTGTTTGCTCTGTATTTATCGTTTCCTCCCCCTCTTCTCTCCGGTAGACACCGAGACTAATGCTCCCCCTGTGATCGACTACGTCGACGACGACCCCCTCCTTGCCAGAGCAACGAGGCAAGCCCCCCCTTTGATCATCCCGATATCGCCCATTTCATTCTCTCATGCTTGCATTAGATTTTGCTATTGTTATAGTTTGCTCCTATTCTGATGCATAGTCTGCTTTTGTAACCTGCTTATTTTTACCTTACCTGCTTACCCTAAACTGCTTAGTATAGGTTGGTTAGTGATCCATCAGTGACCCCCACCTTGTCCTTGTTGCCCCTAGTTCATCATTGAAGACCCGATCAACGAGATGGAAGACCAAGCCCCGGAACCGCACATCACTTTCCCCTTAGTTGCTCGACACTGCTGGGTTACTATCGAGTGCCGAGGGTGAGACCTCTACAACACTTCTGATGTTAACCCTGTAGTGTAGCTATTTGGTCGTGTTCATCGAGGGTGATTCCGCCTTAACCACTTCCGATACGACTCTGTCGTGCAACCCCTGAAGTGTGAACCTCGGGGGGTGATTCCTCTTACGTTCACCTTGATGATTACATCGAGTGGAATTCATAGGGGGTGATTCCTTGTGTTTTCCCCTTGATGTTTAGACACACAGTTATTATGATTACTATGACTTTACACTGAACCATTTTACTAAAGACGGGTCGACCCTGAGGGGTACCCGCGCAAGCATAATTGCGAGTGATGTGGAGTCGGGTTGACCTGGAAGGTGCCGGCGAGATAATTACGAGGCGTGGCCGGGCATTCTTAGCCCTTGCCGCAAGTCCTCGAGACGGGGCAACATGGTCACATATTTCATGAGTCTCTTCTTGTTACCGCGCGTTCCTAATCCACTACGACTTGGATATCTAATCCGAGGGGCCTCTGTCCTGATAGCACTAACCATCACGTAGGAATATTATGGGCGTTCTGCGTTGTATACATCAGCCGAAGCTTAATAGATGTCAGCGACTCAGCGGCGCACGCCGGGTTGGACTAGTAAGCACCTACCATTTTTTAGGAGGTAGCTAGGTCTACTCACCGGCCGCGTTCGCAACGTGCAGGAGTTCCCGGGGAGACGACCCATGACCCCTGGGGGCATAGGTTTAGTATGGCGTGCTGACCTCTCTATTAAGCCTAGGTCGAGTTGCGGCGTATTGTTTGGCCGAGGCTGGGCATGACCCAGGAAAGTGTGTCTGGCCGGTGTTAATCGAGCGTGGTGGGTAAGTTGGTGCACCCCTGCAGGGAAGAAAACATCTATCGATAGCCTGTCCTACGGTAACGGACACTTGGAGTTGTATCCCGATCGATACAACTAGAACTAGATACTTGTGATGAGAATTGAATTGTGATGAGAACTGAATAGTATGGCTCTGGGATTGCTTTCTCGCAGGGAGTCGATAAAGGATCTCTGGCCAAGGTTGATAACACTACTACTACTTTACTTTATGCTACTCTACTCACTCCTATTTGCTACAAGATGTTGGTTTCTAGAAGATGCTAGTCTTTGATAGGACTAGGCCTTCTCTTTATCCTGGCATTTCTGCAACCCATTCCACATATACAGCCTTTCTTGATAATGTTGCATATGTAGTGTAGATCCTTGCTTGCGAGTACTTTGGATGAGTACTCACGGTTGCTTTGCTCCCCCTTTCCCCCTTTCTTTTTTCTTTCCGATTGATGCAACCAGATGTCAGAGCCCAGGAGCCAGATGCCACTGCCGGTGCCTACTACTACGTGGAGACAGCTGACGACCAGGAGTAGTTAGGAGGCTCCCAGGCACGAGGCCTTGCCTTTTCAATCGTAGATGCTTTTGTGCTATCCTTCTTAAGGCAAACTTGTCTAACTTATGTCTGTACTCAGATATTGTTGCTTCCGCTAACTCTTGGGTATTCGAGCTTATGTATTTGAGCCCTCGAGGCCCCTGGCTTGTAATATAAAGCTTGTATTATTTCAATTTGTGTCTAGAGTTGTGTTGTGATATCTTCCCGTGAGTCCCTGATCTTGGTCGTACACATTTGCATGTATGATTAGTGTACGATTGAATCGGGGGCGTCACACGGACCAAGACGTTGGATCAAGTGTGATTACGCACTTTTTCGAACACCCCCGCATTATATGCGTGGGGGCTGAAGCCGACAACTACAAACTTTCAGGTTATATACATACATAAACGGCCACACAGGAGGCACTATAATACTTTAACACAACATTTATAATCAAAATAGCATTGTTTTTACAATTCAGATACATGTCATTCGAACATGGTACTCTTCGAGCACTGACCCTCTATTAAACGGGCACCTTCTAGGACTTCTTCAAAACAGTGCTCGGACGGGTCCTGGCCTCCCGCCGGACCCCGGGTTGCAATAGCGGTGGCCTCCATCCCTGCCCAATTGTTTTAACATGGGAAAGAGCCATCCGCACACCCTCTATGCACGCCGACCTCTTCACAGCGTCGATATGCGACACAACACCATGGAATTGTTGCACTAAACCAAAATAACTGTCCGGCCTTGGTCCCTTCGGCCAAAGATGATCCACGACAGACCTCATAGCAAGCCCGGACAACCTATGGAGCTCGGCCCATGCGGCCATCTTTCCATTCAATGGCAGTGGACGCGTCGGGGCACTGAACTGCGAGCAGAACAACCTTTCCACCTCATGATCTTTCCGATCCTTGAAAAACTCAGTCGCATCAGCAGCACTCTTTGCCAAGTCCGCATACGTGTCTGCAGCACTCCATAACTGATCCAGAGGGGCATACTTCGGATCTCCGAACTTCATCCGCAACAAAAAGGGCCTACCAGCCATGATATCTCTGACTTCACGAAGCTCCTCCCTTATCCCTCTAATTTAAGACTGAGTTTCCTTGGCCGCCTCCAAGGCCTTTTTCAGGCCAGCCGCTTTCGCTTGGCTTTCCTTTTCAAGAAGCTCATAGCGGTCGGCGGCATCTTTCAGTTCAACAGCCATCTTGGCTATCTTATCTTCGCTTTGGCGATGAGCAGCCCGTTTGGCTTTTAACTCTTTGGCCGCCGTTAAGGCAGCCACATCGCTTCTTCTGGCTTGTTCCTTGGCTCGCGCAAGCTCCGCCCGAACTGTCTCCACGGCAGTAGCTCCATCTGCAGTCACATCATATTACAGATAGTAGCATCATGCTCCTCTTAACATTTGCTAACAAGCCGAAAATACATACCCTGGGCCTCGTCAAGCCGCTTGTTCACAAGCTCGATGTCGGCATCTGCCATGTCAAGCCGCCGCTTCAGTTCGGCAAAATCAGCAGTTCGGTCAGCCGCCGGGCCCTCAGTCGCCTGCACATAAAAGTAGCACGATCATTACCTGGGACTATGATCCTCTGTGTGCTGCCTCTGGATGGCAACCAAAGTCTCAGGGGCTACTACCTATATGGAGCACACCTAGCGTGTGCGGTACCATCAAAAACACATGAATTACTTTGCGTACCTCAAAGCCTCTTAGCAGGCTCGTAAAAGCTTCATTCAACCCGCTTTTGGCGGATGAAATCCTCTCAACCACCGTACCCATTAAGGTACGATGTGCCTATGAGATAGCCGCTTGCTCCAGAAGACCCATCGGTGTGTCCGATTGTGCGCCGGACAATCCCGGACTCTTCCGTTCCTCTCCTTGGGAGCCGAATACTCCGGACTTCGGGCGGCCGAAGAGTTACCGCCTTGGAGGATCAGGAGAAATCCTCCGTGGCGACACCTCGGGGTCGTCCGCCCCATGAGGCGGGGAGGCAGGAGGAGGCGTTTCGCTCTCCATTATCTCCGGAAGAAGATCCCCCGAAGACGAACTCTATTGAGAAGGGTTGTGAGTAGGACTGCAAGATATACATCACGGTTATTATTCTCAGAGATGAAGAAGTATATATTTACCAAATTACTTTTTGATCCACTTACAACTCGGTTGAGGGCTGGCCTCCTTGCGGGCACTGTGCGGTAAGGACGCCCTCCGGGGTAGGGCCCCCTGGCAAAGACCTCGTCCCTCGTTTGGAAGCCTCTGTTTCTAAGTCTTCAGGGGCGGCCCTTTTCTTTCCTTGAGGAGAGGGGATTATAGACTCACCTCTCCGATTATCCTCCTTCGCGGAAACACTAATTCCCCTGGTTTGGATGTGTAACATGTGAAGCCTACTCTCAGCTTCTTGATTCCTCCCTTCATCTTCTCCTGATGGCACTTGATAAGGTGCGCGCTCGAGCATCCTGGTTAGAACAGGATCCGGCGAGCCTTCGGGAAGGGGGGCCGAACACCTGATCCTCTCTGCCTTTCTTATCCAGCCCTAGCCGAGAGCAATGTTTCAGTATGATGTTGTAACAAATACAATAGACGGCATGTTGGGTTGCAGAATTACTTACTTGGGTATCTGGACGGTTGCAGTTAAGACCCGCATCCTTGGTGGTGTCCGGACACTTATTCGTGATCCGAAGAACAATCCATATATCCGTTCGAGCGTCACGCTGAAGAATTGTTGAATAGTTCGCGGTCCTTCCGGGTTGAACTCCCACATACGGAGAGATCAATGTCGGCATGGCAGGACCCGACGAACTAGCATTACTTGCATTAACTTGACGAGACTGACATCCCTCTCAAGGATATCTCGGATGCGGCTTTGCAAAGTTAGCACGTTATTAACTGGCCCCCAGTCCAGCCCCTTGCTGACCCATGACGCCAGTTGAGGCGGAGGGCCCAGGCGGAAGACAGGGGGGGCCGCCCGCTTTGGACCTCGTGGAGCTGTGATGTAAAACCACTCCCGTTGCCATAAATCGGACACCTCCAGGAAGGAACCCTTTGGCCATGGGGCGTCGGCGCCTTTGCTTATTGTGGCACCTCCGCAATCTGCGTGTCGCCCATCGATCATCTTCGGCTTCACATTGAAGGTTTTGTGCCATATGCCTTAGTGCGGGGTGATGCGGAGGAAGGCCTCAACACGACGATAAACGACAAGATGTGAAGGATGGAATCTGGATCTAGATCATGGAATTCTAGCCTGTAATAAAACATGAGCCCTCTCACAAAGGGATCCAGACTAAAACCTAGTCCTTGGAGGAAGTGGGAAACAAATACGACACTCTCGTTGGGTTCGGGAGTGGGGATGACTTGCCCTTCAGCAGGTAGCCTGTGTGGGATTTCGGCGGTGAGATACCTGGCCTCCCTAAGCTTCTTGATGTCCTCCTCTGTGACAGAGGAGGCCATCCACCGGCCTTGAAGGTTGGATCTGGACATGGTTGATGGTCTGAAGCGCTTATCCTGAGCCTTGGGTGTTGGAACTCGAGGTGGGGGAAGGGAAGGATCGAGTGTGGAGAGAAAAGGACAGGCCTTGCCCCCTTTATAAAGAGGGTGAATATCAAGTGTCCTCCGCATGGCCGTTTGGAACTTGCCTAAAATCGAGGAGTCATACTAACAAGCGCGGTTGGGTTACCCACACTAGTATTGATGAGAATCCTGTGATAAGGGGAACATGATCTCTGCTTTGACAAGACGTGCCAATAAAACCGCCTCGCAACACGTGTAGTGGCAGGCTGGGAAAAATGGTTCGTAATAACCGGGCGGTGGCGTGATATCACACTATTAAAAGTTGTCAACAGATTAGATCAGTGGAATATTGTGCTCTCTACGATGGTATGTGGAATTTGTTTTGCAGAGCCGGACACGATCCTTGTGTTCAAAATCTTCTATGGAGTATTCGGAGAAGGAACCCGCCTTGCAATGCCGAAGACAATCTGCGTGCCGGACTCATCGTCATTGAAGCCTGGTTCAGGGGCTACTGAGGGAGTCCGGGATTAGGGGGTCCTCGGACAGCCGGACTATATGCTTTGGCCGGACTGTTGGACTATGAAGATACAAGATCGAAGGCTTCGTCCCATGTACGGGTGGGACTCTCCTTTGCGTGGAAGGCAAGCATGGCAATTCGGATATGTAGATCTCCTTCTCTGTAGCCGACTCTGTGTAATCCTAGCCCCCTCTGGTGCCTATATAAACCGGAGGGTTTAGTCCGTAGGACAACAACAATCATAATCATAGGCTAGCTTCTAGGGTTTAGCCTCTACGATCTCGTGGTAGATCAACTCTTGTAATACTCATATCATCAAGATCAATCAAGCAGGAAGTAGGGTATTACCTCCATCGAGAGGGCATGAACCTGGGTAAACATCATGTCCACTGCCTCCTGTTACCATTAGCCTTAGACGCACACTTCGGGACCCCCTACCCGAGACCCGCCGGTTTTGACACCGACAACCCCCGAGTGGCATTCCCTCTTTCTTCTAACAACTATCGGTATTTTACTTGGAGCTATATTTTTATTCGTCACATATTATGAGTTTTGCTTGGAGCATCCTGTATGTTATGAGTCTTTTCTTGTTTTTGTTTGTTTATTATGTCTTGAGTCCTTTCTAGACACACCTTTTTGAGAGAGACAAAAAATTATGCTATGCTTGCTCCTATGCTTCAGTTAAATTTTTGAAGCCTTGGAATTGCTCTAGTGCACCACTTATATCTTTTTGAGCACGGTGTGCTTTGTTATTTTTGAAGAAATTCTCTCAAGCTTCACTTAGATTTATCTGGGAGTTAGTAAATATTTCTCTCTTGCTTCACTTAGATTATTTTGAGAGAAAGAAATATTATGCTCATTGTTCTTCACTGAAATTTGTTCGAGCCTATTAAAAGCAACATATGAAACTAGTCCCGAAGTGATAGATATCCAAGGAGGATCTAATAAATACTTTCATGAAGATCATTGGACAAAATAAACTTGGTTCTTAGTAATGGTTTTGAGATATGACGATATGATGTGTGAGTCATGTTGATGTGTAATTATGCTTTAGTAAGAATATTGGTGTTAAGGTTTGTGATTCCCTATGCAAGCACGAAAGTCAATAGTTATGCGATAAAATTACATCCTACTTGTGGTGCATTATTCAGTGTTAATTATGCTTAATGCTCACGTACAAGATTTTTTGTTTCTCAATCTTTTTGCTAGCCTTCATTTGCACTAAGTATGATCACTACTTGTGCATCCAAAACCCTTTAAACCAGTTTTGCCATATGAGTCCACTATACATACCTATATGTGGTATTTTTGTGCCGTTCTAAGCAAATTTTCATGTGCCATCTCTGATTTTCAAAATAAATTTCTCTTTGGTGAGCTCGTACCGCTCATGAGGCGGTGAGGGGTGGCCGATATTTTCCATGCTAGATGTGTTATTTTCACGATGAGTGTTTATTCACTTGTCATTGCACGAGAGTATGGCGAGGGTACTCCAGATGCCCAGTCCCGAAATGAAAAATGGATTTACTTTATGTTGACAAATAATAAATTCTTTGGAAAGTGTTGGTATGGAGGGAACTCGTGGATACGGTTAGCCATGGAAAGTTTTCAGGGGGCTAATGTCGGGGATATATCCCGCGGTATGACCCGGCCGGATGTATAACCTGGCCGAACTTGGCGATTCATTAATGACCCGCCCTGACTTGGCGACTCAGTAAGTGACCCGCGCGAGCCTGGCGACTTATGGGTGACCTGGCAAGCGGATCAGAGGAGCGACAAGACCCGGGGGCCCAAGAGGCTCAAGGACCAGAGGGCCGGCTTACGTTATGGTAGGCCGGCTTAAGAGGAAGAAAGCAAGACCCGGACTTGTATTCAACTTGTAAGAAAAGATAGACTAGTCCTAGTCATACAAGGACTCCACATGTAACCCGCCCCTCTAACTTATATAAGGAGGGGCAGGGAACCCCAAGAGGGGGGCAAGAAAACAATCTCTAGGGCTAGACACAACTAAAGGAGAGCCGGATTTACGACGTCTCCCTCATGAGCATAATGAGACCTAGCCACAAACAGCATGTAGGGTTGTTACCGGATGATGTTTCCCGGGGCCCGAAGCTGTCTAAACCCTTGTCTTGTGTTGCGTCTCTCGATTCCGCTCAACCCCTCTCGACCTACCATGTAGATGTGTTGCCTCGCGACTAAGTCCTCACACTAAGGACATCTGACGTGTTAATTCCACGACAGTTGGCACCCACCGTGGGGCTCGCGCACGGTGGTGTTGAGTTCTTGGAGGGAACTCTTCAGGGACCAAGAAGCTTGCGATTGGACAGATGAAGAAGAGCCGGTGCGGAGCAGTTATTTGGATAACCCGGCGTATAAGATATTGAGATCAAGAAAAATTAGGGTTTCATCCGTGCACCGCCGCCGTCAGTATTTTTTGATCGGAGATCGGTTTGTACTACAAGATGTTGTACGACGCCGCCACACCCGTGCATCGCTGCGTCTGTGTGCTATCGCGGTCGTGAGATTAGCCGGATTGAAATCAACTTTGCTACAAATTTGCTATATACGGTTGCTACAATTGTCAATCATCAAGACTGAAAGGGTTTCTGTTTGAACAGATAAAACAAAGATTCAGGGGCTGCTTGTGATCAGACCAACCGACATGTGAAAACACCAAAGGGGATTTTCTTTTTCCAAGATAATCATGACCCGGAAATAGAGTTGGAGACCGAGTCATTTTTTGACCTCGTGTCAAGTCAACACCTACGCGACTGCGATTAAACCACGACCGACGCGCCGTTCCGTAGCAATGGCCTCTGCCAGCGCGTCCGATGTACCCCGGCCTCTATTCTACGCCGCCACCCATGTGGGTCATGGCGGTTATACCCACAAGTCGCCACCTCCGTTTGCCTCGGTTCCACGTTCGCCGAAGCACTTCACCGGCTTCGCCCGTCGAGCCGCTCACCTCGGGCCGCCTGGGTCACCTCCGCTGCTATGGCCTCGCGCCTGCTGCATCAAGCCGCCGCTTGGCCTTCCGCTGCTGTGGCCAAGTCCACAGCCAAGTCGCTAATCCGCCTCACCTCCGCGGTGAGCCGCGGTGTTGACTTTCTTCTACGCGGCTTCGCTCCCCCTTCTGAGTTGATTTGCCGGCGCCTCTCTGCTCCGAGTTGCCCTCGACTCCACCGCTTCACTCCGGGTCGCTCTCAACTCCGCGGCCTTGTGCCATTGCTGCTGCAGCCATGCATCAAACTGCCATTCGAGCGGCTGCTTCCATGGTCGATCTTGCCAAGTCGGCCTCATACCTGCCGTTGCTGCTACGACCCGCTGACGCCTCCAAGCCGCGAGGGCCTCAGGTTACCTCAGTGTAGCCTGCCGCCTCGCGCCCCGGGCCTCCTCACCCTTGAACCGCTGACGTCGCCGGAGTTCTGACCGTGCTATGTCCAGCTGCCTCAGCCACCGTTGTAACCCGCTACTCTAAACCGCCCCTGCAACCACCTGAAAAGTCCTTCAGGTGCACTGAGCCGGGTTAGCTACAAATGCTTTTAAGTACTGAGACTGCAGAAAACTGAGCGAGTCTTTTTTCTACTATATGGAGAGGTTGGCATCAATGCAAATTTTCCAGTATGGACAAGCCGGCCGAAAGAAAAACTCAACATGCATGAAACAACTTAAGTACTATTAGTACCGTTTTCTTATGAGAGGAAAGCAAACAAAAGGGATCAAGTCCCCACGCTAATAAAGGCTGAAGGGAACGCACATCATCAAATCAACTGAGCATTTGCTATCTTTTTCATCCGACAAAAAATTCCAGGTGATATCCATCTCGTCCATTTTATTAGCACATATTGTTTTCGTCAAAGAACGATTACTCTGGTTCGTGATATTTTTTCGCAGGACCATTATTCATTACAAAGGTGTTGCAAAAGGACGTGCGTCAATATTATTTTTTGCACTAGCACTCATCCATGCCATGCTGCTCGATGGAAACATGTGAAAATCGCCGCCCCTGCTACGTCAACACACATGACTGACTCATCGTCTGCGCCCGCAGCCGAGTCGCTTACAACACCGCTGCCGACTCTCTCGTCCGCACTGGCTTACAATACCGCGACCGACTCATCTGTTGTCCGGGCGAATCCGGTGACATCCCTCTAACAAAGGTGGAGCCGTGTTGTGCCTCTAAAGTGTACGTCAACACCATCATGCACCGGCGTCTGCGCCCGCTTACTGATGGAACAGGTGTGCATAAGCTGCCACCCGTGTAGCTTAATCTACATCAACCTACCGGAGCCGCGTTGAGCCGCCCTTGCCACTTTGAGCCACCGGGGTTATATTGAGTCGCCGGTCTGCCTGAGCCGCCGGAATTATATTAAGTCGCTGGTCTGTCTGAGCTACCTCTGTCACGATAAATGGGTCATCCGTCGTCCAAACAAATCAGGGCAATTATTTGTGACATATTATACCGCGGAGATGGAGGCATGCCAACATCTTTGGGCATAGGTGATCGTCGTTAATCAATGGACTCCCGCACTGGCTTACAACGCCGTGGCCGTCTCTCGTGACCATGCCGGCTTACAACAAGGAGGACAACTTGCCCGTCTGCACCGGCTTACAATGCCACGGCCGATTCATCAGTCTGTGCAGCCTCAGATGTTGCGGTCGTCTTTACCGTCTGTCTCTCGCGGCCTGGTCTACATCAACACACCGGGCCGCACTTGTCTGGATGAGCTGTTTATTGAGTATGAGCAAGTCACTACTTGGGCAGCCCGGTTTTCTTCCAACAAATTGGAAGCAAATTATCATATATTATCAGCCGCCGTCTGCATTGGATGGTTCAATGGGCAGGCGCACAAGTCGCCGCCACTACAAGTTTGGTTAAACTTCAAACAGCCAGTTGGAAGGAACCATTGGCCGAGTTGCTGACACAGCTCATACGGGATCATTTATAACCCACCGCAGTCACCTCAACCTTCTGTGGATTCACATCGCATTATCAACACCAATGATATATACCTTCTGCTATGGACAAATATGGAGAATCTCAAGCCAACTCTTCGAGTCATCTTGAGACTCGGGGGCTACAATGGTATGGCTCGGCGAAATTAGCCGGTTTCAATGGATTCAAGAACTCCGGGATATTGGAGGGAAGGTAACCCGGTTCAAGAGGCTACCACTATATTGGTGAAAAATTTAAAGGCCGTCACAAGATTTCCGGCTTAGAAAGTAGGACTTCGGTTTAAAATCCGGTTCAAGAGACATCTCTCTCCCACAAGGCACTGACATTCTTAATATCTGGGTTAAAAACCGGTTCAAGGGAAATTTATTTACCGCAAGGCTTTGAAGCTCTCAAATCTGGTTCAAATCCGGCTCAAGGTAAATTTATCTCTCACAAAGGTTTGAAGCTTTCAAATCCGGTTTAAACTTGCGGTTCAAAAATAATTAATTTCTCGCAAGTTCGAGTTCTCAGAAAGATTAAAGGGTGCTAAAAAGAACTTTCTGCCATGATGCGCGGTTCAAACATAGGTATCCTGCCTTACAGCTTATCTTATTATGGTCACTTGGGGGCTTCCTTCTCATCGGGCATAGCTATCAGTACTCTCTTGATCAGCGCAATGACAAAACTTATATGGTCAATTGGGGGCTTCATGTTCAAACATAGGTCGTATTCGAACCAAAGAGAACATAGCTATCGATACCCTTTTGATTGGCAAACTGCCGAACTCACTTGGGGGCTTCTTGATCGTATCCGAATCATAGCTCAACCCCTTTGGGAATCAACGTGGATCGTATTCGAATCAGCATCGCTAAACAACTCTTAAGGTCATTTGGGGGCTTCCTGATCAAACATAGGTCGTATTCGAACCAAAGAGAACATAGCTGTCGATACGCTCTTGATCGGCATCGCCAAAGCCACTAGGGGATATATGATCGTATTCGAATCTTAGCTTAACCCCTTTGGAACGGTTTACTGATCGTATTCGAATTAGAAGCCTCAGAATTTTCTCTGTTTCTTGTATAGTTTTTTGGCAATTGCAGTTTATTTGACTTTGTCTTGAGACTTTTTTGATCATATTTGAAAGCATCTAGGGAGTGGCTTCGATTCGACCGGCTTAACCTTGATCAATAAAGTTGTCAGCACATAATAGATATCATATGTGCCGGCTCTTACAGAGTTGAGTTATCAGCTTCACTGTCCGGGTCATATAAACCGGCGGTATCATTCAAAGGATCATAGGGATCTTGTGATCTACTTGTGTGCAGGATAAGACTACATTTGGGTGGTTACCCACCCTGGCTTTTGACGTTAAGTCGCCAGGGCGTATGTTGTTTAAACTCTATGCAGGATTTGCAGAACTATGACTTATATAAATGCTTCAGTCCAAGCTCATCACTGAA
This sequence comes from Triticum timopheevii, assembly GCA_963921465.1. Lineage (NCBI taxonomy): Eukaryota > Viridiplantae > Streptophyta > Magnoliopsida > Poales > Poaceae > Triticum > Triticum timopheevii. The sequence continues at coordinate 1,578,337 of CAWUFU020000003.1, forward strand.
ATTGGTGTCTCAAACGGGTTATCAATTATTGATTTTCTCAAGGGCTATAGGCCATCGGGTTACAAAAATTCCAGCTTACAATGAATGCGCATTAAGTCGTCATTGGCCAAGAGCCGCCAGGTATTTAAACTCCGGATTTACTTGTCAACCGATGAGGTATTCAAATCTTTAATAGCCAAAACTGGCTGGATTTTCTTGATGATATTGAATGATTGAGGTTTTCATACTGGATTATATTATTCAAATCTTGAATAGCCAACATGGCTGGATTTCTATTATGATTGAGGTTTTCAAAGTCGCTTTAGCGCAACAGCTATTATTTTTATCAATGGACATGATTTATTTTACAATGGAGGAAATAGTCCCGAGTCGCTGCAGGCTTACGAGCCAGCACTTGGGGGCTACATTATTTAAATTGAGGTTACATCAACTATGCAAGTCTCATGTCGCTGCAAGCATGCACCATGACACTTGGGGGCTAATGCAAAGTCATTTTTGCTCACCTCATTGAAGACCCGACTCATCACATCGTACTGAGCCGGCCCTTGGGGGCTACCAATTGCTCCTGTCAAAAATTCAAGGTACACAAGCATTAATCCATTATATTGAACGGTTCACTATTCAGTTGGTAGAGTACAAAGCCCCATGGTGGAGATTATATTATGTGATGTTGTTATCAATTTTATATAAAGTCCCAGCTCAGTATTATCTTACTAAGCCGGCCCTTGGAGGCTACACATTGCTGTTCAAGTTTACATGGTTACATATCCAAAGTCCCTGCTCATTATTGCATAATGACCCGACCCTTGGGGGCTACACTGGTTGAAGTTTTTTATGAGCATAAGGCAATTTCAAGTCCCAGGTTGCTGCAAGCATGACAACCCGACACTTGGGGGCTACATATATGGAGTATTCAGTTTTTGCTAGTGACTGAGATGAACATGGATTTCTTCAAAGTGGCAGTAATTATATGGAAACAAGTCTCAAAACATCACTTTGTTCTGTTCAAGACTTGGGGGCTACAAGTAATATGGATATAAGGGAGAAATATCTTCCAATTTTCAGTTTTGAGTAAACAATCATACCCCGACGTCATCAATAATCATGAACCGGCATTGGCAACAATCATGAACCGGCGTTGGAAACAATCATGACCAGGAATTATCAGTTTTTATAACCCGATGATTTTGGAAATCAGAGATCGACACGTTCTATATTTTCAAACCGGCTGAATATCATATGAGTATTTCAAGACCAATATTTCTTAAGCCGGCGCTTTGGAAGCCGACTCAAGTGGATTATTCTTCACAATATTTCTCTATGAGACACCAATGTCAGCAATTTGAGTATGAGGATGGTTTATTGACACGGATTTTTTAGAAGGAGGAAATGACAAGGACTTAAGGATGATCAAGTGCCAGCTTACAAGAATATTAACCCGGAGCACAGCCTATCAATTTTGTTCTTGTATTTATTTTGCAGCATAAGTTTACCATGGATAAATCCAAGCTAAACTGGGGGCTAATGTCGGGGATATACCCCGCGGTATGACCCGGCCGGATGTATAACCTGGCCGAACTTGGCGATTCATTAATGACCCTCCCTGACTTGGCGACTCACTAAGTGACCCGCCCGAGCCTGGTGACTTATGGGTGACCTGGCAAGCGGATCAGAGGAGCGACAAGACCCGGGGGCACAAGAGGCTCAAGGACCAGAGGGCCGGCTTACGTTATGGTAGGCCGGCTTAAGAGGAAGAAAGCAAGACCCGGACTTGTATTCAACTTGTAAGAAAAGATAGACTAGTCCTAGTCCTACTAGGACTCCACATGTAACCCACCCCTCTAACTTATATAAGGAGGGGCAGTGCACCCCAAGAGGGGGGCAAGAAAACAACCTCTAGGGCTAGACACAACTAAAGGAGAGCCGGATTTACAGCGTCTCCCTCGTGAGCATAATGAGACCTAGCCACAAACAGCATGTAGGGTTGTTACCGGATGATGTTTCCCGGGGCCCGAAGCTGTCTAAACCCTTGTCTTGTGTTGCGTCTCTCGATTTCGCTCAACCTCTCTCAAGCTACCACATAGATGCGTTGCCTCGCGACTAAGTCCTCACACTAAGGACATCTGACGTGTTAATTCCACGACAAGAATAGAGATAGAATGCCTCAGTCGGGCGTATGAGCGACACCACATAAAGGGCTTATAAAGTAAACAAATAACAAGCATGCCGCAGTCGAGCGTCTCAGCGACACCACATAAAGGGCTTATAAAGTAAATATATAACAAACATGCCACAGTCGGGCGTCTCAGCGACACCGCATAAAGGGCTTATAAGAAAATCAACAACAAGCATGCCACAGTCGGGCGTCTCAGCGACACCACATAAAGGGGTTATAAAGTAAATATTGCAGTGAATATCCAGGATCTAGAACCGTCCCAGGGATACTCAAAAATTCAAATAATATAAAGGGTTAGTCCATAATAATAATAACCATAATCATCATGAGTCACAAGTCATAATCCATGTTCTGGTTTAGCAGTTTTTCCTCCGAAGACCGACACTAAGACCGACACTTGACCCAACCCAGACTGTAGTCCTTAACCATGGACACGGCTATTCGAATAGGTATAATCTCTGTAGAGGGTGTACTCTTTACCCACGAGTAACGGATTCCGTTAGTCCATCCGGACTAATTCTGCCTACGGTCTTTAAATTGAAAACACACCTAACCGCACACACCAGCCTGACTTATCGGTGTCTGGAATCACCCACGACACTCGTTAAGCAAAACTCTAAGTGGGGAGGATACAACCTTGTAGGACCTTGAAGTATGTCTAGAGGGGGGGGGGGGGTGATTAGACTACTTGACCAATAAAAACTTAACCTTTTCCCAATTTTAGAGTTTGGCAGATTTTAGCTACTTTAGGACAAGTCAAGCAATCATCACACAATTCAAGCAAGCATGCAAAGAGTGTATAGGCAGTGAAAATTAAAGCATGCAACTTGCAAGAAAGTAAAGGGAAGGGTTCGGAGGATTCAAACGCAATTGGAGACATGGATGTTTTTGGCGTGGTTCCAATAGGTGGTGCTATCATACATCCACGTTGATGGAGACTTCAACCCATGATGGGTAACGGCTGCGCGAGTCCACGGAGGGCTCCACCCACGAAGGGTCCACGAAGAAGCAACCTTGTCTATCCCACCATGGCCGTCGCCCATGAAGGACTTGCCTTACTAGCGGTAGATCTTCACGAAGTAGGCGATCTCCTTGCCCTTACAAACTCCTTGGTTCAACTCCACAATCTTGTCGGAGGCTCCCAAGTGACACCTAGCCAATCTAGGAGACACCACTCTCCAAGAAGTAACAAATGGTGCGTTGATGATGAACTCCTTGCTCTTGTGCTTCAAATGATAGTCTCCCCAACACTCAACTCTCTCTCATAGGTTTTGGATCTGGTGGAAAGAAGATTTGAGTGGAAAGCATCTTGGGGAAGGCTAGATATCAAGATTCATATGGTAGGAATGGAATATCTTGGTCTCAACACATGAGTAGGTGGTTCTCTCTCAAAAATGGTAAGTTGGAAGTGTAGGGTCATTCTGATGGCTCTCCCCACGAATGAAGAGGAGGTGGAGGGGTATATATAGCCTCCACAAAAAATCTAACCGTTACACACAATTTACCAAACTCGGTGGGACCGAATCGTTAAACTCGGTCGGACCGATTTAGTAAACCTAGTGACCGTTAGTGATTTTCGGTGGGACTAACATGCATTTCAGTGAGACCGATTCGGTTAGGGTTAGGGCATAACGTAATCTCGGTAAGACCGATTACACAAACTCGGTGAGACCGATTTGGTAATAAGCTTTCTAGAGAGTTGGTCAGGTAAACTCGGTGGGACCGATTTGCCCTTTCGGTGAGACCAAAATGTTACAAAAAGGAAACAGAGAGTTTACATTACAATCTCGGTGGGACCGATCGCTCACTTCGGTTAGACCGAAACATTACGAAGGGAAACAGAGAGATTGCAACCCCATCTCGGTGAGACTGAGATCCCTATCGGTAAGACCAATTTGCTTAGGGTTTGTGGCAGTGGCTATGACTTTTGGAATCGGTGGCGCAGGATAGGAAGTTTCGGTGTGACCGATTTTGGCTTTGGGTTTAGGTCATTTGTGGATGTGGGAAAGTAGTTGAGGGTTTTGGAGCATATCACTAAGCACATGAAGCCAGAGGCTCATTAAGCAACACCTCATCCCTCCTTGATAGTATTGGCTTTTCCTATAGACTCAATGTGATCTTGGATCACTAAAATGTAAAATAAAGAGTCTTGAGCTTTTGAGCTTGAGCCAATCCTTTGTCCTTAGTATTTTGAGGGATCCACTTTCATCATCCATGCCATGCTATTCATTGAGCTTTCCTGAAATAATAGTCTTGGAATAGCATTAGCTCAATGAGCTATATGTTGTTATTAATTACCAAAACCACCTAGGGATAGTTGCACTTTCAATCTCCCCCTTTTTGGTAATTGATGACAACATATAGATCAAAGCTTCGGCAAATGATGATAAGATTTAATAACATCGTCGCTTTGAGACGTATGTGATAAGCAAGAGCTCCCCCTAAATCTGTGCATAGTTTAAGACTTTCTTTGGACTGCAAATGCACAATGAATTAGGATCATGGGTTACTCTTCCATGTCACATACATCTTGGTGGAGCGCTCAAAATAATAAACAATGGATACATGCACTCATCACCAAGCATAGTGAGTGATCACATAAGATATATAGGATAATATCAAATATGCATAAGTGTAGCTTATGATCAAACACATGATCATCAATGTCTCACAAGCATAGTATCTCAACCAAAAGCAAACAAAGTTTGAAAAACCACCAAATAAAGCAAGAGAGGATAAAAGCAACACTCTCTCTCTCGAAGCCTATGATCTATACATTTTTCTCCCCCTTTGGCAACAAGTTACCAAAAAGTTCATAGAAAATGCATAGTGCTAGATCGACTCTCAGGCTTGATCTTCTGGTGGTGGTGTCCTGATAGCTCCTTGGACGAAGGATTCAGTTGAAGTAAAGGGTGCTGGAGTGGATGCTGGAGCTGGTGCTGAAGTTGTTGCTCTAGTGTCTTTCACTGGCACTGCAACTGACCTCTGGGCTCTGGGCACTCTGGCAAACACATTGGTGGTAGTCTTGCCCTTCCTCTCCTGCATGTCATCCTGCAGTTGCTCTACAACTGACTGAATCTCAGTTACCTTGACATCTAGATCATAGAATTTTTGTTCCATGATTCTCTCCAGGCTCTCCTGGTTTTGAGTTAGGGTGGCCAACCCTTTCTCAATCCTCAGAGTTGATGCTATCAAGTAACCAAGCTGCTCTTGTTTGGTCTTCAAGAAATACTCAGATGCCTCCTCTTGAGTTGGCATCTTGGCAGCCTTCTCCTTCTTTGCCTTCTCCTTCTTCTCCTGAGCTTGGGCTGATTGTGGATCATCTTCATTCATGACAACCTCATTGTCCTCAAAGTCTTGATAAATTGGAAAATGTTCCTTATCCAACTGATATTTCCCTATGCCCATCTTTGAGTTAATCAATTCTTGAATCTGAGGTGCATATCCACAGCTCCTCTTCTGATCTGCTGCAGTCCTCTTAATTGTTTCAATGATCAGGCTCATGACTTTGAAATTCTGGGGTACATCAAACACATGCAGCATGTTGATGGCATGCCCTCTGATCATGTTATGGTCACCTGACTTGGGCAACAAAGTATGGCTCAGAATCCAATTGATGGTTGCCAATCCTGACAGCAGAAAGTGAACTGATCCAAACTTGTGAGTCTCTACAGCCTTGTCAGGAATTTCCTTGTACATGTGAGCCATTGAATTGTGACCCAACTTCTTCTTTGCATATATGTCCAAGTCATCCTCGTCTTCCTTGGGGGCATTGATCAGACTTGCCCATTCTTCAATAGTGGATTGGTACCTTGTACCTTCAGACATCCAAACAATTCTACCATCTGGGTAAAAATGTGTTGTGGAGTAGAACTGCATGATAAGCTCATCGTTCTAGTTGGTGAACTTCTGTCCAACAAAATCTGCCACTCCACAAGCAATAAAGCTCTCCTCCACTCCAGGGTAGTGCTGCTCATTCTCCCTGATGAATTTCCAGTCAACCCACCTCATATCACAGACAATGGGCTTCTTGTCCAATAGAATGGTCTCATAGAAGTCATGTTGTTCCTTTGTGTGGAACCTGTAGTCAACAGCAGTCCTTCTTCTTAAAGCATATGGATCTTCCATCCTCCATAGCCTTAGCCCTGAATCCTTCCTGATTCTCATGTCCTCAGCCACAGGATGGGCATCATTGTGGTCTGGTATCTTGGGCTTGAGCTTTCTAAGGACTTGTCCTTCTTCATCTTCATCTTCTGCAACATTGGGCACTGGGGCCTTGTTCTTTTCAGCAGCTGGAATACTCCTAGTATTCCTCTTTGGAGCTTGCTTGGCCTTGGAGGCAGCTTTGGGTGCATCTTTGGGCTTGGATGTTGTAGCCCCTGACCTGATTGCATCCCCATAAGCTTAGCTGCCTTAGGTGCTGCTGCAACATCCTCTTCCTCTTCATCAGAATCCCTTCTCATTGAGGGCTTTCCAAGGACCTTGGCAGTTGTGGTTCTTGCTCTCTTCTTTTTCTTGTCCTGATCACCATCATCCTCTGATTCAATTGTGAACTTCATGGTTGCACCAGTGGGGACCTTCTGAGGTTTTGATGGTGCTTCTCTCCTTGTAGGTGCCTCTTTGGGTTGAGTCTGAGCTGGCACTTGAGTGGACTTCCTGGCCTTTGGCATTGGAGTTCTCTTGGCAGGAACTTTCCTCTTCAGACCTGGATTTGTGCTTTGTGCAGAGCCATACTCTTTCTTGAGCACCACTTTCTTGGAAGTGGCCTCATCTTCCTCAGCTTTGTAATCTTCATCCTCAGAATCTGAAGTTCTTTTCCTCCTTTGCCTAGTAGCAGCCTTAGGCAAGTTGCTAGGAGTACTTCTGCTCCCATCATCTGAAGTTAAGGGACTAGTGCCCTCACTCAAGTCCATCTGCTCTTCAGAACTATTCTGGCTATCACTCTGATCAGACATACTGCAAGAGCTGACTGCTGACCCTGTGAAGAGTTATAGATGAGATAGAATAGATAAGCATCACAAAATGCAGAGATTTTTGCAAAAGAATGATTCAAAAGTTCAGTTTTAGTTTTCCACAGAAAGCATTTCGGATCAACCAATTTTCAAACTCGGTGATACCGAAGCAGTTTTGGAACCTAAACTGATGATCTCGGTTGGACCGAGTTTCAGTTCGGTGGCACCGAGACTGCTAGGGTTTCACATAATCCTCAAATCGGTCGCACCAATTAGTAATTCTCGGTCAGACCGAGAGTCACTAGTGCAATGGCATACGCCAAATCGGTGAGACCGAGTTTTTCTACTCGGTGGGTCCGAGATGGTTTCGGCGGAAACCTAACCCTGAAAATTTGAATCGCATCTAATCTATGGACTATTTTGGCTGGATAGAAGAATCTCAATCGTGGCAAGAATCAATATGAAAACAATGTGCTAGGAGTCCGTACCCTAACTTGGCGGTGGACTTGCTACGGCGGCAATGGCGGGGACGAATTCCGTTGACAGCGGGGAAGACCAGCGATAGGAGGCTGTTGGCGGCGAGGAGACGATCCGGAGACCACAATGGTAGAGCGAGCTGTTGCGCGGGCGAAGGGTTTCGGAGAAATTTTCAAATTTTTGCCCGTGGCTATATATAGCCCGACCCTGTCGGTGTGACCAAGTGGATCAACTCGGTGGCACCGAGATGCATAACTGTGTTCAGTTATAGCAAATCGGTGAGACCGAAAAGTTCAAATCGGTTGCATCGAGATTGAAAACTCAGATCAACTTGGTGATCTCGGTAGGACCAAAATGGAAGAATCGGTCAGACCGAGAATCACAAAGAGGTTTTGGAAGTTTAAGTCTATGACGAATTGGGGACTCCGAGTGCTCCTCACACAGAGTGGTTCGAATCTGACTTGATCAAATTTTGTGATGTAGCATGAATAGAGTTTGAGATGAGAAAAGCATAGATAGCTAAAGAAGGTTCTTAGGCATTCTTGTCCATCCACTTGGCCATAAGAAAAGAAACCAAACAATCAAAACAACAAGTGGATGTCCTTGAATGAGTAAAATATGCACCAACATGCTCACACAATAAGATAGCTAATGAAATATGTGGCAAAGCATGCACAACCAATTCTAGTATCTATCAAGCAATTTGGCGATGACTAGGTCATCTATATATGAGTATATTGACTTAGGAGTCAAATGAGAACATTTGATCATAGGTCATACTCATCGTTTAAGCTCAAGTGGGGTTGCCACTTTTACATAATGCATTAATGTGTTCACACCATTAGAGTTGCTTTGACTCAATTCTTAGAGTTAAGCTCCCCCTAGATGTGAGATCCCCCCTTAGAGGGATGAACTAACCTTGGGTTTTGTCGATGATGACTTCATGTAGGTGTTGAAGATGTAGATGCTCAATGTTGATGTAGATCATTTGTAGCAATCCTTTGGAGTGAGTTGCACTTTCAACTTACCTACATGGGTTAGTCCCACAAGGAACAAACAAGAATATCCATAGACATAGAGTGATGCACACATAAGATGATGTCCATGAATTCATTAGGTTACCTTGTCCCTTGCCTTACCAACATGAGGGTTTCTGACTCCTTGAACTAGTGCAAGATGTGGAAGTTGATTGCACTTGTTCTTGCCAAAATGATATGAGTGAAGAATGTTGGCGGAGTCACCCTCAAGAACTCTCTAGTTCTTCTTCTTCGGGATCCACATCATCTTGATGGGAATCCTTGGAGTTGTAGTTGTACTAGATGAAGTAGAACTTGACGTAGTATTGGGGACCCACTTGAACGAGGCTTTAGGTGCTTCTTCAAATGCATCAATCTCTTCTTGAAGCTTGTCCTTGCCTTTGTTCTTGTGGTCTTGTGGTGGAAGATCATCTTGAGCTTGTGTTCCCTTGAAGGAAGTAGGATCATACTTCTCTTGTTGAGGAACAAACTTCGTCTTGGGGTATTGATCTTCTTCCCACTCAACTCCATTGGCATTGAACTTTCGTTCAAAACCAACACCTTGATTCTTCCGGTGCCTTCCTTGGTTGCGTACAATTTCCTCGAATTGCTTACTCCCGGCAAGGCTCTTGTAAACACCTTTCTCTATAATTCCCTTCAATAAGCTATTTTCTTGCTCAAGTGTAACTTGGCTAAGAGAATCATTAGTGGAATCAAGAGAACTACTAGAAGCAACAATATTGGATTTGACATTATTATTGTTACTACTAGAGGAAGTATCTTTCTTGTACTTGTTACTAGACTTGACTTGAGGCATGTAAGTAGATAAGAGTAAACGCTTGGCAATGTAAGAAGAACTTTTCTTGCGAAGATCATCATTGATCGCTTTTAAGAACTCATTCTCTTGCTCAAGATTGAGCTTTTCAAAGCGTAACTTCTCATGAGCCCTTAAAGGTTCTCGATGATCTTCGTAGATAGTTTCATGAGCTAACTTAAGAGAGTTTAATTCTTTAGTTAGAAGCTCAATCTTCTCCTTATCATTGTCATTCGTTTTATCTTGCTTAACATGATTAATTGAGGTTTCATCATAGTATTCATCACTAGAGTTGTCAACAAGTAAATCATCAACCACAAGCAAGTCATGTTCATCACTATTGAAATCAACATACTCGGGATGTGTTACCTTTGGACCTTTGGCCATGAAGCATCTTCCAACACCTTCATTTGGTGAATCAAATATGTCGTAGGAGTTGGTTGACACAAGTGCTAGACCGGCAACACCTTCATCTTGAGTATATTCGGAGTCGGAGTGATAGCTTCTCTCGGAGTGATTGTTGGAGTCGGAACCGGATACCCATTCACCAACATGAGCTTGATGTCTTCGTTTTGTGTAGCTCCTTGATGACTTGTCCTTCCTTTCTGAATCCTTGCTTCTCCGTGAGGGTCTTCGTTCATAACGATCATCTCTACTCCTCCTCTGTCTTGGTGGTGATTCTTCTCTTTTGATCCTTCTTCTTGGAGAATCTTCTCTTCTTTTGTAGGGTGCCGTACACTCAATGGAGTAGTGTCCGGGTCTCCCACAATTGTAGCAATTGCGCTCTCGACTAGAAGATCTCTTGTCATTGTAAGACCTTGATTTAGAGCTTCTTTCTTTGCTTCTAGTCTTGTAGAATTTGTTGAAGTTCTTCACCATTAAGCTCAATTCTTCATTGAAGGTTGGTTTCTCACTTGATGATGTGGGGGCTTCACTTGAGGCTTTGTAAGCACCACTTGACTTGTTGTGAAGTTCCTCCTTATCCTTGAGTGACATCTCATGAGCAACAATTCTTCCAATGACTTCTGTTGGCTTGAGATCTTTGTAGTTTGGCATCATTTGAATCAATGTGCACACGGTATCATACTTTCCATCCAATGCTCTTAGAATCTTCTTGATGATGAATTTGTCGGTCATCTCTTCACTCCCTAAGCCGGCAATCTCATTTGTGATTAGAGCAAGCCTAGAGTACATTTCAGCGACACCTTCACCATCCTTCATTTTGAACTTGTCAAGCTGACTTTGGAGCACATCCAACTTGGATTCCTTGACGGACTCGGTACCTTCATGCATATCAATCAAAGTATCCCAAATTTCCTTTGCATTCTCAAGACGGCTGATTTTGTTGAATTCTTCGGGGCACAATCCGTTGAAGATGATATCACAAGCTTGAGCGTTGTATTGCAGCATCTTCAATTCTTCCGCATTAGCTTCACGGTTCGGTTCTCTCCCATCGAAAAATTCACCTTGCAAGCCAATACAAATAATTGCCCAAACGGCGAGGTTATGTCCAAGAATATGCAATTTCATCTTATGCCTCCAACTAGCAAAATTAGTACCATCAAAGTAAGGACCTCTACGGTGATAATTTCCCTCGCTAGACGCCATACTCTCCTAGGTTGTGAAACCAAGGCTATGACCACCAAAAGCTATGGAAATCAAAGCAAATGGAGACCAAAGCTTTGATACCACTTGTAGGACCTTGAAGTATGTCTAGAGGGGGGTGATTAGACTACTTGACCAATAAAAACTTAACCTTTTCCCAATTTTAGAGTTTGGCAGATTTTAGCTACTTTAGGACAAGTCAAGCAATCATCACACAATTCAAGCAAGCATGCAAAGAGTGTATAGGCAGCGGAAATTAAAGCATGCAACTTGCAAGAAAGTAAAGGGAAGGTTTTGGAGGATTCAAACGCAATTGGAGACACAGATGTTTTTGGCGTGGTTCCGATAGGTGGTGCTATCATACATCCACGTTGATGGAGACTTCAACCCACGAAGGGTAATGGTTGCGCGAGTCCACGGAGGGCTCCACCCACGAAGGGTCCACAAAGAAGCAACCTTGTCTATCCCACCATGGCCGTCGCCCACGAAAGACTTGCCTCACTAGCGGTAGATCTTCACGAAGTAGGCGATCTCCTTGCCCTTACAAACTCCTCGGTCCAACTCCACAATCTTGTCGGAGGCTCCCAAGTTACACCTAGCCAATCTAGGAGACACCACTCTCCAAGAAGTAACAAATGGTGCGTTGATGATGAACTCCTTGCTCTTGTGCTTCAAATGATAGTCTCCCTGTCGGTGTCAAAACCGGCGGATCTCGGGTAGGGGGTCCCGAACTGTGCGTCTAGGCAGATGGTAACAGGAGACGAGGGACACGATGTTTTTACCCAGGTTCGGGCCCTCTCGATGGAGGTAAAACCCTACGTCCTGCTTGATTAATATTGATGATATGGGTAGTACAAGAGTAGATCTACCACGAGATCAAGGAGGCTAAACCCTAGAAGCTAGCCTATGGTATGATTGTTGTAATGTATGTTGTCCTACGGACTAAAGCCCTCCGGTTTATATAGACACCGGAGAGGGCTAGGGTTACACAGAGTCGGTTACAATGGTAGGATATCTACATATCCGTATTGCCAAGCTTGCCTTCCACGCTAAGGAAAGTACCATCCGGACACGAGCCGGAGTCTTCAATCTTGTATCTTCGTAGTCTTGGAGTCCGGCGGATAATGATAGTCCGGCTGTCCGGACACCCCCTAGTCCAGGACTCCCTCAGTAGCCCCTGAACCAGTCTTCAATGACGATAAGTCCGGCGTGTACAATATTCGGCATTGCAAGGCGGGTTCCTCCCTTGAATAATGCAGAGAAGATCATGAACACCAGGATAGTGTCCGGCTCTGCAAAATAAATTCCACATTCCACCATAGAGAGAATAAAATGTACACTTGGTTCAATCTGCTGACGTATTATGCAGCGTGACATCACACCGCCACCAGGCCTTTGTTCGAATTACTATACCACCTCAGCACGTTTAGCGAAGCAGTTTCCTTGGTACGTCTTGTCGAAGCAGAGATCGTGTTCCCCTTATTCCGGGATTCTCATCAATACGTGCGTGGGTAACCCAACCGCGCCATTGATGGTGGCGCTTGGGAGATAAGCGAGTTTTACCAGGCTGGTGGGGGGCGCATAGTTTTGTCCGCCTATATATAAGGGATAAGGATTCACCTTCTCACCTACGCCTTCTTCCTCCTTTGCTTATCCATCCCCGCGAACTCAAGCTCCAACGCCCGAGCTCGCGCATCTCGCCTCGACCTTCTCTGAATATGTCCGGAGCGGGAGGTAAATGGTTAGCCTCCACCGTCAAGGAGGAGGACATCACCAAGCTGCGCAGCGCCGGATACCTTTCCGGCGATATCGCGCATCGGCTGCCCGACGAGGGGCATCTCATCCCTACCCCCGGGCCTCATGAGAGGGTCGTCTTCCTCCCCCACTTCCTCCGCGGACTGGGCTTTCCGCTCCCTCCATTTGTCCCGGGGCTCATGTTTTACTATGTCCTGGATTTCCACAATCTGGCGCCGAACTTTATCCTCAACATCTCGGCGTTTATCGTCGTGTGCGAGGCCTTCCTCTCCATCCGGCCCCACTTCGGCCTGTGGCTCAAGACCTTCAACGTCAAGCCGAAGGTTGTGAAGGGTACGCAAGCGGAATGCGGAGGTGCCATGTTTGGCAAATTGCCCAACGTCCCTTGGCTGGAAGGGACCTTCGCGCCGTCAAGGGGTGGCAATCGGGGTGGTTTTACATCACCAAGCCGCGCAAATCCACATGGGCGGCGGCCCCCGAGTTTAGATCTGGCATCCCCACGCAGCTCACCTCCTGGAAAGAGAAGGGCTTGCAGTGGGGGAATCTGGTGGAGGTGACGGGACTCCGAGCATGTATCAAGAAGATGGTGAGCAATAGGCTCAGGCTCGTCGACGTGGTCCAAGTCATGCTCATCCGGCGGATTCTCCCATGCCAAGAACGGGCATTTAATTTGTGGGAGTTCAATCCGGAACAGCACCAGGCGCTAAGCGGGCTCTTCGATAGAACATACGAAGGCGCCTGGAGGGTGCTGTTCAAGGGCGCCGAAGCCCCCGCGTCCGCGACCGAAGACCGCGGATTCAGCTCGCAGTATCCAACTGACGAGGTAAGTGATTCAACCCCATTACGGGACACTTGTGGTAATTAGATTGACTCTAGTGAGGTTTCATTCTGCCTCTTCCTTTGACAGAAATGGATGGAGAAGGCCAAGCTGCTCATCAGCCCGGCTCCCATGCCAGAAGACCCAGTGGACGCCCGCTTAACAGGGCTGCTGGTTCCGGCACCGCACGTGGTGCCGGAGAAGAAGGCCAAGAAGGTGGCCGCCGGGACTCGAAAGAGTTCCCGCAATCAGGCGTCTGATGACGACGAGGACTCCCCCCCCCCCCGAAGACGAGGAGGAGGAGTACTCTCTCCCGAAGGAGGGAGAGAAGAAAAGGAAGGCTTCCCCCATCGGGGAGGCCGAAGGGTCCAAGAGGGGGAGAACTATCCCCCCGGATAGTTTCGCCAGCATCAGCGTTGGTGAGGATGAGTGGCCTCCAAGGGCCAGGCGTCCAGCAAGATCATAAGTATCCGGATCCTTGATGTGTAATTTCATTTATGTCGCTTAGTATCCTTCTAACGCCGCATTCTGCCCGTAGTCCGGCCAATGATGATCTCCCCGACTCATCGAGTGGGTCATTGGCCTCGTCGGATGTGAATTCCATCCCGACTGCCTCCACCCCACGCGCCGACGAGGACATCGAGGTGGGATCCCATAGAGGCACCATCAGGAGGAGGCTCCGGAGGCGCCGTCAGGCAGCCTCCCGGACTTCGTGCCGGACTCTACATCGGAACCCGCAGTGGTTCCAGAGTCCGACAAGCGGCCCCTTCGAAAGAAGGGCAGGACCGTGATGTCGGCGGCCTCCGTCCAACCAGAGGCACTGGATAACCTGCTGGAGGCGCTTAAAGGCGTTTCCATTGAGGAAGAACACCGCACTATCATGAGTGCGGTGATTGAGAAGGTTCAGCTCGCTAAGAGCGGGCTGACCGAAGCCTGCAGCAGCCTTTTAACAGGCTTTGAGGTAAGAAGTTAAAATTATGTAATGTAATAAAGTAGCCCTTGATGCTTAGTTTGGTGTTCGAAAAGAAAAGCCGGACTAAGGATCTTTAACAAGATATACGCAGGGTTGCCTAAAATATGTCAATATGGGTTTGCAGGCTGCGCTGCTGACCTCTGCCGCACTAACGGCGGAGGTTGACGTGCTGAAGAAGGATCTCGAGCGGTCCGAGCAAGAGCTCGGCCATGCAAAGAAGCAGCTCGAGGAAAAAGAAGGTGAGTAACACCTCTTTGAATAAGTACCTTACAGAAAAGGATTTTGGTTGCAAATAAAATTAACAAGGATAATATGTGTATTGCAGGGGCCACTAACGAGGTGGCAGCCCTGAAGGATGCTGTGTCCACGGCCAAACGCAGTGCAGCCGCGGAACGGGCTGAGCGAGAAAAGCAAGAGGCACGGGTGGCGGAAGTTCGGCAAGAGCTCCAGGCTCTCATGGAAAAACATGAGAGTTTGGAGCGTGACTCCAAGACTCGAGAGTCTGAGCTTGCCTCGGCTCTCGAAAGTGCCAAGTCCGCCAAGGCCGAGGCCCGTAAGGCCCTTCAGGAGGTTGAGGACATAAAGAAGATAGCGGCGGGTAAGGCGTTTTTCATGCAAAGCAGGCATGTTAATGTGAACTACCTGACACTTACCCGCATTCGGAGCTCTCCAGGGGCGTTTGCAGATCTGCCGCGTAGTGCGTCTGATGCCGCCGCATTCTATCGTGGCGAGGAGGGGAGATCGACGGAGAAGGTCTTCTGGTCTCAGTATACTGAGGCCGGCCATCCGGTGCCCCCAAGGGACCAGCTGAAGCAGCTGGTCGAACTCCACAAGGTAGCTGAGGAGGCCATGAAGGGCCTCATAGTCCGGCTATGGCCTAGACAGGCCATGCCTGGTAGCTACTTTGGCCTCGTGCGGCGGCTGGTGGATGCATGCCCCAGGCTGGATGTAGTCAAGCGCTCCGCCTGTATCGAGGGCGCTCGTCGGGCCCTTGCCCGCATAAAGGTGCAATGGGGCAAATTGGATGCGGAGAAGCTTCTCACGGACCCACCGCCGCCGGGCAAGGAGTATCGCACGCCGGAGAAGTATTATAAAATTGTCCTGAAGGGAGCCTACGATATTGCAGATGAGTGCTCCCGAAATGTAATCTTTGAGTGAACTCGCTGTTTATTTATCCTGTGCGCTGAAAACTTCGTTCCTATGCGCCATGAGCAACGCTTGTTTAATTTAAAATATTACCTTCTGTGCGGCCATTTGTAAAATCTGAGAGATGGCAAGTCGTTGGCTTCAGCCCCCAAGCCACAAGTGCTGGGGTGTTCGGGATAAACTTGAGCACTCTTGTTCCCATTTTTGGGTCCATCTAGGGAGGCGCTCAACACGACGAACAAGGCGACCGGACTTATAATGCTTGAACACTCTCACTTAGCCATAGAATTCTATAATTTTAAATTTCGGCGAAGCCCCTGGGATTCGGAAGACCGAATCCGGGGCGCTATCCACGCCTTCATCGGACATTATCTGGAACTTCGCTTGAAGCGGCGTGAGTCTTTAAGGACCCGAAAAAACCTCTCGAACAGCGACCAGTCTCTCGCCTTATCATGCCAGTCAGTTTTAGCTTTCTCCACTGAGGCGTTAGCCCGGCTCAACCAGGGCGCAATCGCAGTGGTTCTCCCAGTGCCACCTTAGCCGACAGAATGGAACGTAAGGCACCAAAACGTGGGAGCCGGGCAAACCCAACTATTGACCCAGGACATGATTCGGAGCTGATTCATATAATGCTATAAGTTCGGGGTGCCGCACTTGTGAAAGTGTTCGGACTTTATCACACCATAGAGTGGGGAACATAAGCCCCCGGTGTATTATGCCGTACCAAAATATATGGGTGCCAGATATCATATAATGAGCATATATATATATATATAAAATGCGATGCAATTGCGATCATAAAGGTGCTGCATTATTAATGAAAGAAAAGTCTGCTAGTAGAGCGGACTGATACAAATAGTGCGGTAAGCAAGGGATTTGGACTAAATAAACATGTCCCCCTCCAGGGATGAGCTGCGGATTTGGTGTATATAATCGAATTTAATGCTCGTAATTGAGACCACCTGAGTGTTCGGCGCGGCCTTCTTTAGTCCCTGACTGTTGCATCATGAGTTCGGCAGGTTCACCGCCAGACAGGGCTTCTGGTTAACAGAGTCCTGTGTACAAAAAAGAAGAAAAATAATAAAAAAAAGAGGGGCACATTTGCGAGCCCCTGGTGTGGTCGAACCGCACTCTGGGTCCGTTGTGATCGTGCCCCCTCCCCTGTGCCCATGGTATCTCCAAAGCGTAATGATGTACGCGGAGTGTTATTCTTGCGATCATACGCGGGCGAGGGTTGGGGCCGCATTGCTACGCGTGCTCTGATCGCGCCAGGTGGTCTTGGTTGACATTGCTCCGGGCGCGCTTTGCTGTATCCGGCCGTTTAACGGCCGGACTCGAGAATTGCCTTAGAAGGCTGCTCTGTACTTCTGCCGCGAGAGCCGCTGTATGTTCCTCCGTTCGGAGGGAGCGTTCCGTATTCCCATTGACCGTGATGACTCCATGAGGGCCTGGCATCTTGAGCTTTAGGTATGCATAGTGCGGCACCGCGTTGAATTTGGCAAACGCGGTTCGCCCGAGCAGAGCGTGATAGCCGCTGCGAAACGGGACTATGTCGAAGATTAACTCTTCGCTCCAGAAATTATCCGGGGATCCGAAGACCACTTCCAGTGTGACTGAGCCTGTGCAGTTGGCTTCCACTCCTGGTATGACACCTTTAAAGGTTGTCTTTGTAGGTTTAATCCTTGATGGGTCTATGCCCATTTTGCGCACTGTATCCTGATAAAGCAGGTTCAGGCTACTGCCGCCGTCCATCAGGACTCTCGTGAGGTGGAACCCATCGACGATTGGGTCTAAGACCAATGCGGCGAATCCGCCAAGGCTTATGCTGGTCGGATGGTCTCTTCGATCGAAAGTGATCGGACAAGAGGACCATGGGTTGAACTTTGGGGCGACTGGCTCCATCGCATAGACGTCCCTTAGTGCGCGTTTCCTCTCCCTCTTGGGTATGTGGGTCGCGTATATCATATTCACCATCCGTACTTGTGGGGGAAAACCCTTCTGTCCTCTTTTGTTTGGTGGCCGGGTCTCTTCCTCGTCGTCGCTATTTAGCCCCTTGTCATTGTTTTCGGCAATTAACTTGCCGGCTTGCTTGAACACCCAGCAATCTCTATTGGTGTGGTTAGCTGGCTTTTCAGAGGTGCCATGTATCTGGCATAAGCGGTCGAGTATTCGGTCCAGATTGGACGGACCCGGAGTGGTTCTTTTAAATGGCTTCTTCCGCTGACCAGGTTTAGAGCCTCGGAATCCGGCATTGACTGTCGTATCCTTCTTATCGTCGCTGTTAATTCGGCGCTTGTTTTTGTTTCGACGTGACCTGCCGTTGTTGTCCTTAGTATCCGGACTGCCAGAATTTTTACGGAGATTGTTGCTGCGGGCTAGCCAGCTGTCCTCTCCCGCACAAAAGCGGGACATTAACGATGTGAGGGCTGCCATGGATTTCGGCTTTTCTGCCCCAGGTGCCGGGCTAGCCATTCGTCCCGGATGTTATGTTTGAAGGCTGCAAGGGCCTCTGCGTCCGGACAATCGACGATTTGATTTTTCTTTGTCAAGAACCGTGTCCAGAATTGTCTGGCCGATTCGTCTGGCTGCTGAATGATGTGGCTTTGGTCATCGGCGTCTGGTGGTCGCACATATGTGCCATGGAAGTTATCAAGGAATGCGGCCTCCAGGTCTTCCAACACCCAATTGACTCTGCGGGCAAGCTGTTAAGCCAATGCCGAGCTGGTCCTTTAAGCTTGAGTGGGAGGTACTTTATGGCGTGGAGATCGTCGCCGCGGGCCATATGGATGTGGAGAAGATAGTCTTCGATCCACACCGCGGGGTCTGTTGTGCCATCGTAAGATTCGATGTTTACGGGTTTAAACCCTTCGGGGATCTGATGATCCATTACTTCGTCAGTGAAGCATAACGGGTGTGCGGCGCCCCTGTATTGAGCGATATCGCGATGCAGCTCGAGAGAGCGCTGTCTGTTGTGTTCGGCCCGGCCGGGGTTATTGTATCCGGCACAACGGTATTCGTCGTGGGTCGTAGGGCGCCCACGTGATCCATAGATGGATCTGGATTGCCTTGCTTTGTCCTCCAATATGTCTCGCAAGTCCGGCGCGTTCCCTCTTGGCTTCGTACTTTTGGAGCAATGCCGGGATATGGTCTTGGCTGGGGGCCTGGATGCCTCTCTGTCACGACCACGGGGTGGTCGGTCAGCCATATCGTGCGCTGGTGATGGAGGTACATATGCTTCCTCCTCTAATCGGGGGAGCAACTTGCGTTTTGGGTAACTTTTGGAGGGACGTTCGAGTTTATACTCTTCGGCCGCGAGGACCTCGGTCCATCGATCGGCCAGCAGGTCCTGATTAGCTTGAAGCTGCTGCTGCTTTTTCTTTAGGCTATTTGCTGTGGCGATAAGCCTGCGCTTGAAGCGCTTTTGTTTGATGGGATCCTCGGGTACGACGAATTTGTCATCGTTGAGGCTTGCTTCGTCTTCGGAGGGAGGCATATAATTATGATCCTCAATCTCTTCGTCTGCCGCCCCTCATGAGGGCTTGCTTCTGCATCCTCCTGCGCTGAGTCTTGCTGGAGGGGATTGTCTTCAGCACTCTCTGGAGTATTATTATCTCCTGTGCCAGAATCTCCATTCTTGCTGTGGCGAGATTTAGGGCGGCGCCGCTGACGCCGGCGCTTGGGCTGTTTTTTAAGGGATCTGCCTCCTATGTTTCTTCGCCATCCCCATCTTTTGGGGTATCCACCATGTATACGTCATATGACGAGGTGGCCTTCCAGTGCCCTGTGGGTGCTGGTTCCTGTTCGTCTCCGGCATCGTCGTCCATAGTGTCGATGTCTTCGGAGTCGTAGTCTAGCATGTCAGTTAGATCGTCGACAGTGGCTACAAAGTGGGTGGTGGGTGGGCTCTGAATTTCTTCGTCGTCCCTATCCCAACCATCCTGGCCATAATTCGGCCAGGACTCTCTTGATAATGAGAGATGCGTTAGTGAATTCAAGATATCGCCGAAAGGCAAGCATTGGAAGATGTCCGCGGCGGTGAATTCCATAACCGGCGCCCAATCCGGATCGATTGGTAGGGGCGCGGGAGGTTCGGAGTCCGGCGAGGAGTCCGGCGCCTCGGAATCACGAGTTTCGCAGGGGACAGGATTAGTGTTCGGCTCCATCGCCGTGGATGTTGGAGCCCCCAGGGCGGCGTCTATCCACCGGCCCTCGATCTGGGCGATCGGATCCGGGCTAATGGCCGGAGCGGATCCGTGTGCGGCCACCAAGGCACTGTTCGGCGGCAGAGCTAGATCATGCCCATCGTCATAGTGCGGCGCGCTCGGCTGTGGCTCGAGTCCGTCGAGGATCAAGTCTCCGCGGACATCGGCCGTGAAGTTTAAGCTTCCAAATCTGACCTGACGGCCAGGGGCGTAGCTTTCGATCTGCTCCAGATGGCCAAGTGAATTGGCCCGCAGTGCGAAGCCGCCGAATACGAAGATCTGTCCGGGGAGAAAAAGTCTCACCCTGGACAGCGTCGTTGGTTGAAGATGCCATCAAGCCTATCGGTGACGACACAGAGGAACTCTCAATGAAAGCACCAATGTCGGTGTCAAAACCGGCGGATCTCGGGTAGGGGGTCCCGAACTGTGCGTCTAGGCGGATGGTAACAGGAGACGAGGGACACGATGTTTTTACCCAGGTTCGGGCCCTCTCGATGGAGGTAAAACCCTACGTCCTGCTTGATTAATATTGATGATATGGGTAGTACAAGAGTAGATCTACCACGAGATCAAGGAGGCTAAACCCTAGAAGCTAGCCTATGGTATGATTGTTGTAATGTATGTTGTCCTACGGACTAAAGCCCTCCGGTTTATATAGACCAGAGAGGGCTAGGGTTACACAGAGTTGGTTACAATGGTAGGAGATCTACATATCCGTATTGCCAAGCTTGCCTTCCACGCCAAGGAAAGTACCATCCGGACACGAGCCGGAGTCTTCAATCTTGTATCTTCGTAGTCTTGGAGTCCGGCGGATAATGATAGTCCGGCTGTCCGGACACCCCCTAGTCTAGGACTCCCTCACTCCCCAACACTCAACTCTCTCTCATAGGTTTTGGATCTGGTGGAAAGAAGATTTGAGTGGAAAGCAACTTGGGGAAGGCTAAAGATCAAGATTCATATGGTAGGAATGGAATATCTTTGTCTCAACACATGAGTAGGTGGTTCTCTCTCAGAAATGGTAAGTTGGAAGTGTAGGTTCGTTCTGATGGCTCTCCCCACGAATGAAGAGGAGGTGGAGGGGTATATATATAGCCTCCACACAAAATCTAACCGTTACACACAATTTACCAAACTCTGTGGGACCGAATCATTAAACTCGGTCGGACCGATTTTGTAAACCTAGTGACCGTTAGTGATTTTCGGTGGGACTGACATGCATTTCGGTGAGACTGATTCGGTTAGCGTTAGGGCATAACGTAGTCTCGGTAAGACCGATTACACAAACTCAGTGAGACCAATTTGGTAATAAGCTTTCCAGAGAGTTGGTCAGGTAAACTCGGTGGGACCGATTTCCTCTTTTCAGTGAGACCGAAATGTTACAAAAAGGAAACAGAGAGTTTACATTGCAATCTCGGTGGGACCGATCCCTCACTTCGGTTAGACCAAAACTTTACAAAGGGAAACAGAGAGATTGCAACCCCATCTCGGTGAGCCCGAGATCCCTATCGGTAAGACCGATTTGCTTAGGGTTTGTGGAAATGGCTATGACTTTTGGAATCGGTGGCGCCGGATAGGAAGTTTCGGTGTGACCAATTTTGGCTTTGGGTTTAGGACATTTGTGGATGTGGGAAAGTAGTTGAGGGTTTTGGAGCATAGCACTAAGCACATGAAGCAAGAGGCTCATTAAGCAACACCTCATCCCTCCTTGATAGTATTGGCTTTTCCTATAGACTCAATGTGATCTTGGATCACTAAAATGTAAAATGAAGAATCTTGAGCTTTTGAGCTTGAGCCAATACTTTGTCCTTAGTATTTTGAGGGATCCACTTTCATCATCCATGCTATGCCATTCATTGAGCTTTCCTGAAATAATAGTCATGGAATAGCATTAGCTCAATGAGCTATATATTGTTATTAATTACCAAAACCACCTAGGGATAGTTGCACTTTCAAACCTCGAGTAGCATGGGATCACAAAATTTATAACGCGCGCAAACTAGGGGTGCTACCCCCTCGGCTACAACCGGAAACACCCATGCCCCCGGACTAGGTGGCATGCCTACCGGATGCAGCCGGTATCTTCCACCATGGCCTCTCTGTACGGTGTGTGCTAGAAATGGGTTGACAACTTACTGAACCGTACCCTACCTATGGCAGGGACAAGTGGTAGTACGAAACAAGTATGGGGGTTACTGGAACAAGACTCGATCTACGGTCGACTCAGGAGGTTTAAGTGTTTCCTGCATGATTAGCATAACAAATATGTTTCAACCAATAGATAGAATCACAACTCATCATACCTTACTATGCCATAGCGGACACAACCGTCTCGACAAAGACCGGAGACAAGCTCGTGTCTACCCAAGATAGAGGATTTCCCAGCTTCCTTCCGATAGGCATGATAGGCATAAGAGGGTGATAACTATCACAACGTTTCAAATTCCAATAGCACGGAATCATCAATATGCACTTATGAGTAGGTTCATATCATCACAAAAAAAATAACGGAAACTCCATGATGAGAGGTGTTGTAACTGTATCACACGACAATATTACGCCAGGGTTCAGAATGGTTGCCTTCAAGTTGTGGGGAGGCTGGGTGCATTCCCAAAACTTTTGAAAGTTTTCTTCTCTCTCCAAAAATCCTATTTAAAAATTTGAATTAATATATAGTTTCAAAACAGTACAAAAAAGTTGTCTGAATTTTTTTCAAATAAATCTGACAATAATCTAGACAAAATTTGAGAGAGGTAGGAAAAAGAATCAACTCATTTGGAGTTATATTTTAAAAGATATGTCCAGTCAAAGTTTAGTCAAATTCTGTTTTTTTTTAAATAATACAGAAAAAAAACGTTTCGGAATAAAACACGTCGAAGACGTACTTTGGTGTTTACGCCTTCACTTAGTCCAGCGTGGACCGGCCGTGGTCACTGACAGTGGGTCCATGGGGACCACTGATCAGGTTTGACCAGTCGCCTCTCCCTCCTTTTCCTCTGCCCGAGCGGAGGCGGGACTCCGGCGATCGCCGTCGACGAACGGCGCTTCCCCGTGGGGTTCTGAGGGTGGGGATGGATCCGCCAGTCCAGGGCGGACCTCCCGGTGGTCGAACGGCTGGCGGGGGGGGGGGGGTGAAGGGAGTCGCCAGCGACGAGCTTTGCGGCGGACGGTGGCTACGGGTGAATTGGGGGTTTGGGCTACAGTGGCTCCTAATCGCATTTGAGTGGTTGGGCGGCTCCGCAAGGCCATGGGGGGTCGAAAGGTGGTGCTGGAAGGGTGGGGGAGACTTTGTTTGCAACGGACGGGACCGGAGGTCGGCGGCGGCCGAATCGGCCGGAGACGACGAAGGAAGCTTCCCGCCGTTGATGGCTGGCCATGGGGGCTCTGGAGGAGTGGCCTGAGGTTGCCTGAGGACTCGGTTGAGCTCGGGGATCCTTTTATAGGCGACCGTGGATAAGCTCGATGGCGAACCGCCATGCTGTTGCCGCAGGGGGACATGGTGGCGACGAGCGCTTGCAGACGAGCTTGTGGATGAGCTCGGACTGCTCCAGAGGGCAGCTGGCGCATGCGTGTGGCTCGGCTGGCACCGTCCATGGCAGGAACCCACTGTGGCCGGCCGCTAGCCGCCGGGGCCGACCTGATGGCGGTGCTGTGGGGCTCCAGGGGCGGCCTCGAGAGTGCAGGTGAGTGGATGAGGACGGGCGCAGCTCTGCAGGTGAGCAAAGGTCAGGGGCCAGACACGGCGACCCATGCACACGCACGTGCAAAATGCGCGCTCTGGGCGCGCCCAGCGCATGCACGCCAGGTGCTCGGCGTAATGCCAGCGCGTTTTAGAGAGCTCGGGTGATGTTGGTAGCTAACAGGCTTGGGTTAAGATTAGCTAGGAGCTTAGTGGACAAGTTAGTTAGGTCAGAGGATCAAGCTCACAATACAAACTAATAATCATGCCAGATCTGTTCATGCACTCAAGGTGTTTGCCAAAATGCTAAGAGCATCTAGGCAACTCTTGGGGTGGCCAAAATCTTCAGATCCTAGTCTCTTTAGAAGCTAAAGGGGGTGGCCAGGTTAGTTTGGCAAAAACAAAAACTTGCTAGTGGAAGTTTTTGAGAAAACCATTTCTGGACAGGAAGTAAAGGCTATCATTGCATGCACCAAATGTACTCCAATGGGTCCATTCTCCTAGACTTAAGGGTTTTGCATGGTGGTTAATAAGCAGGAGAAAGATCATGGGCATTAGAGCAAAATAAAATAAGGTTGCAGTAGAAAAAGTCAATCTGGACCAGGGAGTGAAAGAGGATGTTTTGCTCAATTTTTGCAAAGAACATTCATGGGTTTTTTCATAAAAATGAATTATATGCATCTACTGTCATCTCCAAATACTTGGTAAATTTTTTAAAGAATTATTTAAAGGGGTTATAGTCCAAAGGTACCAACTGGACTAGTTTAGAAAACTTGGGGTAGGGCTCAAAAATTTCAATGGATAAAAGATATTTTTGCATCAAAGTGATTTAAAAATATCACATGAAATCCCCGAATTTTGGTGAAAATTTTAGATGCATTTATCAAATGGTTGCAGTGCAAAAGAGGCTGCAAAACTTATGAAAAATCATTTTAAAAGAATAAAGCTCAGGAAAAACAATTATGCAAATAAATCCACTGATAAAGAATTGTTTTATTGAGAGAGTATACAAGTCCAATAATATTTTTGGAAAGTTTCCACTTGAGGTAAAAACTCCACAATATCAAAGAGAAGAGAGGTTCTGAAATCAAAAGAAAATCCAGAAAGTAAATTTTTTAATCCCTTGGCAAAATTTTAATAACCAAAACATGGTCAAATTTTTGGGGTGTTACAACACTACCCCCTTAAGAAAAATCTCGTCCTCGAGATTTGCCAAGGGTTGTTTTTAAAAAAATTTACTCCTACAAAAATAACCGTCCTACTCATGTAATTAAAACGTAGCTACAGTGAGTGGGAAATAAGTCATGCAAAACTACAGTGTGGCATGCTGGCGTTGCGTGGAAAAATCTTCGGTGAATTTCTCCTATTGGTTACGGTAAATTTAGAATAAACTTCTAAATTACTAAAATATGCTGGTCATAGCGGAGAGCACAGTGCTCTTTGTGGCTGACAGGTGGACCCGGGGTCCACTATCGGTCTCTTCCTCTACCTCTGGCTCTCTCTTCTTCCTCTCTCCCGCGTGCTCTCCCGCGCTTTCTCCTCTGGCGATGTCTAGCTCGTAGGGCATCTAGGCCGTACTACGGTAGTGCGCGGCGTGCTAGCTGCCGGCGCAGCGTGCACTCACCTCGCGGGCCAGTGTGCTGTCGGCACTGCTCGCGGATTCGCCTCCGAACAACGGCGATCGAGCGACGAGCGGCGCTAGTGGACTTCTCCCACCGTACACCGATCTCGAGCTATAAATCGACTGAGGTGCTCCTTTCTTCTTCCTGCCACCTGACCTCGCTTCTAATTATCCTCCCTTCTCCTCCATTTCTGTCTGCAGAAGCTCGAGGTGAGGCTCTAATGGCGGAGGTGATGCCGGACTGGTACGTGATCCTGATGTGCGGAGGGTTGGCGGCACTGCTGGGGTTCTCCGTACTCCTGTGCGTGATGATCCTCGATGATAGTCGTGATGCTGCCGCTTGAGTGTTAGCTCTCCGCGGTGGCGGTCATCACGAGGATTAGGTGCGGTGTCAGGTGCTAACTGCTACCAGGGTGCAGGAGATAACCTGTACCCGGGGTAATTACTCACAAATCTCTCCCTCTGAGACTGTTGTCAGGACCCCGACTCAATGCCACATCGATCTAGCATGTAACACCTCATATCACTTTGCGGCCTCACGCACGGTATTCCCATGGGTGTCGCCTTACCTTTGCCCAGGACCGTTTGCGCCTTTTGGCACACGTATATGATAGTGTCGCTAGCATCCATATGATAAGGAGCCCGGGCTGACATGGCTAGTCGTAAACCCAAAGTGGCACAAACTTACAGGGACAAGCATCCATGACCCAGCATCGAACGTGTCGATCATCAGCGAGTGAATCCAGGCTGTAGCACTTGGCTAGCAGGATTCCGGTGTACCGGGCTGTAGCGGGCTAACAGGACTCTGGTATTCATCACGTGACATTTCCCCGAAGGTTCAGACACAGGAATGAAGAAGGACACATGCCGGCCAACCTAAGTGTTCCGGAGCAGTAGCAAGCTACCATGGCTCGGTGGAAACACTAGGAGACATTTCCCGGTAAGAGAGGCTACTAAGGATAAACAACTAGATAGTCAGATCCCACACATACCAAGCATTTCAATAACATACACACAACATGCTCGATATGTGCAAATACAACATGGCATCACAACATGACTCTACGACTCAAGTATTTTATTCAATAGGCTCCGAAGAGCGAGATATTACAAACATAGGTCTCAAGACCCAACATTCAGAACATACAAGTCAAGGCACAAACAGAAGCTCAAACATGTCTGAGTATATACTTCTACAAAAGAAAAAGGCTGAGAACCCTGACTATCTACCAGATCCCGCCGAGGGCACAAGATCATAGCTGAGGTATCAAGCTAAACGTCGAAGTCCACGCGGAACTACTAACGAGACCGAAGTCTCTCTGCAAAAACATAAAATAGGCAAACGTGAGTACAAATGTACCTAGCAAGACTTACATCAGAACTAGCTACATATGCATCATTATCAACAAAGGGGGTGGTGGAGTTTAACAGCAGCAATCTAGCTTTGACTCGGTGGCTATCCTGAACTACGACTGCAAGTAACTCTTTTGAGGTGGTGCACACGAGTCCACATATTCACCATACCAATACACCACTATGGATCCGCTCCCGTCTTCCTACGAGAACGCCATCCATAGCACTCACACTTATCTTGCGTATTTTAGAGTATCCACTTTCACTTGTCTATGAACTGTTATAGGAAACCCAGAAGTCCTTTACCGCGGACACGGCTATTCGAATAGATCATTTATACCCCTGCAGGGGTGTACTTCTTCACACACGCTCTCACCACTTACCGCCGTTTACACGACATGTACTCGGCAACCTTCAAGCGGAAGCCCAACGAGGGTGTCGGCCACGACCTACCTAAACACTCAAGTCTCTAGTCCAGGTTTATCGCCTATTCGGGTTCCATCTGCGAGGAGATTCGGCCGGAGTTTTGCTCACAGCCCCATACTACTTGTTGAGGGTTACCGAGACACCAAATGGGTGCCCGGTACACTGTGCCACATGCCTACCGCATCACAGCCCACCCCTCTGGTCAGCGCTGCCCACGGCCTCCAGCATACTACAAACACCAGAAACTACTTGCAACTCCTGGACAGAGGACAAGGGTGATTAAGAAGCCGAGAGGGTCCATTTGTTTCAGGCCCAATGCGTGGTAGTATCTGTTTCATGGATCACAAACACAGAACTCAGTTCCTGAGGACGGCTGCAATGAGACAACCCACCATGTACTCCTACATGGCCTCTCACCGCTACCTTTACCAAATCGTGTTCACACACCTAGCTCACACACAGTAGGACATGTTCACACACCTCTGATTCATCCTCGATGAATCAGACCCGACTCAACTCTAAGCAGTAGCAGGCATGACAAACAAGCATGAATGAGTAGGTACAACAGGGCTCAAACAACTCCTACTCATGCTAGTGCCTTTCATCTATTTACTGTGGAATGACAGGTCATGCAAAGGATAAAGGGGTTCAGCTACCGCAGCAAGTAACAGTTGAATCGTTGTTGTCCTAATGCAGTAAAAGAGAGTAGGAGCGAGAGAGTGGGATTGTATCGGAATGAACAAGGGGGTTTTGCTTGCCTGGCACTTCTGAAGATAGTATATTTCTTCATTGGTGTCATCGATCACATCGTCGGTACACGTCTACCGAGGGGGAACAACACCGACAAACAGAGAAGAAACACGATCAATGCAATGCACAATATGATGCATGATCATGACATGGCAATATGCTGTGATTTGAGCTAATGCACCTAGCTATGATTTAAATGAAGTTGGTTTGAATACATGATTCAAATTCCAACTCCATATATGATTATTTAAATGCCCTTTATTTGTTTTGTCCAAAACAGAGGACAAACATTGTTCAAACATGCATGAAAATGGTACAGATGGATTCCTTGAATTTTTCTAATAATTTTTCATATATAATTTGTTTGATTTGGAGTCACGGTTGAATTACTATGATTTTTAGAAGTTTGGATCATTTTTTGAAATAAATAAATCAATTCTGATTTATTTTAAATCCCAGAGAATATTTACTGCGTCAGCATGATGTCGTCGTGACGTCAGCAGGTCAGCGGGGTCGTCCAGGTCAAACCTGACCAGTGGGGTCCACTGGTCAGTGGCTGGGGCTGGTTAGTGTCGCTGACTTGTGGGGCCAGTCAGCGGCCACGTCAGCTTGGTCAAAGTTGACGCGTGGGCCCACTGAGGTTAATTAAAGCAAAACGGCAACTAAGCTATGTTTAATTAGACGGTGGGGCCCAGCTGTCAGTGTCACTAAGCTTAATTAGTGGGACTGTTAGTGGCTAATGACGCCGCCACGTTAGCTCGCCGGAGTTGCGCCGGCGACAACCACAGGCGACGGCGGAGGGCGCAGCAGCTCACGGCGGCGTGCTCAGGCGCGTAAGGGGGAGAGCGAGGGAGAGAGATAGAGGAAAAGGGAGGGCACGGGGGGAGAGTGCGAGAGGGTCGGGGTAGTACGTGGCGGCTCCAGGAGCCTCTCCTGCGTCGGCGGAAGCAGGAGGTGGCCACGGCGTGTGGCCGCAGGCGCCGGGCACGCGCCTCTCGTCCTCCTGGCGAGAGGAGGGGGATGACTGGCAGAGGGCCTGGTGGCGGTGGTGGACTAGGCCGGTCAGCTACAGTGCTGGGCCGGTTGGTGGGCTGCACAGGTGAGGCCAGGTAAGATTCTCTCTCTCTTTATTAGTTTCTGTTTTCTATTTTTTTCTGCAACTTTGTGGCTTTATTAAAAATACAAAAACGTTTCCAAAAATCCTGAAAATAGTTGTGGGCTCTATTAGGATTATTCCTAGCATCCCACACTTAAGTTCAGAATTAAGTGAGCACTTAAAATAATATATGGCATTTAAATGCCCAATTGCAAATACTATATGATTTAATTCAGTGACCAAATATGTCATGGAAAAATGTGCAACACCTCTAGTTATGGTTCTAGCATTTTCCAGAAATGATGAACATTTTTGAAAGCCATTTGGAATTCACTGAAAATATTTTAGTTGAACCTAGTGAATTCCTTTGACGCTAGGGTTTAAGCAATCCCCATTTCAAGTTCATTCAAAAGTTAAACATGATGCACACATGAAGGGCTAGCCTACTGCATACCAGGACTAGGGATGTGACAACTCGCCCCCACTAAACAAGAATCTCGTCCCGAGATTCAAGCGTAGGGTAAGATGAAGGGGGAACGCAAACGAACACAATCTTCACGATCCAGGTTGCACTTCATAAGGGCGTTAATTCGATCACCATCTTTGTCTTGTCGTCTTGCTCCGAGAACTCCAACTAACATGACAATGAGAGGAAAGGGAAACTCTAAAAGAATCGATCTTCTCAGAAATCAAGCAACTCAGGATCAACTCACGGAGTAAGACATAGCACATCTCTCGATCTGGGACACGAAACACACATCCGAAGGGATGGGGTGAAACAGATGAAGAGGGTTCACTAGGTAGACAACAATTCCATACCTAAGAGGGTGGTGGGCGGTTGTCAACGTAGCGAGGAGTTGAGTTGCCATGATACCTTAACGAGACATCTTAGAGGAGGTGACTCGTGGGATCATCCCTTAAGTGGCAAAAAGAATTACCTTTGATTTAGAGATCATTGAAACTCTTTATACCAACTTAAGGCAAATCATAATCATTCAGCTGAAGGAGTCCGGATGAGTGACATACCCGGACGAGTATGGATGATGTGGATTACCTTGTTGAAGACAACACAATGGATGATTTTGCTTATCGTCAGAAGTGGATGGGACCCATGGTAGGACCACTTTTGAAGATGATCCTAAACAGTAGTTACTGAGGTGCAAGCTGGAAACAAAATGCAAATGTTGGGAATGATTCTGGTCACTGGGGAGAGGCTCAGCAGTAGAGAGTGATTCCACTGTTGGAGTGGTTATAGCATAACCGAAAAGACTAGGAGCAATCCCAGTTAGTGCGGGTGATAATACTTAGTGCTTGTGCGTGCTCTCAAGAACTTGAGCATTTCCACAATCATCAAGGTTTTATCAACATCCGTGTCAAGGGTGCTGACAACACAACATACTACCATGATGAATAGCGATGGACGATGCAGATGCAAAGGAAGATGACACTCTCTTAGATTTTACCTTAGCAAGGCCAAGGAAACAAAATTTGGATGATTGACCGAGAGACATTTAGCACTCGGCTTCTAATGTTCTCCTTGATGTGCTAGTGTGACCCATTCATTGAAATGGTTTAGTATCTAGAACATCAGGTAACAGGTCGGACTTCGGGAGCTCAAGAATCCATAAGGGATCAACTAGGGAGTAAATCCTGCAAAATCCCTATGGGGAGGTGGCCAACTTTCTCAATCAAGACACTACAATAATAGGTATTCTGGCTGGGTGTGTTGCCCATGACATCCACTTACCGCATTACAGAGAGACCGATATTATAGTTCTTGGGAGATGTTCCAACCATCATATCTGCCTGAGATTCAGATCTGGTTGGTGTCAGAATAATCTGGACTCATCGAGTCTAGAAAGTAAAATGAAAGTTTGCAACACAAATCGACGAGATAACGTTGCGAGATTCTCGGGAAATGGACTACAGTAGTAAGCTCCAAAATATGAGCTGGTTCTACTAAAACATGTGAACACGTTGTCCCAGACAAGCATGGCCACGTAGTAGTCTTATAATAAAACACGACCGAGTTCAGGAGGGGAACCATCATTAATGATATTGAAGTCTCCGCGCGGTAATCTAAAGTATTTACTTTAAAACAGACTCCTTTATCTGGAACAAATCGATCAGTGGCTTGGTGTGCTACGGAATTCATATGGAACAAAGATGATCAGTCTAACAGACCACAGAATACTTCGCACGTGCATGACCGACTCGAGATGATTCCATAGGAAGTAAAAACATGCTTTCTCGAATTCACGGTGGCATCTTGCATCCAATGCACATGAACTAGAGGAAGTCACTTCTTTCATCCAAGCATATTCTTCATGAACGAAACACGAAGATAATGCTTATATAAGTTTCCAATACTAGCTGAATGTTCAACACGAATCATGGAGGAGATAAAAATGTTGCTGATGGGCTCAACAACAATTCATCTAGGTTTCCGTATAAGTGGAATTCCACAATTATGTGAACAAGGCGATAGTATTGGTCAGACCCAAAGAGTATAACAGTGTATGCTCGAGGAATCAACCACGAGTAAGACAACATTACGAATATCGTTGGTTCTGATTTGACATGACGATAGCCCATACTCAAATCAAAGTTTTGACAAGGCAATAGATCCAACAACTGATCACGAGGACCAATCAATGGAGATATCATCTTTCTTCAGCACACACACACACACACACAAGGACATCCCTTAACATGAACTAAGTCGGACAAGCTTTTATCTTCCAACTCTCCAAGTTGTTGTTTAGCTTAACCAACTAGCTCAGGGTATCCAACACAGATTCTTGGAGAAAGGGTGGTTCACAAGAAACCAACTTG
This sequence comes from Triticum timopheevii, assembly GCA_963921465.1. Lineage (NCBI taxonomy): Eukaryota > Viridiplantae > Streptophyta > Magnoliopsida > Poales > Poaceae > Triticum > Triticum timopheevii. The sequence continues at coordinate 1,610,027 of CAWUFU020000003.1, forward strand.
ATCACGAGCTCAACATATCATTCAGGGGACAACCTGGTAATACTTCCGAGAAGATATTCAGAAAATCACGAACCACCGGCGTGTTACTAAGCTCGAGAACAATCTTGTTTCCGAGGCAAGATGATGTGATCAATTAAGCAAGGGATTGAAACCCTAACTCATTGGTCGAAGAGTGCACCAGAAATAAGGACTAGGTAGCACGATCTGTCTTAGAATGATGATTTAAAAACCAACACGCTAAGAATGAGACTATTGTCCGTTAACTACCAAGCAACAAGGTTGCTAGGAGTATCGATTTCACACATCATAGTTCACTTGTCAGCATTCCGGTTGCAACAACACGGGACCGAGGAATGAATAATGATGGTGAGAAGTACCACTACGTCAAGAATTCATGAGAAATGGTGCAATCCTCATGACAATCCTGACATAAAGGGGGTAATACTCCGAGGTAGAACAGAATCAAAAGCTGGATTGGCATTTGATTTGCGGATTACGACTGCTTTGACCCAATCCTGGAAATGGATGAGGTACTGGAGTTTGTTTCTCCTAGTCATTCCAGATTAGAATGGCTCGACGGACCACAAGAATAGTAGGCATCGATGAACATGAATGCACGACTACTCCTGACTATCAATCGATAGACGAAGGTCATGATACAACTAAAGGGGGACAACTCAAAGGAACATATGATTTTCTGAGTTGTGGATGCATAGATTAGTATGTCGAACCAAGTTCAACATTTTTCTTCCGGATAACCCATGCGGGGAAGGTAGGACTAGCAGGGTCACGATATAGAATGGAGAACTCCTCAAGAGTACTCTGATTGTGATCTTTTGGTTCAAATAACTTCTGCCATAAGTGGTTCATAGTATTTGGAAGAAGGAAATACCATGGACCTCAAGGACTATCGCAAGGTTACTAATAACCTAAAGGAACTAGCAAACACTATCAACATGAAGTAAGTAGGGTGAATCTCGGGTTCAAGAACCCAGAAATAGAATACCTACTACTAAATGGCATCACGGGATGCTTTCGAGAATGTTGGCTAGAATTATCACACCGGGAACACAAAACATTGCTATATTACTAGGTGACTCCCTAAAACACCTAGGGTCATAATAATAGCTCCAACATATATACCGAGGCAATAGAGTACCTCAACGCACCAGTTAGTGTGCTTATTCTGACCGAAAAGGACATCAGGAACGGAAAGAAAGGATTTGCAAATGCATCAAACTATTTAGAAACCCGGGATGACTCGGACAGCATAACGGTTGTAAATGCTCAGAAAAAGATTTGAGGCATTCACAAGGATTTGCATAGTCACTTAACAACATCATATCAAGGTTCTGGGGCCAGCTATGAACATACAGAAGTAGTAAAAGCTGAACTGAGATTTGAAACTAACAATTCTAAAAGTCTATGGATTAGTAACACATCATCCTGGTAGATAGATGAGAAGGCCTAGTTCTTAATCCTCGTAGAAGAGAAGAGGATGACTCAGATCAGAAGGCCAAGAGGTATAATGAGTAAAAAGAGCCTTACGTTCCCTCCCACAATCAATTCCCTTACATAACTAAAGCATTTCTAGACACAACTTCGACCAGTTTGGCTTGGTAATCCTACAGGTAGTCAGGCTCTGATACCAAAGCTGTCAGGACCCCGACTCAATGCCACATCGATCTAGCATGTAACACCTCATATCACATTGCAGCCTCACGCACAGTATTCCCACGGGTGTCGCCTTACCTTTGCCCGGGACCGTTTGCGCCTTTTGGCACACGTATATGATAGTGTCGCTAGCATCCATATGATAAGGAGCCCGGGCTGACATGGCTAGTCGTAAACCCAAAGTGGCACAAACTTACAGGGGCATGCATCCATGACCCAGCATCGAACGTGTCGGTCATCAGCGAGTGAATCCAGGCTGTAGCACTGGGCTAGCAGGACTCCGGTGAACCGGGCTGTAGCGGGCTAACAGGACTCTGGTATTCGTCGCATGACATTTCCCCGAAGGGACAGACACAGGAACGAAGAAGGACACATGCCGGCCAGCCTAAGTGTTTCGGAGCAGTAGCAAGCTACCATGGCTCGGTGGAAACACTAGGAGACATTTCCCGGTAAGAGAGGCTACTAAGGATAAACAACTAGATAGTCAGATCCCACACATACCAAGCATTTCAATAACATACACACAATATGCTCGACATATGCAAATACAACATGGCATCACAACATGACTCTACGACTCAAGTATTTTATTCAATAGGCTTCGAGGAGCGAGATATTACAAACATAGGTCTCATGACCCAACATTCAGAACATACAAGTTAAGGCACAAACGGAAGCTCAAACATGTCTGAGTACAGACTTCTACAAAAGAAAAAGGCGGAGAAGCCTGACTATCTACCAGATCCTGCCGAGGGCACAAGATTGTAGCTGAGGTATCAAGCTAAACGTCGAAGTCCATGCGGAACTACTAACGAGACCGAAGTCTCTCTGCAAAAACATAAAATAGGCAAATGTGAGTACAAATGTACCCAACAAGACTTACATCAGAACTAGCTACATATGCATCATTATCAACAAAGGGGGTGGTGGAGTTTAACAGCAGCAAGCCAGCTTTGACTCGGTGGCTATCCTGAACTACGACTGCAAGTAACTCTTCTGAGGTGGCGCACACGAGTCCACATATTCACCATATCAATACACCACTATGGATCCGCTCCCGTCTCCCTACGAGAATGCCATCCATAGCACTCACACTTATCTTGCGTATTTTAGAGTATCCACTTTCACTTGTCTATGAACTGTTATAGGCAACCCAGAAGTCCTTTACCGCGGACACGGCTATTCGAATAGATCATTTATAACCCTGCAGGGGTGTACTTCTTCACACACGCTCTCACCACTTTCCGCCGTTTACACGACATGTACTCGGCAACCTTCAAGCGGAAGCCCAACGAGGGTGTCGGCCACGACCTACCTAAACACTCAAGTCTCTAGTCCAGGTTTATCGCCTATTCGGGTTCCATCCGCGAGGAGATCTGGCCGGAGTTTCGCTCACAGCCCCAAATGATGTGTGTAGGGTTCCCGAGACACCAAACAGGCGCCCGGTACACCGTGCCACGTGCCTACCGCCTCACAGCCCACCCCTCCGGTCATCGCTGCCCACGGCCTCCAGCATACTACAAACACCAGAAACTACTTGCAACTCCTGGACAGAGGACAAGGGTGATTAAGAAGCCGAGAGGGTCCATTGGTTTCGGGCCCAATGCGTGGTAGTATCTATTTCATGGATCACAAACACAGAACTCAGTTCCTGAGGACGGCTGCAATGAGACAACCCACCATGTACTCCTACATGGCCTCTCACCGCTACCTTTACCAAGTCGTGTTCACACACTTAGATCACACACAGTAGGACATGTTCACACACCTCTGATTCATCCTCGATGAATCAGACCCAACTCAACTCTAAGCAGTAGCAGGCATGACAAACAAGCATGAATGAGTAGGCACAACAGGGCTCAAACAACTCCTACTCATGCTAGTGGGTTTCATCTATTTACTGTGGAATGACAGGTCATGCAAAGGATAAAGGGGTTCAGCTACCGCAGCAAGTAACAGTTGAATCGTTGTTGTCCTAATGCAGTAAAAGAGAGCAGGAGCGAGAGAGTGGGATTGTATCAGAATGAACAAGGGGGTTTTGCTTGCCTGGCACTTCTGAAGATAGTATATTTCTTCATTGGTGTCATCGATCACATCGTCGGTACACGTCTACCGAGGGGGAACAACACCGACAAACAGAGAAGAAACACGATCAATGCAATGCACAATATGATGCATGATCATGACATGGCAATATGCTGTGATTTGAGCTAATGCACCTAGCTATGATTTAAATGAAGTTTGTTTGAATACATGATTCAAATTCCAGCTCCATATATGATTATTTAAATGCCCTTTATTTGTTTTGTCCAAAACAGAGGACAAACATTGTTCAAACATGCATGAAAATGGTACAGATGGATTCCTTGAATTTTTCTGATAATTTTTCATATATAATTTGTTTGATTTGGAGTCACGGTTGAATTACTATGATTTTTAGAAGTTTGGATCATTTTCTGAAATAATAAATCATTTCTGATTTATTTTAAATCCCAAAGAATATTTGCTGCGTCAGCATGATGTCGTCGTGACGTCAGCAGGTCAGCGGGGTCGTCCAGGTCAAACCTGACCAGTGGGGTCCACTGGTCAGTGGCTGGGGCTGGTTAGTGTCGCTGACTTGTGGGGCCAGTCAGCGGCCATGTCAGCTTGGTCAAAGTTGACGCGTGGGCCCACTGAGGTTAATTAAAGCTAAACGGAAACTAAGCTACGTTTAATTAGACGGTGGGGCCCAGCTGTCAGTGTCACTAAGCTTAATTAGTGGGACTGTGAGTGGCTAATGGCACCGCCACGTCAGCTCGCCGGAGTTGCGCCGGCGACGACCACAGGCGATGGCGGAGGGCGCGGCGGCTCACGGCGGCGTCCTCAGGCGCGTGAGGGGGAGAGCGAGGGGGAGAGACAGAGGAAAAGGGAGGGCACGGGGGGAGAGTGCGAGAGGGTCGGGGTAGTACGTGGCGACTCCAGGAGCCTCTCCCGCGTCGGCGGAAGCAGGAGGTGGCCACGGTCTGTGGCCGCTGGCGCCTGGCACGCGCCTCTCGTCCTCCTAGCGAGAGGAGGGGGATGACTGGCAGAGGGCCTGGTGGCGGTGGTGGACTGGGCCGGTCAGCTAAAGTGCTGGGCCGGTTGGTGGGCTGCACAGGTGAGGCCAGGTAAGATTCTCTCTCTCTTTATTAGTTTATGTTTTCTATTTTTTTCTGCAACTTTGTGGCTTTATTAAAAATACAAAAACGTTTCCAAAAATCCTGAAAATAGTTGTGGGCTCTGTTAGGATTATTCCGAGCATCCCACACTTAAGTTCAGAATTAATTGAGCACTTAAAATAATATATGGCATTTAAATGCCCAATTGCAAATACTATATGATTTAATTCAGTGACCAAATATGTCATGGAAAAATGTGCAACACCTCTGGTTATGGTTCTAGCATTTTCCAGAAATGATGAACATTTTTGAAAGCCATTTGGAATTCACTGAAAATATTTTAGTTGAACCTAGTGAATTCCTTTGATGCTAGGGTTTAAGCAATCCCCATTTCAAGTTCATTCAAAAGTTAAACATGATGCACACATGAAGGGCTAGCCTACTGCATACCAGGACTAGGGATGTGACAACTGTGGGGTGTTAGGGAGGTGATTAGTTTGGTGTAAAAATGTGCACGCGGATTTGCACTCCGCCGAGTGGTTGGGGTCGTGAGTCTGCTGTTATGGTGCTATGTGAAATAAAAATCTATGTTGAGAAGAAATATATGCTGCAACAACTCAGGGAGAAATCTCACTTCAGGTTTTACCGAGAGTGAAGACAGTTAATAAAATTTTACCATAGTAAAAACCACTCACATTGATTGAATCTAAAGATTCAATTCATCACACACATTTAGGATACTACACATAAGCTGCAACACATAAATAAATGCAGGGACAATAAACACAGCAATGACATCTACAACGACAATGGTAATTGGGCAGGGTCCTGAGAAAATGTCTCTGGCATTGGGGCACACTCTTCTTCTATCGGGGGAAGCCGGTTGACTAGCCGATGGATGTGCCTCTCTTGGTCGGGCCTCAGTGGTCTGCCGATGGCGATCTGAGGGTTTAAATCAGCGAGGCACTGGAGATAACCCATTACTCGCTCGGTCAAACGCTCTTGAGCGATGACATACTGGGCAAGGTTGGCCAGTACTGGGCCTCTCTCGATCCGTCCACCGGGAAAAGATGCTACTTCTCCGGGTGCTGCGCGACTCGGGAAGTAGTAATACCCCCGTTCGCTGGCATAGGGTACCGCGAATCGAAGGCGAGTAAGCGCCTCATACGCAGCAGCTTCTATGGCCATATGCGGAGTCGGCATAGATTTCCCTACGAAGGAGGCTTCCGTGGGGTCTTGGTTTGGGTTTGCGGGAGGGACGTGCACCACTGCCCAATATTTCGAGGTGGATGGGGTGATCCTCGATTTGAGCAACTCGTACTTGGGTGGATGGATAGCTCTCATGGTACTGCAGGTAAAATCCCACAAAATTTTAACAAAGCTACCTGGGGTTGCATATGGAGTTCTCAGATAGATACTAGGGCTCGACATGGCAAAGAAACGGCTGCGAGAGTTGTGCACAAGGTGAGGGATACTTGGCAAGGTCATGAGGTGGCCTTTTATATAGCATTGGGGCTGGGTTATTTACCGCGGTGAAGGGTAACTAGTTTGACGAATCTGCCCTATGGGGTCGGGGTCAATGCTACAGATACACATATCTCACAAAAGTGTCATATTACTGTGGGTGTCGTCGGTGTGATTCTGGTAGCTGTGCCCGGAATTAAAAATGCAACTGCATGCTAACATATTTATGCAAGGCTACTATTCAAAACAGAGGCACACAAGCAGGATGTGATTATTTATGGCGATGCAGGATTACACAATTATAGGGCGTGGACATACTGAGACTCGGGACTACTCGCGTGACTTAGTCTACCTTGTTAATATCCAAGCGGGCGTGCCTTGTGGATGCCGAGACTTTTCCATGGGTTTCATCATCGGGATTAGCTGGAGGGGGTTGAGGAACTGCCGGGTCGGGGTAGCGGTGATGACCATCCCGGGGATTGTTGGCCACAATCCCGCTGGAGCGTGTTCCCAAAAGGCGACGAAGCTCTTCTGGGGACACCAAAGTATTTTGGTCGATGGCTGGGGCAGCCCTCAAGGACTCGATCGGGTGTCCGAACAGTACGACTGGGTTGTCGGCGTCGGGCTCATCTTCTCCTCTCGCCGGGGCTCGGCAAACCAGTTCTCCACGAGCTGAGATCAGATCAAGGGTGATTTGATCGAACAACCCCTCTAGTGCACTTGCATAGCGCACCAGATGCAACAATGCAGGATCCGTCTCGTGATCTCCGTTGGCAACTTGAGATGGCCTACCATACCCGTCAAGGCTGGGGTAGTAGTGGAACGAGCGACAGCTAACTCTGGGCGACAAGTGCCGGAGTTGAACTATAGCCTCACGAGCAGCTAGTTGGATGGCTTGTGGCTCAAAGGAAGTTGTCCTTCCGGTGAACCTGTAGGGGCGTTCTGGCGATAGACCCTTACTGTAGACCTGCAAAGTGGCCCAGAATTGACGGCTCTTACCGCTCATGGGTCCTTGGTACACAACATATTCTGGGGGTTCCTCTAATGCGAAGGCACGGCGGGTGAGGTTTGCTAGCACGGTCACAAAACCTCCAAGGTTGGTTGCTGTTGTCTCATTGTGCACAATAGGGCCAGGCATTATAGCTTGGTTTGGGAAATAGGGTATCCTATGCTATGTTGAGGCTAGCGTGCCCTTTTATAGAAAAGGGGACTGAGCCTTCCTTTGCACGCTTGCGAATGAGACAAATTAGGTGTCAGTCACTGGTGCGTGATCGACAGGCTAGGCTGATAGGTTGGGCACCGACTACCAAAAGGTGTCGGGGTCACTGTGTGGCTATCTTACATGAGAAGCTTGGCTGGGGTTAGGTTAAGGTCTGGTGGGCTGGTTACCCTAGGTTTATTGACCTGGCAAAGATAGGATTAGCCAATGGTCAGCCTGGCTCTGATACCAAGTTTGTCAGGACCGGGTTTTCGGGATATTAGTTTCCAGAAAATGGTCCTTGTGCTCACCAGCCCCAGGATTACTGTTAGCTGATGAGGCACTAACTTGATACAGAAGTTCCAAGCAAAAATACATAATATGTAGTACAAGACCATTCTGGCCTGTGAGTACAACACAAGGTTTCTAGTGGCTGATGGCGGAAGCAGTTTGTGGTCTCTCAGCGTCTATGGGACTCCATTTCCCACAGGAACAGCTGACCAGGTTAACTCCTATCTTCGCGAGACTGCTATCACCAGTGGGTAGGTTCCGGGGCTATCACCGCAACGCTCCTCTCCATGCAAGAAATCTGACCAAGACAATAGCCAGGGACAAGCCAGTGATTACTATGAATGTACTCGCAAACATTATGAACACGGGTATAATATAACAAACGATAATCGTGCTCTGAAATATTCTATGATCGCAACGTCAGTCTTGAAATAAAATCCATGAGTACGTAAGCAAGTTATTCACATAAAATATGAATAATGCATTTAGAGAGTAGAGATAGAATGCCTCAGTCGGGCGTCTAAGCGACACCACATAAAGGGCTTATAAAGTAAACAAATAGAAAGCATGCCGCAGTCGGGCGTCTCAGCGACACCACATAAATGGCTTATAAAGTAAATATATAACAAACATGCCACAATCGGGCGTCTCAGCGACACCGCATAAAGGGCTTATAAGAAAATCAACAACAAGCATGCCACAGTCGGGCGTCTCAGCGACACCACATAAAGGGCTTATAAAGTAAATATCACAGTGAATATCCAGGAGGTAGAACCGTCCCAGGGATACTCAAAAATTCAAATAATGTAAAGGGTTAGTCCATAATACTAATAACCATAATCATCATGAGTCACAAGTCATAATCCATGTTCTGGTTTAGCAGTTTTTCCTCCGAAGACTGACACTTGACCCAAGCCAGACTGTAGTCCTTAACCATGGACACGGCTATTCGAATAGGTGTAATCTCTGCAGAGGGTGTACTCTTTACCCACGAGTAACGAATTCCGATAGTCCAATCGGACTAATTCCGCCTACGGTCTTTTAATTGAAAACAGACCTAACCGCACACACCAGCCTTACTTATCGGTGTCTGGAATCACCCACGACACTCGTTAAGCAAAACTCTAAGTGGGGAGGCTACAACCTCGAGTAGCATGGGATCACAAAATTTATAACGTGCACAAACTAGGGGAGCTACCCCCTCGGCTACAACCGGAAACACCCATGCCCCCGGACCAGGTGGCATGCCTACCGGATGCAGCCGGTATCTTCCACCATGGCCTCTCTGTATGGTGTGTGCTAGAAAGGGGTTGAGAACTTACTGAACCGTACCCTACCTACGGTAGGGACAAGTGGTAGTGCGAAACAAGTATGGGGGTTACTGGAACAAGACTCGATCTATGGTCGACTCAGGAGGTTTAAGTGTTTCCTGCACGATTAGCATAACAAATATGTTTCAACCAACAGACAGAATCACAACTTATCATACCTTACTATGCCATACCGGACACAACCGTCTCGACGAAGACCGGAGACAAGCTCGTGTCTACCCAAGACAGAGGCTTTCTCGGCTTCCTTCCGATAGGAATGATAGGCATACGAGGGTGATTACTATCACAACGTTTCAAAATCCAATAGCACGGAATCATCAATATGCACTTATGAGTAGGTTCATATCATCACAAAAAAAAACGGAAACTCCGAAACGAGAGGTGTTGTAACTGTATCACATGACAATATTATGCCAGGGTTCAGAATGCTTGCCTTCAAGTTGTGGAGAGGCAGGGTGCATTCCCAAAACTTTTGAAAGTTTTCTTCTCTCTCCAAAAATCCTATTTAAATTTTTTAATTAATATATGTTTCAAAACAGTACAAAAAAGTTGTCTGGAATTTTTTCAAATAAATCTGAAAATAAACTAGACAAAATTTGAGAGAGGTAGGAAAAAGAACCAACTCATTTGGAGTTATATTTTAAAAGATATGTCCAGTCAAAGTTTAGTCAAATTCTATTTTTTTTAAAATAATACAGAAAAAAGAAAAAAAAACGTTTCGGAATAAAACACGTCGAATACGTACTCTGGTGTTTACGCCTTCACTTAGTCTAGCGTGGACTGACCGTGGTCACTGACAGTGGGTCCATGGGGCCCACTGGTCAGGTTTGACCAGTCGCCTCTCCCTCCTTTTCCTCTGCCCGAGCGGAGGCGGGACTCCGGCGATCGCCGTCGATGAATGACTCTTCCCCGTGGGGTTCTAAGGGCGGGGATGGATCCGCCAGTCCAGGGCGGTCCTCCCGGTGGTCGAACGGCTGGCGGGGGGTGAAGGGAGTCGCCGGCGGCGAGCTTTGCGGCGGACGGTGGCTACGGGTGAATTGGGGGTTTGGGCTACGGTGGCTCCCGATCGCGTTTGAGTGGTTGGGCGGCTCCGCAAGGCCATGGGGGGTCGAACGGTGGAGCTGGAAGGGTGGGGGAGACTCTGTTTGCGACGGACGGGACCGGAGAACGGCAGCGGCCGAATCGGCCGGAGACGAGGAAGGAAGCTTCCCGCCGTCGATGGCTGGCCATGGGGGCTCTGGAGGAGTGGCCTGAGGTTGCCTAAGGACTCGGTTGATCTCGGGGATCCTTTTATAGGCGGCGGGGGTCGGCTCCGCGGCTTCCGTGGATAAGCTCGACGGCGAACTACCGTTCTGTTGCTGCAGGGGGGCGTGGTGGTGACGACCGCTTGCAGACGAGCTTATGGATGAGCTCGGACTGCTCCAGAGGGCAGCTGGTGCACGCATGTGGCTCGGGCGGCGCCGTCCATGGCAGGAACCCACTGTGGCCGGCCGCTAGCCGACGGGGCCGACCTGACGGCGGCGCTGTGGGGCTCCAGGGGCGGCCTGGAGGGTGCAGGTGAGTGGATGAGGACGGGCGCGGCTCTGCAGGTGAGCAAAGGCCAGGGGCCAGACGTGGCGACCCGTGCACACGCACGTGCAAAACACGCGCTCTGGGCGCACCCCGCGCACGCACGCCAGGTGCTCGGCGAAATGCCAGCGCATATTAGAGAGCTCGGGTGATGCTGGTAGCTAACAGGCTTGGGTTAGCATTAACTAGGAGCTTAGTGGACAAGTTAGTAAGGTCAGAGGATCAAGCTCACAATACAAACTAACAATCATGCCAGATCTGTTCATGCACTCAAGGTGTTTGCCAAAATGCTAATAGCATCTAGGCAACTCTTGGGGTGGCCAAAATCTCCAGATCCTGGTCTCATTAGACGCTAAAGGGGGTGGCCAGGTTAGTTTGGCAAAAACAAAAACTTGCTAGTGGAAGTTTTTGAGAAAACCATTTCTGGACAGGAGGTAAAGGCTATCATTGCATGCACCAAATGTATTCCAATGGGTCCATTCTCCTGGAATTAAGGGTTTTGCAGGGTGATTAATAAGCAGGAGAAAGATCATGGACATTAGAGCAAAATAAAATAAGGTTGCACTAGAAAAAGTCAATCTGGACCAAAGAGTGAAAGAGGATGTTTTTCTCAATTTTTGCAAAGAACATTCATGGGTTTTTGCATAAAAATGAATTATATGCATCTACTGTCATCTCCAAATACTTGGTAAAAATTTTAAAGAATAATTTAAAGGGGTTGTAGTGCAAAGGTACCAACTGGACTAGTTTAGAAAACTTGGGGTAGGGCTCAAAAATTTCAATGAATAATAGATATTTTTGCATCAAAGTGATTTAAAAATATCACATGACATCCCCGAATTTTGGTGAAAATTTTAGATGCATTTATCAAATGGTTGCAGTGCAAAAGAGGCTGCAAAACTTATGAAAAATCATTTTAAAAGAATAAAGCTCAGAAAAAACAATTATGCAAATAAATCCACTGATAAAGAATTGTTTTATTGAGAGTGTATACAAGTCCAATAATATTTTTGGAAAGTTTCCACTTGAGGTAAAAACTCCACAATATCAAAGAGAAGAGAGGTTCTGAAATCAAGAGAAAATCCAGAAATTAAATTTTTTAATCCCTTGGCAAAATTTTAATAACCAAAACATGGTCAAATTTTTGGGGTGTTACACCTGGGGGCCCAGGCGCACCCAGGTGGGTTATGCCCATGTCGGTGGCTCCCGCACCGCCTCTTTGCTCTATAAATACCCCAATATTCCAGAAACCTTAGGGAAGTCGACAATTCCAGCCACCGCAGGTTCTAGAAACACCAGATCCAGTCTGGACACCATCACAGAGGGGTTCATCATGTCCATTGGTGCCTCTCCGATGATGCGTGAGTAGATCTTTTTAGACCTACTGGTATGTAATTAGTAGCTAGATGACTTCCTCTCTCTCTCTCTCTCTCTTGATTCTCAATACAATGGTTCTTGGAGATCCATATGATGTAAGTCTTCTTGCGGTGTGTTTGTTGGGTTCTGATGAACTTTGAGTTTATGATCAGATCTATGTTTTTATCCATAAAAGTTATTTGAGTATTCTTTGATCTCTTATATTCATGATTGATTATAGCCTCGTATTTCCTCTCCGATATTTGGTTTTTGTTTAGCCAACTTGATCTATTTATCTTGCAATGGGAAGAGGTGTTTTGTGATGGGTTCGATCTGACGGTGCTTGATCCTAGTGACAGAAGGGGAAACGACATGTATATGTGTATAGTTGCTATTAAGGATAACAAGATGGGGTCTATTTCTACATAAATAGATCTTGTCTACATCATGTCATTGTTCTTATTGCATTACTCCATTTTCCATTTACTTAATACACTAGATGCATGATGGATAGCGGTCGATGTGTGGAGTAATACTAGTAGATGCAGGCAGGAGTCGGTCTACTAATCTTGGACGTGATGCCTATATGATGATTGCCTAGATATCGTCATGATTATTTGAAGTTCTATCAATTGCCCAACAGTAATTGTTTTCCAACTGTTCGCTATTTTTTCTCGAGAGAAGCCACTAGTGAAACCTACGGCCCACGGGTCTCTTCTTTAATATATTTGCCTTCACGATCTATTTTATTTGCTTTTATTTTAAGATCTATTAAACCAAAAATACAAAAATACTTTGCTGCACTTTATTTTATTCGCGTTTTATTTATCCAATCTATTACAACTTTATCCCATCTCCATGCCAATTTCTGGCGCCGTTACCCGAAAGGGATTGACAACCCCTTTAACACGTCGGGTTGCGAGTATTTGATATTTTTGTGCAGGAGTAGTTTAGGCTGTGTTGCGTGGTTCTCCTACTGGTTCGATAACCTTTATCTCATCACTGAGGGAAATACCTACCATTGCTGTGCTGCATCATCCCTTCCTCTTTGGGGAAATACCGACGTAGTTCAAGCAAACATCATATGCCCGTTTGTCTTCTTCATGGACTCGATCTTCTTCGAAGCGGGATTTCAGGCAAGATGATCATTACCCTAGAAACCACTACTATCTTCGCTTTGTTAGTTGTTTCGATACTATCGCTATGTTGCTCTACCTACCACTTGTTTGTCAAGCCTCCCAAATGCCATGAAACAGCCTCTAACCTTTTCCACCATCCCAACAAACCGTTGTTTGGCTATGTTACCGCTTTGCTTAGCCCCTTTCTTATAGTGTTAATAGTTGTTGGTTCAGTTGCAGGTTGTTCCATGTTGGGACATGGATATCATGGGTTATCACAATATCTATTATTTAATTAATACATCTATATACTTGGTTTTGGGTGGAAGGCTCGGCCTTTTGCCTGGTGTTTTTTTCCACTCATGCCGCCCTAGTTTCTATAACGCTGGTATTATGATCCTTGATTATCGTTCCTAACACGCTTAGGGGAATGGGCCCTCTTGATAATTCATTTTGAATAACTGCTTCCAGCAAGGCACAACCTTGGTTTTTACATTTGCCAACATCCAAATATTGATCTTAATAATTAATTTGCATATTGCGTCATGAAACCGAGGATTCTTTATTCCACATAATATAGGGGGCTAGTGCTGATGGTGCTGGTCCAAAACTAGAGCACCGTGTGGGGCCGCCCCTTGGCAACTTGGGGTCTTTTGGTACCTATATGCTTAGCTTATCCGTCATGGCCTAAATATGAGATAAATGTGGCTCCTATGGGGGTGTCGACATGTCAGGTGGTCTTGCTGCACTAGTGTTACCATTGTCGAAATATTTTGTGCATCGGGATTCCAAGGATACTTCGGGCTGACTTGAGGTTGATCGGGTTTTCTTGAGGTTGATGTATTTCCACTGCAGCTTGTGTAGGCTTGTGATGGGCCAGGTTGGAACACCCATGTAGGGTTAAATCATACACGAAGCCATGCCTGCAGTTATGTGGTGGATTGGAATTTATAATATCCGGCTGTAGAGAACTTGACACCAGATCCAAAATAAAATACACCAACTGCATGTGTAACCGTGATCGTCTCTTTTCGATGTAGTTTGGGAAGAGAACACGGTGGGGTTATGTTTGATTCGTAAGTAGTTCAGGATCACTTTTTGATCATCATTAGTTGCAACCATTATGCGTACTCACTCTTCTTATTCTTGTACTCATAAGTTAGCCACCATACAATGCTTAGTGCTACTGCAACCTCACCACTTATACATTCCAAACCCATTAAGCTTTGCTAGTCTTGATACCCATGGTAATGGGATTGCTGAGTCCTCCTGGATCATAGATTACTACAACAACAGATGCAGGTACAGGTACAGGTAATGTGATGATATGATGTGAGAGCGATCCTTGCATGTTTTGGAGTTCTTCTTCTTCCTCTTCGATCGAGGGATAGGTTCCTAGTCGGCAGCCTGGGCTAGCAAGGTGGATGTCATTCTTGCTTTCTATTTGTTTTCATCCTTAGTCGGATGCCGCTCTTCTATATGATGCTTGATGTATTCATGTGGCGTTTGTATGCCTTTGTATATATCCCCATTTGAGTTGTATATGGTATGATGTAATTATATCCACCTTGCAAAAACGTCGTCAATGTGCGCTCAATCCTTGGTGGTACCTATGAGTTCCTATCAGATAGGATTGCATATTGGGCATGATAGTCATACTGTGCCAACGTTATATTTTTAATAAAGCTATTCTATCACAATCTTTTCTCATTTTGGAAATAAAGTTGCTTTAACTAGTGCCAATATTATAGTAATCATGATCTTTCTTATCTGCAAATAGGAATACTCAACTACAGATGTTGTGATGGCCAGAAGCATTCACCAAGTTCTTGGGTTGTATGGCATGGCTAGCCAAGATGGATTTAATCCCGAGATTCACATTATCAAAAACTCTAAAGTGCCATGCGTGTGTGCAAGGTGAAAAGAGATATTTCAGTATGCTGATTGATGATTCCACTAGATTCTACTATGTGTATTTGTTAAATACTAAGGATGAGGCTCTATACACACTACTTCAAAATCTAGAAGGCCATCTTGTGCATATATTGGAAGTGGTAGTGCAACCAGTGTTGCAGAATATTTCAGCTACCAATGTTTAACCTGTGTGGCCTGAAAAAGGATTGGTTTCAATGTTTAAGCAAATCCTTGGATCAATTTGCTTACATGAAGCATCGATCATTTTTTATTTATTTGTTCACATTATCACAATGTTTGAGTTGTACAGTTCCGATTGGCTCTGATCTGTGAATCATTGAGATGCGTAGGCATCTTTGTTGTACTTAATATTTGAATCTAATTGGTTGGTTCTGAATCTTGCAAGCTGGGAATCATTGTGATGTGTAGGCATCTTTGTTTTACTTATTATTTGAATCTTATTGGTTGTTTCTGAATCTTGCAAGTTGGAAAACATGGCATGATGATGCAGAGGACAACAACCATAACAAGCTATTCGAACTTGGTAGTATTGTCTATGTGCGGCAAATGAGCTTATCGTTTGCATCCTGAGAATAATAATTCTAACTGTTGTGAAGTTGATCCCGTGGCACTGATAGAACAAGACAATGCTTTGCTTGTTTTAAGAATAAATTTTATTTAAACTAATAAATTTAAGTAAAGTGACCACTAACACTTGCTATTAGTGTACCAATACAGACCCGCTCGTGAACCCGAGGGGGCATGTTCTGTCGGGCGTGCAACGGGCGAGGGAGGGGTAGTAACTATTCTCGCTTGTACACACTCAGTTTACTGTTGAATGTAGTTCCCCAAGGGCTAAAAAATGAACTGCTGCTGCCGCCTACCCACTCCTTCACCGTCGATTGCAGTTCCCCAAGATTGAAAAAACGAACTGCAGCTGCCATGGTGCCGCCGCGAGTACCCCAATACACACCAATCGTCTTCATATCCGCCTCCCCCAATCCTCACAAAACGAGAACCACCACATCAACTCTATGTGAGAAGAGACTCCAATGGCGATCCGAGGGGTGAGCCTGCTGGATATGGACTTCAACAAGGAAATGACCTTTGAGTTTGTCGTTCGGACCCATGGCAGCACCAACTTCAATGTGATGTACACCAATGATCTGGACTCGGTGAAGCTCTGCCTTGCCAAGTTCAAGCAGTATCTACAGGAGGAGAAAGCACAAGGTTGAGGGACTAGAACTTGTGCCCATCCATTCTTCTCCTAACAAAGACAAGTGGATTGCCATCGCCCAGGTATGCATGCGGGATGAGGTTCTCGTCTGCCACTGATGTAGAGACATCAGAGGTTCTGGAGCATTTTCTCGTATCATTGGCATCGCCGACTGCACCTTCCCTACGGTGGAGAATAGGAAGAACGCAATCGTGCTTTAAGATTCAGACATCTGGTGCAACAATCTTGTCGACATATAGAAGCAACACAAGATCATCGGCAACGGGCAGGAGAAGGACTCCATGGTTGACCTCACCGTGGCCATCATTGACCCCTGTTGTGCCAACATGAAAGAAGACATCGATACTAAGGACCTGAAAACGTGGGAGGTACCTCTGAATCTAGCCGACTTAACCTACGTGGCCAAGGATGCATACGCATGCTACGACATGTACATGCAGATCTTGGACATGAGGGTGTGTCTGCTTCCCGTAACCGACGTGTATACGGACAGTGGCTGAGGGAGTCCTGGACTAGGGGGTGTCCGGACAGCCGGACTCCAAGACTACGAAGATACAAGATTGAAGACTCCGTCCCGTGTCCGGATGGGACTTTCCTTGGCGTGGAAGGCAAGCTTGGCAATACGGATATGTAGATCTCCTACCATTGTAACCGACTCTGTGTAACCCTAGCCCTCTCCGGTGTCTATATAAACCAGAGGGCTTTAGTCCGTAGGACAACATACATTACAACAATCATACCATAGGCTAGCTTCTAGGGTTTAGCCTCCTTGATCTCGTGGTAGATCTACTCTTGTACTACCCATATCATCAATATTAATCAAGCAGGACGTAGGGTTTTACCTCCATCGAGAGGGCCCGAACCTGGGTAAAAACATTGTGTCCCTCGTCTCCTGTTACCATCCGCCTAGACGCACAGTTCGGGACCCCCTACCCGAGATCCGCCGGTTTTGACACAAGACATTGGTGCTTTCATTGAGAGTTCCCCTGTGTCGTCACCGATAGAGCGGATGCCTCCACCCGTCTTCAAAGACGGTGTTTTCACCAGAGGGGCCTTGGCCGCCGGCCAAACTATCCAGCTTGGTGGTTTTCTCATGACCGCCTGTCCGGCCGCCGCTTCGGTAATGACTTCTCAAGTCGTCAAAAGCAATCTTCGCGTCAGCCCTAAAGTTGCCGAACAGATAGATCCAATAGAGCTCTCGTCTGTTAACGAGCTCTTGGATCGCATCGCCGCCCTGGGAGTCGCTACGGACTACAACCAGATTGGGCTTAAAACCGATCTGAGAGAGATTAACTCTCCCCAGGCCACCCACCACATAGCAGTGGTAGAGGAGCAATATGGCAACTCTTTGCCAGTGTTGAAAACAATTCATGTCCGGATTCCCGAACCCTCCATGCCGGATTCCCGCGGGGGGACGGACTTCGATCGAGCATTGAACTTAAAATCATGCATCGCCCCAGACTCGCTGGATTGTCCCCAGCAAACCACACTTCCGAATTCGGAAACCCCTTGGCCTTTGAGCCTCAAGAGGGGCAGGGATCTGGATTTTATTCCACCCACCCGCCCAGACATATGCGATCTATCTCTAATACGGCAAGAGCCTACAGAAACAGTACATCACTACTGGGCCAGATTCCTCCTGGTTATGGACAGGATAAAGGACTGCCGAGAGGAAAACGCAATATCAATCTTCCGCAATAACTGCACGGACAAGGGAATACTAAACGCCATTGATCGTCGCAAAATTACGCGCTTCACCGATCTGGCATCCATTGTACGAAAGTACTGTGCGATGGAGAGTTTCCGGAAAACCGAAAATCAATTTTGCGACAATCCGGCCCCAAACCCAGTCCGCGGTAAAAGGGCGCCTTACACTCAGGCCCCAGATGCAAAAACGAAAAAACAAAAACCCAATCAGGGAAACGGAACCGTACTGGAGGGATGGATCAATGGACCCTGTAAGCTTCATAATACAGAGGGAGCCGTCCCAACACATAGCCTTTGAGCATGTTGGATATTACGGCAGGTGGCCAAAAGTGGCGAAGAGCTTCTAGCTCCGGGAAACCACTCCAACAATACCAGCACGGTATCAACAGTCTTCGAGACTTTCGCATCAAATAATATGCGAAAACGATCAATCCGCGAACTCGCCGAAGTCTACCAAGTAGCAATAGCAAATCCATGGAGCGACACAGCCATTGCCTTCAATGGCAGCGATGAGCCCACATTCCGAACAACCAGAGCCCCAGCCACACTAGTACTTAGTCCCATAGTGGACGGCTTTCGATTGACAAAAGTCCTCATGGACGGCGGCAGTGGACTAAACCTCATTTACGAGGAAACTCTGCGAAAAATGGAAATCGATTGGAGCCGTATTGAGCGAAGCAGCACAACCTTTAGAGGAATAATCCCTAGCCAGGAAGCGCGCTGCACCGGAAAAATCACACTCGATGTGGTATTCGGCTCTCCGGACAATTACAGATCCGAAGAAGTCACGTTCCAGGTGGCCTCGTTCAGCAGTGGGTATCACGCCATATTAGGACGAGAGGCATTCACAATTTTTCAAGCAATACCTCATTACGGGTACATGAAGCTTAAAATGCCTGGGCCCAGCGGAATAATCACTCTTGCTAGTGATCCGGACATAGCACTCCGCGCCGAAAACAAGACAGCCACGCTAGCCCTCGAGGCACTATCCGAAGCCCTAGCAGCAGAGGAACTCACCGCGCTGCGCTCTACAGTGAACAGGGACGATGTGATACTCGATAAAAGATCCAAGTCCACCTCCTTCAAACCAACAGACGAGATAATAAAATTCCAGGTCCATCCAACGGACCCAACAAAGACGGCCTCCATTGGGGCACAGTTTAACCCCGAAGTAGACGCCGCACTGCACGAATTCCTTCGGGAAAATTGGGATATCTTCGCCTGGCATCCTTCAGACATGCCCGGAATCCCTCGCAGGTTGGCAGAACACAGCCTAAACATCCTAAAAGGATTCAAGCCAGTCAAACAGGCTCTTCGACGATTTTCCGAGCCCAAAAGACAGGCAATGGGAGAAGAGCTAGCCAAACTATTGGAAGCCGGATTCATTAGAGATATCAAACATCTGGACTGGCTAGCAAATTTGGTGATGGTACCAAAGAAGGATAAATCCTGGCACCTCTGTGTCGATTTTAAAGACCCCAATAAAGCTTGCCCAAAGGATCCCTTCCCTCTCCCCCGCATCAATCAAATTATCGATGCCACAGCAGGGCACGATTCGTTGTGCTTCCTGGACGCATACTCTGGCTATCATCAAATCAAGATGGCGGAAGCAGACCAAGCCGCAATGGCATTTATCACTCCATATGGACCATCCTGCTTCAAGACGATGCCCTTCGGACTCAAAAACGCCGGCGCAACATATTAGCGCATGATTCAAACATGTCTGGCCACCCAGATCGGCAAAACAGTCGAGGCATATGTAGACGACGTAGTCGTCAAAACAAAACACGTCGAAACTTTAGTAGACGAATTGAGGCTCACATTCGACAACCTCAGAGCATATGACATCAAGCTGAATCCGGAAAAATGCGTTTTCGGCGTACCAGCCGGAAAGCTGCTGGGCTTCATCGTATCCGGTAGAGGAATTGAAGCAAATCCGGCCAAAATCCGAGCTCTGTCACAGTTGGATATTCCAAAAGACCTCAAACAAATACAAAAATTAACAGGATGCATGGCAGCATTAAGCCGCTTTATCTCCCGTTTAGGAGAAAAGGCGTTGCCCCTCTATCGCCTCCTCAGGCGCACCGAACACTTCGAGTGGACGGATGCTGCCACTGCCGGACTCGAAGAAATAAAGGCCATACTGGCAACAAATCCGGTCCTGGCTGCGCCCACTCTGGGCGAACCAATGTTGTTATACATCGCAGCAACACATCAAGTTGTAAGCGCAGTCCTTGTCGTCGAACGAGCGACAGAAGGGCATAAATTCCCTCTTCAAAAACCAGTGTATTATGTATCCACTGTTTTAACCCCCTGCAAATCCCGTTACCCGCACTATCAGAAGATAGCATATGCGGTGTTCATGGCGTCTCGAAAGCTCCGGCACTACTTTCAAGAGTGCTCGATAACAGTGGCCTCTGTAGTACCACTCAATGACATTATAAATAACCGCGACGCAACGGGCAGGATAGCAAAATGGGCCATTGAGCTCTTACCATTCGACATCACTTACAAACCTCGACGAGCTATAAAGTCACAAGTTTTGGCTGACTTCGTCACCGAATGGACTGAAGCCGAACTCCCTAAAGAGTACGGCGCATACTCCAATTGGACTATGCATTTCGACGGCTCCAAAATGTTGGCCGGACTGGGGGCTGGCGTCGTACTGACGTCCCCCACCGGAGATACAGTCCAGTATGTACTTCAAATAATGTACACGGACTCCAACAATGCAGCCGAATACGAGGCCCTGTTACATGGTCTCCGGATGGCGGTCTCCATGGGCATTCAATGCCTAGAGGTGCGCGGGGACTCAAACCTTGCAATATCCCAAATAAACGGAGACTTTGATGCCAAGGATCCGAAAATGGCAGCATATGGCAACGCTATCCTAAAAATGTCAGCTCGGTTTGAAGGACTCGAATTCCATCACATAGCCCGAGATAATAACCAAGCGGCCGACGTCCTGGCACGCATCGGTGCGAAACGTGATGCTGTCCCTCCAAATATCTTCCTGGAACGGCTCTTCAAGCCATTCGTACTATGGGAAGAGGAGCCCGGTAGCGACAAACCGGAGAAAACCGCACCAACCGGTGATTCGGCAGACGACATAACACCCTCCGCCCACGTCATAATGGCAGTAATCGCCGCGTGGACAGAACCTTTCCTAGCCTACTTACTTAGGTAGGAACTTCCCGAAGACCAAAATGAGGCCCGCTGCATAATCCGGCGATCGAAGGCCTACAAGGTCCATGAGGGAGAACTTTATAAGAAAAGTACCACCGGAGTCCTTCAAAGGTGTATCTCCGAAGAAGAAGGGCGAAACCTCCTCGCTGAAATTCATGCCGGACTAGGCGGACACCACGCAGCAGCCCGGGCCCTTGTAGGAAAGGCATTCCGTACAGGATTTTATTGGCCGACGGCTCGGGCAGACGCACAGGACTTGGTCCAGCGATGCGTTGGTTGTCAGCTCTTTGCTAATCAGAGCCATATGCCACCCACCACCGTCAAAACCATACCCATTACCTGGCCGTTCGCGGTCTGGGGGCTTGACATGGTTGGACCCCTTAAAGGGGGAACCCACAAGAAAAAGTACCTATTGGTCATGGTGGATAAGTTCACCAAATGGATAGAGGCCAAACCGGTCAAAACGGCAGAGTCCGGACCAGTGATAGACTTTATATCAGGGGTGGTACACCGTTACGGAGTCCCCCACAGCATCATCACTGACAACGGCACGAACTTCACAGCCGACGAGGTTAAGTCATGGTGCAAAAATATGGGCATCAAGCTCGACTATGCATCAGTCTATCACCCTCAAACCAACGGTCAAGTGGAAAGAGCAAATGGTCTAATAATGAGCGGCATTAAACCCAGACTAGTGAGGTCACTCACTAAATCCGACACACAATGGGTCGAGGAGCTCGACTCCGTACTCTGGGGGCTGCGGACAACGCCTAACCATACTATCGGATTCACACCATTTTTTATGGTATACGGCGCAGAGGCAGTCTTGCTCTGTGACATTATTCATGACTCACCTCGAGTGCGCATGTATGAGGAAAGAGAGGCCGAGCTTGATCGGCAGGACAACTTGGACACATTGGAGGAAGAACGTGACGTCGCGAAGGCTCGTTCCGCATTCTATCAGCAGCAGGCCCGATGATATCAAAGCAGAGAAGTACGGGCCAAGACTTACAACGTTGGTGAACTAGTTCTACGCCTGCCGGACAAGAAAAAGGACAAGCTCAAGCCCAAATGGGAGGGCCCCTTCATTATCGATCAAGTACTGACCGGCGGAGCATACCGTCTACGACATGCGTCGGATCACCGACTCGAGCCGAACTCATGGAACGCAGCCCGCCTTCGACGATTCTATGCCTAGCGCCAGACTAAGAGTTCGTCCCCTTCCCCGTCGGATCACCGGCTGTCTTTTGTTTCTCTTTTTATCCTTTTCACTTAAAAGCCCTTCCGGGCCTATTTTTGCATTCTTTGCATACGCATGATGTGCCATCCGCACTCATTATTCCTGGGGGCTTCTTTTACAGAAGCTCAATTATACGGGTTTTATACCCAGCACATGTGTCAAGCTTCCACATGTACCTTTTACTCGCCATTATATGCATCGATATGACTTAAGTTTTGGCCAAGCTGGGCTGCCTGGCTCCTGTGCTTACCCCTATGTTCCCGATTGTTCGGCTACGAGGTAAAGGGAGCACCTCTGCGATTGTTACTGCCGGGTCAGCCGAATGTGTACCTCAGACTGGGTGAAGCCTAAAGCTAGCGTTCTTAAGGGAATATTCGGTCGGTGACTTAAAAGATGACTTTTTACCTATTTATCTATTTTCCCCTAGATGTTTTACTGCTTTCTTTGCAGTCCGGACATGCACTTTAGGGCATGCCTCCCAGGGAAAGGAACCCTTAAAGGAACTATTCTCCCTGGAAGATGTTTCTTACTAACCATGTAATATAACATAACTAGTTGGGCACTTGTCTGATAAAGCACTAATGACCCCTACGCCTGGTCTCCATGCATACCACGATTGTTTCTTAACCAAAAAGGTATTCGGACACACTCCGGACTCTAGGGTCCCGAGGTCGAAGCGAAAAGGTCGGCAAAGACAAACGATCTACAATCCGGCTAGAAGGCATTTCACATGTCACTTTAAAGGATAACATACATTGTCAAATTTACTGATTGTATTCCTCCTCAATCCCGTCTAACAGGCTGTCTAGTTTACAGTCCCGTTGGGAAAATTTAGCAGCCAACTCTACTTGGCTATACACTAAACTCACATGGATCTCCTTCCCATCGGGCCCCACCGGTCCAACTTCGGCCATGTGGTTGGGATCCGCCTTCTTGTACCGCGTCTTCACCATGGCCCAAGCCTCCCTGGCACCTTGACGGCAAGCCGAAATCTTCCACAAACGGAAGCGCTGCCGCACTCCCTGCAGCTTCTCCGCAAGCTCCCCGAGGCCCTCGGGTAGGGTGAGGGCTGGCCATAAAACCTGAACGACGCCGCTCATTGCCTGCCGAACTCGTTCGAGTAGCTGCAACAGTTCCGGAAGTTGATCACCCATTGATATGGGCATCTCCTCTACAGGACGACCCGTGAGTATACCTACAAGACATATCATGTCAAAATACTTCCTCGCCGAACTCTTCTTTTCAAAAGAGTTCATTCAAGCACTCACTATAAATGCCGCGACGAAGCCGCTGATTCTCCTTAACGGTGCCGGACAGCTCGGCCTGAGCGCCTTTCAGCTCTTCTCCGAGCTTGGCGTTGGCATCCTGGAGCTTGTTCCTTTCTTGCTGAACCCTATTCAGCACACTCTCGCCGGCCTTTAGCTGGCGTAGCAATGCTTGCCTGTCCGGATCTTGTCCGGCGGTACCTGTAAATGTCATTATTAGACTCGCGCGCACGCCGCATAGCGCTTATATTTATTAATAAAAATGTGTTACCAGGAGGGGTCTTCCGTCTCCTCCTGCGGCAGCAAGTGCGGCCTCAAGTTGGGCCTTGCAATCTTGCAGCTCCCGAGACAGCTGGGTGTTCTTCTCGTTAAGTGCCTGAAATTTCCAATGATCCTTAAATCAGTTAGCTTAACTACTTTAAGTCTCGGGGGCTACTGGTATATACAACCATTAAAATTCCCTTACCCGTATGTCTTTCACATACTGCTCCATGGCTCTGGTAAAACCATTTTGAGCAGCACGAAGATGCGCGTCCCCTGCGTTAAAAGCATCCAATGCCTCAGGGGAAAAGCACGCTTCTTGAAATACTGTCCGGCGGCGCCTATGGTTCATGGCGCTCTCCACCTCAGACTTGGTGGCGGACAGTCTGTCGGTATCCTCCGTTGGAGAAGGATCCGGCTCGCGTCTTGCGCTTGCCTCCCCCTCCAGGCCGGGCGCTGGAGCCTGGCCGATGTTGGTCGGATTGGCAATTCCTGCGCTCGTAGTCCGGCGAGCGCTTTTTCTCCTACAAAGATCATGAGCACTCAGACGTTTCCTCGGAACGTTGCTCTAAAAATTCAAATACGAGCTATACCTTTGCGGCGACGTTTCCGTCCGCACTGCGCTCCTTTTCCACTTGCTGGTTCGGACTGACCTCTGTTGGTCGGCCGCCGCGGGCTCGGCTTCCTGCCGTAAAGGCGCTTCCTGCAAAATACCATCGTTCGCGAAGGTCAGAAATGGGCAGGGATGAGATAATGGTGTCCGGACTTCGGACGGGTCACCTGGGAAGCCGGACTTAGCCCGGGGTAGTCCGCCGTAATGGCGACCAAAGCATTGTCTATGCTGAGTTGGTGATACACCCCGTCGATCAGCTCCACCTCGATATCCGGGTCCTCTTCGGAGGCCGGATCCGGGGATCCTTTTGGATCCTCGGGTTGCGGAGCAGGACTCACCATGTCCTCCACAGTCCGGCGTAGATCCTGCGCCGAAGACATAATGTAAGAAGCTTAAACTTCGAAAGCATGGGTTGGGCCCTTCAAGGTGTTCACTTACCCATCCTCTGGGGTTGATCATGGAAAACCCATTCAAAGGGTTCGTTCGAAGGAAATCCTCCTTCTCCCCCTTGTACAGGCTGGACAGGGTCTTCACCAGATCCTCGGTCGAATCCGGCCCTTTGCGGCCGTGCCGGGTAGCATCGTCTTCCCCGTTGAAATCCCACATGGGGTGGCCTCTGTATTGCAGTGGCTGTACCCCTCGCTTGATGCATGTCGCCATGACTCCGATCATGGTCAAGCCGGAATGAGCCATTAATCTTATCCGGCCCATCAAGTAATGGACGCTCTTGTCTTCCTCCAATCGGGGGCTCCGTGGGCGCCAGCTGAGGCGTTTCTTCAAGGGAGCAGCACTAAACTCTGGGAGGCCGATCCAAACTGGGTCTGGCAGCGGAGCGTCCCCTATATAAAACCACTCCGAGGGCCAGTCTTCGAACGCCTTCTTGGGAGTGCCGGATAGGTATCCGGTCCCGGCGGTGCGCCATATTTCGGCGCCACCCACTTGATATATGGACCCCTGGTGAGAACGGGGTACGAGGCAAAACAGCCTCTTCCACAATGCGAA
Organism: Triticum timopheevii; assembly: GCA_963921465.1. Classification (NCBI taxonomy): domain Eukaryota; kingdom Viridiplantae; phylum Streptophyta; class Magnoliopsida; order Poales; family Poaceae; genus Triticum; species Triticum timopheevii. The sequence goes on from CAWUFU020000003.1 coordinate 1,635,590, forward strand.
ATGGGGCTCAATGCCCAGGAATAGCTCGCAAAGAGCTATGTAGCCCGCGATATGCAGGACAGAGGCGAGCGTGAGGTGGTGGAGCTGGAGTCCGTAGAACTTCAGGAGCCCGCGGAGGAACGGATGTATTGGAAATCCGAGTCCCCTTATCAGATAAGGGACAAAACATACTCGCTCCCCCTTATTGGGGCTTGGAGTGTCCTCCGCCTGTCTCCCACCTTGATAAGTAACCAGTCCGGCCCGGACTGGGATCATGAAGGCCGGAGGGAGGAATCCCCCCGTTTGGAGCTTCACAAGCTCGTTGTGCGAAATAGAGCACCTCCTCCAATTCCCCGGCGGTGGACTGGGAGCGTGTGAAGAAGAGCCGTGTTGACGATCCATGGTGGAATGGATTTCTAGGTCAAAGGCGCTTCGATGGAGTATTCGCGGGAGGAAGATGGTGTGGTTTGGATGTGGATTCCTTCCTTTTTTATAGGCGGGCGACTCGCACAATTGGGGGGTGAAATGCAAAAGACACCCTGGCTTTTCGCATTCGTGCGACGCGTGGAAGAGGGCCATTATTTGGCGTGGAAGCCGAGGAACACAGTATTCAAGATGAAGCCGGACACTGTTCGGCAGGTACATGGAATTTGAAGGGAGAACCCGCCTTGCAACGCCGAAGACTATAAACGCGCTGGACTTATCGTCATTGAAGCCTGGTTCGGGGGCTACTGAGGGAGTCCTGGACTAGGGGGTGTCCGGACAGCCGGACTATCAATATCCGCCGGACTCCAAGACTACGAAGATACAAGATTGAAGACTCCGTCCCGTGTCCGGATGGGACTTTCCTTGCCGTGGAAGGCAAGCTTGGCAATACGGATATGTAGACCTCCTACCATTGTAACTGACTCTGTGTAACCCTAGCCCTCTCCGGTGTCTATATAAACCGGAGGGCTTTAGTCCGTAGGACAACATACATTACAACAATCATACCATAGGCTAGCTTCTAGGGTTTAGCCTCCTTGATCTCGTGGTAGATCTACTCTTGTACTACCCATATCATCAATATTAATCAAGCAGGACATAGGGTTTTACCTCCATCGAGAGGGCCTGAACCTGGGTAAAAACATCGTGTCCCTCGTCTCATGTTACCATCCGCCTAGACGCACAGTTCGGGACCCCCTACCCGAGATCCACCGGTTTTGACACCGACAGTGGCAGCGTCATGATCAAGTGTGCCAGGAAGGTCTAGATGATGTACTTTATCTTTTTAAGCACCTTTATAATGTGAGTGTTTCATGCATTAGCCTATGTGTTGTAATTATCTGTTTTGTCCGAAATATTTCGTCTAAGAACCCATTAACATGTTTGCCTTTTTTTGACTAGCTATTTGCTTATGTATGTAACTAGTTCACTGGGATGCCGTGGTTTGAATCTCCTTCCTCCCAACATATTACCCTTCTTAGGTAGACCCAACAGGTCTCGTACACATACATCTGGGACCAACCACATATCCATTTGTATTTATTTATTTTGTTCAATCTTTTGTCCTCTTCCTACAGTGGCTGGTGACGCTACCGTGCACGCCTCGGTGACCTATCCTAGCCTATGGTGTTGGCCAGGCCATCCCTCTACTCCCACACATTCTCCAGCAGCGGCAGCTCCACCGGCCCATCCTGCACCGGAACAAGTCAACCCTCGTACTCCCCTCCGCTTGCGTCTTCCCTAGCTCCGGTTCATTCCGATCTGAGGTCTCGAGGTCGTCCTTTGCCTTGGTGCTCTCGCGATGGCGCCGCCGTCTATCGTTCCCAACATGGTCAACAAAACGAGAGGAATCAAGAGACGACTGTTCGTCGAGAGGCTGACATTCTAGGCCCACCAGGTCCATGGCCTAGGTTTTGTTGTTTAACATGCGTAGCTCACGACATGCAGACACATTTGATCCAGCTAGTTTCAACTTTTTTGGGGGGTCCAGCAGGTATCAAGCAACCTTTGGGCCTCCCAGCCTAGCTTTTCTATAACATCAGCAACCCAAGTTATGTTTGTTTTTTCAAGACGACGCACAACTCAGTTCTATTTTTTTATAAAATGCAAAACTGAACCTATGTTTTCCCTTCTATAATAGTATATATATTTATATTTATATTTATATCTTATTTTATTACATATATATATAATAGAAACAACATAAGCTTCTGTTAAACCTGTCGTTCATCCAGCCATTGTATAGACCTTCCCACTTCCTTTATTTTTTGTTTTTATTAATCCTATATCTGACTTTTCTCCCACTTTCTTTTTTGATGTAATCTGAGTTTTCTCCCAGTACTTTTCCCTAGAACCAACTCAACTGTCCCACGTCTATCCTAAAACAAATAATAGCCCACATCCTATTAACTCTTCAAATTAAAATGATATTTTATTTTGTAAATCAAAAGTTCTTACAAAATAATAATAATAATAATTGTTTATAAATAACTTGGCAAGTTAACTCCTAGTAATTGCGTACACAAGCTTGCAAAGATTTTACTGACCAATGCAGTAATAGAAGTGAAATCATGTGTTTATGTTTTTATAATATTTCTCTGTCCAGCCCAACATGATATTTTCACCCAGCCTTGCAAGTCCACGGATTTCAAGAAAAATGCAAATGGGCTTTAAATTCTAACATAATATATAAACGGGCTGCATAGACGCTACATCATTGTTTCACCCAGCCCACCAAAAGGACTGGCTGACATGCGGGCTAGTAGGTTGAAGCCTAACCACTTTCGCAAAAAAATACAAAGGTCGAAGCCTAAGCAAGGCGTTGGATTTTCATCCAACGACCGACATTCTTCTTCAATCTGTCGTCTTCTTCTCCAGCCTCTAGCATCCAGTGGTGCTGTTTTGCGTGCCTCGCAGCAAAACGCTAGCCCGCCGACGGCCAGGCCATCCCTCCACTCCTCTAGACCTCCTGTTATTCTCTGTCGAGTGTAGGCCCACCCTGCACTTGAACTATGCAAGATTCCCACTCCTCTTTGTCTGCGACTCCACTGCCGCGTCTACCCCATCTCCGGGGCATTCCATTCTAGGGCCTCGCCATCGTCCACTGGCCTTGGCATGCTCGGCATGGTGTGGTCAACATGGACAACAAATGAGAGTCATCGGAAGATGACTGTACGTGGAGAGGCTGACAGTGGGGACACACCATGCCCATGGATGCATGCATGCAACTGCATCCTTTTTACGTTGGAAAATAATGTTTTCTCCCCTAATAGCTGGGACCCACCAGCTACATCTTCTCACGCAAGGAAGTGATTCCTTATTACAGGCAAAAAAATTCCTCCCCTGACAGCTGGGACCCATCAGCGATCACTACAAAAAAAGTACACTTCCATGATGATACGTGTTTGTCACAGTAGGTCGCATTTTTTGTCGTGCATGTACATCCATGACGATTTTATGACAGAATCAAGATACTCATACCTGTGTTGTTGTATAAGTGTTCCATGACATTACCAAAATTATCATCATGGAAGTGTCCACTTCCATGATGATAAATCGCCCGTCAAAGAAGTGCTTTCGTCAAGGGTGACCGACACGTGGCATCCACTTTAATGGAACGTCGTTAAGCTATCGGGTCCGGTTTTGGATCCGATAACCCGTTTACAGCCCCGACCAATGGGGATTTTCCACGTGTAGAATCATCATTGGCTGGAGGAAACACGTGTCGGCTCACCGTTGGGACAGATGTCTGATGGCTACTACACAACCTTCTTCTTGTAGACGTTGTTGGGCCTGCAAGTGCACAGGTTTGTAGGACAGTTGCAAATTTCCCTCAAGTGGATGACCTAAGGTTTATCAATCCGTGGGAGGCGTAGGATGACGATGGTCTCTCTCAAGCAACCCTACAACCAAATAACAAATAGTCTCTTGTGTCCCCAACACACCCAATACAATGGTAAATTGTATAGGTGCACTAGTTCAGTGAAGAGATGGTGATACAAGTGCAATATGGATGGTAGATATGGATATTTGTAATCTGAAATTATAAAAATAGCAAGGTAACTCATGATAAAAGTGAGCACAAATGGTATTGCAATGGTAGGAAACAAGGCATAGGGTTTATACTTTCACTAGTGCCAGTTCTCTCAAAATTAATAACATAGATAGATCATATAACAATCCCTCAACATGAAACAAAGAGTCACTCCAAAGCCACTAATAGTGGATAACAAATGAAGAGATTATGGTAGGGTATGAAACCACCTCAAAATTATTCTTTCGAATCGATCTATTCTAGAGTTCGTACTAGAATAATACCTTAAGACAGAAATCAACCAAAACCCTAATGTCACCTAGATACACCATTGTCACCTCGAGTATATGTGGGCATGATTATATGATATGCATCACACAATCTCAGATTCATCTATCTAACCAACACAAAGCACTTCAAAGAGTGCCCCAAAGTTTCTACCGGAGAGTCAAGATGAAAACTTGTGCCAACGCTTATGCATAGGTTCATGGGCGGAACCCGCAAGTTGATCACCAAAACATACATCAAGTGGATCACGTGAATATCCCATTGTCACCACAGATAAGCACGGCAAGACATACATCAAGCGTTCTCAAATCCTTAAAGACTCAATCCGACAAGATAACTCCAAAGCGAAAACTCAATTCATCACAAGAGAGTAGAGGGGGAGAAACATCATAAGATCCAACTATAATAGCAAAGATCGCGATACATCAAGAATGTGCCATATAGAGAACACGAGAGAGAGAGATAGATAGATAGATAGATAGAGAGAGAGAGAGAGAGAGAGATCAAACACATAGCTATTGGTACATACCCTCAGCCCCGAGGGTGAACTACTCCCTCCTTGTCATGGTGAGCGCTGGGATGATGAAGATGGCCACCGGTGAGGGATCCCCCCTCCGGCAGGGTGCCGGTCCGGTTTTGGATCCCGATCTATTGTGCTCTTCGAACGTTTTAGGGTATTTGGACTTATATAGGCGAAAGAAGTCGGTCGGGGAGCCTCGAGGGGCCCACGAGACAGGGGGGCGTGCCCAGTAGGAGGGAACCCCCCGTTCGTTCCAAAAATCACGCTCCCGAAGTTTTCATTCCGTTTGGACTTCGTTTAATATTCCTTTTCTTCGAAATACTGAAATAGGCAATAAAACAACTATATGGGCTGGGCCTCCGGTTAATAGGTTAGTCCCAAAAGTAATACAAAAGTGTATAATAAAGCCCATAAACATTCAAAACAGATAATAAAATAGCATGAATGCTTCATAAATCATAGATACGTTGGAGACGTATCAGCATCCCCAAGCTTAATTCATGCTCGTCCTCGATTAGGTAAATGATAAAAGAAAGAATTTATGAAGTATGAATGCTAGAAGGTGCACAAGTTTGATCAATGATAATTTCAATCACCTCTTCTAGCATGATTATATGTCATAACAGTAGTCCATCTCATAAAACTTCTCACGAACAAGTAACAAGCTATTCACATGTTAAAGCATAGACCATAAACTTTCTTGAAAACTAGCAAACTTCATTTTTAGTCATCAAACAATTGCAATTCATCTTATTTTCAGGAAGGGTCTATGTCAGAGCTTTGATTTAGCTAACACTCATGCAATACTAATGGTTATGGAGTTTTAATCGGACACCGAGAAAGATAGGGGCTTATAGTGTTGCCTCCCAACGTATTCACCTTTGGGTGATGTCAAAAATAATAGTTCATGCTAACTTACATCCAATTGGATATATATATATATATATATATATATATATATATATATATATATATATCAGGATCTTTCAAACACAAGGTGCTTTCAAAGGATAAAATGAAAAAGGGGAAGGTGAAGATCACCTTGACTCTTGCATAAAGTAAAAGACATAAAGTAAAAGATAGGCCCTTCGCAGAGGGAAGCAGAGGTTGTCATGCGCTTTTATGGTTGGATGCACAAAATCTTAATGCAAAAGAACGTCACATTATATTACCACTTGTATATGGACCTTTATTATGCAGTCCGTCGCTTTTATTGCTTCCATAACAAGATCGTATAAAGCTTATTTTCTCCGCACTAATAAGTCATACATATTTAGAGAGCAATTTTTATTGCTTGCAACATGACAACTTACTTGAAGGATCTTGCTCAATCCATAGGTAGGTATGTTGGACTCTCATGGCAAAAACTAGGTTTAAGGATATTTGGAAGCACAAGTAGTATCTCTACTTGGTGCAAGGAATTTTGGCTAGCATGAGGGGGGAAAGGCAAGCTCAACATGTTCGAATGATCCATGACAATATACTTTAACTGATATGTGAGATAACATAACCCATTACATTGTATTCCTTGTCGAACATCAACTCTTTAGCATGTCATACTTAATGAGTGCTCACAATTATAAAAGATGTCTAGGATAGTATATTTATATGTGAAATCTCTCTTCCTTCAATATTCTTTAAAGAATTGTTCAAATGACCAATACAATGCTTGCTAACCTTCAATAAATTTACAACCTCTACTTCTTAGATGTGAAGTCATTACTCCCCGTGGGATAAGAAAATGAAACATATATAATTTTAGATGTATGACATTAAACTCATTCAACCATTTACTCATAGGATATAAGTGAAGCACACGAATAAATGACAAACTACTCCAAAAATATATAAGTGAAGATCAATGAGTAGCTAAATAATTATGTAACTATGTGAAGACTCTTTCTCATTTAAGAATTTTAGATCTTGGTACTTTATTCAAAAAGCAAGCAAAGCAAAATAAAATAATATTTCAAGGATAGCACAACTCATGTGAAGAAGCAAAAACTTAGGCTCAACCGATACTAACCGATAATTGTTGAAGAAGAAAGGTGGGATGCCAAACGGGGCATCCCCAGGCTTAGATGATTGAGACTTATTGAAATATTATCTCGGGGTGCCTTGGGCATCCCCAATCTTGAACTTTTGTGTCTCCTTAATTCCTCTTATATCATGGTTTCTCTATTTCTCAAAAAACTTCATCCACATAAAACTCAACAAGAACTCGTGAGATAAGTTAGTATAAACCAATGCCAAACCTTACCATTTTATACTGTTACAAATCACTAAAATTATTATTCCACATTGCATACTAAATGCATTTGCATATTTAATACTCCTATCCTCAAATAGAATCATTAAACAAGCAAACATATGCAAACAATGCAAACATAACAGCAATCTGCCAGAACAGTATAGTCTGTAAAGAATGCAACATTCATCATACTTCCCTAACTCCAAAAATTATGATAGAAAATTCCCACTGTATTAAATTTATCAGAGCTCAATATTCAAAAAATTTCAACATTATACCATTCTTTGACTTTTCTAGGGAATTTTTGCAACAGCGGTAAACTTTCTGTTTTCAAACAGCTACATGTATACTAGCAAAATAAGCATGGTAAAGGCTATCCTTGACATTCTTATTGAAAATAAAGATGAAAAACATTATTCTAAATAACATCAAGCAAATACTAACAAAATAAAATGATGCTCCAAGAAAAACACATATCATGTGGTGAATAAAAATATAGCTCTAAGTAAAGTTACCGATGAACCAAGACGAAAGAGGGGATGCCTTCCGGGGCATACCCAAGCTTAGGCTCTTGGTTGTCCTTGAATATTACCTTGGGGTGCCTTGGGAATCCCCAAGATTAGGCTCTTTCCACTCCTTATTCCATAGTCTATCGAATCTTTACCCAAAACTTGAAAACTTCACAACACAAAACTCAACAGAAAACTTGTAAGCTCCGTTAGTATGAGAAAATAAAATCACCACTTAGGTACTGTAATGAACTCATTCTAAATTCATATTGGTGTAATATCTACTGTATTCCAACTTATCTATGGTTCATACCCTCCGATACTACTCATCGATCCATCAAAATAAGCAAACAACACAAAGAAAACAGAATCTGACAAAAACAGAATAGTCTGTAGTAACATGTATCAAACGTATACTTCTGGAACTCCAAAACTTCTACGAAATTTGGAAGTCCTAAGCAATATGTGTACCAATCCAGAAAAAAAACCAACCAGATCAGAAGCATGTTTTTGTGAATTAACAAAACTAATTTACTGGGTGCAAAAGTTTCTGATTTTCGGCAGGATCAACACAACTATCACCGTAAGCTATCCTAAAGGTCTTACTTGGCACTTTATTGAAACACAAGCTATAAAACATGATTACTAAAGTAGCATAATCATGTGGACACACAAAAAAAGTAAAGGTAAATATTGGGTTGTCTCCAACAAGCGCTTTTCTTTAATGCCTTTTCAGCTAGGCATGATGATGACAATGATGCTCACATAAAGGATAAGAATTGAAACATAACGGGAGCATCATGAAGCATATGACTAGCACATTTAAGTCTAACCCACTTCCTATGCATAGGGATTTTGTGAGCTAACAACTTATAGGAACAATAATCAACAAGCATAGGAAGGTAAAACAAGCATAACTTCAAAACTTTAAGCACATAGAGAGGAAACTTGATATTATTGCAATTCCTACAAGCATATGTTCCTCCCTCATAATTATTTTCAGTATCATCATGAATGAATTCAACAATATAACAAGCACCTAAAGCATTCTTTTCATGATCTACTATCATATAAAATTTACTACTCTCCACATAAGCAAAATTCTTCTCATTCGGAATAGTGGGAGTATCATAAGAGACTTGAATACTATAAATTGTTTCCACATTAAAAGAGTAATGTTCAGAAAAAGGGTAATCATAATCATGACAAGTTTTATAAATACAATCATCACTACTTTTTATAGCATAAGTTTCATCACAATAATCATCATAAGTAGCAACTTTGTTCTCATCATAATCGATTGAAACCTCTTCCAAGATAGTGGAATAATCACTTAATAAAGTTGACACTCTTCCAAATCCACTTTCATATTCATCACAATAAGATTCAACATCCTCCAAAAATAGTGGGATAACCACTTCCTAAAGTTGACACTCTTCAAACCCACTTTCATCAATATAATCATCATAGGTAGAAGACATGCTATCATCATAACAACTTTGCATATCAAAACTTGGGATGCTAAAAATATCATCTTCATTAAACATAGCATCCCCAAGCTTGGGACAAATATTAATTGTAGCAAATATATTCTCAAATATGTCATCCTCATCAAACATAGCTTCCCCAAGCTTGGGCCTTTTCATATCATAAGCATAATCACTCTCATCATTAATAGTATGGATAGCACCAATAGTATAGCAATTATCATCATCACAATGAGTAGTAGGGGCAACATCATTTTGGGAGGGATACCTTTTAACCTTTGTTGCTCCTTCTTTTCTTTTTCTTCTTCACATTATGTGTGGGTTTAACCTTCTTATTTGAGCTCCTTATTGATGAGATTGGTTGAATAGAAAGTTCCTCCTTGTTACCTGATTCATCATAAGAAATAATAGGGGGAGATTGGGAAGTCTTCCCTTTCATTAGTATTCACATCATCTTCTATTTGCTTTCTTTTCTTTCTGTAATTGGCAATATAAGTATTTTCAATGCAATTCACCGCACAATGCAAATAAATTTCCTCTAAATCTATATCAATAAATTTCTCAAGGTTAAATTCTGGAATATGCTTAGTTGCACGTTTCAATTCTTCATAACCCAAAAGCAAACTAAGTTCATTATAATGTGCAAGGGAAAATCAAATCATCACAATTTTTGGACATGATTTGATAATGAAACAATTTGCATCGTAGATTTAAATTACCACGTTCATTGCAAGGTTCACAAGTACGGCGAAGAAATTTTAAATTTCCAGCACTCGCATTAAGCCTTTCTTGCAACCCTTTAGTTTCTAAATGCTTATGGCTCTTGCAATATCTATTTTCCCTATTTGGTTTGTACTTGCAAACCCAATCTACTCCACAGAAATCGACATGATTATAAGAGATATTTTCATCATAACTAGTGCAATCATCATTAGTACTATGGATATTCAAAGAGTTCATACTAACAACATTGCAATCATACGCATCATTCAAAGATTTAGTATCAAGCATTTTATAGACTTCTTCTTCTAGCACTTGAGCACAATTTTCCTTTTCATCATACTCACGAAAGATACTAAAAAGATGAAGCGTATGAGACAAACTTAACTCCATTTTTTTATAGTTTTCTTTTATAGACTAAACTAGTGATAAAACAAGAAACAAAAAGATTCGATTGCAAGATCTAAAGGTATACCTTCAAGCACTCACCTCCCTGGCATGGCTCCCGAAAAGAGCTTAGTTGACGGGGTGTGAGTGCCGCTTACCTAGCCTCCCCGGCAATGGCGCCAGAAAAGAGCTTGATGTCTACTACACAACCTTCTTCTTGTAGATGTTGTTGAGCCTGCAAGTGCACAGGTTTGTAGGACAGTAGCAAATTTCCCTCAAGTGGATGACCCTAAGGTTTATCAATCCGTAGGAGGCGTAGGATGAAGATGGTCTCTCTCAAGAAACCCTGCAACAAAATAACAGAGAGTCTCTTGTGTCCCCAACACACCCAATACAATGGTAAATTGTATAGGTGCACTAGTTCGGCGAAGAGATGCTGATACAAGTGCAATATGGATGGTAGATATGGATATTTGTAATCTGAAATTATAAAAACAACAAGGTAACTAATGATAAAAGTGAGCACAAATGGTATTGCAATGGTAGGAAAGAAGGCATAGGGTTCATACTTTCACTAGTGCAAGTTCTCTCAACAATAATAAAGTAGATAGATCATATAACAATCCCTCAACATGCAACAAAGAGTCACTCCAAAGCCACTAATAGCGGAGAACAAACGAAGAAAGTATGGTAGGGTAAGAAACCACCTCAAAGTTATTCTTTCGGATCGATCCATTCAAGAGTTCGTACTAGAATAACACCTTAAGACAGAAATCAACCAAAACCCTAATTTCACCTAGATACTCCATTGTCACCTCAAGTATCCGTGGGCATGATTATACGATATGCATCACACAATCTAAGATTCATCTATCCAACCAACACAAAGTACTTCAAAGAGTGCCCCAAAGTTTCTACCAGAGAGTCAAGACGAAAACATGTGCCAACCCTTATGCATAGGTTCATGGGCGGAACCCGCAAGTTGATCACCAAAATATACATCAAGTGGATCACGTGAATATCCCATTGTCACCACAGATAAGCACGGCAAGACATACATCAAGTGTTCAAATCCATAAAGACTCAATCCGACAAGATAAATCCAAAGGAAAAACTCAATTCATCACAAGAGAGTAGAGGGAAGAAACATCATAACATCAAACTATAATAGCAAAGCTCGCAATACATCAAGATCATGCCATAGAGAGAACAAGAGAGAGAGAGAGAGAGAGAGAGAGAGAGAGAGAGAGAGAGAAAGAGAGAGAGCGATCAAACACATAGCTACTGGTACATACCCTCAGCCCCGAGGGTGAACTACTCCGTCCTCGTCATGGAGAGCGCCGGGATGATGAAGATGGCCACCGGTGAGGGATCCCCCCTCCGGTAGGGTGCCGAAACGGACTCCCGAGAGGTTTTTGGTGGCTATAGAGGCTTGCGTCGGCGGAACTCCCGATCTATTGTGCTCTTCGAAGGTTTTAGGGCATGTGGACTTATATAGGTGAAAGAAGTCGGTCGAGGGAGCGTCGAGGGGCCCACGAGACAAGGGGCGTGCCCAGTAGGGGGGAGCGCCCCCCACCCTCATGGCCACCTCGAAGCTTCCTTTACTTCAACTCCAAGTCTCCTGGATCACGTTCGTTCCAAAAATCACGCTGCGAAAGGTTTCATTCCGTTTGGACTTCGTTTGATATTCCTTTTCTTCGAAATACTGAAATAGGCAATAAAACAGCAATATGGGCTAGGCCTCCGGTTAATAGGTTAGTCCCAAAAGTAATATAAAAGTGTATAATAAAGCCCATAAATATTCAAAACAAATAATAAAATAGCATGAATGCTTCATAAATTATAGATACGTTGGAGACGTATCAATGTAATCCACTCATTGGACTGAAGGCGCCGATGATACGGCGACATGTGGCATGGCCCAACAGAGGCCCATTCCTGTGAAAAGGCCGGCCCATTTGACTTGGTCAAAAGGTGGAAGGCCGGCCCACGGAAAGCCTATTAACGGCATGTTCGCATATAGCCCATTTACAGCCCGCTAACCCAGGGCCCGTTACGACCTCTCCGAATTAGGCCCAGTAGCGTCATGCAGGCCATCCAATATGATTCCAGCCCATTTTAACTTCCGGCCCACGTGTGGCCCATGACTTCTTTCGACCCATATGAGGCCCTTTGTAACTCTTGGCCCATTAATGGCCCGTGGTGAAACTGGCCCATAATGAATAGTGTATCACTTTATACCCATTAACGACCCATTATTCCATTGGGCCGTTTCTATCCCAAGTTATCTTTCGGCCTTCTCAGGGCCCATTGATTCTTGGGCTCATTTGCAGCATTCGGTTACATACGGCCCATTACTGTCATTTTCTGCTTGTGGGCCAAATTCAGCCCATCATTACAGCCGGCCCGTTTGTGGACCGTTAATACGTCGGGCCGTTTTCATGTCAAAAAAACCAGTTGGGCTGTTTTCATAGAGTTATCAAATACGGCCTATTAACGACCCGTTATGGTCCACGAATAGTATGGCCCATGTGTGACGCGCGGATAATTAAGCTACAGTAATCCCCCGCTAATGATGCCACGTCACCTCGGTTACTGTTGATAAACCCTAGATAATTCAAAACCGAAACAAATTCAAAATTTAATTAAAGGAAAAAAAATAAAAGTTTTCAAACATTAAAATAAAAATGTTCGGTTTGTACTAAATATTACATAGATAATTATGGTGTAGAAGATACAGTTTTATAAAATGCATAAATATTTTAAATTGAATTAAAACTAAAAAGGAAAATAAAGAAAAGAAAAGAAAATACAAAACAGAAAACAAAACTAACAAAAAAGGGAAAAGCAGACCCCCCCCCCACTGGGCCAGCCGGCCCAGCTATTAGCCAGGCCAGGCCCAACCGGCCGCCCCCTCACTCCCTTATCCCCCCACACCCGAAACCCTAACCCATGACCGCTCCCACTCCCCTCCCCACGTCGCTCTCTCCTCCTTCCCCCGATCCAGATCTGGATTGGGAAGGGGAATGAACTGCGCCGCCGCCGATTTCCGATGCCAGAAGCCACCCCGCCGGACCGCAACCTCGCCGGCCTGCCTCCTCCTCCTCGACGGTCTGCCTCCTCCATGACGCGCCGTCTCCGTCCTCCTCCCCGAGCCCATTGCCACGAACCCTACGCCGCCCCTGTGAGCTTCCCCCTCCTCCTCTCTTCCTCGCGCTCACGCCATGGCCTCCTACCCGCGGCTCCGCTGACGCCGCCGTGGCCTCGCCGCGCCCGGCGTGCCCCCGCGTGCCCCGCGCCTATTGGTGCCCGCCCTGCTCGCCCCACTGTGCTGCGCTGTTGCTGCCGCCTCTTCCCGCTCGGCTTACGAGCCGCCGTCGATGCTCGTCGCCGCTTCACTGCTGCTGCCTAATGCTACTCCTGCTTAGTGCCGCAGCCCCTGCTCGCCTGCTGCCACCGCAGAGTGCCGATGGAGCGCCGTGGCCACCGGCCTCCTCCCGCGGCGCTCGTCGCTGGCTCCGCCCGCACCACCGCCCGTCACCCGTTGTGCTCGCTGCCCGTTAACTCGCCCCGTTAAGCCCCCTGGAGCCTATGACAAGGGGCCCCCACCCCCAGAATGATTTATATAAAAAAAAGGGAATTTAAATATATATATATAATAAAATTAATTAATTAATTAAAGAAATAATTAACTTAATTAATTGTGATTAATTAAACTAATCAATTAACTAAACTAATTAAACTGTTAGGTAACTAATTAATTGTATGACAGTGGGTCCTCCCCTAATTAATCTTGATTAGGTTAATAGATATGATTAATTAAAATGTGCCACGACCCACTAGTCAGGTTGACCAGTCAACCCTCGTTGACTGCTGACGTCAGCATGACATCATGCTGATGTCATAAATCCATTTTTTCGAATTAAATTAAATATTTAATTAAATTATAAAAATTAATAAAATCTTTAGAAAATCCTATCTTTTAATCCGTAACTCGGATTAAAATATTTTCAACATGAAAGTTGCTCAGAACGACGAGACGAACCCGGATACGCAACCCGTTCGTCCGCCACGCACCCCTAACATATCAAACTCGCAACTTTCCCCCTCCGGCTCCTCTGCCCAAAAACGCAAAACACCGGGGATACTTTCCCGGATGTTTCCCCCCTTCGCCGGTATCACCTATCCCTACGTTAGGTCACCTCTAGCACGACGTATTGCCGCTTCTTGCTTTTTGTTATATTAGATTGCTCTGTTATTTATTGTGTTCCCCCTCCGTTACTTCTTTCCGGTAGACCCTGAGATCGATGCTGGTACCCCTGTGATCGACTACATCGACGACCCCTCCTTCTTGTCTGAGCAACCAGGCAAGCCCCCCCCCCCCTTGATCACCAGATATCACCTATTCTACTCTATACTGCTTTCATTAGAGTAGTGTAGCATGTTACTGCTTTCCATTAATCCTATTCTGATGCATAGCCTGACATTGTTGCTACATCTGTTGATACCTTACCTGCAATCCTAAATACTTAGTATAGGATGCTAGTTTATCATCATTGGCCCTACATTCTTATCAGTCTGCCTTGCTATACTATTGGGCCGTGATCACTCGGGAGGTGATCACGGGTATATACTATACATACGTACATACTACAGATGGTGACTAAAGTCGGGTCCGCTTGAAGTGTACCCGCAAGTGATTCACGGATTGGGGGCTGAAAGGACCTTTGTCCCGACGGCCCTCTGTGTGGATCTTTGTGGCGGAGCGGCAGGGCAGGTTGAGACCACCTAGGCGAGAGGTTGGCCTGGCCCTGGTCGGCGTCCGCGGTTGCTTCATAATAACACGCTTAACGAGATCTTGGTATTTGATCTGAGTCTGGCCATTTGGTCTATACGCACTAACCATCTACGCGGGAGTAGTTATGGGTATCCCGGCGTCGTGGTATCAGCCGAAGCCTTCGTGACATCAGCAACTGAGTGGCGCGCGCCGGATTGGACTGGAACGCCACTAGGCTAGGTCTGCTTCCGGCAGCGTTCGCAACGTGCAGGTGTGCAAAGGGCGATGGGCCTAGACCCCTGCGCCATAGGAGTTAGACCGGCGTGCTGACCTCTCTGTTGTGCCTAGGTGGGGCTGCAACGTGTTGATCTTCCGAGGCCGGGAATGACCCAGGAAAGTGTGTCCGACCATATGGGATCGAGCGTGTTGGGTTATGTGGTGCACCCCTGCAGGGAAGTTTATCTATTCGAATAGCCGTGTCCCTCGGTAAAAGGACGACCCGGAGTTGTACCTTGACCTTATGACAACTAGAACCGGATACTTAATAAAACACACCCAGACAAGTTCCACAGACAACCCGATGATCGCTCTCTAACAGGGCGACAAGGAGAGGATCGCCGGGTAGGATTATGCTATGCGATGCTACTGGAGATGCTACTTGGAGAGGCTACTTGGAGATGCTACTTGGAGGACTTCAGTCTACTCTCTTCTACATGCTGCAAGACGAAGGCTGCCAGAAGCGTAGTCTTTGACAGGATTAGTTATCCCCCTCTTATTCTGGCATTCTGCAATTCAGTCCACTGATATGGCCCTTTACACATATACCCATGCATATGTAGTGTAGTTCCTTGCTTGCGAGTACTTTGGATGAGTACTCACGGTTGCTTTCTCCCCCCTTTTCCCCCCTTTCCTTCCTTTCTGGTTGTCGCAACCAGATGCTGGAGTCCAGGAGCCAGACGCCACCGTCGACGACGTCTCCTACTATGCTGGAGGTGCCTACTACTACGTGCTGCCCGCTGACGATGACCCTGAGTAGTTAGGAGGATCCCAGGCAGGAGGCCTGCGCCTCTTTCGATCTGTATCCCAGTTTGTGCTAGCCTTCTTAAGGAAAACCTAATTAACTTATGTCTGTACTCAGATATTGTTGCTTCCGCTGACTCGTCTATGATCGAGCACTCGTATTCGAGCCCTCGAGGGCCCTGGCTTGTATTATGATGCTTGTATGACTTATTTATGTTTTAGAGTTGTGTTGTGGTATCTTCCCGTGAGTCCCTGATCTTGATCGTACACGTTTGCGTGCATGATTAGTGTACGATTGAATCGGGGGCGTCACAAGTTGGTATCAGAGCCGACTGCCTGTAGGAATCACCCTTTCCAACTCCTTGGCCGAAGTTGAGTCTAGTCGATGAAAACTATTTTCCTAACATGGCTGTGTGGCCCATGGGCCCACGTCGCCATTGGGTGGTAGTAGTATCTTTTATTCCTCGACCTATACTCTGGGACTCTGACCTCTCTTCTATTCGGGTTTAAATGATTTTTCTAAATCTAACATTAGGATCTCGTTATCACTTTCACCCGGAGAGCCCCTTGTTATTGATGATCGTCTGCTGCACCAGAAGACCCTGAAGATACTCTCCGCTATTAACCTAAGAACTTGTGTTCATCGCATTTACAACTTCCCTTCTACCCTCAACCCTTATGATAACTACTTGCAGTTGTCATTCTTACATTCATCCCCAGTTGGTCTTGTTATTACAAGATACCCCGAAATACTCGTCGTTGTTTTGATAATCCTTTGAGCTTAGTGCCTTGCTGTTCATTGTCACCTGAATACCCATACGGATAATTCTCGCACTTATCGAGTATCCGCTCATCCCCCAGTTATTCATGTGTTTCAAAAAGGTCTTTGAAATACTATCAAATCCTCCGAAAATCCTTGCAGCCTTATTGCTCTACAAATACTTGTCTGCTTACATTACGGATGCTTTCCATATCTCTGGCAAAATTCGTTAGTATCCTTAGGCACTGTCATTTTGATCCCTTTGATTCAACATGAGTGCGAATGCACCCAATCATCAGTTGATCCTTTTAAATTATCTTTCCGGCTCAGACGTCATTTTAAACATGAGCTGGTTCTCAACAAATCCAAATGCAATTGCTTGTACCCCTAAGGCTATTCTACTTATCCATCCCTAATCAGCACATTGCTTCTGATCCCTTGATTTGAAAATCATAAATTCCTTTGCATTTGAGCTCTGGGTCAGTTAGTTGTTTCCATAATCCAATGCCTTCGCATTGTTACTTCCTCTGGTTGTGTGCCGATGCTCACATCAGCTCTGTTATGGATTGGCAGATCCTTTGTTGGATTTTATCCGATAGCGTCCTTCATATTCAATTCCTTTGGAAGTTCTTTCTCCATTGGTAAATCCTATCCTCTGATTGACCAACCATGCTTTGATTTCGAGCTTGTGGTATTTACTATTGAAGCTTGTGGTATATGTTTCCACGATACCCTGACGGGTTGAACCTATGCCTTCCTTAATATGTGTGAACTCGAAAGTTTTCACGATTCATACTCTTCTGTTGTTTTGACAGGTAAAATTTCTACACTATAGCTTCATGAAAAGCGAGCAGTAAAATGAAAGGTTATGCATTGAAAAAGTGGGAGTCGACCTTGAACTTTGTGTTCATGCCCACGGACACGATGTAGATCTTGTCATGTAAGCTTCTCGTAAACAATAATTATCCCCTTGATATAATTTCATCTTATATCTGGGATTTGGTCTTTTGCAGTCGTGGTTTCCGACCATATTGTTCTTCCTTGATCCAATTTCTCGGACAAGTTCAAGCACTTGTCTTCTAGAGAGCAATAACCTAGTACAACCTCTACTTTGATCTGTCATCGAGTATTACCCCCTGGTATCTTGAGAATATCAAGGAACTGTGTTGCTTCCTATGAGTCTTCATCTAGTATTGCTTCTCGCCGTCTTCAGATTTTCCCCGTGTTCTGAGTTATTAAACACTCAAAGACACCGATAACTGACTCGAATCCGCATCACGATTAAGCTACTCTTGGTAACCTTCATTACTTACGAGTTTGAACTCCATCACATCATTCCTAGCCTATTTGGCTATATCCTTGTCGTGCTGATTTTAACTATGCTACCTGGACCTTATTCCCAGAGCACAACTTTCGATGATGAGCTAATCTTACGTCGATCTTCCTCGTCATATCATTTCTCCTTGAACAACAAACTTGATTTCGAGTTTGTGTCGTACCCATGATTCCAATAACCTTCCGCTTCATCATTCCTTTGACCTGATGTCGTCACTGATTGATTACATCTTCATGAAATCTCCTGACAAATGTGTCGTGATCATCATCGACCTTATGAGCTCTCCCAGGATATCAATTGAGTTCATGATGAGAAATACTATCCTTGCCCCCGATGATTTGTGTTAGCTTTGACCACTTTATTGCCTTCTGTTCAACACAAACTTGTTCGTGTTTTGTGTTATACCTTGAGTTCCCTGCTATCCAGCATTTGTTCTTCTTTACCTTGGAGTATTACCATCTTTTAATATCAAGGATGTTGTGAGGATTGCTCCACCTCTTAAGAATTCTTGGTATAGTGATACTTCTCATCATCACCATTCTTTCTTGGTCCTCGCGTTGATTCGAACCGGGGTACCAACAAGTGAACGGTGCTGTTTGGATTCTGCCTTTCTAGCAACCCTATTGCTTTGAAGTTAATGGTCGGCCATTCATTCTTAGACTATTGATTATTGAATCACTATTCTGACATTGGTCGTGCAGCCCAACCCATATTTCGGGCGCACCTTTCTACCAATGTTTAACTGTGTATGTTTTCCTCCAGCATACCTCATTATATCATTTGATCTGACAAATGTTATCTCCTTGTTCACATAGTTGTGGAAATCCATCCTTTTTGGAAATTTCAGTGGATTGTCGCTGAGTCAATTAGCCACCTCCTCACCTCTCCTTGATTAAATGATGAACTTGTGTGTCGGAACTCGCTCCATAGCTCATTTCCCGAGAATCTTACATTGTCATCTCGTAAATTGTGTTGCACCTTTTCTTCTGAGTTATCCTGACACCAATCGGATCTGAACCTCGGTCAGATATGATGGTGGGAACATATTTCCAAGTATTATAACATTGGTCTTTATATGACCCGGTAAGGTGGGGTCATACCTAGCCCACCAGGCCAGAGACCCTATTGTTATAGTTCCCTTTTGCTATGTTATCCATTCTTCCATGAGGAAACAGTAAGACTTATTCTACAAGTTGTTCCTGATGAATCCTTCATGTATCAAAAGTACGACCTTTGCTTGAAGACCATGTCCATGCTATCTCGAAGCTTGTCTGTGGTACTCCGATCTTCAATAAAAACATTTGAAGCATAATGCTAAATTTTCGTTATCAATTATTTAAACACCGTTGTATGGATAATGCCATGAAAATTCCTCTCCTATAACCTAAATGGTTTCCTACGTTATATCCTGTCATGGATATCATGCTCTCTGCTTGTCCATGGGAAGGATATACCCCTGAATTATGTGTTTAAACACATTTTTCTTTCCATCGTTCTGATTAAATCTGATAGACACTTTTCCCTTTCCATTGGTTTGTTTAGACCATTTCTATGATCTATATGATATAGGCAGTAATAATTCTCTGCTTGTGCAAACACCTCGGTGTACAACTCTGTCAGTAAGACCCTGTTGAAATTGTCGATAGCATTCCGGTCACCACCGATGGACGAGAACTTTGCCTATTGGTCCGCCTCGTTCAATGAGCAGGAAAATGGTTCTCTTCGTCCCTCGCCCTTGGTATCGACGTTGTTGCCAACATAATCGACAGGCTATCCTCTGACATGCCTTTCTTGCATGATCACGCAAGAAGTCTCCGCCCTTCCTACTTTTAACCCACATGGTGGGCCCATAACCCACAGTTCCACAGGATCGAAACCTGACTCTCCTGTACACCCCCTGTTCCCAAAGTTATTCCTCTCGCGTGGGCTCGTATGTAATTCTTGAGCCACCTTCCGATGAGATCATCAATCTGGTATCAGGCGCAATACTTATTCCCATTGCTCTGAACCCCTTTCACACTTCGCTTCAGCCAACGAACGATTGCCTATGCGCTTGAAACTTCTATTTTGCACCTTCTTGCTTTGCTCTCAATATTGTCTTAAATTTCAACTCGAGAGTTACTTTCCGCCACCTTCCTCGTTGTTGTCTACCAGATAGTCTACCCTGCAGAGGTCCATTCTTCCGGTATACCCCCTTAATCTTTCGTTAGTATGATGAAGACTCCGAAGGAAGGATGGCCACTTTATCATGATGACCTGGAGCAGAGAAATGAAGACATCACCAAAAAGGGATCAACTACTTCGGAAAGAGCAATTAAGACCGAGAACACTCGCTAGAATTTCGTAACTAGAATCTTCTTCCCCCCTTACGCCTCCTAAATCTCGGGACGAGATTTCTTGTAGTGGAGGAGAATTGTGACGCCCGGATAATTAAGCTACAGTGATCCCCCGCTAATGATGCCACGTCACCTCGGTTACTGTTGATAAACCCTAGATAATTCAGAACCGAAACAAATTCAAAATTTAATTACAGGAAAACAATAAAAGTTTTCAAACATTAAAATAAAAATGTTCGGTTTGTACTAAATATTACATAGATAATTATGGTGTAAAAGATCCAGTTTTATAAAATGCATAAATATTTTAAATTGAATTAAAACAGAAAAGGAAAATAAAGAAAATAAAATAAAATACAAAACAGAAAACAAAACTAACAAAAAAAGGGAAAAGCAGACCCCCCCACTGGGCCAGCCGGCCCAGCTATTAGCCAGGCCAGGCCCAACCGGCCGCCCCCTCACTCCCTTATCCCCCCACACCCGAAACCCTAACCCACGACCGCTCCCACTCCCCTCCCCACGTCGCTCTCTCCTCCTTCCCCCGATCCAGATCTGGATCGGGAAGGGGAATGAACTGCGCCGCTGCCGATTCCCGATGCCGGAAGCCACCCGGCCGGACCGCAAACTCGCCGGCCTGCCTCCTCCTCCTCGACGGTCTGTCTCCTCCACGACGCGCCGTCTCTGTCCTCCTCCCCGAGCCCACTGCCACGAACCCTACGCCGCCCCTGTGAGCTTCCCCCTCCTCCTCTCTTCCTCGCGCTCACGCCATGGCCTCCTCCCCGCGGCTCCGCTGACGCCGCTGTGGCCTCGCCGCGCCCGGCGTGCCCTTGCGTACCCCGCGCCTATTGGTGCCCGCCCTGCTCGCCCCACTGTGCTGCGCTGTTGTTGCCTAATGCTACTGCTGCTCAGTGCCGCGGCCCCTGCTCGCCTGCTGCCGCCGCAGAGTGCCGATGGAGCGCCGTGGCCACCGGCCTCCTCCCGTGGCGCTCGTCGTTGGGTCCGCCCGCACCACCGCCCGTCACCCGTTGCGCTCACTGCCCGTTAACTCGCCCCGTCAAGCCCCCTGGGGCCTATGACAAGGGGCCCCCACCCCCAGAATGATTTATATAAAAAAGGGAATTTTAATATATATATATAATAAAATTAATTAATTAATTAATTAACTTAATTAATTTTGATTAATTAAACTAATCAATTAACTAAACTAATTAAACTGTTAGGTAACTAATTAATTGTATAACAGTGGGGCCCACCCCTAATTAATATTGATTAGGTTAATAGATATGATTGATTAAAATGTGCCACTGACTAGTGGGACCCACTAGTCAGGTTGACCAGTCAACCCTCGTTGACTGCTGACGTCAGCATGACATCATGCTGATGTCATAAATCCATTTTTTCAAATTAAACTAAATATTTAATTAAATTATAAAAATTAATAAAATCTTTAGAAAATCCTATCTTTTAATCCGTAACTCGGATTAAAATATTTTCAACATGAAAGTTGCTCAGAACGACGAGACGAACCCGGATACGCAACCCGTTCGTCCGCCACACACCCCTAACATATCAAACTCGCAACTTTCCTCCTCCGGCTCCTCTGCCCGAAAACGCGAAACACCGGGGATACTTTCCCGGATGTTTCCCCCCTTCGCCGGTATCACCTATCCCTACGTTAGGTCACCTCTAGCACAATGTATTGCCGCTTCTTGCTTTTTGTTATATTTGATTGCTCTGTTATTTATTGTGTTCCCCCTCCGTTACTTCTTTCCGGTAGACCCTGAGATTGATGCCGGTACCCCTGTGATCGACTACATCGACGACCCCTCCTTCTTGTCTAAGCAACCAGGCAAGCCCCCCCCCCTTGATCACCAGATATCACCTATTCTCCTCTATACTGCTTGCATTAGAGTAGTGTAGCATGTTACTGCTTTCCGTTAATCCTATTCTGATGCATAGCCTGACATTGTTGCTACATCTGTTGATACCTTACCTGCAATCCTAAATACTTAGTATAGGATGCTAGTTTATCATCATTGGCCCTACATTCTTATCATTCTGCCTTGCTATACTATTGGGCTGTGATCACTCGGGAGGTGATCACGGGTATATACTATACATACATACATACTACAGATGGTGACTAAAGTCGGGTCCGCTTGAAGTGTACCCGCGAGTGATTCACGGATTGGGGGCTGAAAGGACCTTTGTCCCGACGGCCCTCTGTGTGGATCTTTGTGGCGGAGCGACAGGGCAGGTTGAGACCACCTAGGCGAGAGGTGGGCCTGGCCCTGGTCGGCGTCCGCGGTTGCTTCATAATAACACGCTTAACGAGATCTTGGTATTTGATCTGAGTCAGGCCATTTGGTCTATATGCACTAACCATCTACGCGGGAGTAGTTATGGGTATCCCGGCATCGTGGTATCAGCCGAAGCCTTCGTGACATCAGCGACTGAGTGGCGCGCGCCGGATTGGACTAGAATGCCACTAGGCTAGGTCTGCTTCCGGCCGCGTTCGCAACGTGCAGGTGTGCAAAGGGCGATGGGCCCAGACCCCTGCGCCATAGGAGTTAGACCGGCGTGCTGACCTCTCTGTTGTGCCTAGGTGGGGCTGCAACGTGTTGATCTTCCGAGGCCGGGCATGACCCAGGAAAGTGTGTCCGGCCAAATGGGATCGAGCGTGTTGGGTTATGTGGTGCACCCCTGCAGGGAAGTTTATCTATTCGAATAGCCGTGTCCCTCGGTAAAAGGACGACCCGGAGTTGTACCTTGACCTTATGACAACTAGAACCGGATACTTAATAAAACACACCCAGACAAGTTCCACAGACAACCCGATGATCGCTCTCTAATAGGGCGACAAGGAGAGGATCGCTGGGTAGGATTATGCTATGCGATGCTACTGGAGATGCTACTTGGAGAGGCTACTTGGAGATGCTACTTGGCGATGCTACTTGGAGGACTTAAGTCTACTCTCTTCTACATGCTGCAAGACGGAGGCTGCCAGAAGCGTAGTTTTTGACAGGATTAGTTATCCCCCTCTTATTCTGGCATTCTGCAGTTCAGTCCACTGATATGGCCCTTTACACATATACCCATGCATATGTAGTGTAGTTCCTTGCTTGCGAGTACTTTGGATGAGTACTCACGGTTGCTTTCTCCCCCCTTTTCCCCCCTTTCCTTTCTTTCTGGTTGTCGCAACCAGATGCTGGAGTCCAGGAGCCGGACGCCACCGTCGACGACGTCTCCTACTATGCTGGAGGTGCCTACTACTACGTGCTGCCCGCTGACGATGACCAGGAGCAGTTAGGAGGATCCCAGGTAGGAGGCTTGCGCCTCTTTCGATCTGTATCCCAGTTTGTGCTAGCCTTCTTAAGGAAAACCTGATTAACTTATGTCTGTACTCAGATATTGTTACTTCCGCTGACTTGTCTATGATCGAGCACTTGTATTCGAGCCCTCGAGGCCCCTGGCTTGTATTATGATGCTTGTATGACTTATTTATGTTTTAGAGTTGTGTTGTGGTATCTTCCCGTGAGTCCCTGATCTTGATCGTACACGTTTGCGTGCATGATTAGTGTACGATTGAATCGGGGGCGTCACACCATGATTGGCGAAATGATGATACGCCTCATAGAAGGCCCATGGATCCTACGGCCCGTATGAGGCCCATGGATCGTACGGCCCATAGAAGGCCCATGGATCATACGGCCCGTAGAAGGCCCATGGACCCTATGGCCCGTAGAAGGCCCATGTATCCTAAGGCCCGTATAGAAGGCCAATGGATCCTACGTCCCGTATAGAAGGCCAATGGATCCTACGGCCCGAAGATGGGCCATGGATCATACGGCCCGCAGGAAGCCCATGGTTACAACAGTCCGTGTGTTGTCATGATTATTTTGGCATCATTACCAAAAATAGGCTATTGTGGCCACTAGAAAAACACAGAAAAAGAACTATAGTGACTACAAGCAAACAACTAAACAAGACAATAAGGAAATAAATAAGAAAGCAATTAACACTAGCCTATTACCGCTATTACACATATTACTGATACGTCTCCAACGTATCTATAATTTTTTATTGTTCCATGCTATTATATTACCCCTTTTGGATGTTTATGGGCTTTATTTTACACATTTATATCATTTTTGGGACTAACCTAACCGGAGGCCCAGCCCATATTGTTGTTTTATTGCCTGTTTCAGTATTTCGAAGAAAAGGAATATCAAACGGAGTCCAAACGGAATGAAACCTTCGGCAGCGTTATTTTTGGGAAGAATATCATCTTGGAGACTTGGAGTTCACGTCAGAAGATCCTCGAGGAGGCCAGGAGATAGGGGGGCGCCCCCCTGTCTCGTGGGCCCCTCGAGCACCTACCGACCGACTTCTTTCGCCTATATAAGCCTACGTACCCTAAAAACATCGAATATCAAGATAGATCAGGAGTTCGGCCGCCATAAGCCTCTGTACCCACCAAAAACATCTCAGGAGTCCGTTCCGGCACCCTGCCGGAGGGGGAATCCCTCACCGGTGGCCATCTTCATCATCCCGGCGCTATCCATGATGAGGAGGGAGTAGTTCACCCTCGGGGCTGAGGGTATGTACCAGTAGCTATGTGTTTGATCTCTCTCTCTCTCTCTCGTGTTCTTTCTATGGCACGATCCTGATGTATCGCAAGCTTTGCTATTATAGTTGGATCTTATGATGTTTCTCCCCCTCTACTCTCTTGTGATGAAATTGAGTTTCCCTCTTGAATTTATCTTATCGGATTGAGTCTTTAATTTGAGAATACTTGATGTATGTCTTGCCATGTTTATCTGTGGTGACAATGGGATATCATGTGCCACTTGATGTATGTTTTGGTGACCAACTTGCGGGTTCCGCCCATGAACATATGCATAGGGGTTGGCACATATTTTCTTGACTCTCCGGTAGAAACTTTGGGGCACTCTTTGAAGTACTTTGTGTTGGTTGGATGAATCTGAGATTATGTGATGCATATCGTATAATCATGCCCACAGATACTTGAGGTGACAATGGAGTATCTAGGTGACATTAGGGTTTCCGTTGATTTGTGTCTGAAGGTGTTATTTTAGTATGAACTCTATGATGGATCGAGCGGAAAGAATAGCTCTATGTTATTTTACTACGAACTCTTGAATAGATCGATCAAAAAGGATAACTTTGAGGTGGTTTCGTACCCTACCTTAATCTCTTCGTTTGTTCTCCGCTATTAGTGGATTTGGAGTGACTCTTTGTTGCATGTTGAGGGATTGTTATATGATCTATCTATGTTATTATTGTTGAGAGAACTTGCACTAGTGAAAGTATGAAGCCTAGGCCTTGTTTCCTATTATTGCAATACCGTTTACGCTCACTTTTATTATTAGTTACCTTGCTGTTTTTATTATTTCAGATTACAAAAACCTTTATCTTCCATCCATATTGCACTTGTATCACCATCTCTTCGCCGAACTAGTGCACCTATACAATTTACCATTGTATTGGGTGTGTTGGGGACACAATAGACTCTTTTCTATTTGGTTGCAGGGTTGCTTGAGAGAGACCATCTTCATCCTACGCCTCCCATGGATTGATAAACATTAGGTCATCCACATGAGGGAAATTTGCTACTGCCTACAAACCTGTGCACGTGCATGCCCAACAACGTCTACAAGAAGAAGGTTGTGTAGTAGACATCAAGCTCTTTTCTGGCGCCGTTGCCGTGGAGGTGAGTGCTTGAAGGTATATCTTTAGATCTTGCAATCGAATCTTTTTGTTTCTTGTTTTGTCACTAGTTTAGTTTATAAAAGAAAACTACCAAAAAATGGAATTGAGTTTGTCTCATATGCTTCGTCTTTTTAATATCTTTCGTGAGTATGATGAAAAGGAAAATTGTGCTCAAGTGCTAGAAGAAGAATGCATTAAAATGCTTGGTACTGAATCTTTGAATGATGAGCATGATTGCAATGTTGTTAGTATGAACTCCTTGAATATCCTTAGTACTAATGATGATTGCTCTAGTCATGATGAAAATATATCTTATAAGCATGTCAATTTTTGTGGAGTGCATGTTTGCATGAACACACCAAACAGAGAAGATATATATTGCAATAGTCATAAGCATTTATAAACTAAATGGTTGCAAGAAAGGCTAAATGTGAGTGCTGAAAATTTGAATTTCCTTTGCCGTACTTGTGAACTCTGCAACAAACATGGTCATTTACATCTCCTATGAAAATTGTTTCATGATCGAATCGTGTCCAAAAATTGTGATGATTTGATCTCCCTTGCACATTATAATGAACTTAGTTTGCTTTTGGGTTATGAAGAGTTGAAACATTTAACTAAGCCCATTCCAGAATTTAATCTTGAGCATTTCCTTGATATTGATCTAGAAAAGATTTATATGTTTTGTGCGGAGAATTGCAATGAAAATCCTTATATTGCCAATTACCTAAAGAAAAGAAAGAAAATAGAAGATGATGAGAATACTAATGAAAGGGAAGAGACTTCCCAATATCCTCCTATTATTTCTTATGATGAATCAGGTAAGGAGGAGGAGTTTCTATTCAACTAAGCTCGTCAATACGAGCTCAAAGAGGAAGGTTGAACCCACACATAATGTGAAGAAGAAAAAGAAAAGAAGGAGCAACAAAGGTAGAAAGGTATCCCTCCCAAATGATGTTGCTCCTACTACTCATTGTGATGATGATAATTCTATACTATTGGTGCTATCCATATTTTTAATGATGAGAGTGATTATGCTTATGATATGAAAGGGCCCAAGCTTGGGGAAGCTATGTTTGACGAGGATGAAATATTTTAGAATATATTTGCTGAAATTAATGTTTGTCCCAAGCTTGGGGATTCTATGTTTAATGAATATGATATTTTTAGCATCCCAAGTTTTGATATGCAAAGTTGTTATGATGATAGCATGCCTCTTACCTATGATGACTATATTGATGAAAGTGGGTTTGGAAGAGTGACAACTTTAGGAAGTAGTGATCCCACTATTTGGGAGGATGTTGAATTTTATTGTGATGAATATGAAAGTGGATTTGAAGAAAGTCAACTTTATTTAGTGATTCCACTATCTTGGGAGAGGTTTCAATCGATTATGATGAGAACAAAGTTGCTACTTATGATGATTATTGTGATGAAACTTATGCTATAAAAAGTAGTGATGATTATATTTACAAATATTGTCATGATTATGATTACCCTTTTTCTGAACATTATTCTTTTAATGTGGAAACAATTTTTAGTGTTCAAGTCTCTTATGATACTCCCACTATTCCGGATGAGAAGAATTTTGCTTATGTGGAGAGTAGTAAATTTTCTATGCTAGTAGATCATGAAAAGAATGCGTTAGGTTCTGGTTATATTGTTGAATTCATTCATGATGCTACTGAAAATTATTATGAGGGAGGAATATATGCTTCTGGAATTGCAATAATATCAAGTTTCCTCCTTACTATGTGCTTAAAATTTTGAAGCTATGCTTGTTTTACCTTCCTATGCTAGTTGATTATTATTCTCATAAGTTGTTTGCTCACAAAATCCCTATGCATAGGAAGTGAGTTAGGCTTAAATTTGCTAGTCATATGCTTCATGATGCTCCCATTATGTTTCAATTCTTATCTTTTATGTGAGCATCATTGTCATCATCATGCCTAGCTAGAAAGGCATTAAAGAAAAGCGCTTGTTGGGAGACAACCCAATATTTATCCTTACTGTTTTTGTGTGTTTACATGATTATGCTACTGTAATAATCATGTTTTATAGCTTTTGTTTCAATAAAGTGCCAAGTAAGACCTTTAGGATAGCTTACGGTGATCATTGTGTTGATCCAGCTGAAAATCAGAAACTTTTGCACCTAGTAATTTAGTTTTGTTAATTCACAGAAACATGCTTCTGATCTGATTCTTTTTGATATGGATTGGTACACAAATTGTTAGGACTTCCTAATTTGGTAGAAGTTTTGGAGTTCCATAAGTATACGTTTTATACAGATTACTATAGACTGTTCTGTTTTTGACAGATTCTGTTATCTATGTGTTTTTTGCTTATTTTGATGAATCTATGAGTAGTATCGAAGGGTATGAACCATAGAT
This sequence comes from Triticum timopheevii, assembly GCA_963921465.1. Taxonomy (NCBI): domain Eukaryota; kingdom Viridiplantae; phylum Streptophyta; class Magnoliopsida; order Poales; family Poaceae; genus Triticum; species Triticum timopheevii. Next base: position 1,664,101 of record CAWUFU020000003.1, read on the forward strand.
AAGTCGGAGTACAGTAGATATTTGCACCAATATGAATCTAGAATGAGTTCATTACAGTACCTAAGTGGTGGTTTTATTTTCTTATACTAACGGAGCTTATGAGTTTTCTGTTGAGTTTTGTGTTGTGATGTTTTCAAGTTTTGGGTAAGGATTCGATGGACTATGGAATAATGCGTGGCAAGAGCCTAAGCTTGCGGATGCCCAAGGCACCCCAAGGTAATATCCAAGGATATCCAAAAGCCTAAGCTTGGGGATACCCTGGAAGGCATCCCCTCTTTCGTCTTCGTTCAACGGTAACCTTACTTGGAGCTATATTTTTATTTGCCACATGATATGTGCTTTGCTTGGAGCGTCATTTTCTTTTGTTTTGTTTTGCTTGCTGTTTGAATACAATACCAAGATCTGAAATTCTTAAATGTTAGAGAGTCTTCACATAGTTTTACAGTTATTCGACTACTCATTGATCTTCACTTATATCTTTCGGAGTAGTTTGTCATTTGCTCTAGTGCATCACTTATACCTTTTAAAGCACGGCGGTGGTTATATTTTGTAGAAATTGCTAGTCTCTCACGTTTCACTTATATATTTTTGAGAGTCTTTTAGAACAGCATGGTATTTGCTATGGTTATAAAATTGGTCCTAGAATGGTAGGCATCCAAGTTGGGTATAATAAAAATTATCATAGGAAGTGAATTAGATGCTATGATCAATTTGATACTTGATAATTGTTTTGATATATGAAGGTAGTGATATTAAAGTAATGCTAGTTGGGTGATTATTAATTTAAAGAATGCTTGTGTTGAAGTTAGCAGGTCCCGTAGCATGCACGTATGGTTAAAGTTGTGTAACAAATTTGAAACATGAAGTGTACCTGGCTTGTGCATCCTTATGAGTGGCGGTCGGGGACGAGCGATGGTCTTTTCCTACCAATCTATCCCCTAGGAGCATGCACGTAGTTCTTGATTTTTGATGACTTCTAAATTTTTGCAATAAGTATATGAGTTCTTTTGACTAATGTTGAGTCCATGGATTATACGCACTTTTACCTTTCCACCATTGCTAGCCTCTTCGGTACCGTGCATTGCCCTTTCTCACCTTGAGAGTTGGTGCAAACTTCGTCGGTGCATCCAAACCCCATGATACGATACGCTCTATCACACATAAACCTCCTTATATCTTCCTCAAAACAGCCACCATACCTACCTATTATGGCATTTCCATAGCCATCCCGAGATATATTGCCATGCAACTTTCCACCGTTCTGTTTATCATCATCATGACATACTTTACTTTTGTCATATTGCCATTGCATGATCATGAAGTTGACATCGTATTTGTGGCAAAGCCACCATGCATAATTTTCATACATGTCACTCTTGATTCATTGCACCATCCCGGTACACCGCTGGAGGCATTCATATAGAGTCATATCTTGTTCTAGTTTCGAGTTGTAATTCATATGTTGTAACCAATAGAAGTGTGATGATCATCATTATTAGAGCATTGCCCAAAAAGAAAAGAAAAAAAGAAAAAAGGAAGAAAGGAAAAAAGAAAAAAAAAGAAAGGCCCAAAAAAATTAATAAAAATAAAAATAAATAAAAAGGGCAATGTTACTATCTCTTTTTCCACACTTGTGCTTCAAAGTAGCACCTTGTTCTTCATGTAGTGAGTCTCATATATTGTGCTTCAAATTAGCACCATGTTTTTCGTATAGTGAGTCTCATAAGTTGTCTTTTTGATACTAGTGGGAATTTTTCATTTTAGAACTTGGCTTGTATGTTCCTACGATGGGCTTCCTCAAATGCCCTAGGTCTTCGTGAGCAAGCAAGTTGGATGCACACCCACTAGTTTTCTTTTGTTGAGCATTCATTTATAGCTCTAGTGCATCCGTTGCATGGCAATCCCTACTCCTCATGTTGACACCAATTGATGGGCATCTCCATAGCCCGTTGATTATCCTCGTCAATGTGAGACTTTCTTATTTTTTGTCTTCTCCACACAATCCCCATCATCATATTCTATTCCACCCATAGTGCTATATCCATGGCTCACGCCCATGTATTGCGTGAAGATTGAAAAAGTTTGAGATTATTTAAGTATGAAACAATTGCTTGGCTTGTCATTGGGGGTATAGAAGTTGGGAATATCTTTGTGTGACGAAAATGAAGCATAGCTAACTATATGATTTTGTAGGGATGAAGTTTCTTTTGCCATGTTATTTTGAGAAGACATGATTACTTTGATTAGTATGCTTGAATTGTTACAATTTCTTTTATCAATATGAACTTTTATTTTGAATCATTTGGATTTGAACATTCATGGCACAATAAAGAAAATTACAATGAAGAATTATGCTAGGTAGCATTCCACATAAAAAATTCTGTTTTTGTCATTTACCTACTCGAGGACGAGCAGGAATTAAGCTTGGGGATGCTTGATACGTCTCCAACGTATCTATAATTTTTTATTGTTCCATGCTATTATATTACCCCTTTTGGATGTTTATGGGCTTTATTTTACACATTTATATCATTTTTGGGACTAACCTATTAACCGGAGGCCCAGCCCATATTGTTGTTTTATTGCCTGTTTCAGTATTTCGAAGAAAGGAATATCAAACGGAGTCCAAACGGAATGAAACCTTCGGCAGCGTTATTTTTGGGAAGAATATCATCCTCGAGACTTGGAGTTCACGTCAGAAGATACTCGAGGTGGCCAGGAGATAGGGGGCGCCCCCCCCCCCCTACTGAGCGCCCCCTGTCTCATGGGCCCCTCGAGCACCTCCCGACCGACTTCTTTCGCCTACATAAGCCTACGTACCCTAAAAACATCGAATATCAAGATGGATCAGGAATTCCGCCGCCGTAAGCCTCTATAGCCACCAAAAACCTCTCGGGAGTCCGTTCCGGCACCCTGTCGGAGGGGGAATCCCTCACCGGTGGCCATCTTCATCATCCCGGTGCTATCCATGACGAGGAGGGAGTAGTTCACCCTCGGGACTCAGGGTATGTACTAGTAGCTATGTGTTTGATCTCTCTCTCTCTCTCTCTCTCTCTCGTGTTCTCTCTATGGCACGATCTTGATGTATCGCGAGCTTTGCTATTGTAGTTGGATCTTATGATGTTTCTCCCCCTCTACTCTCTTGTGATGAATTGAGTTTCCCTCTTGAAGTTATCTTATCGGATTGAGTATTTAATTTGAGAACACTTGATGTATGTCTTGCCGTGTTTATCTGTGGTGACAATGGGATATCACGTGCCACTTAATGTATGTTTTGGTGACCAACTTGCGGGTTTCGCCCATGAACCTATGCATAGGGGCTGGCACACATTTTCTTGACTGTCCGGTAGAAACTTTGGGGCACTCTTTGAAGTACTTTGTGTTGTTTGGATGAATCTGAGATTGTGTGATGCATATCGTATAATCATGCCCACGGATACTTGAGGTGACAATGGAGTATCTAGGTGTCGTTAGGGTTTTGGTTGATTTGTGTCTTAAGGTATTATTCTAGTATGAACTCTATGATGGATCGAGCGGAAATAATTGCTCTACGTTATTTTACTACGAACTCTTGAATAGATCGATCAAAAAGGATAACTATGAGGTGGTTTCGTACCCCAACATAATATCTTCGTTTGTTCTCTGCTATTAGCGGCTTTGGAGTGACTCTTTGTTGCATGTTGAGGGATTGTTATATGATCTATGTATGTTATTATTATTGAGAGAACTTGCACGAGTGAAAGTATGAACCCTAGGCCTTGTTTCCTATCATTGCAATAGCATTTACGCTCATTTTTATTATTAGTTACCTTGCTGTTTTTATAATTTCCGATTACAAAAACCTTTATCTACCATCCATATTGCACTTGTATCACCATCTCTTCGCCGAACTAGTGCACCTATACAATTTACCATTGTATTGGGTGTGTTGGGGACACAAGAGACTCTTTGCGATTTGGTTGCAGGGTTGCTTGAGAGAGACCATCTTCATCCTACACCTCCCACGGATTGATAAACCTTAGGTCATCCACTTGAGGGAAATTTGCTACTGTCCTACAAACCTGTGCACTTGCAGGTCCAACAACCTCTACAAGAAGAAGGTTGTGTAGTAGACATCAATTACATCCATTGGGCATCAAAGTTTGCCACCAGTGCAAATATAGGGAACAAAGCAGCATATTACATACATTGGCCGTGAAAATTGGCCACCAATGCAAATAAACGCGGCAGCAAAACAAGAGCATAACTGAAACAACTTCAGATGAGCTCAAGAAACGTTATCCTCGGTATCCACCATGCTGCCAATAAGCTTAGCAAGCTTAATAGCTTTGTCCTGTTTGGTGCTAAAATCCTCCAACGCTTGCTGTTGCACCAGAAAGAATGCATCTGAATGCTCCAGGGACTTCTGCAGTCCTTCCGCTTCTTGTCGCAACACAGCTGATCAATGTCTTTCAGCTTGTAGTTGAGACTCAAGAAACCAAACTGATTCAGACAGTGAGTTTGAATAGCTTGTGCAAGTGGTAGTGGCCAGTAACTCGAACACTAAACCAAAACAGGACTTTGGGGTTGTCTCGCTGTCTTCAAGATAGTCTTCCTTAGCTATTTTATCAGCTTTGTTGGAGACCAACAAGGATGTGTCACTATCCTGAACCTTATCTGCATTACTTCCTTTGCCATTGCTTAATAAGGCACTCTTCCCCAATATTTTTTCAGCATTTTAAAAGAAGAAACAAGCAGACACATAACAAGTTTAGCATGTACTAGTATATGAAACTCATTTCGGTGAACTAGTTCATTAGTAAGGTGGACAGGATTAAACTACCAAGTCTTCTATTGCCAAGTACTAGTACATAATAAAAGCATCAAACAATCATATATCTATGTCCTATGGTCACTGCATTGTCTTGCCAAATGAAAATAGAGACACAGTTCAAATCATATCAGTTCAAGACAAAGCAGCAGCGAAAGAATACAAAGCATGGGAAACTACACGGCACAACAAGATTTCAGATGGGTACCACGGGTCTACATGTACAACAACACTATTGGCTCTTTTGTGATGCTAGTAATGTGCATGATATGAAAGTCTACTGTATACACAATTGAAATTGAAATCAATAGAGCTATTGATAAGAGCAAACCTGTTAAAGAAACATGCCTGAACATACCTACTGTGCTATTGGAGTTTCGATTGGATCCTACAATCTAAAAATAAGTTTCTATGAGTAAATACAGTGATACAAGAGCAAAGTAATCATAGTTAAAAAAAGGGGCGCCTAAGCGAGCGCTTAAGCGCACCTAGGCTCTAGGCGTTGGCAAAACGCATTGCGCATAACTATGCTTAATCTATGCATAACTGCGCATAAGCATGCGCTTTGGTTAGTAAAGCGCAAGGAGGTGGCAAAACACACAATTAACGCCTAGCGCTTTTTTGAACTATGATAGCAATGGAATCTTATATTAGAACAATTGTTCTTCAGGTTTAGGCACTTGTTCTACATGAACAGAGTACAGTAAGACGCAAGAATATAATACTTAAAAATAGAAAATGAGCTCATAGACCTTACAACATTCTTGGTTCGGGACCAGTACATAACAAGGCGTTTCCAGTCATCGTCCAGTAAATGCGTCTCGGAAGAACGTAAGGGAATTTGATGAGTTTCTTTGCCAGTGAAGTACGTTTTCTTCAGGTAATTCTGATACTGCCACCAAGCATTCTTGAAGATAGTAGAGGTATTAGCACAGGTTACCTCATCCTGAGTTTCCAAATTGGTCCTTCTCTATACAGAAAAATGGGAAAATTTGTTGTATTATAACCATCATGGAGGTAGGATGTATGGGACAAAGAAAAGTAATTGCCATGAATAACATTACTTACACATAACTCCTGGACAAACACCTGCAACTGGCATTTTCCTTCATCTTCAGTATAATATTTCCAAGATGGGAAGATACGCACATACGATTTAACAACATCAAATGCAATAGATGCTAAACTACGACTAGTTGGTTGTGCTTCCTCCACAAGAATAGGCGTACTAACTGGTGGAGTTGGGGTTCGCCGTGATAGTACTGGCCCTTTGGGCACTGGAGCTGCCTTACTAACTGCTCTTGTTTGGGAGCTCTGTGGTGAAGATGGTCCTGTGTCAACAAGAACTGTGTTACTATCGGCTAGGGTTGTGGTTAGATTGGGTGAAGCTGGTTCTCTGTCCATCGCAGTAGGGGTACAATCTACGAGAGTTTGCGTTATGTGTGGTAGGGCTGGTTCTTGTGCATGTACAACCTGGGTGCTATCTCCACCAAGAGGTAGCACTGTTTAATTGAAGACTGTGTTTTTAGTCCGCTAGATACTGGCATCACCCGCTCCAAGTCAAATGGCTGATAAACAGGAAACATAATTGAATGTACAGACATTGTATGAGAGACAGATGCAATAGATAGTGTGGAAAAAAGAGGGCATGAAACAGTTGACATGTATATTGTTTAACTAAAACGGATAGCATGACATAATTTCACATATATGATGTCTATCTAAACTGGATAGCATAGCATAACATAATTCAAAGATATGATGAATAACTGAACAAGATCGCATGACATAATTAACCTACATGTTATCTAAGTAATCAGGATCGCATCATTTAATTCACATATGTGATTTATATGGTAAACAGAGGGCATTCGATATGATGTCTGAACCAAGAACATGGTGTTGAATATTGTGTATATGATGTCTAAACTGTGCAATGCAAGACACCATATGCATGATATGAGCAGTATAACCGTGCCAAGTTAGAGCATACACCTCGGTGGGGGAATAGGACTTGTCATCTGTCTCTGAATCCATCTCTAAGGAGCTATCGGGACCCAACAAGAGATCTGCTTCGACAGGTAGCACTGTCTGCTCTGAAGGCCTTGTTTTCACTCTAGATTTTTCCATCTCCCACCCAAATGGCTGATTCACAGGAAGAGTAGTTTAACGTACAAACATTGTCAACAAATGGAAATGTAATGAAGAAAAGGATGGGCAAGATATCATTCAAATATATGATGCCTGGTTAAACAGGATGGCATTGCCCATTTCACATATATTATGGCTGGCTAGAAGACATGAGACTGCATAATTCCCATATATGATATAGAAACTAAACAGGTGGCATTATAGAACATGTCTAAACTAAGCAGATGACATATATGACGTCAAAAGTAGGCACTGCAAGTCAACATATGCATGATATGACTAACATCATCATGCCAATGTAGAGCAAACACCTGGGGGGTAAATAGGAGTGGTCAGCGGCGTCTGAATCTTCCTCAGAATAGATATCTTCCTCTGGATTACAATCTGTTGAGGGGTGGAGAGGGTTTGCCATTGAACCCACCATGGAGCGATGTCTGCATGACATTGTATTGCCGCGCAAAACTCTTCTCTTTTTCTCTACATGTTCAGCATGACTGTGTACAATATCTGACATGCATACGAGAAAAATATGGTGAGATTATGTAAGGAGAGCCTGCTGAAATTTAGAGTGATGGTAACAACTAGTGGATGGATCCAAAAATAATGATAGAAGGCTGATGATTGCTTTGATTTAATAAAAAGACAGATGATGATTGCTTTACTATTTGTTTCCCACCCAAGATGAACAACATAGGCATACCCTAGGTGAAACAGATATTAGACAGACATACTATTCATTGCTGCCTCGATATGTGCCCCACAACTAATTTAGAACTCAAGTTTGAACATTAATTTGGACCTAACTTGGAGTCCAAGAGGTGAGCAGGACGATAAAGTAGCAGGTAATTTTAAGAAATGCATAACATAAGCAGAAACAAAAGAGTGCGACCTCTCTGGTGGACCCGTGTACTCCTCAAGTCCATCTGCTGAGTCGATGATGGTGATGCCGTTGCGTGGGTGCCGGCGGTAGGGAAGGAGATCTGAGGTGGCGAAAGACGGTCAGGAGTCGTGATGTCTGGTTTGGTGGATGCTTCTGTCAATGGAGCAGCTCAGGTGAGGTGGACGACGTCGTGGCAGGAGCAAGACAAACCACACAAAGTTCCCTTCGACACCTATCTGTAACTGAAGTAATTCTGTAAGGGCACATTTGGCTTGCATGATTCTTAAAACACAGGGATAGGAAAACACCGGAATAGGATAGGAATGCACATGGTAAACAGAGCATTGTAAACACAGGATTTCTGTCAACTTGGGTGTTTGGTTTACAGGAATTGGAAAAGCAGAGGAATGCAAAGAAACATGGACAAAATAAAGTGAAACCATATGAAAGCATGTACAGTTAGAATGTTATTCTGCCACTAATGCACTTGGTCTTGTTTTCATGCATAGGATTTTGAAAAGTAGGTCCAGGTGGATGTTTTGCTTCATTCCTTTCAGCAAAATGCATGAATAATTGAATAGTAGAGTGCCATTGGAAAATTCCCTATTGCTATGTTTTTCCGTTGAACCAAAATAGCCCTAATGGATCGACATGAATGTATAGTAATAAGTGATGCAACAAGTGTACAACCTCTTTGCCGTAGCCGTGTAGACCTCGGCATCATTGGGTTGGTCGCTGAAGCAGTTGAGGCAGAGGTGGCTTTTGGAGGTGTGGAGGAAGATCTGAGGAATCTATAGATAGCGTCCATGGCACTGCTCTGTTGTGATGGATCGTTCTGTCGTTGGAGCAGTTCCGGTGAGCCGTAAGACATCAAGGCTGAAGCAGCACAAGACAGACATCCTCAATCTCAATTGGGATTCTCATAGCATCTCCAATAGATGATGTAAAATAGATGTAAAATTTACATCACCAAAACCCACCTGACTACAACAGATGAGGTAAAAACCGTCGACTCTGAACTTAACTATTGAAACTGAAATTTACTGTGGAATCTGAATGTTACTGTCAAAACTGAACGCAATGGTAGCAGAGAGGCACTTGACATGTAGTTTAGGGAGGGCCTGCAGTTCATCTTCAACCTGCACCCCCCTGAGCCGCCAGCCACCACCGGCCTCGCCGCCGGCCCCAGCGCCGCCTCGCTGCCCCGAAACAACTCCCCACCGCCACCCCGGCCAGCCCTCTAAGCTCCCCGCCCCCACCCTGAACCCTAAGATAGATAGTGCGGTACCTCTCCGGCGGGCCCCCGTCCCCGCTGCGGGTGGTTCTTCCTTAACTCCGGCGAGCCCCCCAACCCCTGAAAATCGACTGACCCAAAAGTCAATTCAGTGGACTGAAGTGTGGCTAAATCGGAGCAGAGCAACACGAGCGAGGGGGAGAGCAGCAGCAGCAGCGCGAGCGAGCGAGCGAGAGCTGGAGCAGCAGCAGCTGGGTGAGCGAGCGATCGAGCAAGAGCCAGAGCAGCAACAACAGCGCGAGCAAGAGACGGAGCAGCAGCAGCAGATCCGGCTGGTATGGACGCTGCCGCCGAAGGGGCCTCGCACTGGGGGAGAGCCACAGTGGAGATGTCGCCCGCGGCGCTGGCTTCAAGGTAGCCGCTCCATGGGGGTGCGGGGAGGAGCGCCATTGGCGCTGGGAGGTCGAGTTAAGGAGAAGGTGTGAGGCGATGAGTGTACAACCTCTTTGGTGGCGCCGAGTAGGCCTCGGCTTCGTCCGAGGAGTCGGTGAGGATGCTGCGGTTCCGGTGGAGCAGGTTAAGGCGGCGCTGTGGGGATGGAGCAGCCGCAATAGACGAGGCAATCGTCGGAGCAGCTCCTTGGAGGTGGAGCATGGGGCGGCTGAACCGGCGGGACGATGAGATGGACGACGGATCCTCATCCGGGGAGTTGGATGAGGGACGTCGAGCTGTTGCGGTGGACGACATCATCGGGGAAGAGGCTCCGGCTGGGCAGCGGTGTGGTGGCGAACGGAGGAGGGTGGGGTTTCGCGGCTGGAGCGGAGAGGTTATGGTGGCCTGGGATTTCGAATGGCCAAAAGGGGGCGATGAGAGGGGGTGAACCATGACTTAGGGACGCGCTTGTCCAAAATGTAGGGTGTGTTACAAAAGTACCCCCCACCGATTTGAACTAGTGGCCCTTTCGGCTCAGGGTTAGAAGGGGGATTTCGCGTGTCGGGATTTGGCAGTTGGAGGGAGTTTTCGCACGTGTTGTAATTTCAGGATAGCAAGGCACGGGTTGTGAAGGCGCCAGTTTTGGGAGCACCAAATCTGAATTTTCGGGATATAACAAGACGCGGGTTGAATTTTAGGGACAAGCTTAACGTGTAGTAATATTGTACTTGTACGTACCAAATCAATTCGCACTTCCCTCAAACAAAAAGAAAACGAAAAAAATAAAACTATTCACACCACACAAAGAGAGAGTCTTGCCCCGTTTTACTATACAAATGCTATTCAAAGCTACTCCCTCCTTCCATCTATATTGGCCCTAATGCATTTTTCGATGCTAACTTTGACCAAATATTAGAGCAATAATATATGACATGCAACTTACACAAAGCACACCGTTAAATTCATCTGTGAAAGGTTCTTTCAATGATATAATTTTCACATTGTGCATGTCATATACTATTAGTCTTGTCACTAGTCAAAGGCGGTCTTAAAAAACTCATTACGCCCTATATAGATGGAAGGAGGGAGTATGAATCCATGTTATGTCCAATTAGATTTTTTTGCTTGCTGTATAATGCATGTAGCCTACTCATACCAACATTTTAATTCATTCCAAATGTCTATACTACCGCTGCAATTTGAACCAAATTTGAATTCGTTTCTCTATTCAATAAGAATCTACAATCATGATTGTTGCCAACTTCAACCATCATTCGTGTATTACCTTAATAACACACCACATGATTACTATAGAGATAGATATGAACTATGTGTACTACATGAACTCAAATTCTATATTTTGAATACACTTGATGTCGATTCCAAATAATAGTACATTTGATGTACTAACTATATATTCATAATCTAAACCATGTTCCATACGTACACCGTGTTTATCACACAAAGTATAGTGCCCCGCCCCCTACATTATGACAAGTATTTAGACCTGAGTTGCAAAAGCCACACATTAGCCCAAATTATAATCAATGTTCTACATTATGATATCTTCTTCAAGTATCCGTATCCACTTTTTTATAATGAATCATGATCTTTGTTTGTCTTTTACACCTTCATGATCCTTTTCTATTTGTAGCTAGCTAGCGCTAACTTTCTATCGTGCATGCACACGCCCCCCCCCCCCCTCTCACCCACCCTTAGCGTCCCCTCCAACGCGCACGTTCATTATTTCTCTTTAGGTCGTCCACCCACGGTGTGTGTAGGCCCCCAGCTCCTTCTTTCCGGCACACACCGGTCGACACTGGTGGAGCTACGTGAGGGCCAAACCAGGCCATGGCCCGCCCAACTTTTCTACAAAAAATATATATTTGTAACTAGGCCCAAGCCATGCACTACAACACAGGCCAACTACAGGAGCCAAGGTGTAGCACAGGTTCAGTTTGGCCCGCCCAACATTCTTTCTGTAGCTCTGCCACTGCCGGTCGATGTGCCTCTCTAGCCAAGTGTGCCTACAACAAACACATATATACTTCCCCTCTTCTCTTCTCACCGTCCATGCCCCCCTATGTCCAATACGGTTCCACGCAGGTGCACACTCCCGCCCCTCTTTTCATTGATCACATACTCGCACACTCCTCCCCCCTCGACATCGTAGGCCTCTCGCACCACCTCCTAGCCACACCCCTCTCCTCCTGCCTGTCTCTCTGAACCTTATTTGCTTCTAACACATACAGGCATGTATATGAACTGATCTCCCTACATATAGCTAGGTCGACTATAATTAGTTTTCCCCAAGCACCGATACACTTACCTCGCTAGTTATGTCTCTCCCTTTCTCGGACACACGGCGGTTGATCTTCCTGTGTAGTTATGTATGCTTACCACAACCATATCTTCTCCCCTCATCATCCTTGCATACCTCCCAACCCGTCTCTCACATGCATGTGCATAGACAGACAGACATCCCCCGCCCTCTCTTATTGATATTGCAATCATACCCTCCGTTTGTCTACCAGGCCGCTCCCACCATTTGTGAGATGCCACTGCACCACCAACCCTCCGACGCTCTACATTTGTCTTTCTCCCAACCTTATTCCTCTGCTACACATATCCATGGATGTCGATCGATCTCCCTCAATACATAGCTAGGTATCTCTCCTTCCCCACACATATACTAGTCGATCGGTCTCTGCCCCCTCTCCCTCCCCCCACACACCGATAGTCGAACGTTGTAGGTAGGTATCCATGCCACGGAGAAAAACTGCACCTCTGCCCTCTCAAATTCCAGTAGGCCAGCCGCCCTGTATCTTTGACGTGGGCAAACACAAATTCGATGGCACTCCTTATCGATCGCGCAGCCACACACTTCATCCCTGTTTTCAATTATATCGATATCTCACATCCATGACTCCATTTCACACACATTGCATATGTTACATTTTTCTGTTTGAGATATCAACACATTGCCTCTGTTTCGCACAAATCATCTCTCTCACACCCACCCACATACGTACCTGCACCTAAATAAGAAGTGCACGCAGGACGCACGTACTCATGTCTCGTTCCCGGCCACACCCGCGTGGGTACATGGTGGAGTTCGTTTCTGTACGAAAAGGCAGCCCACGTGATATTTGATGCGTGTAGCGGTTGTTTACTCGAAGGAGGATCGAGTACGACGCCTAGACGGAACAAAGTTCGACTTGACGCATTAGTATTAAATAAAGTTATATATTCCTCAATGGCACGTACAGAATATAAAACGATTATCGTGGGGAAAATTGAAAAATGGGTTTGTCTCTCGTCACACCATCTCACACAAGGCGGTTGTGGCCTCTCTCTCTCAGCGTTGGTCAGTGATCCGGCCGCATCCCGTCCGCCAGCGGAAAGGCAAGATGTGCATCGTCTCTTCGTTCGACGGTGTTGAGGCAACACGTCCCGATCTGCGGTACCCGACATTCTCTCTGACCAAGCTCCGGCGCGGTAGGGCCTTCGCCACTTGCTCGCTGCCGCAGTATGGGCAGATCCCGGCCGCCGGCACCCTCCTAGTAACATCCCGACGACCCTCAGGTACAGCTTCCTCCGGCCTTGCTCCACTGCCCATCTTCCCATGTTGCTGCATGTAGATCTTCTTTAGTCGTTTGCTTAAATCGTATCTCGGCCGGCGTACTTTCCATCTTGCAATCTCGTCCTCAAACCATTTTTGATAAACCACCATGTGCTATCTTTCCCTTATTACATGGAATATGCTTCTTTTTTGTCGACATATGTGTCTTCAACTCGTGTTATTGGGAAGTAATTGTTTCCTTTCGACCTCCTTTTGCAAACAAGGCTATCCATTTTCACCTTGTTTCTATTGCGACCTTTTGGTGAACTGCACAAATCACTTTTTTCTTAAGAGTGTTTTGTGCAGTTCCGCCAAAATGTCCAATGGGCAACATCTTTACATTTCTATGGGACTGCAGAAAGGGAGATTGGTTTTGCTATCCTCCTCATCCAACTCCATGCCTAATCTTCTCCAACAAGAAGCTAGTCCTAAAGAGAGATCGTAGAGGTGATCGGCTTCTATTTATGTGTGTTATGTTTCATCATCTAGTTCCACTTTTATTGTAATCACACTGACTGGATATCTTTGCAAATAGGGATGGTCCGCTCGATTTTAGTGGAGCTGCACAAAATGATCGGATTGTGGTGTCCTCCATACACCTCTTTTTTGGCTACAGAGCTGGGTGAAACTAGCTGCCAAGCAATGAACATTGTGCCAAAGAAATGGAGCCATGCCTACGAACAACATCGATCAATTTTATTTTTTTCTTTATTTGTACACCTTCTCACAACATTGTCTTCAGTTGTGATGTGAATATTGGTGCTGATCTGCGAACCATTGAGATGCATTAGCCATGGTAGCCATGGTAGTTTCATTTGTATTTGATGGAATGTTGTAACGAGATAATCTCGAGGCACGACACATGCATCCTAAGTTGAAATCTTTTTTTCCTGCGGAAAGCAAAGTTCAAACCTTCATAGCATCACAGTACAATTTCATTAAAATTATGCGTACATATAACCTCTTTGCGGGGCTCATCTCGCCTTTCTCCAGATTCTTCTTTGCCATTCTTGACCACTACCAGATCCATGCACTTCATCTTCGACCCAACTCCATCCTCCTCCTGTCAATCTTTGCTTTCTACTACGAGGCCTTCATGGGGGTGAAGCCCTCCGTCGTGCTATTCCACCAATTCTTCTCCCTCCGGACGCATGGCTCAAGCGAGCGCTCTAGATGCTCTCCTTCGTCGTGCTCCATGATAATAATGTGCTCATGAAGGACAGGAAGAAGGTGGAAGACTTCCGGTGCAGGTGGATCTACCTGGATGCCCGGAGCCATCACGCTCGACTGGAGCTGTCGACTGGGTGGCCAAAGAAGCTGTCTCAGTGGTCTCACGAGAAGCTCACCGATCCCCGGCCGGCGCTGGTCTTGAAGAAGATGTAGGCAGACATGGGATCCGTGGTGCTGACGGGGGCCATGATCATCCGCGAGTTCCTGATGCAATGACTAGCCCCTCTCGAAGCTCACTCGCACGCCATCTGGGACCTCAAAGGCATAGAAGATGACCTTTGGCTGCGCCATGGGAACCTGACGAATGAGGAGCTGGACAAGGTTGTGCGGCTCTTGCTTGGGAAGGATCCAGGCTGCCTTTTGGCGGCCCACCTTCCGCTGTACCGACGCGACGATGGGGCGGCACTGGCCGCCTGCATACTAATTTGAAGGAAATATGCCCTAGAGGCAATATAAAGTTATTATTTATTTCCTTAATTCATGATAAATGTTTATTATTCATGCTAGAATTGTATTAACCAGAAACTTAGTACATGTGTGAATACATAGACAAAACCTGTAGTCCCTAGTATGCCTCTGCTTGACTAGCTCATTAGTCCCTAGTAACATGACTTCCAGAATAGGATTACCATACCACTCTGGTGCGGATCTTACTCTGGAAGACCTACGAGGTACGGTAGTAGCTTTTTCTGAAGCTTCATGATCATCATCATCAACGAGCTAGTCAAGTAGAGGCATACTAGGGACTATAGGTTTTGTCTATGTATTCACACATCTACTAAGTTTCCGGTTAATATGATTCTAGCATGAATAATAAGCATTTATCATGAATTAAGGAAATAAATAATAACTTTATTATTGCCTCTAGGGCATATTTCCTTCAGTCTCCCACTTGCACTAGAGTCAATAATCTATATTACATAGTAATGATTCTAACAACCATGGAGCTTTGGTGCTGATCATGTTTTGCTCGTGGAAGAGGCTTAGTCAACGGGTCTGCAACATTCAGATCCGTGTGTATCTTGCAAATCTCCATGTCCCCTTCCGACACTTGATGGCAGATGGAATTGAAGTGTCTCTTGATGTGCTTGGTTCTCTTGTGAAATCTGGATTCCTTTGCCAAGGCAATTGCACCAGTATTGTCACAAAAGATTTTCATTGGACCCGATGCACTAGGAATGACACCTAGATCGGATATGAACTCCTTCATCCAAACTCCTTCATTTGCTGCTTCCGAAGCCGCAATGTACTCCGCTTCATACGTAGGTCCCGCCACGACGCTTTGCTTGGAACTGCACCAACTGGCAGCTCCTCCATTCAATAAAAATGTGTATCTGGTTTGCGACTTAGAGTCATCCGGATCGGTGTCAAAGCTTGCATCGACGTAACCGTTTACGATGAGCTCTTTTTCACATCCATGAACAGGAAACATATCCTTAGTCCTTTTCAGGTATTCCAGGATGTTCTTGACCGCTGTCTAGTGCTCCACTCCGGGATTACTTTGGTACCTTCCTGCTATGCTTATAGCAAGACATACATTAGGTCTGATACATAGCATTGCATACATGATAGAACCTATGGCTGAAGCATAGGGAATGGCTTTAATTTTCTCTCTATCTTCTGCGGTGGTCGGGCATTGAGTCTGACTCAACTTCACACCTTGTAACACAGGCAAGAACCCTTTCTTTGACTGATCCATTTTGAACTTCTTCAAAACTTTATCAAGGTATTTGCTTCGTGAAAGTCCAATTAAGCATCTTGATCTATCTCTATAGATCTTGATGCCCAATATGGAAGCAGCTTCTCCAAGGTCTTTCATAGAAAACTCTTATTTAGGTATCCCTTTATGCTATCCAGAAATTCTATATCATTTCCAATCAATAATATATCATCTACATATAAGATCAGAAATGCTACAGAGCTCCCACTCACTTTCTTGTAAATACAGGCTTCTCCAAAAGTCTGTATAAAACCATATGTTTTGATCACACTATCAAAGCGTTTATTCCAACTCCGAGAGGCTTGCACTAGTCCATAAATGGATACCTGGAGCATGCACACTTTGTTAGCACCCTTTGGATCGATAAAACCTCCTAGTTGCATCATATACAACTCTTCTTCTAGAAATATATTCAAGAATGCAGTTTTGGCATCCATTTGCCAAATTACATAATCATAAAATGCAGCAATTGCTAACATGATTCGAACAGACTTAAGCATCGCTACGGGTGAGAAAGTCCCATTGTAGTCAACTCCTTGAACTTGTCGAAAACCTTTCACAACAAGTTGAGCTTTGTAAACAATAACATTACCATTTGCGTCGGTCTTCTTCTTAAAGATCCATTTATTTTCTGTGGCTTGCCGATCATCGGGCAAGTCCACCAAAGCCCACACTTTGTTCTCATACTTGGATCCCATCTCAGATTTCATGGCCTCAAGCCATTTCCCGGAATCTGGGCTCATCATCGCTTCCTCATAGTTCGTTGGTTCATCATGGTCTAGTAGCATGACTTCCAGAACAGGATTACCATATCACTCTGGTGCGGATCTTACTCTGGAAGACCTACGAGGTTCGGTAGTAACTTGATCTGAAGTTTCATGATCATCATCATTAGCTTCCTCACTAATTGGTGTAGGAATCACTGGAACTGTTTTCTATGATCAACTACTTTCCAATAAGGGAGAAAGTACAGTTACCTCATCAAGTTCTACTTTCCTCCCACTCACTTCTTTTGAGAGAAACTCCTCTAGAAAGGATCCATTCTTAGCAACAAAGATTTTTCCTTCGGATCTGTGATAGAACGTGTACCCAACAGTTTCCTTTGGGTATCCTATGAAGACGCACTTCTCCGATTTGGGTTCGAGCTTATCAGGTCGAAGCTTTTTCACATAAGCATCGCAGCCCCAAACTTTCAGAAACGACAACTTTGGTTTCTTGCCAAACCATAGTTCATAAGGCGTCGTCTCAACGGATTTTGATGGTGCCCTATTTAAAGTGAATGCAGCCGTTTCTAAAGCATAACCCCAAAACAATAGCGGTAAATCAGTAAGAGACATCATAGATCGCACCAAATCTAATAAAGTACGATTATGACGTTCGGACACACCATTTTGCTGTGGTGTTCCAGGTGGCGTTAATTGTGAAACTATCCCATGTTGTTTCAAATGAAGACCAAACTCGTAACTCAAATATTCTCCTCCACGATGAGATCGTATAAACTTTATTTTCTTGTTACGATGATTTTCCACTTCACTCTGAAATTCTTTGAACTTTTCAAATGTTTCAGACTTATGCTTCATTAAGTAGGTATAACCATATCTGCTCAAATCATCTATGAAGGTAAGAAAATAATGATACGCGCCACAAGCATCAACACTCATTGGACCGCATACATCAGTATGTATTATTTCCAATAAGTCACTAGCTCGTTACATTGTTCTGTAGAACGGAGTTTTAGTCATCTTGCCCATAAGGCACGGTTCGCAAGCACCAAGTGATTCATAATCAAGTGATTCCAAAAGTCCATCATTATGGAGTTTCTTCATGCGCTTTATACCGATATCACCCAAACGGCAGTGCCACAAATAAGTTGCACTATAATTATTAAACTTCAATCTTTTGGCTTCAACACTATGAATATATGTATCACTACTATCGAGATTCAACAAAAATAGACCACTCAGCAAGGGTGCATGACCATAAAAGATATTACTCATATAAATAGAACAACCATTATTCTCTGATTTAAATGAATAACCGTCTCGCATCAAACAAGATCCAGATATAATGTTCATCCTCAATGCTGGCACCAAATAAAAATTATTCAGGTCTAAAACTAATCCTGATGGTAGATATAGAGGTAGCGTGCCAACCGCGATCACATCGACTTTGGAACCATTTCCCACATGCATCGTCACCTCGTCCTTAGCCAATCTTCTCTTAATCCGTAGCCCCTGTTTCGAGTTGCAAATATTAGCAACAAAACCAGTATCAAACACCCAGGCGCTACTGTGATCATTAGTTAAGTACACATCAATAACATGTATATCAAATATACCTTTCACTTTGCCATCCTTCTTATCCGCCAAATACTGGGGCAGTTCCGCTTCAAGTGACCAGTCCCTTTGCAGTAGAAGCACTCAGTTTTAGGCTTAGGTCCAGACTTAGGTTTCTTCTCCTGAGTAGCAACCTTTTTGCCGTTCTTCTTGAAGTTTCCTTTCTTCCCTTTGCCTTTTTTCTTGAAACTAGTGGTCTTATTGACCATCAACACTTGATGCTCCTTTTTAATTTCTACCTCTGCGGCTTTTAGCGTCGCGAAGAGCTCGGGAATAGTCTTGTTCATCCCTTGCATATTATAGTTCATCACAAAGCCTTTGTAGCTTGGTGGCAGTGATTGAAGAACTCTGTCAATGACAAAATCAGCTATAAGATCAACTCCCAGCTGAGTCAAGTGATTATGATACCCAGACATTTTGAGTATGTGTTCACTGATAGAACTATTCTCCTCCATTTTGCAGCTATAGAACTTGCTGGAGACTTAATATCTCTCAACTCGGGCATTTGCTTGAAATATTAACTTCAACTCTTGGAACATCTCATATGCTCCATGACATTCAGAACATCGTTGAAGTCCCAATTCTAAGCCGTAAAGCATGGCACACTGAACTATCGAGTAGTCATCAACTTTGCTCTGCCAGACGTTCTTAACGTCATCAGTAGCGTCTGCAGCAGGTCTGGCACCCAACGATGCTTCTATGCAGCAATGAAGATAATCCTCAAGTTACGGACCCAGTCCGTGTAGTTGCTGCCATCATCTTTCAACTTAGCTTTCTCTAGGAACGCATTAAAATTCAAAGGAACAGTAGCACGAGCCATTGATCTACAATAACATAGACATGCAAAATACTATCAGGTACTAAGTTCATGATAAATTAAAGTTCAATTAATCATATTACTTAAGAACTCCCACTTAGATAGACATCCCTCTAATCATCTAAGTGATCACGTGATCCAAATCAACTAAACCATGTCCGATCATCACGTGAGATGGAGTAGTTTTCAATGGTGAACATCACTATGTTGATCATATCTACTATATGATTCATGCTCGACCTTTCGGTCTCAGTGTTCCGAGGCCATATCTGCATATGCTAGGCTCGTCAAGTTTAACCCGAGTATTCTGCGTGTGCAAAACTGGCTTGCACCCGTTTTATGTGAACGTAGAGCTTATCACACCTGATCATCACATGGTGTCTCGGCACGACGAACTGTAGCAATGGTGCATACTCAGGGAGAACACTTGTACCATGAAATTTAGTAAGGGATCATCTTATAATGATACCGCCGTAATAAGCAAAATAAGAGGCATAAAGGATAAACATCACATGTAATCAAAATATGTGACATGATATGGCCATCATCATCTTGGGCTCATGATCTCCATCACCGAAGCATCGTCATGATCTCCAACATCACCGGCAAGACACGTTGATCTCCATTGTAGCATCGTTGTCGTCTCGCCAACTATTGTTACTGCGGCTATTGCTACCGCCTAGTGATAAAGTAAAACAATTACATGGCGATTGCATTGCATACAATAAAAAGACAACCATATGGCTCCTGCCTGTTCCCGATAACTTTGTTACAAAACATGATCATCTCATACAACAAATTATATCACATCATGCTTGACCATATCACATCACAGCAAGCCCTGCAAAAACAAGTTAGACATCCTCTACTTTGTTGTTGCAAGTTTTATGTGGCTGCTACGGGCTTCTAGCAAAAACCGTTCTTACCTACGCATCAAAACCACAACGATTTTTTGTCAAGTGTGATGTTTTAACCTTTAACAAGGACCGGGCGTAGCCACACTCAATTCAAGTAAAGTTGGAGAAACAGACACTCACCAACCACCTATGTGCAAAGCACGTTGGTAGAACCAGTCTTGCGTAAGCGTACGCGTAATGTCGGTCTGAGCCGCTTCATCCAACAACACCGCCGAATCAAAGTATGACATGCTGGTAAGCAGTATGACTATTATCGCCCACAACTCTTTGTGTTCTACTCGTGCATATAACATCTACGCATAGACTTGGCTCTGATACCATTGTTAGGGAACGCAGTAATTTCCGGATGTGATCACGGACATGACGAGGAGTCTCGAAATGGTCAAGACATAAAGATTGATATATTGGAGGGCTATATTCGGACACCGGAAGTGTTCCGGGTGATTTCAGAGAAAACCGGAGTGCCCGAGGGGCTACCAGAATCCCCTGGGGAAGTATTGTGCCTTAGTGGGCCTTAGGGGAGACAGAGGGCAGCAGCCCAGGAGGTGGCACCCCCCAAGGGGAGTCCGAATTGGACAAGGGGAGGGGGCGCTGCGCCTCTTTCCTTCTCCCTCTCCCTCTCCTTCCTTCCCCCTTCCCGCTCCTAGTTGGACTAGGAAAGGAGGAGTCCTACTCCTAGTAGGAGGAGGACTCCTCCCCTCCTTGGCGCACCAAAAGGGCCGGCCGGCCTCCCCCCTTGCTCCTTTAAATACGGGGGCAGGGGAGCACCCTAGGACACACAAGTTGACATTGTTTTGCCGTGTGCGGTGCCCCCATCCACATTTACACACTTCGGTCATATCGTCGTAGTGCTTAGGCAAAGCCCTGTGTCGGTAACTTCATCATCACCGTCACCATGCCGTCATGCTGATGAAACTCTCCCTCGACCTCAACTGGATCAAGAGTAATAGGGACGTCCCCAAGATGAACGTGTGCTGATCGCGGAGGTGCCATACGTTCGGTGCTAAGATCGGTCGGATCGTGAAGACGTATGACTACATCAACCGCGTTGTCATAACGCTTCCGCTTCCGGTCTACGAGGGTACGTGGACATACTCTCCCCTCTCGTTGCTATGCATCACCATGATCTATCGTGTGCGTAGGAAATTTTTTCAAATTACTACATTCCCCAACATAATCCTCAACGAGCGGGGGCTTGTGCCGCACAGGCCTCCTGACTCCCCAATGGCAGTGTCCTCCAGCGAGAAATCCGTCGAGCGCAAGGAGGAGGAGGAAGACTTGGAGGCAACCAAGCAAGGGATGGGGGAGATTTCTTCTCTACAGCAGAGCGAGCTCCTCCGGGGTCTTCCTGACGATGACGATGCCAGAGAAGGCTTGGTCAGGGGTCCCCGCGTCCCTCCGGGGTCGTCACGAGGTCAGGGGGACCCCGCTGCGAAGGCTGATCTGCAGGGGCCTGGAGGAAGGGACGACACCTGCACTGCCTCAGGGCAGTGCCCTCACCTTTTCGCCTGCTCTCACTGCTCCAGAGTCTCCCAATGCGCGCCCGGCCGGGCCTTCGACCTCGGCAAGGCCCTTGCTGCAGAAGCTTGGGGGCAGCACCGTCCTGGGCAAGAAAAGGGTTGTCACGCCCAATATGCGATACTATCCTAAAGAGACTCGAAGGTCCCACCAAGGATAGAACCGCATATTGACACACTTTTGCAAGGTGGATATCATTACATCAACATTACATAATTGATGGGGATACATACAAAAAGCATACAAATGCTGCAAGAGTACAACAATACATCATACATAAGCTCAACATCCGACTACGGATGAAACACAAACAAAAGCTCAAACGAGATCCACCCTGCTAGCCCAGGCTGCCGACCTGGAACCTATCCCCTGATCAAAGAAGAAGCAGAAGAAGAAATCCAAAACAAGCAAGCATCACTCTAGCGTCAAGATCATCGCATAACCTGTACCTACAACTGTTGTTGTAGTAATCTGTGAGCCACGAGGACTCAGCAATCCCATTACCATGGGTATCAATACTAGCAAAGCTTAATGGGTAAGGAATGGATAAGTGGTGAGGTTGCAGCAGTGACTAAGCATATATGGTGGCTAACATACGCAAAGAATAGCAATAAGAGAGCAAATGGAACGGTCGTGAAGCTAGCAATGATCAAGAGGTGATCCTGAACTCCTACTTACGTCAAACATAACACAGAAACCGTGTTCACTTCCCGGACTCCGCTGAGAAGAGACCATCACGGCTACACACGCAGTTGGTGCGTTTTAATTCGGATCTAGTGTCAAGTTATCTACAACCGGACATTAACAAATTCCCATCTGCCCAAAACCGCGAGCATGGCTTTTGAAAGTTTATACCCTGCAGGGGTGTCCCAACTTAGACCATGATAAGCTCTCGCGATCAACGAAGGATATACCTTCTCCCAGGAAGACCCGATCAGTCTCGGAATCCCAGTTTACAAGACATTTCAACAATGGTAAAACAAGACCAGCAAAGCCGCCCGATGTGCCGACAAATCCCGATAGGAGATGCACATATCTCGTTCTCAGGGCACACCGGATGAACACTACGTACAACTAAAACCATCCCTCAAGTTTCCCTGAGGTGGCGCTGCAAGTGGCTCTAGTTTGGACCAAAACTCGGAGGAGCACTGGCCCAGGAAGGGGGTAAAATAAAGATGACCCTCGGGCTCCGGAAACCCAAGGGAAAAGGGCTAGGTGAGGCAAATGGTAAAACCAAGGTTGGACCTTGCTGGAGGAGTTTTATTCAAAGCGAACTGTCAAGGGGTCCCATAAATCACCCAACCGTGTAAGGAACGCAAAATCCGAGAACGTAACACCGGTATGACGGAAACTAGGGCGGCAAGAGTGGAACAAAACACCAGGCATAAGACCGAGCCTTCCACCCTTTACCAAGTATATAGATGCATTAATAATATAAGAGATATTGTGATATCCCAACATAATCCTGTCCACCATGGAGCAATCTTCAACTTCACCTGCAACTAACAACGCTATAAGAGGTTTGAGCAAAAGCGGTAACATAGCCAAGCAACGGTTTGCTAGGAAGGGTGAAAAGGTTAGAGGCTGACATTGCAAATTGGGAGGCTTGAGCAACAAGAGATAGGTAGCACGGCAAAGCGATAGAACGAAGCAACTAGCATAGCAATGATAGTAGTGAGATCTAGGGTAGCGGTCATCTTGCCTGAAACCCCGCTAGGAAGAAGAACGAGTCCATGAAGAAGATGAAGCCACGAAGACGAACCAAGCGTAGATGAACGAATCCTCACAATCGCAACGAAACAGGAACTATCGAGAAGAAGCACACAACATGGTAAACACACCAAACATAGACAAGACATGATGCTCAACCAAGTATGATGCATGACACGGCTACATGAAGCTACTCATGGCAAGAGATGATGCATACAGGAGCAACACATCAAAGCAAGTTTAAATGAGGCCGGAAACAACATATAACAATTCCGGTAAGTCCTCATATGCAAATTCAGAAATTGGTCCAGAACTGAATAAACCTTAGGTTCAAGTTGTTAAACAGCAAGTTAAGATGCACCAAGATGATCTACACAAGATTCTAGCCAAGTTTCATATAAAGTTCATTTAGTTCGGAGCTACGGCCTAGAAGATATGAGCAAAACAAGTTAAACATGGCATTGATGCAAAATGCATACAAACATCAAGCAAACACTCTCAAAACATGGATTCAACATGATAATATGAAACTACATGCAAAATCAAGCAAGTTTCATATAGAGCACAGTCAAAACGGAGCAACGGTTCAACACATACACTCTATACAAGTTTAAAGGGCATGCTGTCCAAAACAGCAAGTTGGCATCTTAGAAGCATCAAAACAATATGCTACAGCACCCCAACATAAGAACAAAAGGCATGGGAATGAAGTACAGGTAAATCATGACAAAACATGAACACTGAGCTATCTCCATAAAACAATATAACATGCTCAAAAGGACATGACAAGATTGCAAATAATAACAGTTTCAGACTTTGCAGAAATAACATCAGTTTGCAATGTTTAGAGCTATCAAACAACATGTTACAGGAACTTAACATGGCAAATCAAGGAATTACATGAATCTAATAATCTCATATAACAAACGTCCCTTACTGGCCATGAGCCAAAAAGGCACAGAAAATATGATGGCACCCATGTAAACTTAGCAATTGATATGACAGATTCATACATGGCAGGAACAACAATAAGTAGGCAAGTTGGTGAGCTTGAACCACTCACCACAGAGCAATACATGGTATGGCAAGGTGATAAACTGTAATAAGACATGTTTATGAAGCTAAGCATGGCAAGAGCAAGTTCATAGGTGCATGGATCACTAGCAACACACATGGCAAAACGGAACTTAAAGTTAACAGACTGACAGCAACATTATTTAGCTAGTTTGGAGCAAGCTAACAACAAGTTATAGCAGGCTATGAATGCAATGAGGGGCATGAATGGATATAGCATGACATGTATAACGAAACATCCTTAGTGAACATCTCCATATTATGCATAGAATGACTTGTAGAAGCAGGTTTACATAGCATCATGATATAACAGAAATAGACTAGCAAAAAAGCAACATCAAGTACACTACTTAACAAGCTTGATGCACTCAGTACAAGACTCACAAAAATACATGGATTGCACCACTGTGAAGATGACATGATATATCACAAAACACATGTAGAGCTCATACTCATAGGATGCACACATCAAATGCAACAGAAATGACAAATCGTCAAGTTATAACAGTTTCAGCGGATTAACATCATATAGCACTCTTGCAACGATGATTATGGCATCAAGATGGACTCAAACAAACATGGCACAATGGAATTAAATGTAAAGCATCTCATTATGAACATCTCTATATATCATGCATGCAAAACGGAGCAGTATGCAACAAGATATGGCAGGTCAAAGTATGCACCAGAATATGCAAAAATTTAAGGGACGGGAAAAATTCGGGGTCAACCTCCGAAAACGGATCTGGATCTGGGAACGGTTCACGAGGCAGGCGGTGGCTCGCCGGAGAAGATGACGGGGAAGGTGGCCGGCGTGGGAGACGGGGCGCCGACGGGCGGAGGCGGCGGGGCATGGGCAGATCCGGCGGCCGGGCGTGGGAGGTGGCGCGGCGCCGGCGTGGAGGCGCACGGGCGACGGGGCCGGAGGGCGCGGCGGTGGCCCAGGCCGGCGCGGGCGGCGGTGGCCGGAGATCGGCGTCGGGCGGCGCGGGGAGGCGCGCCGGCGAGGAGGCGGAGATGGCGGCGGCGGATCCCGCGGGATCGGGCGGCGGGCGGCTCGGGCCTCGGGGGGCCGCTACGGGCCACGGCGGCCCGGCGGCGCGGGCCACGTGGCAGCTTCTGGTTCACTGAGGACGGCGGCACGGACGGAACGGACATGTCCGGTCCGACCCGGACATGTCCAGCGGCGGAGAGGGAGCGGGGCTAGGGTTTCGGGGGGATTCATCCGCGAATTTGGACGGGGAGGGCATATTAATAGGTAGAGGGAGCTAGGAGACTCCAAATGGAGAGCGGTTTTCGCCCACATGATCGTGATCGAACGACCGAGAGCATGGAGGGGGTTTGGATGGGTTATGGGCCACCATGGAGGGGTGCTAGGCTGCAAAGAGAAGGGGGTTTCGGGCTACGCGATTAACCGTTGGAGTATCAAACAGACTCCAAATGGCACGAAACTTGACAGGCGGTCTACCGGTGGTGTACCAAGGCCGCTTGGCAAATCATGGTCCATTCTGAGAACGTTTAACACACGCTCACAACAGGAGACAAAAGGGGGACGCCGGAGGACATAGGAGTGCCGGATCGCAAAACGGACAACGGGAAAAATGCTCGGATGCAAGAGACGAACACGTATGCAAAATGAGATGCACATGATGACATGATAAAATGCAACACACAAGAAAATGACATGCCAACGACGGCGAATAATCGAAGGACACCTGGCGCATCGAATTTGAGGCGTTACGAGGGTGTATATCACCGAAGACGAGTAAGCACCTTACTTCATTCTCACCTTCCGTCGTGATACCATGCTCATGATGTCGCTCCCCTGACGACCAGGCTAGCCCCCAAGGCGAAGAAGAAGAAGGAGGACACCGCTCCCAAGGCACAGTGGACACCGAGGGCGCCAGCTCCTAACACGCCCACGGGAGGCGCGAAGCCCCCGGAGCCCCCTGCCTCGACTGACGTTGTGGTAGAGCCAGTCCAGATGCCAGCGCCTCCTCCTCGGGCTCTCGTTCCGGTGGACCAGTGTTCCTCCTCCAGGCCCGGTGCTTTGGAGGAAGCCTACACTGCGCTGGGCCAACTCCGGAACGATTTTCAGGGTGCTGACAGGCGTGCGGCAATGGGGCGCCTGGTGCTGATCTCGGGGTGGCTTCGAGCCAACTCATCCATCAGGACGGCTTGGAGCCAGTCCGAAGCGGCCACCGCGGATGCCAAGGAGCAGGCCACGAAAGCCACAGCGACTCGCGATGCTGCGCTAGCCGATGCCGCATCTGCCAAAAGCCACTGTCGTGAGGTGGAGGCTGAGCTGAAGAGGCTTCCTAGGCGCGTGGGATCCAGATACCATAGGAGGAGCTCATGGCCTAGGAGTCCATGCTTGCCGACCATGAGGCTGAGCTTGAGCAAGCAGCCCAAGAACAGGGCATGGAGCGGAGTCAGCTAGAGAAGATGAAGGAGGAGGTAGACGCGGCACAGTCATCCCACGCCAAGCATGTCTTGGAGGCGAAGGCCAAGCTGCATGCCAGAGAGAAGATCCTTGCCGCAGCGGAGAAGATCGGGCGCGACGCCTTCACTTCCTTCAAGCGGGTGTGCTGCAAGGCACTTCACTCCCTTTACGAGGGAGGGTACGATGTGCTGCTGGCGACCCCGAATGGTGGCCTTCCTGGTCTTCTCACCAAGCTTGTCGAGGAGCTGAGAAACATCTCCACTTTGGTGGGTTCCATGGTGCAAGGGGAGTGTCGCGCGCTCTTCACCGCTGCTGCGATGCGCGTCTACAGCCATCTGTATCTCCTGTATCCCAGCCTGGACTTCGGCACGCTACTGGAGCTGGTGGCGTCCGAGTCCCAGGTCGCTGCTGCCGAAGCCATGAAGGAGTAGGTGGAAGCCCTGGTAGTGAAGTTCCGCTGCATCGACCCTGAGGCCTTGGCGACCGCGGCCGGCGGCGAAGGCGACAGTGGCACCGTCGAGGACGCGCACCCCAAGGCGGCTGGCGGTAGCAAGCAGCGCTGAAGGTGGCGCCTCCCATCTTTTATCCTGCAACATTTAACGTGCCTCATGAAGGCGTGAGAACTTCTGCTTTGAATTCGTGAAGATTATGGTTTGTAATAATTTGCTAGGATTCTGCGATCTTCCTTTCCGTGCTCAATTTCCTTCTTTTTGCCTTTAGTGTTCTACATCGGTAGGGTCTGGCCCCGCATATTCCTTAGCTGTCGTTGGTTCATCCGGATCGCCAGGATGGGACCAAGGGGTGAGGGGCTACGTGACCAGTGAGGTCCCTGAGTTGTGATGCTCAGGGGTACTCCTTGATGTATGAACGACCTCGTGAAGGAAGTGCAAGCAGCGTCTGGGTTAATCCAGAGTCCTCATACCTTTTCTTGCCAGCTTTTGCATGTGAGGGTGGCAAGATGACCAGGTGCCGAAGACCTGGTAGGGTGGCGTGCGCGAGGTGTGACCTTGACGCAGCCCCCGTGCCCAGCCCCCTCGCGCGGCTCTCCCTGCGGGAAAGTTGGAGCGGTGGGGCCAGAGGACGAGCCCTGGGGCTCTCCTCAGGTTAGTGTAGCTGTTAGGGTGCCCTCAGTTTTTTATCATAACCGCGGAGCATGATACTGCCACTCTTGCATGGGCATAGCCACTCCTCGACCGTGTCGTTTGCCAGCACCGAGCATGGGCACCCATGAGCCTGCGCGGGACTCACGAGGCCCTACCTCAAGTCCGGTTGCGCCTAGATTTTTGGTATGGATTCTCGTTAGAATCGTGTGAGATGGTTAGGTCGCCTGTGCCGACTGAATCTCCGTAGAATATTGCATGAGAAGGCCAAACACCAGCGACCCCGGGAGGTGACGTGATCGGGGTTGGCCCGCCAGACAGAGCTCATATGCTAGATTTGTCGATGCTGCAGGGAGGGACCCGAGCACAGACGCTGGGCCCAGATTTCTCATGCATCGATCCCAAAGAAAGATAGCCGGCGTGCGGCTCCCGCAGTGGCGAGGCACCGTGCCACGCGCCCTAACTTACCCACTCACGATTAGCTCATGCGAGAACAAGGCACCAAGGGCCACAGGAGGTGACATCATGGGGCTGGCCCGCGAGAAAGAGCTCGGGCACCTGGGTTTAGCGACGCTGTAGGGACGAACCCGAGCACAAACATTGTGCCAGTACTTAAACATGAGGCGATTGCAGGCGAGGTCGTAAGGGCGCATGACATTCATGGCGGCGAAGCACCAGTCAGGCAGGAAATAATGTAAGGCAACTCATAAAAGGGGTGAAATCAGTTCTGATAGATGAGCAAAACCATACATGCTGCGGGGCAGACCCACACAGCTTGAGGATAATGTAGCCCGAGGGGCCCCTCAACTGAACGAACTAAAAAGTCACCTGGCACCGTTGGGGTAGAAGTGTTGAAGTAGCTGAAGATGCACGCCGCACATGTTTCTCCTCATGAGCCAGCAGGCTCCTGAGTCTCGTGGGCCCTGGAGGCTCTAACTCCTCCACCAGGATAGCCTTGCGCCTGGCTTCATGAGACGCCAGGACGCCATGCATGCATCGCTGGAGCGAGACAGCCGCGCTCGGCAGGCCAAATGGCATGCAGACATAGCTGTGGGGGTGGCCTCCGCACCGGCCGATGCTGGACGGCCAGAAGAGCTCCTGATAAGCAGCTCTATTGAGGCCCGCGATGTTGATGCAGATGCGTAGCTTACCGCTCGTGTCCTGAGGAGCAGCTGCATTGAGTGACGTAGGCTGTCGCTCGCCTCACATGGGCCACGCCTCCTGAAGATCTTCGATTGCCCTGGTGATGAACTCCTGCGCGCTTGGCGCCTCGCGCCCTGCGCCTTGCTCCTAGAAGCACACTTTGAAGCACACCTCCACATGGTGCCCGAACGCCTCCCTCTTGACTTTGGCTAGGTTAGAGGCCTTCCAGAGAAGATCCCCCGAGCCCATCCTGAGGGGGGCATCATGTGCGCATTCCTATGCAAGAGGGAAAGGCACCCCAGTAGAGGGCGAGGGGCCCGAGTCACGATCATCAGGCGTGCCAGTCTCCTGAGTGCCCCTGAGGAGGAGCTGCTTCTTCTTCTTGGGGCCAACCTTAGGGGGGAAGGGTGATGCCCTCGCCATCCGAGTTCTCGATCATTGCGGCCTGGTAGGCACGCTCGAGGGAGCACGCCGCATCTTTCTCATCACAGGCGACCGTGATGATGCCGCCGCTTCCTGGCATCTTGAGGACGTTGTAGCCGTGGTGCGTTGCCACCATGAACTTGGCAAGGGCTGGGTACCCGAGGATGGCATTTTACAACAGTCGAATGTGAGCAAGGCCGAAGTTGATGAGCTCGGTGTGGTAGTTGTCGCGCTTGCCGAAGGTGACGGGGAGGCGAATCTGCCCGATGTGGTGCATGGAGTCGTTGGTCACCCCTGAGAATGGCTTGGTGGTCTGAAGTTGGTCATACGGCACCTGGAGCCTATCAAATGTCTCGATGGAGAGGACATTGAGCCCAGCGCCGCCGTCGATGAGTGTCTTTGTAACGAGAACGTTGTTGGTGGTAGGTGAGCAGAGCATGGGGAGCGTGCCTGAAGTGGCCACGCAGTTGAGCTGGTCTGACGAGTCGAAAGTGATGGCGTACTTGGACCACCTGAGCGGACACAATGCCTCGAGCTTGGGGAGGGCCGCATTCACCTAACGAGCGAACTGCTTGAATATATGATGGGAGGCAGGGGCCTGAGAACCTCATAGGATGCAGGCTATAGCACGAGGCTCTTGGAAGCCCCCAGCCCCATCGTCCTGGCAGCAGTCATCGTTCCTTCTTGGTGGCGGCGGTAGCGGCGGGAGGCCAACATTGCCCTGAGGACGGTCCTCGCGATGCTTATCCCGCCACGGACCGTCACAAGGCTGGTCCTGCCAGCGGTCTTGACGAGGCTGGTCATGCCAACCCTAGCGGGGGCCACGATCGTCCCATCGGCCTCTGCCGCAACCTCGTCTACGGCTGTAGCCACGGTCATTGCGCTCAGGGCGACGGTCAAGGAGTCCGTCCCGGATAGCCCTGAGCTCTTAGCAGTCGTTGGTGTTGTGGTTGTGCACCTTGTGGAAGATGCAGAACGGGCGGTTGCCCTTGGAGGATTCAAGGTGGTCACAGCCACGCTTCATGTCAGGCTTGGCCGCGAGCACCATCGGGCCCTTGCGCTTCACATCCTTCGCCTTGGCCTTCTTGTGTTCAGGATCGGCTTCTGGGAGCTCGAGGAGCGAGAGACGGCCTTCTTCTGCCCTCGCGCACCTGGTCGCCATGATGAACATCTCCAGAGCTGAGCATAGGTCCTCATGAATGGTGAGCTCCTCCTTCATCTTGATGTCCTGGACGCCATCAGTGAACACTGAGATCATGGCGTCATCCGACACTTTGGGGATCTTGAGTCCAACATTGGTGAACCGTTGGATGGATTTGTGCAAGGTCTCTCCTGGTTGTTGCTTGATGCACCGGAGGTCGCCGGTTGTAGGAGCGCGGTCGGGGGTGCCTTGGAAGTTGGCGATGAAGCGCTCTTGTAGGTCGTCCCAGGAGGAGATCGATCCCACCAAGAGGTTCAGGAGCCATGAGCACGTGCCGCCTTGAGAGCCATGGGGAACCAGTTCACCATGACCTTCTCATCACCACTTGCCGCCTCGATGCTTAACTCGTAGAGCTGAAGGGACTCGGCCAGGTCAGGGGTGCCATCGTAGCATGGAGGCATATCCGGCTTGAACTTACCGGGCCAGACGACACGGCGACGCACAGGAGTGAACGCCGGCACCCCACCTTGGCCACTAGGGCTCCCCTAGGAGGGGGAGCCAGGTCTTGACGCCCGCGTGCAACCACCTCGGGCTGCACGTGGTCTTGACGCGGAGGCGCAGGAGGAGCTGGGAGCGCACACGCCTCTCCCTATGGCCGCTGCATGACTCGGCACCTTTCTTCATCGCTCCATGACTCGGCACCTTTCTTCATCATGCACGGGCGCCCTGCGCGGCTGGTCATACTGGGGGTGCTCGCTCCTTTGCCCGCGGACATCATCTTGCCAGAGAGGAGGAGGAGGTACGCCATGAGCTACGTTACCCGCCTGGGGCTGCAGGGGAGGTAGCAAACGGGACAGTGCAGGAGCCTCTCTAGCAGCACTGACGAGCTCGGCGATGCCGTCCAGCCAATCCTCGTAGAGGTCGTCGGTCGGACGGTAGCATAGAAGCTCACGCGCCATGAGTAGCTCCGACTGCGCGATCGCCTGCCCATGATGGGTGTGGGAGGTCGAAGCAACGGCCGGGGTCAGTGACGGAGTGGTGGTGCGGCCGTCGCGTCGCACGGAGGGCGGCAGCGATGAATCCTGCTGCTCGTGGGCTGCAGGGCTAGTGGCAGCGTTGTCTACGGGCGACATGGAGCGGTGAGGAGCACTGTTGCCCGCGGGCGCCGTCTGAGTGACGCGCGCGGCGAGGGCTGCCCAGCGCTTGGCATGAACTCGACGAGCGTCCGCCATGGGAACAGCGGGGCGGGGTAAAACAACTGACAGAAGAGAGGCTTCGACACGCCCCCTACCTAACACGCCAAATGTCGGATTCCGGGCTCCGTAGGCCCAAGAAAGGTTTGAACTCAGGGGTGTGTGCAAAGAACTCGACCTCTCAAGCCAATCGACCCGCTGCTCTCATGACCTAGCTCGATG
This sequence comes from Triticum timopheevii, assembly GCA_963921465.1. Taxonomy (NCBI): domain Eukaryota; kingdom Viridiplantae; phylum Streptophyta; class Magnoliopsida; order Poales; family Poaceae; genus Triticum; species Triticum timopheevii. Next base: position 1,696,217 of record CAWUFU020000003.1, read on the forward strand.
AACAAGAAGGAGAAAGACATGGTAGTTTACCCAGGTTCGGGCCACCTTGCGGTGTAATACCCTACTCCTGCTTGGTGGTGGATTAGCCTCGCAAGGGGCTGAGAATGAACTAGTACAAGTGGAAGAACAACCTCAGGAGGCTTGTTCTTGTGGTGAGCTCTTGGTGGTTCGGTGAGCTGATCACCCGATGAGTTGATCGATCCTCTTCTACGGTGGTGGCGAGGCTATATATATGGTGTCCTTGGTCCTCTTCCTTCAAAACTTGGGCGGGAAGGGATCCCACAACGGCCAAATTTGAAAGGGGACAAGAAGTACATCTCAACCTGGCGAAAGGTGGTCTTCTCCTGCAAAGCTTCTGATTGTGACGTCATGGTGGGCTAGGGGATGAAATCCATCCTGCCATTCTAGCGGTCCTGGTCTTGTTGCATGCAAATGGCAACCTTTGGGTGATTCCTTGGGACTCCACACCTGCACTTGCCTCCTTTGCACCAAAGAGGAAACCTGCCGCTCTGCCCCGCTGGCGCACGCCTGGCCTTGGTCGTCATGGCTGATGTCATTTTAGCCTCATGAGGCTGGGTCTTGCATAGAAATCTCTGCTCCATCAGAAGGCCACCTTCGGAGGCCGCTCCTTCAGGAGGTCTTGATGTCGCATGCCTCGCAAGGCATGGCCCCTGCAAGGGACTTGTCATGTCGTGGTTGAAGATGGGGCCGTACCAGGCCGTCGATGGAGCCACGCCATGGGCCGCAGGCAGGAGGTTTGGGTACCCTGGTTCCTAGAACGCCAATAGTAGGAGCCAATATGGGCATCCAGGTTCCGCAATTTGTTATTGACCGGATAGGTGTCTCAGTCATGTCTACATAGTTCTCAAACACGTAGGGTCCGCACGCTTAACGTTCGTTGATGATATAGTATTATATGAGTTATATGATTTGGTGACCGAATGTTGTTCGGAGTCTTGGATGACATCACGGACATGACGAGGAGTCTCGAAATGGCCGAGGGGTAAATATTGATATATAGGACGATGGTATTCGTACATTGGAAGTGTTTCGGAGGGTACCGGGTACTTATCGGGTCACGAGAAGGAGTTTTGGGCATCCCCGGCAAAATATGGGCCTTATGGCCCATGTGAGGGAACACACCAGCCCGCAAGGGGCTAGTGCACCCTCTATAGGGCCGGCCTAAGGGGAGGGAAAGGAAACGGTAGGAGAAAAGGAAAGAGTGGAGTTGGACTCCCGCGTCCTTCCCTCTCCCCTCTCTTTCCTTTCCCCCTTGTCCATGCAAGGAAAGGGGGCGCAAGAGGGCAGGAGCCCTAGGGCTGGCGGCCAGCCCCTAGGGGCGCACCCTGGCTGCCCTGGCAGCCCCCCTCTCCACTCCACCTATATGTACATGGGGAGGGGGCACCACACAAGGACACAACATTGTCTTAGCCGTGTGCGGCACCCCCGTCCACCGTTTACTCCCTCGGTCATATTTTCGTAGTGCTTAGGCGAAGCCCTGCGGAAATCACATCACCATCACCGTCACCACGCCGTCATGCTGCCGGAACTCATCTAATACCTCGCCCTCATCTAATACCTCACCCCTCTTGACGTCACCGAGCTGAACGTGTGTAGAACGCGGAGGTGCCGTGCGTTCAGTACTAGATCGGTTGGAGCCCGAAGAAACTTCAACTACATGAACCGCGTTGTCAAACGCTTCCGCTTATAGTCTAGGAGGGTACATAGACACTCTCTCCCCCTCTCGTTGCTACGCATCTCCATGGATAGATCTTGTGTGTGCGTAGAAAACAATTTGTTTTCTATGCAACATTTCCCAACATAAGCTTCTGTCACTCTAGCAACCCATCATCTAATAACTACTCCACGATGCATTCCCTTAGGCCCATATATGGTGAAGTGCCATGTAGTCGAGGTTCACATGACACCACTAAGGGAATCACGACATAAATATTATCAAAATATCAAACACATATCAAATTCACATGATTACTTGCAACAAGATTTCTCCCATGACCTCAAGAACAAAAGTAACTACTCACAAACGTTAATCATGTTAAGGATTAGAGGGGTATTAAATAGCATGATTGATCTGAATATATAGTATTCCACCAAATAAACCATATAGTAATCAACTACAAGATGTAATCAACACTACTAGCCACCCATAGGTACCAATCTGATGTTCCGTTACCAAGATTGAAGCAATAGATGAACTAGGGTTCAAGTGGAGATGGTGTTGTTGAAGATGTTGATGGAGATTGTCGTCCCAAAGATGAGAGGGTTGTTGGTGATGACTGTGATGATGATTCCCCCCTCTTGGAGGGAAGTTCCCCTGGTAGAATTGCTCCGCTGGAGGGAAAAGGTGCTCCTACCCAAGTTCCGCCTCGAGACAGCGGCGGCCCATCCCCAAAGTCCTCTCCTTACATTTTTTCTAGGTCAAAATCACTTATATACCAGAAGGGGGCACCGGAGGTGGGCCGTGGAGGGCACAACCCACCAGGGCGCGCTTGGTCTGCCTAGCACACCCAGGTGGGTTGTGCCCACCTAGTGGGCCTCCTCCGGTAGTTATTTGCTCCAGTATTTTTCATATATTCCAAAACAATTCTCCATAAATTTTCAGCTCATTTGGAGATGTGCAGAATAGGTAACTCTGTCGTAAATATTTCAGAGTCTAGAATTCCAGCTGCAGGTATTCTCCCTCTTTGTGTAAACCTTGCATATTATGAGAGAAATGTCATTATAATTACTCCAAAAAGCATTATTACGCATAAAAACATAGTAAATAGTAGTAGGTAAACATGATGCAAAAAGGACGTATCAAGGCACACTTTCATGGGCTTCATGCAAGGGGTGGAACTTGCGGGAGATTCCACATCTGGGGGAGAGACTCTCATCTACTTAGGTGATGAGTCCTCAACTAGAGAAACGGAGTCAATCTACCACGTTCAAGACGGCAGGCTTGGGGGCTGTTCTGATGGTAATACTTTTTCGGACCCCTACGAGCCGCTGAGTCGAGCCGCATCTTCATGGCAGGCACGACATCGACTCCTAATTCTTTGATGACTGGTGCAACTGCATGTAGCATCCCAATTTTTATTAAATTTGGATGTTAATAGAATCATTCAATGCATATCATATTTCTTTGCATTTTAGAGTTTTTGAAATATTCAAATAATATTTTTCCACTCGAGAAAAACAAATGAGAGCGGACAAGATGACTTCCTCAAACTTATAAAAGAGTGGGAAATTTTATTTTGAATATTATTTGAAGTTTTGGAGTTTATTGGTACTTATTTCATTTGCCAAAAGTGCATTAAGTGCATTAGGAAAATATTTTCAATATATTATGTGCTAAAGTTAATGTTCATTAGGCTCTAAATATTGTATAGTTATTTTAGAAATTGTTGTGGTGTATTTACTAATTCTTTTGAATTATTTAGGGCCACTTTAGTGTTCGGTTTTAAAAAAACACGCACACACACACTCACCCGCCTGGACCGAAACAAGTTCGGCCCAGGGACGTGCGTGCTCAGCCAGCCGCGCCAGGCCAGCCAGCCCACCGGCCATTTCGGCCCAAGGTTGCCCGCGCGCCCGAAGCCTCCCACCCGGTCGACCGCCCCGCGCTCGCCCTCGCTCGCGTCCTCTCGCTGCCACTGCCAGGTGAGCCCCGCATGTCATGCCGTCCCCAACCTCCCGCACCACACGGGATAAACATCCTCGCCGCGCTCCCGCAACCACCGCTCGGCTCCCTCGCCAGGCTTATCCGTCGACCCCGAGCCCTCTGCCCTCGCCTATAAAAGCCCCTCGACCCCCTCGTTCGATCTCGCCGTCTCGCACAACTCCACGCAGCTCATAGCCGCCGCGCTGCCCGTTCGCATCTCGCCGGAGCCGCGCCACTCGCTGGAGCATTTCGTCGCCCGTAGACCACTCCGACCCTCACTTTTCTGTAAATTTTCTCAGCTCGCCGAGTCGCATCCGTTTGACATAATTTTTGCCCCTAGGCCCCGTCGGAGCCGCCGCACCGCCGACGCCGAAGCCGCCGGAGTACAGAGCCCCATCGTCTTTGCCTCGCCCCGTCCCGACGCCGCTGACGAACGCCGACATTACCTTCGCGACGCCCTCGACGCGCCGCACCTCCCCGTCTTCTTCCCCGTTGACGAGGACCACCGCAGCCGCCGTCCCCTCCGTCACCGACGTCGCGCCGTCGTCTTCATCGTCGCCGGCCACCACCACCACCCACTGTAAGCCGCTGCCCCCACTCCCGCCCGTTAGATCGATCACTCACGGCCCAGATTAGATTAGGTTAGTTTGTTTTTTTAGTTGAACCGGTACGCGGTTAACCGCGGGTTTTTATTCTAAAACCGATCGGTTTCTGTACAAGTTAGCCGCCGCCGCCGTTTTTCTTACATTGTGGTATTCCACTGTATAAGCTACGCGGCAAACACCTTTCGGCCAGTAGGAATCTGCCACGAGCCAGGTACCTGTTTGCGATAGTTTTTTTACTATTTAGTCCCTGTTGTTAGCAGATTAGTCCCTGAAGTTAGTTTAGCCACAACTTTTTAACTGTAGATCCAAATTCGATGAAACCAGCGGCAAATTCTTCATATTGTTTAGATATATCCAGTAGTATCCTTGTTGGTAAACTTTGGTCGGCTTAAAATTTGAATTTATTCAGATTCAAATTCGAACTTCAAATAGCCATATCTCCCAAACCATAGCTCCGATTAAGTTGATTCTTTTTGCACTTTGTCACTGTAGCCAAACCCTATCACCTAGACCTTTGTGACAACAATTTTCACACACTAGAATCTGTCCATTAATATATTTTTAATAGTATGCATAGTATGCACTATAGTTCACATCACTTCTTGCACCATAGGCCCATGTGGTTTTGCACTTAGAATATTTTCATGCTAGTTAAGTGTGTGGTTTGTTCATTTGGTTTTTCTGAGATTTTTCCTTTGCTTGTTTTGGTTCTTCGGAGTGTTTGCTTATGTATGATTATTTTTACTTTGACGATAGATTGCCCGGAGTGCGAAGCAGAATACTACTAGTCTTTAGAATTCAACCAGTAGTACCAAGGCAAGTTGCATCTTGATCATGTTTCATTACCTATGTTTTTGTTATGCACTTAGTTCTTTGCGGTAGGACTGCATGGTAGGAATTTATGCCGGATGGCTATGCTTAAACCCAGTAGTTCATTAAGGTAGGTCTGAAACTTATCACATTGTCGCTACCGTTTTACATTATGTTGCTTTGCTGAGTAGACGTGGACTGGGGAGTGAACATTGTAAAGTATGAGTGACAATGTAATAAATAGGACCTAAGATAATTAATGAACTACCTTGGCGGAAACTTGTTGGAATGGTGGTGAAGTACAGTTGGGAACGCATGGGAAATCCATGGTGATGCACCACTAGTGGACCGTCCGCTCAGGCTCAAAGAGATCAATCGTATTCTCATGTCTAGAAGCTTACGTGTGCAGCCGCAAGCCAATATGGGCTCTGGCTTAGTTGAGTAGATAGTGTGACCCCTTCCGGGATAGGCTAGCAGATGTAGAATGAGTAGGTGTACCGGCCTATCCGTGGGTTAGGGGAAACATTTTCGAAAGGCTATGTCTCGACCCTCCGATCATGGATGTGGTCGAGTCTTGTGGGGAAAAGTGTGCAACCTCTGCAGAGTGTCAACCTAATCGATTAACCGTGTCCCCAGTTACGGAAAATTTGAGCATCTAGTAGTGGAAATACTGGGAGATCTCATCACCTTAAGTAAACAGTTGGGATTATAAGTGATAACTACGGGAATGGAGTGAGTTGGGTTTGCCAACTCATCCTATGCTATTTTTCATAGTTGTAGAACAATTACTTTGCAATAGGGAAAAACTAGCTTTATGCAAAAACTAAACTTAGAGCTTTCCACCAGCCAAATTGCATGTACAAATAGGTTCATTTACTCTTGATGTGACTTGCCAATACATTCAATGTACTGACCTATATGGCTGCAACTTATCACGGTGCAGATATATCCGACGAGGATTAAGGTGCGATAGGTCGATGTTCTACACTCAACCTTGCTCGTGGAGTTGGACTCCTTTACTACTTTGCTTCCGCAGTATTTGTTTATTTGGCTCTATGCCCTATTATGTAATAAATGTATTGCTCCTGGACTATCGATGTAATAAAGAGATGTGTGTTATTTCTGTTATTTCATCGAGTACTGTGTGCTAGCTAGTCGATCCAGGGACTAGCACGGTAAGCACAGAGACTTCGACTCTTACCGGGTCGGGTCGCTACAAGATGGTATCAGAGCACACGTTGATTTTAGGACGCGACCCCTTGAAATGGAAAGCCATAGGATAAAAACTTTATTTTTACAATTTCCCTATATATCCTTTGGTCTCGTACCTTCTCTGCTTCATTACTAATTTCTTCTCTATTTCAAAAAATGTAGATGTTGTCCTCCATTGTTGAGTTTGAGCAGCCCGATGAGACCATGCCCTTTGGACGGCAGCTGGTGAAGATCGTGAAGCACCTGAAGATTGGGCTTCCCACATTCACTGGAACCTTCACCGCCACCTTGCCCGAGGAGACGCGTTGGAGGATCAATGCCCATATCCCCGGACGCATCCTCGGAAACGGCACCAAGCCCATTGAGTTCCATGTGGATACTTCAACATGGGGCTTGGGCAGGGGCATCGATGCTCACATTGCTCTCGGACGCATTCAGGAGGAATATGATGAGGACCTCAAGCGGACCTCCTTCGTGATGTACGGGCGCCGTGATGCGAATGGAGATGTGGTGCGTACCCTGGAGGATGAGACGATAGCATCCCATATCCAGGACATGGAAGATCACATTCGTATGATGGAGCTAGAGCTGTTTGACAACATGATCATAACCAAGAACCTCATGACCCACAAGGCTGGGCTCGAGGAGGAACTCCAGGACGCTCGCATCGAGCACGAGGGGGAGTTGGACGCACTTCAAGAGAAGATTGACGGCCTAAATCTTGAGCTTGAGGAGGCCGAGGAGAAGCTAGATGAGGGAGAAAACATCCAGTAGGATCACTCGTACAGTTCCTATGTCAGCCAAGACAAGGACCAGGATGATGAGCTCGGAGATGACGACACGGAGAGTGATGCAAGGACACGCGACGTCAACATGGTTGACTAGTCCTCATCCGATGAGATTTAGATTTTATACCACCATGAGAGTTTAGGCATTCGATTTCGTTATCCGATTAGTTTCTTTTATTTGTGAGACCTTGTCCAATCTTGTGACATGGCTTACCTTAGGTTTGATTATTCATGTGAACCTCTTTGATTGAAATTGAATTGGAGTGATTTGAAGTTTTATTGCTATCATGTGCATATGGGTAGTGTGATTTCTCTTTAGGCCTTTCTGTTCTAACTTCTCATCCACTCTAAACCCACCAGATGCCTCCGAGAAGTGACCCCGGATTCAACTTTCCACCGGAGCTCACCCAATTGATTCAGCGGCAGAATGCTCTTATGCACATGCTCATTCAGAACCAAAACCAGAACCAAACAACAACAACCCACCGCTGCCACCCCCAGTTGATAGCCTTACCCATTTTCTGAGGCTGAACCCACCCGTGTTCTCTAGCAGCACGGAGCCGATCGTCACAGATGACTGGCTCCGCAAGATAGGAAGGGAGCTAGCCACAGCAGGATGCAATGATGCTGAGAAGGTGAGGTTTGCCGCCCACCAGTTGGATGGACCAGCAGCTGCTTGGTGGGAGAACTACACCCCCACATACCACATGGAGAGTGTGACTTGGAATCAGTTCCAGCAGGCGTTCCGCACTGCTCATGTCTCAGCTGGAGCCATGAGTCTGAAGAAGAAGGAGTTCCGCAGTGTATGCCAGGGAGGACGCACGGTATCTCAGTATATTGATGAGTTCAGTAAGCTGGCCCGTTATGCCCCAGATGACGTGGCCACTGATGCAGCCAGACAAGAGAAGTTTTTGGAGGGACTGAACAATGAGTTAGGAGTTCAGTTGACAGTGGCGACCTTTGCGAACTATCAGGAGCTGGCCGACAAGGCTACCATTCTCGAAAGCAAGCACTAGCAGATGGAGAACCGTAAGAAGAAGTATGGTCACGGGAAGTATAACTCGGGAGTTTAGCAGAAACCCCGCTACAACCCGTATTCAGGAAGTTCTGGATCAGGCTATAGCAAGTTTGGAGGAAATCATCATAACCATGGGGGTCACATTCAGCATGGAGGAAATGGACACAACCACCATGGTCACAAGCATGGCAATGGCAATGGCAATGGAAGTGGCAATGGCAATGGAGGAAGCAATTAGCAGCATTTCAGCTCTTCTACACTGATGAAGAAGGATCTGAGTCACATCACCTACTTCAAGTGCAAGAAGACAGGTCACTACTTGTCGTGGTGGTCACATGACAGATGCTAAGGGGTGGCTAAAGAGAGGAGGAGGCTCGAGGGCGCTGGTGGACTCCAGAGGCGAGGTTGGCATGAGCGGGCGCGGGACGCCGGACGTACCTAGGTTTGGGGCTCTCCGGAGAGATAAAACCCCTAGTCCTGCCGAGTGTAGTTGGATGATCGATAGTACAATGTCGCTCCTGGAGCTGTATGGAGGGGGAAGGAAGCTGGCCGAGGCTTGGGCTGCTCCTTCTCCCTGGTGTTGCTGTCTGGTGGCTAGTCCTATGCTTACTTGCGTTTCTCTCGTATGCGTTCTCTGCTTTCTGCTTGCCTGCCTGATTGCGGGCTCCTGGGAGGGTTTATAGACCAACCCCCAGGGGTACAATGGTAATGTTACAGGTCGGTGGGTTCGTATTGTCGGCGTCCGGGGACCCGGGCTGGGTCCCGCTTGAGGTCTTGTGGTTCACCGGGTTCCCCTAGGTGCGGGCCCCGCATGCCTACGGGAACTATGCGCCGTCTTGTCGATCGTTAGGGCGTGGCCAAGTCGAGTCGTGTACAGTGCTCTCCGTCAGGCTACCGATTGCTGTCATCAGCAGTGAGGGCGGGAGCAGTGTAGCGACGCCGGCCCTGGTCAGTGGGTAGGCGAGGGGCACTGTTGCCACGCTCCGGCTGACTAGAGGCATGGGCAGGGCACTATTGCCTCGGTCATCGCTGATTGAAGACTCGTTCCATCATACGGACTGGATGGGATGGGAGCTAGCCCGTGGCTGGATTGCAGAGCACGCCACGGGTGTTGCTGGCTTGTTGAGAAAGCTTTGGTCGTGCCGAGTTCGGCTGTCTTGCGCTAGCTGTTGGGGCCGAGTCGACGTGTCTTGCCGGGTCGGCGATTCCGGCTAGGTCGCGGGACTTGGCCGGGTTGAGCGACCCGGCGAAGCGCGTGCCAGTATTGAGGGGCGGTGCCAGCCCTGTTGTTTTTGAAGAGGATCCACGTTCCGTTGCCTGCCCGGGGTCCATCCCCCCGACAGTAGTCCCCGAAGCTGTGAAGGTCCGCTGTCTTCGGATGAGTGGGCCTTCGCAGATTCCCCCTTAAGCATGGCGAATCTTGGGGCAATCCCTCGGGCTTCGCGCGGGCGCCACGTGGTGCCCGGAAGTCGGAGGGGCCTCACAGGCCACACGCGTGAAGGGACTGGGCGACGGGTTGGGGCCCATCGCCGCGCGCCCTCGGCCCATGCGCACGGAATTATTGGGGCGTCCAGGGGCCGGTTGCTCTTCCCCGGGCAGTTACTGCGCGTGTACGTGCGCACTTATTGCGGGGTAGTGGAACGGGTGCATGCAGACTATCCCACTTCCCCACTTTCCCACGTTCAAACTGAGGGTTGTAAATTGGGGGGCAGGGGGCGGTCGACATTATTCTCGCTCGCGCCCTCCTGTCCCTTTGCTCTCGCTCCTCTCTTTGCAACCGACGCACTGCGGTGCCCACTGCTCCGAGCAGAACTCCTTCTCCATTCATCTTCCTTCTTCTTCCTTCGATCATGTCGCTGCCATCAGGCTCCTGGATGGGCTTGAATGTCACCCCCAAGGTCATCACCCAGCTCCGGGTGACGCGGCGCCTGCCGCGGGAGACAGACATTGGCGTCCGCCTGCCGCGTGGAGGGCAGAGGCCTCGGCCCGAGGGGCAGGAGCGCGTGGTCTTCCTCACGCACTTCGAGCGCGGGTTCGGGCTGCCGGCAAGCGCCTTCTTCCGCGCATTCCTAGAGTTCTTCAGGCTCCAGCCACATCATCTTTGCGCCGGCGCCATCATCCAGCTCTCCAGCTTCGTCACGCTCTACGAGGGGTACCTGGGGGTCGAGCCCATGATTGACCTCTGGGCGCGCTTCATCTCCTTGAAGCAGCAGGGGCCGTCGGCCGGGGAGTTCACCGATTTCGGCGCCGCCGATATCTCGAAGCGATCGGGGGCGGATTTCCCCAAGATCCCGCTGGAGGACTCTGCCAAGAAGTGTCAGAACTGCTTCTTCTACGTCCGCAACCATGGGGCGGATTGCATCAACCTTCCGGACTTCACCATCGCGCCGCCGCGGGTGAAGACGAACTGGGGCTACTCGCCTAGTCCCTCGTCGCAGGAGATCGTCAACCTCTATGAGCGGTTGACGGTGATGCGGACGCAGGAGGGGCTCACCGGCACCGACCTCCTTGCCGCGTTCATCATGCGCCAGGTTCTTCCGCTTCAGGGGCGCTCCTGCCTCATCGGCGAGATGGCCAGCCTTCAAGACCCCAACCGTATGGGGTCGACGCGGCTGTCCACGGAGCAGATCGCGCGTGGCGTGAATGGCATCTCCACGGCCAACCTTGGAGAGGACTGGCGGTTCGGCAAGGCGCCATACAGCGAGTCCAACCCGGTGCCGCAGGTGAGTGTCTGGTCTTCCTACTTTGCTACTGCGCACCTCCTCATCCGTCCTGACAAGACGCGGGAGATACTTCTAAACGCAATTCGGCATCCTTATGCTCGGGCTCTGTCACAGGTGGCGCCGGTGGCGCCAGAGGAGCCCGCGGCCCATTGCGGGGAGGAGGAAGCCGAGTAAGTTTTGTATCTTTCTTTATGTTTCTCAAATTGCTGATCGCGGCACGGTGCGAGCGATGCTGATGTCGGCTGCCTAGTGTAGTGGCACTGGGCGGGGGAGGTGCGACGCAGGCGGAGCCGGGTCCTCGCACGGGGCGGCGCCGAGCCACCCGCATGGGAAGGACAGCGTCGCGCCGCGACCCCGGGCCCCGAAGCGCACGACGGACTTGGCCGGGGCCGGGAGGCCGGCCAAGAGGAAGCGCGGCAGCGGGCACAGGAGGCCGAACCCTGTCCCGGGCTTGACGGGGTAAGCTTCATTTCATGTTTGCGCCCGGATTTCTTGAGCTTGCCTTGTTTCTTTTTGCTCATTCTGTCTTCTTCTTCAGGTCGCCAATCGCGCTGGCGAGGGCGGCGGCGGAAGCCGCGACCGCCGAAGGGGCCGCGTTCCGCAGGAGCCGGTCCGACCTCATCGAACAGGCGACGTGGAGGGACGGGGCAACTTGGACCTTGGCCTGGACCCGTACGACGCCGAGGCCTTGGCCTGGCGGGACAGGAACCGGGCCGAGGCGAAGCTGGAGGCGGCGTCGGTCCGGGCTTGGACCGACGCGGCGACGGCATGGGCTCGAGCCGGCGCGGAGCCGGCCTGGCGCGAGATGCCGGAGGGCATAGTGGTGGCGGCGACGGTCTTTGAGCCGTCGTCGGTGAGGGAGCGCGGCGGCGGAGGCCGGGCTGAGGTGGTGGTCCTCGACCGGGAGGTCGTGGAGGTGGCGGATGACACCCCGCCGCGGGCCAACATGGCCGAGCAAGCGGGGGCTGATGGTGGTGGAGGCAGCATCGTCTTGGAGGAGGCACTGCGGGTGGCAGTGCCAGAGGTGCCGCTTGTTTTGGAGGAGGCACCGCGGGCGGCGGTACCGGAGGCCACCCTGGCAGCTATGCCAGAGGTGGCGCAACAGACCGTCCTGGCATCTGGTCTGGAGGCGGCGTCGCGGGGCGTCCCGGCATCCGAGTCGTCGTCAGTGTCGGGAGGGGCGTCAGAGGAGGTGGTGGCCGCATCGCAGGTGGGCAGTGGGGAGCACGTCTTGGTTCCCTAGTAGGGAGGGCACTGAGCTGCTGTGCCGTAGCTGGCGTGAAGCGGGGGCACCGTCGTCTTCGGGCCTCGGGCCCAGGAGGAGGCGGCACTGGACGCTGTCAGCCGCCGCCTGCGAGGCTGGACAGAACGACTCGAGGCCTTCGCCCAGGCCGAGGTGGAGCGGACGCGCGACCTGGAGCGTGCCGTCTTGGTAAGTCTTCTTTTTCTTGCAATTTCTTCTTTGTGGGGGCGCGCCAGCACACCCACTGGGTGTAGCCCCCGAGGTTTGGGCCAACTACGTAGTAGTTGGGTCGAATCTTTAGAGCTTTTGACCTTGTTCTGACTTCTTCTTTCTTCAGCATCTCGACGCCTTCCGGGTCGCCACCTACAATCGTCTTCTGGGCAAGCACCGGGAGCTCATGGATCAGCTCGCCACCAAGGAGGAGGATCTCTGTGTCGCCGCAGGTACTGTCGTGCTCTTTTCTAGTGGGGGCGTGCTAGCGCCCCCACTGGGTGTAGCCTCCAAGATTCGGGCCAACTGTGTAACAGCTGGGCCAAATCTTAAGTCTTGCTTCTTTCTTCTGCTGAATCCTTCTTTTTCGCAGCCGAGGTGCTATCCTGGCGGACTTGTCTGCTCCAGGCCGGTCATCACTACGACCGGCTCGTTGCCGACACCGGCCGTCTTCGCGTCGAGGCGGCACAGGCGAGGGCAGAGGCGGCCGCGGCCCGATGGTCTCTCGATGAGGCCAACCGACTGCATGGGCAGCTGGCGGGTCACAAGAGCCGCCTCAAGGTTGAGGTGGAGCTCCTCAAGGCGGAGGCCGCCGAGGCCGCGGAGGCGAAGCGGGCCCTGGTGGAGGCGGACCAACAGCACGGCCAGCTGGCCGACGACAAGGGCCGGCTCTAGGCCGAGGTGGAACGCCTGCGGTGGCAGGTCACCATGGCTAAAGGGGCCCGTGAGGACGAGGCCCGTCGCCGCGAGGTGGCCGAGAAGGCGGCCGAAGACAAGGACGTCGAGCTGAAGGCAGCCCTTGGCAAGGCGCCGACCTGGAGAAGGCGCTCGAGGAGCGCGACCGCGCCATCGAGTGGGAACGGCGCGGTATGTTGCTTGAGGCGCAACACCTGGAAGAGTCCTTCTCTAGTAAGTGATGTTTCTTGTAGTTTGCCGGGTCGGGATCCGGCCTTTCTTCCTTGTTGTTCTTCTTCTAACTTGCTTCTTCCTTTGCGGCAGGGGCCTTCCCGGAGACGCAGCGGCTAGCGGAAGAAGCCGTCTGTTATCAGCGCGACTCGACCGGGGTCGTTGGGTCCGGGACGTATCCGCAGGTGGCCTGGACCTTCCCGGAGATCATCGCCGCCGTTGAGGCCCATCTGCGGGTTCTAGGGATGCAGATGGAGTGGCTCTCCTGGGCTGGCACCGTGATGATGGCGGCCCTATGGCCGGTCTCCGTCCAACCGAGCAGCTTCTCACGTCTGGCGCGCAACATGGAGACGGGCCCCGACCATCTTGGCGAGTGGTGTGTCTCCGCCGCTCGTGCCGAAGCTGAGATGGCGCTTCGGTTTGCACTGTCCTGGCATCCAGATCTACAGCTGGATGCGTTGATGGGCCAGCGGGCTAGTTCGGAGCAGCTTTTGTAGGAGCAAGCCGACTAGATCGCCTCCCGGGCCAGCTACATCACCGAGTTCGCCTTCCACGACGAGTGCCATCTGGAGCGGACGGAGGACGGTAGGGCCATGGAAGGCGACGACTTCGGCTTGCTCCTCTGCGATCCGGAGGGGAGCTCGGAGGAGATGGGCTTCTATTGCGACGCGGATGCCGAGGAGGACACCGACACCTCGCTAGACCCGGAGGCCGCCAGGGGAGAGCCGTCGATGTCGCGACGCGGCGCTGGAGATGCCTGAGACACTTTGTAAAATTTGTTAAGTAGCAGGTCCACCCACCCACTGGGGTTTTTAGGGTGTAATGAACTCAGGCCATGGGCCTTTAAATATTTGTGTAAATGTCGTGGGTGCTTTTACTTTTGCCTTATGTTTTTTTGGACCGATTTCATGCGCTTTTCCTTTCTCAACCCCCCCCCCCCCCCCCCGCGAGTCAGACGGCTGAGGCTCTAGTCCGTGACAAGGAGTTCAGTTTTTTGAGAGGAGCGCAAAGGACTTAGGTTCCTCGAAACATTGAGTGCGAGCGAAACACCCACTGGGTCGGCTGGCGGCAATCTGACGGAGCCGGTTGGCGAGCAGCCGGTCGTGCGGCTGTTCATTTGATGAATGGCGGGCCGGGTTGATCGACCCGGCAACCTTTGACTTAGTGTATGAAGCGTAAAGGAGTTTTTGCCCGTTGTGCTTGCCAGCCGACAGCCAAAGCTAGATCTGTGGCTTTAGGGCGAAGTGAGGGACCGCGACATCCTAACTTTTATCAGGAATCACCAAGTAAGGCGGCGGGGTGGCGATCGAGCCGGCCAGCCCCCGAACCCTCGGGTTGAGCGAGTCGGACCAGTGGCCGGGTTCAGTGGTATAGTGATGCAGAAAAATAAGGACACAATAAATTGGTTGACAAAAGGCAGCCCCCGAGTCTCGTTCGGGGACCCCATAGTTTCATGCGTTTACAAAAGGCGACGATACATACACTCGTCCGGCTAACTGTAAAACGGGCGGAGGAGTCCTGCGTTCCACAGACGGGTCATTTCTTCACCGGTGGTGTCCTTCTTGCGCTTCCTTGACTTGCGAGCATCGATAAGGTAGTAGACGTTGCGATCGCGCAAGGCCCTGCCCACAATGAATGGGCCCTCCCATGGAGGGGACAGCTTGTGCTGGCCTGCCTGCTCTTGGACAAGCCGGAGGACGAGGTCGCCCTCACGGAACTCGAGGGGCTTGATCTGCTTGTTGTGGTTGTGCCTCAGACCTTGCTGGTAAATGGCCGAGCAACCGAGCGCAAGGAGACGTGCTTCTTCGAGCAGGTCGACGCCATTTTCACGGGCTTCTCTGGCTTTGGCTTCGGTGTACATCACGACGCGCCGCGAGTCGAACTCGACGTCGGTCGAGATGACGGCTTCGGTTCCGTAGACGAGGAAGAACGGGGTGAACCCGGTCGACCGATTCGGCGTGGTGCGTAGACTCCAGAGAACGGCCGGCAACTCGTCAAGCCAGCTGCCGGGTGAGCAGATGAGTGGCTCGATGAGTCGCGGCTTGACGCTGGATAGGATGAGTCCATTGGCCCGCTCGACCTGCCCGTTGGACTGCGGATGTGCAACGGAGGCCAGGTCGAGCCGGATGCCGAAGACAGAGCAGTATTGCTCGAGCGCCCCCTTGGCGAAGTTGGTGCGGTTGTCGGTGATGATGCTGTTCGGCATGCCGTAGCATACCGCTATGTCCTTGATGAACCGGACGACTGTTGGCCTGTCCAGTTTCTTTATTGGTCTTGCCTTGATCCACTTGGTGAATTTGTCCACTACCACCAGCAGGTGCGTCATGCCGCCTCGAGCAATTTTGAAGGGTCCCACCATGTCGAGTCCCCAGACCGCGAAGGGCCAGGCGACTAGCATGGTGCGTAGTGCTGATGCCGGCTGGTGGCTGTGTTTGCTGAAGCGCTGGCTTCCCGTACACTTGAGGACGAGCGACTCGGCATCTTGGAGGGCCATGGTGTCGGTGTACTAAAGTAGGGGGGTACCTTAGTACCCCGAACTTGTGCACGGGCAGTTGCAGCAACCCGCAGCAAGGCTTGACGGGCGTCCGCCAAGATCCTCCACGGCTACTTTGATGCCATTCAAGATCGAAGTACTCAAACCAAGGCCCCGGCAAGAGGAGCTTGCCGGGAAGGCCAACCAAGGTCCCGGCAAGAGAAGCTGGCCGGGAAGAAAACAAAAGCCCCGGCAAGAGGAGCTTGCCGGGAAGGCCGACCAAGGCATCTCCAGAAGACTTGCCGCGGCGCCCCGCGCATCTCGGCAAGGCCCGACGGCCGGCAAGCTTGCCGGCACGACAAGAGAAGGGCCGTGGCAAGGCACTTGCCGCGGCAGGGCGGCCACCCAGAATCCAGCGCATCCGGCGACGTGTCACCCCAGGGCCGCCCCTGGGGAACGTGGCGGGGCGTTGCGTAGCCATGCAAAGCAAGGTGGCAAGCGGAGCTGGCAGAGACGCCATCGTGGCAACCGGTGGCTCACCTAGCGGTCGTTCCTTTGCACTATTTTGGCGATCGGACGGGCATTAAATGCCCCTGTCCCCTACTGTCAGAGTTAGGTAGGGGACACTGTTGGTCACTGTTACACCAACCTGCGTTTTTACCTTTCTACCCCCTCTTCTTACGCTGCCACCTGTTGGTGCCCCTTCAGACTATAAAAGGGAGGCCCATGCGCACGTAGAAGGGGTTCGGTCCATTTTTTTTGGGACACAGGCAACACCACCACACGCTCCGACCCTCGAGCAAGATCGAATACGAACACAAAGCAGCAGTAGGAGTTTTATCTCTCCGGAGAGCTCCGAAGCTGGGTAAAAATCGTCCCGTCTCCCCAGCGCGCGCGCCCGACATCGATCTGTTCTGCGCGCGGCCTCCGCCCCCCTTGCCGGACTAGAAGGGGCCCCCCGTGCCCCATAGGTGCTCGTGGCCACAGAGAGATACGCCCCGACATCTTTGGCGCGCCAGGTAGGGGGTGCGTCGAGGTCGTGAGCATCTGATCCGGTCTCCGCGCGCGCTACATCAATGCCTTCATCAACATGCCACTGAAGAAGAAGCCTTCGGAGGTGGCGGCTCCGTCTACATCGATTCCGCCACCACCGCCAGAGCAAACGGGCGGTGGAGTGGACGCCGGCGGAGGAGCGGGCGCCGACGGTGGGACTCACGTCGTCACCAGATCCAAAAATAAGGCCCCGCAAGCGTCGGCGACCGTGCAGACACCGCACCCATCCCAGGAGGTGCAAGGTCAACAACGCCCCGGTGCACCTAGCACCGTGCTCGCATTGGAGCAAGGCCAAGCTGATGGGTCGCAGGACGTTCGAGGTCAGCATGCACGCCCGCATGCTGGCGCGAGCGAGGTACGGTCGCCCGGGCGGGGTGTTGCCCCTCCCAATCCAGTTGGGAGTCCGAGCAGATCCCGCTCCTCGCGCCGCCCGTCGCCACCGCCACCCAAGACAGCAGAGGAAGCACTGGCCTGAGCCCAGCTGCTTCTAGACAACCCTCTGGCGCCGCACAAGATCGACGACTGGAGGATGACCATATACGACCTCATCAGCTTCGCCAATGGTGGCAAGCCCCGGAAACCGAGCGTATCAAGGCCGCGGCAAGGCGCCCAGGCGCAAGCCGACGCCGACAAGACCGCTGGGGGTGCCACCTCCGTGCACTCCCAGCCCCGAAGGCCAAGATCGCCGGCTCGTCGGACCAACCCCGACGGCGACTCCACCGCGTCGTCGGACCCGCGAACCCGACGCGATCAACGCCACGTTCTCCAAGAACAGCAGCACGAAGACGCTCGCACTCGCATCGAGCGCAGAAGGGAAACGCGACGTCAATCTGACCAGCGTGCTGGGCCCACTGTCGACATGCATGCACCAGGGGAGCCAGGCGACTTGCCATACGCGGCAGGATGCCCTGCGTTCACCCGTGAGCTGCGGCAAGTCCAGTGGCCCAAAACCAAGAACTTCAAGCCAGACGTGCCCGAGAAGTACGATGGCAGGATACATCCATCGGAGTTCCTCAGCATCTACACCATCGCGGTGCAGGCTGCCGGAGGGCGCGATGAGAAGATCCTCGCCAACTACTTCCCGCTGGTGCTCAAGCCCAATGTCAGATCTTGGCTCATGCACTTGCCGGACGGTTCCATCTCTTCATGGGCGTACCTGTGTCATCAGTTTGTCGGCGCCTTCACGGGTGGCCACAAGCCTCATGGCCAGGAGAGTGACCTCCACTTGCTCGTCCAGAAGGAGGGGGAGCCCCTGCGCAAGTACATACAGAGATTCAGCCAGGTGCAGCGCAACATCCCAGACGTCCACCCTGCCGCAGTTATCAGCGCGTTTCATCAGAACGTGCATAACCTAAGGATGAGGGAGGAGATGGCGATGTGCAAGATCAGAGACGTCAGCGAGCTCTATGCTCTGGCCGACAAGTGTGCACGGGCTGAGGAGGGGAGGAAGATCCCCAGAGAGGTTGCAGGAGCAGAAGGATCTGACAGTGAGGATGCCGCCCCGGCAAGGAAGAACCGGAGATGGAACAACAGGAAGAGAAAGACTAAGGATGTGCTAGCTGTTGAGCATTCCGGCAACGGAGGCGGCTCCGACAAGGCCAAGGCCGATGACTCCGACGAGGATGTGGTAGCCACCGACAAGCAGGATGGCTCCGGCAAGCGGTATTGCAAGATCCACCGCACCAAGGGCCACGATCTCCAAACCTGCAAGAAAGTCGAAGAGATGGCGGAGCTACAGAAAGCCGAGTACGAGCGCCGCGATAAGGAGAGAGCCCGGGGAGGTGGCGGAGGATCCGGCCAGAAGCTTCCCGCCCGGGGAGGACACCGCGGCAAGTCCAAGCCGCGGCAAGGAGATAGGCCTCCCCGCGGCCGCGACAAGGACGAAGATGAGGATGAGGATGATGAGATGGAGGAAGATGAGACCGATGACCAAGAGTTTCAGAAGGCGACAGAGGTGTTGTGCATCGACGGCGGCGCCTCTCTGCACGCCTCGCACCGCCAACTCAAACAGTGGGTGCGAGAGGTGAACGCAACGGAGCCGTCCGTCGAGGCGCGCAAGCCTCTGAAATGGTCTGGCACGCCCATCATCTTCGACGTTGAGGACCACCCTGATCGCATGACTGCGGTCGGGTGCTTGCCGATGTTGGTCTCACCAACAATCCATAACCTCAAGGTCACGAAGATGATGGTTGACGGTGGGGCCGGCCTGAACCTGATTTCCTCCGCAGTGCTCAAGAAGCTCCAGATCCCCGACAGCGAACTCGAAGAGACTGGTACCTTTCAAGGGATAAATCCGGGAAGAAGCAAGCCCAAGGGGAAGATCACATTGCCAGTGACGTTTGGCAGCGAGCTGAATTTCAGGACGGAGAGGGTCACATTTGACGTGGCTGATATCCCATTACCCTACAATGGGATACTCGGCCGACCCGCACTCGCCAAGTTCATGGCGGCCTCTCACTACGCATACAATGTGCTCAAGATGCCTGGCCCGATGAGTGTCATTTCTGTCCAAGATGACAAGAGGGATGCACTCATCTACGCCGACAAGATCTACCGGGAAGCAGCAGCCGCAGCAGAGCGCGAGCCACTTGCCGCTGAAGCTCCCCGGGGGAAGAAGAAACTCAAGTCCGGCAAGTGTAGCTCTGATGCCCACTCCGGCAAGCGCACCTCCCCGGAGTGTTGCGCTGCCGTCGAGGACGCACCATCAAGCTCCACCGGCAAGTGCAAGAAGGCAAAGGCAGAGCCGCCAAAGATTAAGCCCGGCAAGAACAGCTCTGGTACCCGATCCGGCAAGCACGCCTCCCCGGAGTGCCGCGCTGCCGTCGAGGATGCGCCATCGAGCTCCACCAGCCAGTAGGGCGAAGAAAGCGTCCAGTTTCAAGATTTTGAATTGTATTCCCTGAGAATCCGTACCTTGTACAAAGAACCTGTGCGCAGAAGGGTCGAATCGTGGCTAAGTTGCGCCCTTGATCCGTTTCGAGTCCGCTCAACGATGAAAGCGCGCCGCAACTAGCCCGACGAGTCCTTCCTGCCGGAAGCAACACCGCCAGCGGGCTGCTGATGTCCCGCACTCAGCAAGTGTGTTTGCGCCGGCGGGTTCCCTGAAAGCGCTAGGGGGTGAAAACGTACAAGGGAGGAAGTCAGGGGTGGAGTGCGGCTTCGCCGGACCGCGGAAAACAGAAAAGCTAAGTCACCCGAGCTTGAGTGCATAACACTTTTTAGCTCTAAGCTTTTATGTTATATTCCTCGAACGTTCGTCCCTTGTACGAAAAACCTGTACGCGGAGGAACCAACTCGTGGTTAAGTTGCACCCTTGCATTGTTTTCGAGTCCGCTCAACAATACAAGTGCGCTGCAACTGGCCCGAGGAGGTTTCTTGCCGGGTACAACACCGCCAGCGGGCTGCTGACGTTCCGCACTCAGCAAGTGTGTTAGCGCCGGCAAGTTCCCTAGAAGCGTAGGGTAAAAACGTACAAGGGATGTATTGAAGTAGAAGATGTAACTTAGCAAGCCTTGCCATGGGACGTCCTTTGTATAATAAACTTGTGCGCGGAGGAACTAACTCGTGGTTAAGTTGCTCCCTTGCTTTGTTTTCGAGTCCGCTCAACAATACAAGCGCGCTGCAACTGGCCCGAAAAGGTTTCTTGCCGGGTACAACACCGCCAGTAGGCTGCTGACGTTCTGCACTCAGCAAGTGTGTTAGCACCGGCAAGTTCCCTAGAAGCGTAGAGTGTAAACATACAAAGGGCGAAACATGGCCTTGCATTGCCCAACTTGAAGTTACATTGCAAAGAGTAACTTATTTCGACACTGTCTTAGTTATTTTTTGTGACTAAAATAACAGCGACAGGGAAAAACCAGAAGGGCGCACTGGCGCAGAGGCCCCGGCAAGCCGACTTCACTGGGGGCTGCAAGTACCGAAGTTCCTTCGCGGCAAGTCGGGGTCCCCGGAGGCTGCGACGCTGGTGGCAAGGTCAAAGAAAGGCGCGCCGACGCATGGGTCGCGGCGAGCCAGAGTTGCCAGGGGCTGCAAATTTCAAGATTCACCCCCGGCAAGCCAGAGTCGCCGGGGGCTGTAATATCAGATAAGTTTTTCATCCCTCGTCATGCATCCTCTTATGGGCTGGGGAAACCGAGGCCGCGACCTTGAACGTTCATGCCTTGTATAAAAAAAACCTGTGCGCGGAGGAACCGGCTCGTAGCTAGTCGCGCACCGACTGTTGTTTCGAGTCCGCTCGACAATTTAGGTGAACTGCGGCTAGCTCAACGACAAGGTTTCTTGTCGGTCGCGGCACCGCCGGCAGAAAACCAACTCGTAGCTAGTTGCCTTACTATCATTTCGAGTCCGCTCAACGACTAAGGTAAGCCGCAACTAGCTCCGCGACAAGGTTTCCTGTCGGTTGCAGTTCCGTTGCCGACGTTCCGCACTCGGCGCTCACGGCAAGGTGTCCGCGCCGGCAAGTTCCCTGAAAGCGTAGGGTGAAAACGTACAAGGCACAAAATCAAGTAAAGGACTTAATCCGGCAAGCTTTCCCCTCTTTTCATTAAAAAACATCCCAATTTAGTACAAGTCCATAGAGGATGAAAAACATGATAGAGAGGATTACCAACTTTAAATACAGCTAAGGCCCGAAGGCTTACAAATTAAAAGATAAGATGCCCGTAATCCCTCTCTTGTTTCTCTCTTCAAGGAGTAGGTCAAGGAGGCCCCGGCAAGAGAAGCTTGCCGGGGAAGGCAAAAGGGGCGCCTAGGTGAGCTACGGGTGCCAGAAGACACCAAGAGAACACCCCTGGGGCCGGCCAGGAGCTTGGCGGAGACGGAGGCGCCGGAGGCAAAGCTCGAAGACGAGGCGGCAGGACGTCAGCACGCTGTCGAGGGCACCTCGCCCTCGTACTCCGATTTGACGGCCTTGCCGCCACCCCTCTTCCTCCTCCGCAGCCTCCCTACGCCAGCCGCCCAAGGAGACGGCCCCGGGGAGTTCAGAAGGCCGGCGACCCGGATGATGGGGTCGTCGGTGCCGCGCGCGAGGCGGTGTCCGGCGCCTAGTCGGACCCGCCGTCCTCGTCGTCGCTGTCGCTCCCCTCCTCGTCACTCTCGCTCGAGGAGGGACCTTCGCTATCGGAGGAGCTGTCCACGCAGCATCTCGCCCGGATGCCGGAGTCCCCGAAGACCTTGACGGCGAGAAGGTTGCCCTCCATTAACTTAAAATGGAGGGTAAATCCCGCCGTCAAGCTGTGGATGCGGGCGAACGTCTTCCACCCTCGATAGAAGTACATCACGCCGGGGGCTAGGGATACGACACTAACTCGAGTGCCGCTGATCCCGCAGCCCCTCATGCGCAACTCCAGCATCTCGGGTGGGTCCGGTTCCATCGCGCTCGCAAACGGAGCCGGAAGCCGGAGGCGTCGACGAGGTGCCCGGCGCAGCTTGACGAAGAACTCCCAGGGGTCGTCCCCGATGTGGACCGCCTCGAGGAGAGGAGCCGCCGGCGGAGACGGGGGTGGCGCACCACCCCGGCCGCCCCTTCCCCGAGCGCCTCGGCCACGCCCTCGACCTCGTCCACGGCCTCGCCCCCTCCCTCTTCCCCTCACGACCGGCTCCGCCACCGCAGGGACGAGAGAGGGAGGGGTGCGCTGTCTGGCGGCAACCCTCGCCACCGCCAACGAAGGGCCAGGGTTCCCTTTCTCCATGATGAGTGGGAGAGAGGAGAACAGAAGCTGAAGAAAGAAGGAGATGAGAGAGTGCGGGGTTCTGTGCCCCCCCTTCCTGCCCTTTATAAAGGAGCAGGGTGGGGGCCCGGCCGCCCCGCTCGGCGAATCAAGATACGGGAGGGGCAGGGAATCAGGACCAACTCGCTGCCTCTGCGCGCGACGGCCCGGATTCCCACTCCCACCGTCCGTGACCCCAAGTGCATGGGAGCTACGTGGCGGAGATACAGGGCCGAGGTGACGGGTGAGGCGGCCTCACCCCACCCCGTGATAGTGGGGTTGGGTGCCTCAAAAACCGCGCACCGGCCCCATCTAGTAAATGCGCCACGCCCCCACGCCTACCTCCGTTTAGGTAGGGGGCGTGTGCCATCCCCTTCATCATGGCTTTATGCATGATCGCAAGGCTCAGGCCCGCATGCACGTCACCCACGACACCGCGTTTGATGCGTGCCGCTCTGGACATGCGCGGGGGAGGCGGAGTCCGATGCGGTGTGACCTAGGCCGCGCGTGCCCGTGCACTGTTTTGGGCCTGGCCCAATAGCGCTCGGCACCGCGTATGGCCCAGGCCCGGGGGCTCCTGTCGGTGTACTAAAGTAGGGGGGTACCTTAGTACCCCGAACTTGTGCACGGGCAGTTGCAGCAACCCGCGGCAAGGCTTGACGGGCGTCCGCCAAGATCCTCCACGGCTACTTTGATGCCATTCAAGATCGAAGTACTCAAACCAAGGCCCCGGTTAGAGGAGCTTGCCGGGAAGGCCAACCAAGGTCCCGGCAAGAGAAGCTGGCCGGGAAGAAAACAAAAGCCCCGGCAAAAGGAGCTTGCCGGGAAGGCCGACCAAGGCATCTCCAGAAGACTTGCCGCGGCGCCCCGCGCGTCCCGGCAAGGCCCGATGGCCGGAAAGCTTGCCGGCACGACAAGAGAAGGGCCGTGGCAAGGCACTTGCCGCGGCAGGGCGGCCACCCAGAATCCAGCGCATCCGGCGACGTGTCACCCCAGGGCCGCCCCTGGGGCACGTGGCGGGGCGTTGCGTAGCCATGCAAAGCAAGGTGGCAAGCGGAGCTGGCAGAGATGCCATCGTGGCAACCGGTGGCTCACCTAGCGGTCGTTCCTTTGCACTATTTGGGCGATCGGACAGGCATTAAATGCCCCTGTCCCCTGCTGTCAGAGTTAGGTAGGGGACACTGTTGGTCACTGTTACACCAACCTACGTTTTTACCTTTCTACCCCCTCTTCTTACGCTGCCACCTGTTGGTGCCCCCTTCAGACTATAAAAGGGAGGCCCATGCGCACGTAGAAGGGGTTCGGTCCATTTTTTTGGGACATAGGCAACACCACCACACGCTCGGACCCTCGAGCAAGATCGAATACGAACACAAAGCAGCAGTAGGAGTTTTATCTCTCCGGAGAGCTCCGAAGCTGGGTAAAAATCGTCCCGTCTCCCCAGCGCGCGCGCCCGACCTCGATCTGCTCTGCGCGCAGCCTCCGCCCCCCTTGCCGGACTAGAAGGGGCCCCCCGTGCCCCATAGGTGCTCGTGGCCACAGAGAGATACGCCCCGACACATGGGCCAGTAGAAACCATGGCGGAACGCCTTGGCCACCAGGGATCGTGATGCAGCATGGTTCCCGCACTCGCCCTGGTGTATGTCGAGGAGGATGTCGATGCCCTTTTCCTGCTCGACGCAGCGCTGGAACACGCCGGTGGAGCTGCGCTTGACGAGCTCGTTGTTGATGATGCTGTAGGCGGATGCCCGGCGCTATATTTGCCAGGCTTTGATCTCGTCCATGGGAAGAACCCCGTTCTCCAAAAATTCTGATTTTGTGAGGGCCCAAGATGGGGCCGTAACCACGGCGAAGACGGCCACCATGTTGGGTTCCGAATCGGCACCCCCCGAGCTGGGCTGAGCAGTCGCCGGTTCGGGGATGGCGACGGCCGTGTCTGGGACGATGGTGGCCGGGTCGAGCTGAGCAGCCCCCGGGCCGGGTTCAGCAGCCCCCGGGCTGGGTTGAGGTGCGGCCGGGTCGTCTGGAACGTGGGTGGACTCGGAGTCCGGCGATGGCTTGACGGACGGCTTGCGCAGGTGCTCGAGGGAGACGCCGAACGGAATGGCTTGTCATCACGAGGCGATCTTGGCGAGCGTGTTGGCTTCTTCATTGTCTGCGCGCGGGACGTGGAGGAACTCGCAGCCCTTGAAGGATCTGGACAGCTTCTAGACGAGGAAGTGGTAGCTTGCCATGTTTGAGCCGCGGGTGTCCCACTCGCCGGAGCACTATTGCACCACCAGGTCCGAGTCGCCGTAGCACAGGATGCGCCGGATGCCGAGTTCCTTGGCAAGCCGGAGGCCGTGCACAAGGGCTTCGTACTCGGCGACATTGTTGGAGGCGGCGAAGTGGATCTGGAGCACATAGCAGAGTCGATCGCCCTTCGGGGACGACAGTACGATGCCGGGCCCCAAGCCTAGTCGCATCTTGGACCCGTCAAAGTGCATGCGCCAATGCGTTGAGTCGGGGGTGGTGGCAAGTACTGGGTCTCGGTCCAGTCGACGAGGAAGTCAGCCAGGGCTTGATACTTGATCGTGGTGCGGGGCTCGTAGAGGAAGGTGTGGCCGGCTAGCTGGATCGCCCACTTGGCGACCCGGCCAGAGGCAACCCGGCACCCGATGATTTCTCTGATAGGCGCCGTGCTGATCACGGTGACAACATGCCCTTGGAAATACTGCTTCAGCTTCTTGGTGGTGAAGTACACACCGTAACACATCTTCTGGTAGTGCGGGTAGTTCTACTTGGAGATGGAGAGCACCTCGCTCAGGTAGTAGACTGGGTGCTGGACGGCTTGGATCTTGCCCTTCTCTGGTCGCTCGACCACCAGCACCGTGCTGACCGCCCGCGAGGTCGCGGCTATGTAGAGCAACAGCGGCTCCTTGTTGGTTGGTGTGGCCAGGACTGGTGCGGTGGAGAGCATGCGCTTGAGGTCTTGGAAGGCCTCATCTGCCTTGCCGTACCATTCGAACGGGCTCGTCTTCTTCATCAGCTGGTACAGAGGCAGCGCCCTCTCGCCCAGCCGGCTTAGAAACCGACTGACCGAGGCCAAGCATCTGGTGAACTTCTGGACATCGCGCAGTCGAGCCGGCTTGCGCATGCGCTCGATGGCCTTGATCTTCTCCGGGTTCGCCTCAATGCCGCGCTCCGAGACGAGGAAGCCGAGTAGCTTTCCGGCCGGGACGCCGAAAACGCATTTTTCCGGGTTAAGCTTGACCTTGTACTCGAGGAGGTTGGCGAATGTTTCCTTCAAATCGTCGAGGAGCGTTAGGTGTTGCTTGGTCTTCACCACGATGTTGTCCACATACACGTGGATATTGCAGCCGAGTTGCGGCAGCAGGCATTTCTGCATGCAGTGTGTGAAGGTGGCGCCGGCGTTCTTCAAGCCGAACGACATGGTGATGTAGCAATACGCCCCAAAGGGCGTGATAAAGGACGTCTTCAGGGCGTCGGCTGGGTCCAGCTTGATCTGGTGGTAGCCGGAATAAGCGTCTAGGAAGGACAGGAGCTCGCACCCGGCGGTCGAGTCGATGACTTGTTCGATCGCGGGAGAGCGAACGGATCCTTGGGACAGGCCTTGTTGAGGCTGGTGTAGACGATACACATGCGCCAGGTCTTGTTCTTGTTCAGGACAAGGACTGGGTTGGCAGCCACTCAGGGTGGAACACTTCCATTATGTAGCCGGTCACCAAAAGCTTGGCGACTTCTTCACCAATGGTTCTTCTCTTCTCTTCGGAAAATCTTCGCAGGGGTTGATGGACAGGCTTGGCGTCCTTGCGGACGTGGAGTTTGTGCTCGGCCTACTTCTTCGGGATACCCGGCATGTCCTTGGGGGTCCATGCAAAGATATCTCGATTCACACGGAGGAAGTCGACGAGCTTGCCTTCCTATTTGCTGTCGAGACGGGCGCCTACGACAATATACTTGCTGCAACTAGGGTCTTCCGGGTTGAGCTTCACTTTCTTGGTCTCCTTGGAGGGCTTGAAGGCAGCCTCGTCGGCCGGGTCCGGGGTTGGGATCAATGCAGCGGATGCCTCGCCTGCCAGGGCGATGATCTGGTCGAGCTGGCGCCGCTCCTCGGCAATGACCAGCGACTCGGCCAACTTGGCGCCGTCTCGGGCGCACTCCAGGGACTTGCGGTAATCGCCGGTGATTGTGATCAAGCCCTTGGGACCCGGCATCTTCATCTTTAGATACGCGTAGTGGGGAACCGCCATGAAATTGGCGCGCGCGGGCCAGCCCAGCAACGCGTGATACGCGCTGGACAGGTGTGACACCCCAAAATTTTGACCTTGTTTTATTAATGAAAATTTTGCTAGGAAATTAAAACTTTTATTTTCTGGGCTCCCTTCTGATTTTTGAACCTTTTTATCCCTTGCTATTATGGAGTTTTCCCCAAAGTGCAAACTTTTCAAATATGTTATTGGACTTGTTTAACCTCTCAAGAAAATTTTTTCTTTTATTAGTAGAACTAATTACATAATTAATTTACTTGATCTTTATTTTCTTGAAGAATGGTTTTCCAAGGTTATATGGCCATATTTGAACTACAACCATTTGATAAATTCACTTAAAATTCCAACCAAAATTTGGAGATGTCAGGTGATGTTTTTAAATCACTTTTATACAAAAATATCTTTTATTCATGAAATATTTTGAGCTCTACACCCAATTTACTTCTCTGGTCCAGTGGGCAATTTTGCATTGCAACTCATTTAAATACTTCTTTCTAGCCTCCACCAAAATTATGGGATGCTGTTAGTAGCTTATGATTCAACTTTATGCAAAAATCCAGTGATGTTCTTTGAAAAATTTGAGTGAATCATCCTCATCTTCATTCTAGTGCAACTTGGTGATTTGTACTGCAACCATCTTCTAACTTGCTCCTTTACCCTTGAGCTTTCTCCTGCTTGTAGTGCACTTTGCCAAACCCTTAAGTCCAGGAGAGTGGACCCATTGGATGATTCTAAGTGCTTGCAATCATGCCCTCTTCTTTCTGTCAAAAACTGAAGTTTTGCACAACTTGCATTAACAAGTTTTTGCTTGTACAAACTAACCTCACCATCCTCTTGTCCATCCAAAGAGACACTGATCTGGAGAATTTGGCCACTCCAAGAAAAGCCTAGGTGCCTGTGACATTTTGTCAAACATCCCGAGTGCATAGCCAGATTTGGCATGAGTGTTTGTTTGCATTGTGAACTTGGCCACCTGACCTAACCACCATGTCCATTTACCTTCTGACTAACCCTAGCCTAGCCCTATTTCTTGCCAGCCTCACCCGCGACCTCTATCATACACTCGCATTTCGTCGAACACATCCCGGGCGTGCTCTGGGCGCGCCCAGAGCGTGTGTTTGGCACGCACGTGCGCCCGAGCCGCCGCGTCTCGCCTCGCACCCATTCTGGCCTTGGCCAACCGCAGCCAGCATGCCACGTATCCTCCTGCACCGCCACGCCACCCCGACCACCCCTGGCACTTTACAGCGCTGCCGTCAGGGTACTCTTGGCGGCACGCCGGCGTCCGCAGTGCGCCTCTACCACGGTTGGCGCCGCCCGAGCCACCCCGGCTCGCCACCTACCTCGGGGAGCTGCGCAAGCTTATCCCCTCACTCGTCGGCTAGCTCTCGTCACCTCCACGTCGCCCTGCAAGCTACAGCACGTCGTTCGCCGGCGACCTTATCCTCGGCCACGGAACCGCCATGGCCACGCTATATAAGAAGCACCCGAGCTCGTCCAGGCCTCGTGCAGCCTCTCTCACCCCCTCACCGACCCACCCATAGCAGTAGGAAGACCAGGAGAGCCGTCGTCTTCCTCTCCGGCAACTCCTGCCGCCGCCACTGCCCCGGCCACTCCGGCACCACCAGGGCCTCCCCCTCTCCACTCTCTTCACCAGGAGCTGTCCCTCCCTCTCGTGAGTGCACCCCCACACTCAATTTTGGTCGGGAACCACCATAGCCCCGGCCCCCAAATCCAACCGAGGCCACCATCCGCCACGAGGCTCGTCGCCGACGACTCCCTCCATCCCCGTCACTCCCTCGACCACCGGGAGGACCGCCCCAGTCTGGCGGATCCATCCCCGCCCTCTAGAGGCCGCGAGGATCCGCTGCTCGCCGGCATTGGTCGCCGGAGCCCCCGCCTCTGTTCGGCCAGAGGAGGAAGGAGGCGGGGGAGACCGGTCAAACCTGACCAGTGGGCCCTTGGACCCACTGTCAGTGACCCCGCTCCAGTCCACGTGGGTTAAGTGGAGACATAAATCTCGAAGTACGTCTTCGACGTGTACCGGTTCGAAGCGTTTTTCTTTTCTTTTTTCTGTTTTATTTAAAATCAGAATTTCACTAAACTTTGACTGACTATAACTTTTTAAATAAAACTCCAAATGAATTGATTCTTTTTCCTACATCTCTCCAATATTGTCTAGTTTATTTTCATATTTATTTCAAAATTTTCCAAGCAACTTTTTTCTACTATTTTCAAACTATGTGTTAATTTAAATATTACCAAAAATAGGATTTGTTGGAGAGAGGAGAAAACTCTCAAAGTTTTGGAATGCACCCTGACTCTCCACACCTTGAAGGCAAGCATTCTGAACCCTGGCATAATATTTTTGGTGTGTTAGTTGACATGTTTATAATACCACCTTACTCGGAGAACTTGTTATTTCATGTGATATGATCATTTGCATGGATGCATATATATTAGTGATTTCCTTGCTGTTGGAAATGAATATACTTGTTATGGTTATCATCCTCATGTGCCTTGCATGCATGCCGGAAAGGAATCCGGGAAAGCTTCTGCCTTGGGTAGGCGTGAACTTGTCGCCGGTCTCCGTCGGGGCGGTTATGTCCGGTATGGCATAGTAAGGTATAATGAGCGGTGATTCTGTTGGTTGAAATATATTTGTTATACATGTCATGCAGGAAGTTATAAACCTCCTGAGTCGACCATAGATCGAGTCTTGTTCCAGTAACCCCCACACTTGTTTTGTGCTACCACTTGTCCCTGCCACAGGTAGGGTACGGTTCAGTAATTTGTCAACCCCTTCCTAGCACACACCATACAGAGGGGCTGGGATGAGGGTACCATGGCCATGGATTAAAGCCAGTCATCCGGTCAGGGGGCATGGGTGTTTCGGTTGTAGCCGAGGGGGTAGCTTTCCCAGTTTTCCGCACGGTATAAATTTTGTGATCCCATGCTAATCAAGGTTGTAGCCTCCCCACTTAGAGTTTTGCTTAACAGTGTCGTGGGTGATTCTAGACACCGGTAAGTTAAGATGGTGTGTGCAAGTCAGGTGTGTTTTCATTTAAAAGACCGTAGACGGAATTAGTCTTGATGGACTAAAGGAATCCGTTACTCGTGGGTAAAGAGTACACCCTCTGCAGAGATTAAACCTATTCGAATAGCCGTGTCCATGGTTAAGGAATACAGTCTGGGTTGGGTCAAGTGTCGGTCTTAGTGTCGGTCTTCGAAGGAGAAACTACTAAATCAGAACGTGGATCATGACTGACGACTTGTGATAGTTATGTTATGTTTATTATGGACTAACCCATTATATTATTTGAATTATTGAGTATCCCTGGGACGGTTCTACCTCCTGGATATTCAATGTGATTATTTATTTCATAAGCCCTTTATGTGGTGTCGCTGAGACGCCCGACTGTGGCATTGCTTGTTATTTACTTTTGATATAAGCCCTTCCTGCGATGTCGCTCAGACGTCCGACTGTGGCACGCTTATTATTTATTTTGATATAAGCCCTTTCTGCGATGTCGCTCAGATGTCCGACTATGGCACGCTTGTTATTTATTTTGATATAAGCCCTTTCTGCGATGTCGCTCAGACGTCCGATTGTGGCACGCTTGTTATTTATTTTGATATAAGCCCTTTCTGCGATGTCGCTCCGACGTCCGACTGTGGCACGCATGTCATTTACTCTTTGATATAAGCCCTTTATGTGGTGTCGCACAAACGCCCGACTGCGGCATTTTATTTCCACTCCATTATTGTTATTTGCGTTGCATATAAATAACCTGCATGCATGCATCAGAGATTTTATTTTATGAATGACGATGTGATCATAGAATATTTCAGTGCACGATTATCATTTATTTTATACCCATGTTCATAATGTTTGCGAGTACATTCAAAGTACTCACTGGCTTGTCCCTGGCTATTGTCTTGGCCAGATTTCTTGCTTGGAGAGGAGCGACGCGATGACAGTCATGGAACCTAAGCAACGGTGATAGCAGCCTCGTGAAGATAGGAGTTAACCTGGCCAGCTGTTCCTGTTAGGAAATGGAGTCCCATAGACACTGATGAATCCTCAAACCGCTTCCGCCATCAACCTCTAGAAATCACTTGTTATACTCATAGGCCAGTATGGTCTTGTACTACATATTTTGTACTTTGCTTGGAATTTCTGTATCAATTTGGTGCCTCATCAGCTAATAGTAATCCTAGGGCTGGTGAGCACAACGGCCATTTTCTGGAAATTAATACCCGGAAAACCGGTCGTGACAAACTTGGTATCAGAGCGAGGCTGACCATTGGCTAATCCTATCTTAGCCAGGTCGACAAACTTAGGCAAACCAACCCACCAGACCCTAACCAAAACCCCAGCCAAGCTTCCCGTGCAAGATAGCCACACAGTGACCCCGACACTTTTGGCAGTCGGTGCCCAACCTATCAGCCTAGCCTGTCGATCACGCGCTAGAGACTGACACCTATATTGTCCCATTCGCAAGCGTGCGAAGGAAGAATCCGTTCCCTTTTTCTATAAAAAGGGCACGCTAGCCTCAACACAGCACAGCCCCGGCCATCAACCAAAATACCTTGATGACCCCAGAAGTGCTTCGTCGCCTTTTGGGAACACGCTCCAACTGGATTGTGGCCAACAATCCCCGAGATGGTCATCATCGCTAACCCGACCCTGTAGCCCCTCAACCCCCTCCAGCAGATCACGACGGTGAGAACCGTGGAGAAACCTCGACGTCCGTGAGGCAAGCCCGCTTAGATATGAACGAGGTAGACTAAAATCGCTCGAATGATACCGAGTCTTAGAATGACCTCGCCTTGTAATCTTGTGACCCTGTATCGCCGTAAATAAATGTTGTGTGCTTGTGCGCTCGTGTTTTTAATAGTAGCCATGCACGAGTATGTTGATGTGCGATTGCATTTTTTATCCCGGGCGTAGCTGCCAACCTCGACGACGCAAGTTTGTGCTACGAATAAATCTTTTGGTTCTAGTTCACAGGAAAGATTTTTTTTTAAAACAACTCTTAACAAATCTCGAGGACGAGATTTTCTTTTAAGGGGGGTAGTGTTGTGACACCCCAAAATTTTGACCTTGTTTTATTAATGAAAATATTGCCAGGAAATTAAAACTTTTATTTTCTCGGCTCCCTTCCGATTTTTGAACCTTTTTCTCCCTTGCTATTATGGAGTTTTCCCCAAAGTGAAAACTTTTCAAATATGTTATTGGACTTGTTTAACCTCTCAAGAAAAACTTTCCTTTTATTAGTAGAACTAATACATAATTAATTTGCTTGATCTTTATTTTCTTGAAGAATAGTTTTCCAAGGTTATATGGCCATATTTGAACTACAACCATTTGATAAATTCACTTAAAATTCCAACGAAAATTTGGAGATGTGAGGTGATGTTTTTAAATCACTTTTATGCAAAAATATCTTTTATTCATGAAATATTTTGAGCTCTACACCCAATTTTCTTCTCTGGTCCAGTGGGCAATTTTGCACTGCAACTCATTTAAATACTTCTTTCTAGCCTCCACCAAAATTATGGGATGCTGGTAGTAGCTTATGATTCAACTTTATGCAAAAATCCAGTGATGTTCTTTGAAAAATTTGAGTGAATCATCCTCATCTTCATTCTGGTGCAACTTGGTGATTTGTACTGCAACCATCTTCTAACTTGCTCCTTTACCCTTGACCTTTCTCCTTCTTGTAGTCCACTTTGCCAAACCCTTAAGTCCAGGAGAGTGGACCCATTGGATGATTCTAAGTGCTTGCAATCATGCCCTCTTCTTTCTCTCAAAAACTGAAGTTTTGCACAACATGCACTAACAAGTTTTTGCTTTGTACAAACTAACCTCACCACCCTCTTGTCCATCCAAAGAGACACTGATCTGGAGAATTTGGCCACTCCAAGAAAAGCCTAGGTGCCTGTGACATTTTGTCAAACACCCCGAGTGCATAGCCGGATTTGGCATGAGTGTTTGTTTGCATTTTGAACTTGGCCACCTGACCTAACCACCATGTCCATTTACCTTCTCACTAACCCTAGCCTAGCCCTGTTTCTTGCCAACCTCACCCGCGACCTCTATCATGCACTGGCATTTCGTCGAACACATCCCAGGCATGCTCTGGGCGCGCCCAGAGCGTGCGTTTGGCATGCACGTGCGCCCGAGCCGCCGCGTCTCGCCTCGCACCCGTTCTGGCCTTGGCCAACCGCAGCCAGCACGCCACGTATCCTCCTGCATCGCCCCGCCACCCCGACAACCCCTAGCACTCTACAGCGCCGCCGTCAGGGCACTCTTGGCGGCACGCCGGCATCCGCAGTGCGCCTCTGCCATGGTTGGCGCCGCCCGAACCACCCCGGCTCACCACCTGCCCCGGGGAGCTGCGCAAGCTTATCCCCTCGCTCGTCGGCTAGCTCTCGTCGCCTCCACGTCGCCCTGCAAGGTACAACACGTCGGTTCGCCGGCGACCTTATACTCGGCCGCGGAACCGCCATGGCCACGCTATATAAGAAGCACCCGAGCTCGTCCAGGCCTCGCGCAGCCTCTCTCACCCCCTCACCGACCCACCCATAGTAGTAGGAAGACCAGGGGAGTCGTCTTCTTCCTCTCCGGCAACTCCTACCGCCGCCGCTGCCCCGGCCACTCCGGCACCACCAGGGCCTCCCCCTCTCCACTCTCTTCACCAGGAGCTCTCCCTCCCTCTCGTGAGTGCGCCCCACGCTCAATTTTGGTCGGGAACCACCATAGCCACGGCCCCCAAATCCAACCGAGGCCGCCATCCGCCACGAGGCTCGTCGCCGATGACTCCCTCCATCCCCGTCACTCCCTCGACCACCGGGAGGACCGCCCAGCCTGGTGGATCCATCCCTGCCCTCTAGAGGCTGCAAGGAGCCGCCGCTCGCCGGCGTTGGTCGCCGGAGCCCCCGCCTCTGTTCGGCCAGAGGAGGAAGGAGGCGGGGGAGACCGGTCAAACCTGACCAGTGGGCCCTTGGACCCACTGTCAGTGACCCCGCTCCAGTCCATGTGGGTTAAGTGGAGACGTAAATCTCGAAGTACGTCTTTGATGTGTACCGGTTCGAAGCGTTTTTCTTTTCTTTTTTCGGTTTTATTTAAAATCAGAATTTGACTAAACTTGGACTGGCTATAACTTTTTAAATAAAACTCCAAATGAATTGATTCTTTTTCCTACATCTCTCAAATATTGTCTAGTTTATTTTCATATTTATTTCAAAATTTTCCAAGCAAATTTTTTGTACTGTTTTCAAACTATGTGTTAATTTAAATATTTCCAAAAATAGGATTTTTTGGAGAGAGGAGAAAACTCTCAAAGTTTTGGAATGCACCCTGACTCTCAACACCTTGAAGGCAAGCATTCTGAACCCTGGCATAATATTTTTGGTGTGTTAGTTGACACGTTAATAATACCACCTTACTCGGAAAACTTGTTATCTCATGTGATATGATCATTTGCATGGATGCATATATATTAGTGATTTCCTTGTTGTTGGAAATGAATATGCTTGTGATGGTTATCATCCTCATGTGCCTTGCATGCATGCCGGAAAGGAATCCGGGAAAGCTTCTACCTTGGGTAGGCGTGAACATGTCACCGGTCTCCGTCGGGATGGTTATGTCCGGTATGGCATAGTAAGGTATAATGAGCGGTGATTCTGTTGGTTGAAATATATTTGTTATACATGTCATGCAGGAAATTATAAACCTCCTGAGTCAACCGTAGATCGAGTCTTGTTCCAGTAACCCCCACACTTGTTTCGTGCTACCACTTGTCCCTGCCACAGGTAGGGTACGGTTCAGTAATTTGTCGACCCCTTTCTAGAACACACCATACAGAGGGGCCGGGATGAGGGTACCATGGCCATGGATTAAAGCCAGTCATCCGGTCAGGGGGCATGGGTGTTTCGGTTGTAGCCGAGGGGGTAGCTTCCCCAGTTTTGCGCGCGGTGTAAATTTTGTGATCCCATGCTAATCGAGGTTGTAGCCTCCCCACTTAGAGTTTTGCTTAACAGTGTCGTGGGTGATTCCAGACACCGGTAAGTTAAGCAGGTGTGTGCAAGTCAGGTGTGTTTTCATTTAAAAGACCGTAGACGGAATTAGTCTTGATGGACTAAAGGAATCCGTTACTCGTGGGTAAAGAGTACACCCTATGCAGAGATTAAACCTATTCAAATAGCCGTGTCCATGGTTAAGGACTACAGTCTGGGTTGGGTCAAGTGTAGGTCTTAGTGTCGGTCTTCGGAGGAGAAACTACTAAATCAGAACGTGGATCATGACTGACGAGTTGTGATAATTATGTTTTGTTTATTATCGACTAACCCATTATATTATTTGAATTATTGAGTATCCCTGGGACGGTTCTACCTCCTGGATATTCAATGTGATTATTTATTTCATAAGCCCTTTATGTGGTGTCGCTGAGACGCCCGACTGTGGCATTGCTTGTTATTTACTTTTGATATAAGCCCTTTCTGCGATGTCGCTCAGACGTCCGACTGTGGCCCGCTTGTTATTTATTTTGATATAAGCCCTTTCTGCGATGTCGCTTAGACGTCCGACTGTGGCACACTTGTTATTTATTTTGATATAAGCCCTTTCTACAATGTCGCTCAGGCGTCCGACTGTGGCACGCTTGTTATTTATTTTGATATAAGCCCTTTCTGCGATGTCGCTCCGACGTCCGACTGTGGCACGCATGTCATTTACTCTTCGATATAAGCCCTTTATGTGGTGTCGCACAGACGCCCAACTGCGGCATTTTGTTTCCACTCCATTATTGCTTATTTGTGTTGCATATAAATAACCTACATGCATGCATCAGAGATTTTATTTTATGACTGACGATGTGATCATAGAATATTTCAGCGCACGATTATCATTTATATTATATCCGTGTTCATAATGTTTGCGAGTACATTCAAAGTACTCACTGGCTTGTCCCTGGCTATTGTCTTGGCCAGATTTCTTGCTTGGAGAGGAGCGACGCTATGACAGCCACAGAACCTAAGCAACGGTGATAGCAGCCTCGTGAAGATAGGAGTTAACCTGGTCATCTGTTCCTATTGGGAAATGGAGTCCCGTAGACACCGATGAATCCACAAACCGCTTCCGCCATCAACCTATAGAAATCACTTGTTGTACTCATAGGCCCGAGTGGTCTTGTACTACATATTTTGTATTTTGCTTGGAATTTCTGTATCAATTTGGTGCCTCATCAGCTAACAGTAATCCTGGGGCTGCTGAGTGCAACGGCCATTTTCTGGAAATTAATACCCGGAAAACCGGTCACAACAGGTCCCCCACCTCGAACCAGATTAGTTCACGTCGGAAGTGGCTGCTGTCACCAAACAGGACATCGAGCCAGACCCGGCCAATGGGGGAGCAGGAGAGGCCAGGCACGATCCCGTGGAAGATCGTCCGGGTTGGCTCCAGGTCCTCGGCCTTGAGGCCGAGCTTGGTCATGGTGTCGCGGTAGAGGATGTTGATGCTGCTGCCGCCGTCGATGAGGACTCGGGAGAACTTGCATGTGCGCCGCGTGACGATGGTTGGGTTGAGGACGAGAGCGTAACCACCCGGACTTGGCATTACTGCCGGGTGATCCTCCCGGATACAGGTGATCGGGCGATCCGACCAATGCATGAACTCCGGCTTGGCCGGGACGACGGTGTTCACCTCCTGCCAAAGGAGGCACTGGCTGCGCTTATCGTCGCCGAGGCTGGTAAAGACAACGTAGGCCGCGTTCTGGTCCGGGTAGGCGTCGTCACGCATCGCGCCGCCAGCTGGAGGCGGCGGTGGAGGTGGAGGCGGCTGCCCAGCGCCTGGGGCCGGAGCTAGAGGAGGCGGGACGTTGCTCCTCATGATGTGCTTGGCGATGGCGCACTGCCGAAGCATGTGCATGGAGGGCCTTGCGCCACTGTGGTGCTTCCAGGGGGTGTCGAGCATCTGGTCGAAGCTCATGGCGGGCTGCCACGCCATCTTGCCGGTTTGCCAGCGCTTCACCGCCGTGTCCACCACGGGCTCAGCGGCCGCGAAGAGCTAGTTGTCGTGACGCTGCACCAGTTGGTCGGCCTTGCGCTTGTTGTTCTGATGATGTTGCTGCCGGATGCTTTCGCCGGCCGGCTTCGGAGGGGGAACCAGCTTCGCCTTGCCGGCTTCATCCAGCGCCACCTTGATCTTCATGGCGGAGTCGGCATTGGCGTACTTATCCGCCGTCACCATGAGCGCGGCCATGGTGGCCGGCTCGGAGCGTAAGAGCTTGTGCTTGAGGAGGGTGCCGTCTCGGCACCCGCTGACGAAGTACTGGATCGCCTGCACTTCATGGACGCCCTCACAGCTGTTCCGGAGCTCGGTCACTTGTGCGAGGTACTCGCGACCGGTCTCCGTAGGCCCTTGCACGCACATGGCAAGCTGGGTAGGGCGGGTCGGGCTGCTTGTAGGTCCCCATGAAGTAGCGGACGAAGGCTTCCTCAAAGTCTACCCACGTGTTGATGCTGCCAGTCAGCAGGCTGTTCAACCACGTGCGGGCCAACCCTTGGAGCATGAGCGGTGTGTAGCGCACGACGAGATGACGATTGGGACCAGTGATGCTAATGGAAGTGGTATAGTCGGTGAGCCAGTCTTCTGGCTTCACGGTCCCATTGTACTTCAGGGTGTCGCGGGGGAGCATTAACCCTTTGGGGAAGGGCTCCTCCCGGATGCGTCGGCCGAAGCACGCCGGCCCGATAGCACCGTTCTCCTCCACCACCTGGGAGCGAGCGAGCTGATCAAGGCGGTGGCGAGCATCGGCATCGTCGATGGCGCGCGGGCCAAGTCGACTTGCGGTCAGGCCAGGGGGGGGCTGGTTGGAGCCGGATGCCAGCCATGCTGCCAGGTCCGTGCTGGATCTCTGGAACGGGCTCGTCGCCCAGTCTGCCGGCGGCCGTAGCGGCCGGATCGCGCCGAGTCCGGACTCGGCCGGAGTGCGCCTCGCCGGGTGGCGAGGAAGCGGTGTGCAGGAGTTTGCCGGGCCCGCCAAGGCGGGCGGAGCTGGATCCCGCCGGCTTGGTGAGCTGGTAGAGGCGGTCCTGCTGGGTGTTGGCAGTGTGGAGGAGTTCGCGCATCCGCCCGATGCGCTCTTTTAGCTCCTCGCCTGTGAGCTGGTCCAGGCCGGCTGCGGTTGCCTGGGCAGAGCGCATGTTCTTCGTTGGAGTCTCGTAGACGCCTGGGACGGTGCCGAGGGCCCGGCCGATCGCGCCTCCCTAGGCACGCACGTCGGCGACCCGGCTCGGCTCGGTCATGGCGGGCGTGAACCCTTGCGCTCTAGCTGAGCGGCATCCAGGCGACGCTGAGTGGCGAAGAGCATCTCGGACACGTCCAGCATCTGCTGGTGCCTTTCCTCGAGCTGGGTTCGGGCCTCGGCGATGTTGGTGGCGTCGACGTTGGTGCCGATGGGGATGCGGAGGCTCTGCATCATGGCGCGCAGCGGATCAGATGGCTCAGTCCGTTCTGCTGCGGCCCTGGCTTCGGCAGCCTTCCTCGTCTTGCTCGACGAGGAGTAGGCGCCATCGCCGGTAACGAAGACCTCCACGTGGACGTCCATTGCCCCGTCGGAAACGCCGCCGCCGAGGGAGAAGGGAGAGTTGGAGTAGCTGAGCACCTCGAGGGGGTACTCATTGGCCGCGAACGCATCGGTGATGCGCAACGCGGCGAAGGAGGCGGCAAGCGCGCCGACGACGTCGTCCGCCAGCGTGACGGACACATCGGTGTAGGAGAAGGGCCCCGTTTGAAGCATGCTCCCGGCCAGCTCCTTAGGCTGCCCCACGGTGGGCGCCAACTGTCGTGGCGGGCCCACGGCAGATGCCAAGGGGTGGCTAAAGAGAGGAAGAGGCTCGAGGGCGATTGTGGACTCCAGAGGCGAGGTTGGCATGAGCGGGCGCGGGACGCCGAACATACCCAGGTTCGGGGCTCTCCGGAGAGATAATACCCCTAGTCCTGCCGAGTGTATTTGGATGATCGATAGTACAATGTCGCTCCTGGAGTTGTATGGAGGGGGAAGGAAGCTGGAGGAGGCTTGGGCTGCTCCTTCTCCCTGGTGTTGCTGTCTGGTAGCTAGTCCTATGCTTACTTGCTTTTCTCTCGTATGTGTTCTCTGCTTTATGCTTGCTTGCCTGATCGAGGGCTCCTAGGGGGTTTTATAAACCAACCCCCAGGGGTACAATGGTAATGTTACAGGTCAGTGGGTCCGTATTGTCGGCGTCCGGGGACCCGGGCTGGGTCCCACTTGAGGTCTTGTGGTTCGCCTGGTTCCCCTAGGTGCGGGCCCCGCATGCCTAGGGGAACTGTGTGCCGTCTTGTTGATTGTCAGTGCGTGGCCGAGTCGAGTTGTGTACAGTGCTCTCCGTCAGGCTGCCGCTTGCTGTCGTCAGCGGTGAGGGCGGGAGCACTGTAGCCACGCCAGCCCTGGTCAGCGGGTAGGCGAGGGGCACTGTTGCCACGCTCTGGCTGACCAGAAGCATGGGCGGGGCACTATTGCCTCGGTCATCGCTGATCGAAGACTCGTCCCATCGTATGGCCTGGAAGGGACGGGAGCTGACCCGTGACCGGATTGCGGAGCACGCCACGGGTGGTGCTGGCTTGTTGAGGAAGCTTTGGTCGTGCCGAGTTCGGCTGTCTTGCACTAGCTGTTGGGGCCGAGTCAATGTGTCTTGCCGGGTCGGCGGGTCCGGCCGGGTCGCCCGACTTGGCCGGGTCGAGCGACCCGGCCAAGCATGTGCCGATATTGAGGGGCGGTGCCAGCCCTATTGTTTTTGAAGAGGATCCGGGTTCCATTGCCTGCCCGGGGTCCATCCCCCCGACACTACTCCAATGAGTGTCCTGAGCAGCATAATGGAAATGGCAATGGGAATTCTGGAGGCAAGAAGCCCAATCCTTTCACTAAGGGGCATGTTAATCATGTCAATGTGGAAGAAGTCTATGAGCAGCCTGATGTAGTGATTGGTAAGTTTTTGGTAAATACATTTCCAGCACTCATTCTTTTTAACGCTGGTGCATCGCATACATTCATATCAAGGGGATTTGTGGATAAACATAAGTTGCCTACCATAGATCTTAAGTCACCCATTGTAGTGAGTTCCCCAGGAGCCGAGTCTATGGCTAGTTAGGGATGTTTCCAGTTGCCTTTGAACATAGGGGGACATGTTATTCCCACGGATATGATCATACTAGAGTCACAAGGGTTGGATGTAATCCTGGGAATGGATTGGATGGCCAAGTATGAGGGGAACATTGATTGTGCTAGTAGATCGATTTTTCTCACCACCCCAGAGAAGAAGAGGATCAAGTATATATCTAGGCTTAAGCCTAAGAGGACTCAGGTGAACCCTCTTACGGGAGATGTCGAGAAAGAAGTACGAGGGGTGAAGGATTTTCCTGATGTATTTCCGAAGGAGTTACCAGGTATGCCGCCAGATCGGGAGATTGAGTTTTCGATTGAGTTGCTGCCAGGCACAGGACCTATCTCCAAGAGGCCATATAGGATGTCTGCTAATGATTTGGAGGAAGTCAAGAAACAGATTAAGGAGTTGCTAGAGAAAGGGTATATTCTCCCAAGTTCGTCACCTTGGGGAGCCCCAGTACTCTTGGTGGAGAAGATGGATGGAACCTTGAGGATGTGTGTGTATTACCGTTCTCTGAATGAGGTGACCATCAAGAACAAGTATGCACTGCCAATGATCACTGACTTGTTTGACCAGTTAGAAGGAGCTACTGTTTTCTCCAAGATCGTTCTTCGATTGCGTTATTACCAGTTGAAGATCCGTGATAAGGATATACCCAAGACATCTTTTACCACAAGGTATGGGCTTATAGAGTATACAGTCATGTCCTTTGGTTTAACTAATGCTCCTGCTATTTTATGAGCATGATGAACAAGCTATTCATGGAGTTCTTGGATAAGTTTGTGGTGGTTTTCATTGATGATATATTGATTTTCTCCAAGAATGAGGAGGAACACGCCGAACATCTGCGCTTAGTTTTGGAGAATATCAGAGAACATCAACTTTATGCCAAGTTCAGCAAGTGTGAGTTTTGGCTCAAGGAAGTCGGATTTATTGCAGATGTTGTGTCAGGTGAAGGGATTGCAGTGGACCCTACCAAGGTAGAGGCAGTCACAGAATGGAATGCACCCACCATAGTTGGTGAGATTCGCAATTTCCTCGGACTTGCTGGATAGTACCGGAGATTTATTGAAAATTTCTCCAAGATTGCAAGGCCCATGACAGCGTTGTTGAAGAAGGATACCAAGTTCGTTTGGACCGAAGAGTGTGAAGCCAGTTTTCAAGAGTTGAAGAAGCGTTTGGTTACAGCCCCAGTCCTAATCCTGCCTGACGTACACAAGGACTTTCAGGTGTATTGTGATGCTTCACGTCAGGGACTTGGAGGTGTTCTTATGCAAGAGGGAAAGGCTGTAGCTTATGCTTCACGACAGCTTCGACCTCATGAGTTGAACTATGCCACACATGATTTGGAGTTGGCAGCCGTAGTGCATGCAGTCAAGACATGGAGACACTATCTTATTGGGAATCGTTGTGATGTTTACACGGATCACAAGAGTTTGAAGTATATCTTCATGCGGAAGGAGGTGAATCTTAGGCAAAGGAGATGGTTGGATCTTATAAAGGATTATGACATGAGTCTGCATTATCATCCAGGAAAAGCTAATGTTGTGGCGGATGCTTTGAGCCGTAAGAGTTATGGTAATACCCTTACAGAAGGAGGTTTACCTCAGGAGTTATGTGATGAGCTTAGAGACCTTCAGTTGGAAATAGTTCCAAGAGGTCATGTTGCCGCACTCGAGGTACAATCCACTTTGTTGGGAAGAATCAAAGAAGCCCAGAAGTTGGACCAAGGTATCGCTGAGATAAATTAAATGATGAGCAAAGGAAAAGCAGAAGGATTCCATGAGGACCAACAGGGAACCATATGGTTTGAGCAACGTATTTGTGTACCCAACAATCCAGAGATCAGGAAGTTGATTCTTCAGGAGGCTCATGACTCACCCTATTTGATACACCCAGGCATCACCAAGATATATTTGGACTTGAAGGGAAGTTTTTGGTGGGCCGGTATGAAGAGATAGATTGCCGAGTATGTGGCGATATGTGATGTATGTCAGAGAGTAAAGGCGGAGCATCAGAAACCAG
Organism: Triticum timopheevii; assembly: GCA_963921465.1. Taxonomy (NCBI): domain Eukaryota; kingdom Viridiplantae; phylum Streptophyta; class Magnoliopsida; order Poales; family Poaceae; genus Triticum; species Triticum timopheevii. Next base: position 1,738,117 of record CAWUFU020000003.1, read on the forward strand.
TAGGTTTACTTCAGCCGTTGCCGATACCTGATTGGAAGTGGGACAGACTCGGTATGGACTTTATCACGGGATTACCCAGGACCCGTTCAGGTTATGATTCCATTTGGGTGATAGTGGATCATTTGACCAAGGTAGCTCACTTCATTCTAGTGAAGACCACCTATACTAGTGCTATGATGGCGAAGATATATATGACCAGGATTGTATGTCTGCATGGAGTTCCGAGGACCATCGTATCAGATAGAGGGACCCAGTTTACTTCAAAGTTTTGGAATAAGTTACATGAAACTTTGTGTACCAGGCTAGAGTTCAGTACAACCTTCCATTCGCAGACTGATGGGAAGACAGAGAGAGTCAATTAGATTCTGGAGGACATGTTGAGAGATTGTGCGCTAGACTATGGGTCTCGTTGGGATGATAACGTACCTTACGCAGAGTTCTCGTACAACAACAGCTATCAAGCTAGTTTGCAGATGGCCCCTTTCGAGGCATTGTATGGCAGGAAATGCCAGACACCTTTGATGTGGAATGGACTTGGAGATCGCAAGTTGTTTGGACCAGATTTGATCAGAGATTCTGAGGAGAAGGTCAAATTGATTTGTGATAGACTTAAGATAGCTCAGTCCAGACAGAAGAGTTATGCCGATGGTAAACGCAAGGAAGTGACCTATGAACTGGGAGATAGAGCATACCTTCGAGTGTCTCCACTTTGAGGTATTAAGAGATTTGGAGTAAAAGGAAAGTTAGCACCACGATTTGTGGGGCCATACAGAGTTTTAGAACGTAGAGGAGAGGTTGCATACCAGTTGGAATTACCAGAGGCCTTGTTAGGAGTTCATGATGTGTTTCATGTTTCCCAGCTGAAGAAGTGCCATGCAGAGATGGCAAATATTCCTTTGAGAGATACAGTGCCACTGGAGGCAATTCAGTTGGAGAGCGATCTGACTTACAAAGAGAAGCATGTTAAGATTCCTAAGACTGCAAAGAGGATCACTCGTACCAACATCATCGGGTTCAGGTTCTGCAAAGTCCAGTGGAGTCACCACACCGAGGAAGAAGCTACCTGGGAACGAGAGGATGATCTCAGGCAGGACCATCCACACCTTTTTGCTGGCCAACACGAATCTCGAGGACGAGATTCATCTTAAGGGGGGTAGGTTTGTAACATCCCAATTTTTATTAAATTTGGATGTTAATAGAATCATTCAATGCATATCATATTTCTTTGCATTTTGGAGTTTTTGAAATATTCAAATAATATTTTTCCACTCGAGAAAAACAAATGAGAGGGGATAAGATGACTTCCTCAAACTTATAAAAGAGTGGGAAATTTTATTTGTATATTTGTTTGAAGTTCTGGAGTTTATTGGTATTTGTTTCATTTGCTAAAAGTGCATTAAGTGCATTAGGAAAATATTTTCAATATATTACGTGCTAAAGTTAATGTTCATTAGGCTCTAAATATTGTATAGTCATCTTAGAAATTGTTGTGGTGCTTTCACTAATTCTTTTGAATTATTTAGAGCCACTTTAGTGTTCGGTTTAAAAAAAACACGCATGCACACACTTACCCGCCTGGACCGAAACCAGTTCGTCCCAGGGATGTGCGCGCTCAGCCAGCCGCGGCAAGCCAGCCAGCCCACCAGCAATTTCGGCCTAAGGCCGCCCGCGCGCACGAAGCATCCCGCCCGGTCGACCGCCCCGCGCTTGCCCTCGCTCGCCTCCTCTCGCTGCCGCTGCTAGGTGGGCCCCGCACGTCAGGCCGTCCCCACCCTCCCGCACCGCACAGGATAAACATCCTCGCCGCACTCCCGAAACCACCGCTCGTCTCCCTCGCGGATGAGGCTTATCCGTCGACCCCGAGCCCTCTGCCCTCGCCTATAAAAGCCCCTCGACCCCCTCGTTCGATCTCGCCGTCTCGCACAACTCCACGCCGCTCACAGCCGCCGCGCTGCCCGTTCGCATCTCGCTAGAGCCGCGCCACTCACCGGAGCATTTCGTCACCCGTAGTCCACTCCGACCCTCACTTTTCTATAAATTTTCCCAGCTGGCCGAGTCGCATCCGTTTGACATAATATTTGCCCCTAGGTCCCGTCGGAGCCGCCGCACCGTCGACGCCGGAGCCGCCGGAGCACTGAGCCCCATCGTCTTCGCCTCGTCCCGTCCCGACGCCGCTGACGAACGCAGACACCACCTTCGTGATGCCCTCGACGCGCCGCACCTCCCCGTCGACGAGGACCACCGCAGCCGCCGCCCCCTCCGTCACCGACGCCACCCCACCGTCTTCATCATCGCCGGCCACCACCACCACCCACTTTAAGCCGCCACCCCACTCCCGCCCGTTAGATCGATCACCGACGGCCTAGATTAGATTAGATTAGTTTGTTTTCTTAGTTGAACCGATACGCAGTTAACCGCGGACTTTTATTCTAAAACCGATCGGTTTCTGTATAAGTTAGCCGCCACCGCCGTTTTTCTTACATTATAGCCGTCCGCCGTATAAGCTACGCGGCGAACACCTTTCGGCCAGTAGGAATCTGCCACGCGCCAGGGACCTGTTTGTGATATTCTTTTTTTTCACTGTTTAGTCCCTGTTATTAGCTGATTAGTCCCTGAACTTAGATTAGCCACAACTTTTTAACCATAGATCCAAATTCGATGAAACCAGCGGCAAATTCTTCTTATTGTTTAGATCTATCCAGTAGTATCCTTTTTGTTAAACTTTTGTCGGGTTAAAATTTCAATTTATTCAGATTCAAATTCGAACTTCAAATAGCCATATCTCCCAAACCATAGCTCCGATTAAGTTGATTCTTTTTCCACTTTGTCACCGTAGCCAAACCCTATCACCTGGACCTTTGTCACAACAACTTTCACACACTAGAATCTGTCCATTAATATTTTTTTACTAGTATGCATAGTATGCACTATAGTTCACATCCCTTCTTGAACCATAGGCCCATGTGGTTTTGCACTTAGAATATTTTCATGCTAGTTAAGTGTGTGGTTTGTTCATTTGGTTTTTCCGAGACTTTTTCCTTTGCTTGTTTTTGGTTCTTCGGAGTGTTTTCTTATGCATGATTATTTTTACTTTGACGATAGATTGCCCAGAGTGCGAAGCAGAATACTACCAGTCTTTAGAATTCAACTAGCAGTACCAAGGCAAGTTGCATCTTGGTCATGTTTCATTACCTATGTTTTTGTTATGCACTTAGTTCTTTGCGGTAGGACTGCATGGTAGGAATTTATGCCGGATGGCTATGCTTACACCCATTAGTTCATTGAGGTAGGTCTGAAACTTATCACAATGTGGCCACCGTTTTACATTATGTTGCTTCGCTGAGTAGATGTGGATTGGGGAGTGAACATTGTAAAGTAAATAGGACCTAAGATAATTAATGAACTACCTGGGCAGAAACTTGTTGGAATGGTGGCGAAGTACAGTGGGGCACGCATGGTGGTGCACCACTAGTGCATCATCCGCTCAGGCTCAAAGAGATCAATCGTATTCTCATGTCTAGAAGCTTATGTGTTCAGCCGCAAGCCAATATGGGCTCTGGCTTAGTTGAGTAGATTGTGTGACCCCTTCCGGGATAGGCTAGAAGATGTAGAATGAGTAGGTGTACCGGCCTATCCGTGGGTTAGGGGAAACATTTTCGAAAGGCTATGTCTCGACCCTCCGATCATGGATGTGGTCGAGTCTTGTGGGGAAAAGTGTGCAACCTCTGCGGAGTGTCAACCTAATCGATTAACGGTGTCCCCGGTTACGGACAATTTGAGCATCTAGTAGTGAAAATACTGGGAGATCTCATCACCTTAATTAAACAGTTGGGATTATAAGTGATAACTTTGGGAATGGAATGGGTTGGGTTTGCTAACTCATCCTATGCTATTTTTCATAGTTGTAGAACAATTACTTTGCAATAGGGAAAAACTAGCTTTATGCAAAACCTAAACTTAGAGCTTTCCACCAGCCAAATTGCATATACAAATAGGTTCATTTACTCTTGATGTGACTTGCCAGTACATTCAATGTACTGACCTATTTGGCTGCAACTTATCACGTTGCAGATATATCCGACGAGGATTAAGGTGCGATAGGTCGATGTTCTACACTCAACTTGCTCATGGAGTTGGACTCATTTAATACTTTGCTTCCGCAGTATTTGTTTATTCGGCTCTATGCCCTATTATGTAATAAATGTATTGCTCCTGGACTATCGGTGTAATAAAGAGATGTGTGTTATTTCTGTTATTTCATCGAGTACTGTGTGTGCTCGCAAGTCGATCCAGGGACTAGCACATGCAGCACAGAGACTTCGACTCTTACCGGATTGGGTCGCTACACTGCAATAGCTGACTCGGCGGCTGCGGTAGCTAGCGTGTCCGGCTCAGTCAAGCCCCCAGCTCAAGTTTTGTCTGATCTGATGAGAACTTTAACGACCCTGTTAGCGATTGAGGTCAAAGTGGAGAACCAAGGCCAGTGTAACACAGAGATCGCGAAGCTTAGGGAACAGATGACCAAGGCCTAGGAGGATATCAATGCCGAGAACGGTCAGGTGGCAAGGGTACAGGCTCAGAACAATGCTGACTCGGAGCGCTTGAAAGCAGAGGCTTGGCGCTTAAGTCTAGATCAAAACGCCTCCAATGTAGTCCTTCGGAGGAGGCACCAGACCTCGCCATTAAATTATGAACCCATGAATCTGTTTAACATGCCAGGGGCAGGACCAAGCACTCTGCCGGTCATACTCCCGACCGCGGAGGCGCTTGGGAATAGAGTGGTGGCTCAGCCTTGTTAGTCAGAGCCGGCCCGTAGGGGTCAGACCCTGACTCAACATTTTGCAACACCGCCGGGTCACTTTTCTAACCCGGTGGATAACATGGTAGCAGCAGCGACCCGGCTCAATGTGCTCGCTATTACAGGTGAGTCGCCCATTGCAGTAGAAGCACGGAACACTATTGAGCTTCTTCAAACAGCGATTGCACAGCAGGAAAAGTACTCATACAGTCATGATCGTGTGCACACAACTCCTCTCCCAAGTCGTAGTCGGCATGTTGAGTCGCTCGCGGTCTCCAGCAGTGAGCAATGTCGTAATCCGCCCGTGAACCGCCCGTGATAACTCGCCCCTTAACCCGAGGGCTGATGCTCATGTAATTGTGGATGAGGCCAGAGCCCTCCATGAGGCGGCAGCGGCTAACCAGGGGGCTTATCAATAGCCTCCGATGACCCCTTCAGCCTCGGTGGGAGCCATGAAAAATTCCAAGACCATTGGGGTGCCGTGTCTAGTGCCAGCTCCACGGAATGAGCGTTTTCCCAAGGATTTCAAAGGCCCTCGTAAGGTGCCTAATTACACGCTGGACCTCCCTCCAGAGTCCTTGATTGAAAGTTACGAGCTGGCCATGGAGATGTTAGATGTCAGTGATGCAGTTTGTGCCAAATACTTCACCATGATGTTGGAAGGATTGGCTCGCACATGGCTAAAGAGTTTGCCCCCTAACTCCATCAATACTTGGGCGGAGTTGAAGGACGGATTTATCAAGAACTTTCAAGGTAAAGGCAGGGCCAGCAGCAACATGCCTCAGTGCAACATGGCAATCAGCATAACCAAGCCAATGGGGGTAAGCATAAGTATTCTAATGGCGGGTCAGATTTTGTGGCTAAAACCAACACCAGGTTTAAAAACCAGTGTCGGCGGTGTCGCAACGGCAATGGAAAGCTGCCTTTCAATGGTGGAAAGCCTTTCAATCTTGGAACACAGTTATCCTAACAAGCCATCTACTCATGCTTGGAAGTATTGTTATATCATGCAGAAATTTAGGAATGAGAGCCTTCACTAGCATCATGGCAATAATAATGGGCCGTCCGGCGTGTCAGGATCTAGTTTTCAGGGTTCCGGCTTTGGTAGTGGCGGCTCAAATTCCGGCTATCAGGGTCAAGGTAACCATTGTGGTCATAATCAACAGTCTGGTCAGGGTAATCAGGAACAAAATAATCAGTTGAGATATCGGCGTAATCCAAAACAGCTTAATGGGGGCCAATATCACATCTTCACTACTAACACGTGCAAGCGTGACCGGAAGATCCATAAGCAAGCAGTCAACACGGATGAGCCGACAGTGCCTTAGTATTTAAGGTGGTCAGAATAGATGATAACATGGAGTTGGACGGATCATCGCCCCGGGTTGATGATCCGGGCGATCTATCATTGGTGGTAGCTCCTCAAGTGGGCGGTTATAAATTCACTAAGGTGCTGACGGATGGTGGCAGTAGCATCAACATATCGTAATATGATACTTTCCGTCAGTTGACCCTAACTGACAAGGATCTTAAGCCGTCTTCCATGGTATTTCATGGAGTGGTGCTTGGCAAGTCAGCTTATCCAGTGGGAAAGATTGCTTTGGAAGTGGCTTTTGGAGATGAGTATAACTATAGAGCAGAGACATTGTGGTTTGAACTGGTTAAAATTAAAGTCCTTGTCATGCTTTATTTGGACGGTCAGTCCAGTGGGAAAGATTGCTTTGGAAGTGGCTTTTGGAGATGAGTATAACTATAGAGCAGAGACATTGTGGTTTGAACTGGTTAAAATTAAAGTCCTTGTCATGCTTTATTTGGACGGCCGACTGACGCCAAATTCATGGCTCACCCTTGTTATGTATATCTGCAACTTAAGATGCTAGGGCCAGAGGGGACAATCACAGTTCATGGGAATCACAAACTTGCCTTGGAGTGCGAGGAAGGAGATGCGACTTACACAGAGTCAGCTTGTGCCACGGAGGAGCTCAATATTATAAAGATAATGTGGACCCGACTGATATGACCTCTCCTAAGAAACCCACTATAGAGACAGACCCGCCACTTAAGTTTAAGACGGCAAAATATACACAGCAAGCTTATTTTGTCCCTGGTGATTCTTCTTAACAGTTCACCATTGGGATAGGGATGGACGCAAAATAGTAAAGCACGCTCATGGAATTCATCTATGAGAATTGGGACATCTTTGCATGGAAGTCTTATGACATGCCAGGTGTACCGAGAGAGTTCGCTGAGCACCGACTTAATATTGATCCTAAGATGAAACATGTCCGCTAGGTCCTTCATCGTTTTAATGAGAGGCGTAAGGCCATTGGAGAAGAAGTGGCCCGGCTCCCAGCTATCGGGTTCATAGAGGTGTTCCACCCTTAGTGGCTGGCTAATCCTATGCTTGTGCTTAAGAAGAACGACACTTGGCATATGTGTGTTGACTACACAGATCTAAACAAGGCGTGTCTGGCTGATCCATTTGCTCTCCCTCGCATTGACCAAATCATTGATGCAACGGTGGGTTGTGAGAGCTTGTGCTTCTTGGAAGTGTACTTTGGTTATCATCGGAGCAAGATGGCAGTTGAAGGCTGGAGAAAACAGCCATCATCACACCTTTCAGAGCCTTTTGTTATGTGTCTATGCTTTTGAGCTCAAGAGTGCCCAGGCGACTTACCAGCATTCTGTGCAGAATTGCTTTCATAAGCAGATGTGTCGTAACGTTCATGCTTATGTGGATGACAATGTGGTTAAGTCAAGGAAGAAAGAAACCTTACTTGATGATCTGAAGGAGACCTTTGATAATCTCACGGTGTACAAGATGATGCTTAACCCGGCCCAGTGTGTTTTTTGGCGTGCCAGCAGGCAAATTTCTAGGTGTCTTGGTCTCAGAGCAGGGCATCGAGGCTAACCTGGATAAGATTATGGCTATCACCTCCCTTTCTAAGCCGGCATGTATCAACAATGTTCAGGGCCTGGCGGGTCGCATTGCAGCCCTAAGCCGGTTCATAAGCCGCCTTGGGGAGAAGGCAATTCCCTTGTATCCGATGATGAAAAAGACTGATCATTTTGTCTAGAGCGATGAAGCTAATGAAGCATTTGAGGTCCTCAAGAAGCAGTTGGCTGAACCGCCCATCTTGGCTACTCCCATAGACAAAGAGCCTTTGCTCCTGTACATGGAGGCTAATAATAAAGCCGTCAATGTGGCAGTTGTCGTGGAATGCAAGGAGGCAGGTAAAGAGTATCCAGTCTAGCACTACTAGGGAAAACCTTATACACAGAAATTTAGCAACAGCGTGGGTCAAAAAAGAGCGCTAGTGCTATATAGCAGTAGCGATTTAAGAAAAACCGCGCTACAGATACAACCTTAGCAGTAGCGCGTGTAGTCGCAAAAGCGCTACTACTAATATTCCCATTGGCAGAATGATAGGCTACGCATAGCAGTAGCGGGCTTCGAAGAAACGCGCTACCGCTAGGGCATAATTAGCAGCGTGTTTCCTAAGAAGAGCGCTACTACTAACGGAAATAAAATAAGATGAAAAACAAATAGAAAAGTAAATGAAAATGAAAATGAAAGAAATAGAAAAAGGAGAAAGGAAAAAATAAAATGTAAAGCAAAATAAACGAAAAAGCGAAAAAACCGAGGAAGGCATAGCAGCAGCGTGTGTTTGTAAGAGGCTCTATAGCTAACGTAGCTGCAGCGCGTGTCCTAGAACCCTGCTATAGAAACAGAAAAGGAAATTAAAAAAGGAAGAAATTTACATAGCTATAGCAGCAGCGCGTTTTGCAAAAACCGCTATAGCTATCTTAGCTATAGCGCGTTTTGCGAAACGCACTACCGCTAAGTTTGAATTAACAAAAAAACCGTTTCCCCCCGGCCACCACTTCTCCCCCAAATCCCTCAACCCACCCCGTGCGCCGCCGTCTCCCCGATTCACCGTCGCCCCACTTCGCCGCCGACGTCGACGCCACCAGAGCCGTGCGCCATCGACAACACCGGAGCCGCCCCCAACGCCACGGAGCCGCGCGGCCTCGTCAATGCCACCGGAGCCGCCGTCGACGCCACCGGATCCTTCCTCGCCACAACTGCCTTCCTCGCCGTCACCGGAGACGCCCCTGCCTCCCTCGCCGTCACCGGAGACGCCCCTGCCTCCCTCGCCGTCACCGGAGACGCCCCTGCCTCCCTCGCCACCACTGCCTCCGTCGCCACCACCGGAGCCATCATCTGTAAGCCCCCACCCCTCCTCTCTCTCTCATGCATAGGTTAGCCAGTTTAATTAGGTTAATTATCTAGGTTAGGGCAAAAATTTAGTTAGGGCTTTGACAGAGAAGTAGTTAGGTTAACTAGTTTAATTAGGTTAATTATCTAGGTTAGTGCAAAAACTTAGTTAGGGCTTTGACAGAGAACTAGTCAGGTTAACTAGTTTAATTAGGTTAATTATCCAGGTTAATTAGTGCAAAAATTTATTTTAGGCTTTGACAGAGAACTAGCTGCGTTAACTAGTTTAATTAGGGTTAATTATCTAGGTAAACTAGATTAACTAACTAGGTTAAATAGGTAGGTTAATTAGGTTCATTGGATTAACAAGCTAGGTTAAGTAGATTGGCTAGGTTAGAGGAAAATTTTATTTTAGAGCATTAGGTCAGAAGGGTTAGGGAAATGGAGTTCCTTTGCAATTTAATTGGGTTTTGTGTTTAGTGAGGTCATTTTGCAAAAGTTTTTTATTTTTGAAAAGACCACTATTTTTCAAGGAAAAGAATTTAGGCAAATTTTATTTTTCATTGATGTGGTCATGTTATATCTTTTCATTGAAGTTGTTCGGTTATGCCCAAGTGGCTTTGTTGTTTCCAGGGAATGATGCTGAGTGCCGGAATGTTGATTCATTTCTGTTCCAGCAAATTTCAGGTTCTCGATTTGTCCACTTTTTAGCAAAGGTCATGCCGAAATTTCCCGTGAATTTCGGCATGACTTGTGCTACAAACTAGGACATATCGAGTGCCCGGGATTTGCCGCACCAGGAAGGAGTCAACATTCCTACAAAACAATAGTCCTTTTTATGTCATTATTCATTTTATTAGGTCTAGAATTAATTGACTAGATTTAATCATAGGAAACATGGCTTGCAACAATGAAGGACAGGGTTCTGGTGATTGCGACGACGTCTACCGGGCGACAGACGAATTTTTTAGCCTTACCGACGATCAACAGATGTTGTTGCTGGGCCCACCGGTGGCATCGGGGACTGAGACCGACAAGCAGACCGGTGCTGAGACCGACACGCAGACCGGTGCTGAGACTGAGACCGGCACTGAGATTCAGACCGGCATCGAGACCGGTGCTGCCTCGGGGAGCGAAGCCGGTGTAGAACCGAAAGCAAAGAGGCAACGGGTTCCTAACAAACTCGGGACTACTAGACTGGTGGTCACGGAGGTGGACGACGGCAATAGTGAGCCAAAGGCGCCCGAGGAAGCGCGCGCGTGCTACGGCAATCAAATAGGCTGCATCATACGGACAACCGCCACCATCATCGATGAGAATCTAAAGAAGATAGAAAATATGAGGAGCTCCCTCCTAAAGAAGTTTCACCAGATATTCTTGTTCCCGGGCCGGAATGAGAAGGATTATGAAGATCCAGACAAGGACCCGGCAATGAAGAAGATAAACAAACACGCCATGACCAAGTTTAGCAACGCGTTGGCCGCCTGGAAAAATCGAGTGAAAGCAAAGATCAACGACGGGAAACCCTACTCCGAGATTGTAAAGGATAGTCCAACAATCACAGAAGAGCAGTTTCAAATATTCAAGGAGGCTTGCGAGGCCGAAGCTGCCAAAAAAAAGTCTAAGTACATGAAGGGGCTTCAAAAGAGGAACATTGGGACCCACCACCTCGGAAGCCGTGGTTACGGCGGAAAGAGGTCCAAATGGGCCAAGGAGGATGCGGAAGCCGCGAGTCTGGGCATCCCAGACCCCTTGACGGATTTCACCGTCCCGCAGGAGAGTGACGTCCTGAGGGCCCGGCACCGTTGGGACCCAGTGAAGAAGGTTTACGAGACAACACCAGTCATTATGGAGTTCATGAGACTGCTGATAATTTTAGTTTCTAATCAATTCGACTGCACACGTTAGTCATATTTGTAAATGATCCTTGTGCCTTTTGCAGAGAGAGCAGCACCGGATTGCGGCCGAAAGCGACTCGCCGTCTGAGGCATTGGCGAGGCCCAAGTGGGACACTCCATTCAACCGGGCGTTGAACATATTGAAACAACAACCGGTGGATACTCGACCGTCGTATGGACGCGTGCACGGTGTCGGAGACGGCGCCACGTGGAAGAAGTACTACCGTGAGACCACGGAGGAGAAAAAGGAAAGACGGAGGTTAACTGAAGAAAGCATCGACAAGAAGGTTGAGATTCCGGTTGAGAAGAAATCATCTCAGACAGTCGCAACAGCGGTAGCTGCCGCAAAACAGGCGATTGCAGATATATCTACTTCCTTGGTGATGGGCGTTTACACTTGGACAAGGCAAAATCCTGAAAAAAATGCAGAGGACTTTCCCCTTGCTGACTTCTTGGGGGCACCTGCTCCCGCACCGGCTCCCGTACCTGCTCCCGCACCGGCTCCCGCACCTGCTCCCGCACCGACTCCCGCACCGGCTCCCGTACCTGCTCCCGCAACGGCTCCCGCACTGGACGTGCTCGGTGGTTCCTCCTCTTTGGCTGAGCTCGACGCCCTCACGGTATCTGCCACACCGGCCCCCTTCAATATAAATGTATAATCTCCCGTTTTCGTTGCCTTTCGGATGTCTCACGTCGGAGACTTTTCTTTGCAGGCCGACGAAACCCCGTGCACCATATTGTACACCATCGGCGAACAGAAGGTGGACGTGGGGAAGGGGACGATAATGGAGCCGAAGGAACTATTGTTCCACAGCCGGCCGATCCCCCCGAACGTCTTCAAGGTTTCCATGGCCAGTGTCAAACCGGGCCACGAGAATTTGCCTCCTCTAATACTAGTGGGGGATCATGACGAGACCCCGCGGCGGCTTGGTGATTGTTGCAATGGGTGGGTCCTGTTGTGGCCAAAGAGTCTGCTTCATTTGGAGGTGGCCGGGAGCACACCCACGAGCACGCAGCCTCAGCAAGGTATGAACATCAACACCCCACCTACCCAATTAGCGTCGGGTGTCGGGTTGGGTGATAGCGGACGGGGTAAGCAGGTGGCTCCATTAGTCGCTGATGACGTTGCCATGGATGAGGATGAGGATGACGATGGCGCTGAACAGTATGTCTATACTGGCGCCTCCTCAGGGTTTGAGCATCATGAGTCGGTGCCTGAATTACCGTCTCAACGTATTATTGACGACCATCCGGTGGTAAAGAAGTCTAGGAAGAGAGCGAGGAAAGGCAAAAAAAGCCGATTCTATGATCCAGCCGCCTCAGCAGCCTCGGCTTCAGGACCGTGTAGATATCCCCGATGCGGATAAATGGCATATCCCCGGTCGACCAATCCTACCTGAAACAGCGCTATGGGCCAGATTCGGCGATCTAAGGAGACTTCATGACGATGTGCTGCAGGTAGAGAAAGGCCTCATCACCTCGAAAGATCCAGGATACCCACTCTACGTGGTTAACGTTCCGCGGCAAATGTCGTACGTCGACGGCTTCCCCGTGGATAAGTTCTTCCTCCGATTCGATTACATATTCGACATGTTTCACGTGAAGAAGCTGGATTTTACGTTTGTCCGCCTTTATGCCTTGCACATGAACTACATCATTGGGGTTGAGCAGATACGTTTTATCTGTGTCGCTGACCCGTACTACATGCACGAGGGCTTCTTGGGAGTCTGTGCACAGCATCGTGAATACGCGAGGGATTACATCGTCAGTTTCATGCTCGCCAATAAGGACAAGGAGGCGATTCTCGTGCCTTATCATCCCGTGTAAGTCATCCGCGCTGCTATCCTTCCTTCGATTTCAATAATTCATTTGCACAGTGGAGGCTAATTAATTTGAGGTGTACTTATTTTGCGCAGCGGCGGGCGTGCCGTCCTCATCATCCTCTACCCCCGATTCTCCCACGCTCTTTACTTGGACTCGTCAAAGAACATTCACAAAAAGGATTACACCCACATCAAAGATGTTCTCGACAGTGCTATGTTTTACTACCAAGCAAGGGGTGGAGAGGTTAGGGAGAAGAAGAGAAGGGGCGGCAGGGTTGCCTTCAGCCATAGGACCGACTTCTACTGCATCCAGCAACCAAACGATTCTCTTAATCATGGATTCTATGTCCTACACCACATGCTGGAGTACAGACGGGATCACCAGAACCTTCACATGGCACCTAGATCTGGCGATGCCCATATTCTGCAATGGGCAAAGGACATAGGAGATATCGAGGATCATCGACTTCGAGCTGAGTTCTATAACATCCAGCGCGAACTTTCCCAAATCATCATGAATGAGGTCGTCGAAAAAACAGGGATGTTCCATGCAGAAGGACAAATGTCGCGGGAAGACGTCCGAACATGGATAGCCTCTCAGCGTCTCGACATGAAGCCTTTCACTAAGCTCGATGACTATCTCCCTGACATGGATGGATGGCACGACATGATGGAGTGATTGTCGATATATGACAATGTGTTCGTTTAGTCCATACTTTCTTTTCTGACAAAACTTTGAGTTATGCATGGTGAAACTTTATTTGTGATGTAATTAAACCGTCCTCCTCCTCGACTAGCGAAAATCACTCTAGTTAGGTCATTTTGGGTACGATGAACTTTGTTATTTATGCTTATGATATGTTGTTTCTATTTTTGCCAAGTCTGTCTCTTTCTGTTGCTCAACTATATATGTTGCATATCATCGACTCATGTGATGATGCAGGTGCATAAATCATAGATGGCGAAGAAGTGCTACGCCAGGAGTATATATACGACAAGTGGCCGGAGTGTCACGCCCAGGTGTACCGGTTTTCGGTTTCCGAGCGACACGCAGTACTTAGTTTAGGTTCACTCTAATGCGAGAGAGGGATACGAACTCATGTACTCAAAGTGATAGGTATTCTCGCGTATATCATTGTTTAGATGGCTGACGGTGTATTTGCAAGTAATTGAGACTTGTATCGCTATTTTTGAGATTGATGACGAGAGACCACTTTGTGTTGGATGATGATTATGATGATGACATGATTTGATGAGACTAATTATATGTATATGCTATGATTACATTTGTATGTGGATGATATGCTAAAGATTATTGTATAAAGCCTATTCAAATACAAAACAAATAAAAAACAAATATGCAGGGAAAAACTAATAAAACTAGTAGTAGCGAGGTGGGAAATTTAGCAGTAGCGCCGACTTACCAGTAGCGCTTCTTGCTAAACAGCGCTGCAGATAATATCAGTAGCGCCCTTTTCCAAAGAGCGCTACAGCTATTCATCAGTAGCAGTAGCGTCGGTCAACAGGCGCTACTGCTATACGTTAGTTGTAGCGCCTTATTAGTAGCGCCGGTACCCGCACTACTGAGAGGGCCAAAACCCGCGCTGCTGCTAGGCTTTTCCCTAGTAGATAGAGGCCGGCTTATTATGTCAGTGAGGTTGTTACGGAGTCCAAGCAAAGATACCCACATTGGCAGAAGTTGGTGTTTGGGGTGTTCATGGCCAGCCATAAACTTAAGCATTATTTCCTCGGACATCTTATCACAATGGTCAGCTCTATTCCACTTGGTGACATAATACAAAACAAAGAGGCTACAGGCCCGGTTGCTAGGTGGGCAATTGAACTTGGACTGCATCATCTGAAGTAAGTGCCTAGAACAGCCATCAAGTCTCAAGCTTTGGTGGATTTTATAAATGACTCGATAGAGCTGCAAACACCTGAGGACAAGCCTGACAATACATATTGGACTATACACTTTGATGTGTCTAGGCAGTTGGAAGGTGGTTCTGGGGCTGGAGTTATCTTGGAATCTCCCGAGGTGATAAGTTTTGTTATGTCTTAAGGCTCATGTTCCCTTATACTAAAAATGCAGCTGAGTATGTAGCTTTACTCCATGGACTTCAAATGTCCAAGCAGATGAATTTGAGCCGGGTAGACGTCTAGGCGACTTGGATTTAGTGGCAAAGCAAGTTTCAGGAAAGTGGCATTCTAAAGACCCGCTTATGGCGGCTTATCGTTAGGCAGTTGATAATATTGCTAGTCATTTTAAGGGTTACTAGGTGGATCTCACAGACCAGTGGAAAAACAAGGCGGCTGATGCATTATCAAGGCTCTGTTCACAGCGTAAGCCGGTTCGCCCTAATGTGTTCCTTGACGTACTACATAACCCTTCTGTTAAAATACCTTCAGAGGAAGATCTTGCTATTCCTGACCTGGAGGGACAGTTAGTGGCGGCTCTTTGTGCCATCCCTGACTGGACGATGCCTTATCTGGCTTACCTAAACCAAGGTGAGTTACCAGGCGATGAAAATCTGGCATGGTAGATCACAAGGCGATCCAAGTCAATGACCATTGGCAATGGCGAGTTACACAAATGTAGTGTGACCGGTGTGTTCCAATGTTGTGTTTCTCCTAAAGAAGGACGTGAGATCCTACAAGAAATTCATGGAGGCGATTGTGGTCTTCATGCTGGGTCACGATCTTTGGTGGCTAAAACTTTTCATGATGGGTTTTTCTGGTTGACGGCTCATGCTGATGCAGAAGACATTGTCAGCAAGTGCGATGGATGTCAGGAATTTGCAAGGCAAGCTCATGTGCCGGCTCAGGAATTAAGGATGATAACAATCACTTGGTTGTTTGCGGTCTGGGGGCTTGATATGCGACAAGAAGACCCACCTTTTGGTGGCAGTTGATAAGTTTACGCAAGTGGGTTGAAGCAGAACCAGTTAGCAATTGTGAAGCAGCGACTGCAGTTCAGTTTGTTAAAAATCTAATATGCCGCTTTGGTCAACTTCATAGTATTATTACTGATAATGTCACAAATCTGTCTAAAGGTGCTATGAAGGAGTTTTGTCGAAGAGAACACATTTGTCTTGATGTGTCATCGACGGCTCATCCACAGTCCAATGGTCAGGCAGAATTGGCTAACCCAGAGATATTAAGAGGGATTAAACCCCGACTTATGGTTCCTTTGGAGTGAATGCTGGGTTGTTAGGTGGAAGAGCTTCCTGTAGTTCTTTGGAGTATCAGTACCACCCCCAACAGATCAACAGGCTACACACCCTTCTTCATGGTTTATGGTGCTGAGGCAGTTCTCCCAAGTGATATTCCTCATGACTCGCCCAGGGTGGTAGCTTATGTGGAAGCAGGTAATGAGACGGGGCATCAGAACGCTCTTGATGCCTTGGATGAAGAACGTAATCTCGCAGCAGCACGATCAGCGATTTACAAACAAGACCTTCGTTGCTATCATTGCTGTAGAGTTCGAAGCTGGATGTTTCAAGAGGGCAACTTAGTGCTCTATTTGATTCAAGATCAGACAGGCATGCATAAGCTATAACCCCCTTGGGAAGGACCTTTTGGGGTCAGAAAGAACCTCAACAATGGGTCTTATTATGTCATCGACATACGTGAGCACAATAAATCACGTACCTCTAAGGAGGAGACCAAAAGGCCTTGGAATATTGCTCATCCTCGGCCTTACTACACCTGAGCCACTGGCTCTCGTCATTGTACACAAATTTGTCAATGTATATATCTTTTTATGAGCAACATAATAAAGCCGACATCCCCAAAATTCGGGGCCTTTGTCGCTTCATCTCATATTTTCCTAGCATGAGTATTTATTAATTGATCATAAGGTCACATGGGGGCATCCAACTCACCGAGTTTAGCTTTCTTATCCTCTTGGCCGGCAAGTAAATGCCATGTTATGTGCTAAACATGCATGTATGCCTGATGCTACTCCAACAAGTGACCCATCGTACTCTTGACAGTTAATCTTTTATGACCCTGAACTAGTCAAGGTTTTTTTTCTCGAATATGCACGAGTGTGTGTACTTTCTATTAAGGAGAGGGTGGGGAAAGAAATCCCTCCACATTGGATGTTACAAGTTACATGTGCACCAATTCCATGCTAACGCCCAATTACAAGGTTAACTCATCATGTCTACCCACCTAGCTAATGCTTGCAGCATCAGGTCCATGCTTCCCTTGAAGATCCCTGCTTGCTTCCAATACGTGCATTCCTGCATGATGGTCTTCACTAGTATGGTCATGGATGGAGAGCATGCGTTGAACACTATGGAGTTTCTATGCTTCCACAGCTCCCAGAGGACAAGTAAGAGCATTGCACACGCCTCCTTTGTGCATGCCGTGCTGGCCTGCACATTTGGAGACCATGGTAGCAGCTTGGACTCCTGATCCGGTGACCAGTCTGCCTGTTCAGGCCCTCACAGATGGTGTTCCACAGTTGCCGCGCAAAGACACAAGTGAGGAGAAGGTGATCTATGGTTTCTTGTTCTTGGTCGCAGAGCATGCAGGCCTCTTGATAGTCAAGACCGCACCTCTCCATTCTATCCGAGGTCCAACATCTGTTCTGGAGTGAGAGCCACGCAAAGAAGCGGCATTGTAGCGGCGCCCTTGACTTCCAAGTGAATGTGGCCGTGGGGCTAACCTCGTTAGCCCAGAACTTCATCGCATATGTCGATCGAGTTGAGAAGGCACCGATCTTCTCCCAAACCCAGGCTATCGAGTCAAAGACATTGTGGTTGAGTTCCATATGCTGCATGCCTATCCAGAGACCAAGGTACTCGTGAAGCTTGTGATCCAACATTTCCTGCCCGACGTCATAGATACACCTGCCCTCCATCACCGCCTGTTGCACCGTGCGGCCTTTCTTGTTGCTTGTGCTTACTCTACTATAGAGGGCCGGGGCAATTTCTTGAATTCCAGAGCCCCCAAACCATTTGTCTTCCCAGAAGAGGGTTGAGGCACCATCTCCCACCGTTACTCGTGAGGCAGCTTGAAACAACTGCATCGCCTCCTAGGGCACTTTAATATCAAACTCTGCCCAAGGTCGCTGATGGTCAGTACGTTGGAGCCATGGCCATCGGGCCTGCACTGCCAAGTTTCTCCACCTGAGGTTGGGGATGCCCAAACTGCCTGCCCACTGCAGAGAGCACACCTTATCCCAATTTGCTCTGCACTGCCCACCATTTGCCTGCTCATTGGTGCACCAGAGGAAGCCCCGACGAATCTTGTTCATCGCCTTGATTGTTTTTTAGGGATATCGAATGCTAGCATAGCATGAATGGGGATCGCTCATAGTACTGACAGGACCAAGATCAGCCGTCCACTCTCGAGCATGGAGGCAGCTTTCCACTTTTGCAAACAACCTTCAAGCTGGTCCAAGAGCCCTTGAAGCTGGGCCGTGCTTTTTTCGGATGGTTAGCGGAAGCCCGAGGTATTTGCATGGGAACGTGGTCGTGGGGCATCCAAGCATCTGGCTAACCATAGCCATAGTCTCCGCATTGCAACAAATTGTCACGGCTGCGCTTTTGGTGAGGTTGGTGCGAAGGCCGGACGCCTTGCCAAAAATCTGCAAGATTGCGGCTGTGACATGCAGATCGTGCTCTCGGGGCTTGACGAAGAGCATCACATCGTCGGCAAACATAGACACTTTATGCTGGCAGCCGGTTCGTGCAAGTGGTGATAAAAGGTCATGCTCCACCGCAAACTCCACCATCTTATGGAGTGATTCCATGATAAGCAGAAAGAGCATCAGCGAGAGGGGAGCGCCTTGTCTCATGCCGCGCCGGATAAAGATCAGCTTGCCCGGGCACCCATTGACCATAACCCGTGTGGATGAGTTATAAAGAAGGCCGCAAATCCACTCGATCCACTTGGCTCTAAAGCCCATGTGCTTGAGGACCTGAAGTAAGAGTGGACATTGCACCATATCGAAAGCCTTCAAGATGTCGATCTTAAGCATCAAAGTTTGTTCTTTGAGGGCATGCAAGCGACGCACCAAGCATTGGACCATCATGAAGTTATCATGGATAGATCTTCCTTTAACAAACGGACTCTGATGTGTGCCCATGAGCCTAGGAAGCTCAACCGCCAGCCTGTTAGCCAAGACCTTTCAAATATTTTGGTGGCACCGTGAATGAGACTCACTAGACAGAAATCCTTGACTTCCACTGCCCCATCTATCTTAGGCAGAAGAGAGATGATAGCCTTGTTGATAGCCGGCAGCCCACACATGTCCCCTTTGTGGAACAAGTCAAACACCCGCATGAGGTCATCCTTGATAATGTGCCAGCAGGTGGAGAAGAAGCGGCCGGTGAAGCCATCCGATATTGGCGCCTTGTCCAGCGGCATCCCCTTGATCCCTTTTTCCACCTCATCCGCGGAGAATGGCGCTTCTAGCATAGGCTCACGAAGCACAGGAAGCTGAAGTTTGTCCAGGACAAGGGTAAATGCTCTAGTTGGGGTCACACCAAGGAGATCCTCGTAATATGAGTCCACCATGTCTGTTAGTTCCTCTTGGTTAGTAGTATTGGAAGAGCCCTAGCGCAGCGAGGTGATCATGTTTCTGCATTGACGATAGCGCGTGTGCTGGTGAAAGAAACTTGTATTGGCATATCCTTCCTTCAGTCTTACGAGCCTCGACCTCTGCCTTGCGATTGTGCACTCCAAGGCACTAAGGCCAAGCAGCTTCTTTTTCAAGAGCTTTCGTAGGTCATGCTCTTGTTGGGATAGATCTCTTTTGTCCATAGCCCCATCCAGCCGCAATATCACCTCGAGGGCGATGGCAATCTGAAGCTTTACATTCCCAATCCACCTGTCACTCCACTTCTTCAAGGCTTTCGTCGTGGCTCTTAACTTCTTGTCCAACAGCACAAAATGGTTCCCCTAACCTGGCACTAAGGACCAAGCGTTCTCCACCGTGTCAAAGAAATCGGTTGCCTTCGGCCAGAATGATGCAAATTTGAATCTACGCCCGATGCGCAAGTCCGCATTTAGGTCCAGGAGTAGTGGGCAGTGGTCGGAAATGGCCGAGCCTAGGGCTGTGAGGTAGGATGTTGGGTTCAAATCCTACCAACAAATGGTGGTAAATACATGACCAATCTTCTCCAGCGTAGGTTGCACCCTCTCATTCGACCAAGTGTAGAGGCGCGTGTTTAAGTAGAGCTCCTTGAGCTGGAGCGAGTTGAGTAAAGATAGAAAGCTTGCCATCATTCGTCTGTTAATCCTATCATTGCTCTTGTCCTCCGAGTTAACGAGAAGGTTGAAATCGCCAGCGACAAGCCATGGCCCCGCGTGGAGGTCGCGGATCTCCTCAAATTTAAGAAGGAACTCACATTTGTCTTCATCGAGCTGTGGGCCGTAGATGCCTGTGACCAACCATTGCTGCTCCTCCCCGGACTTGACCAAGGCAGTGAGCGTGTTAGCCATGTAGTGGGGGTTGGAGACCTGCACCACCGTAGCATCCCATGCAAGCAAGATTCCACCCCGAGTCCCGACGACGACAGGGTGGCATTGCGACCTCGAGCGAAGAAGGCTGGCGCGGGTCGACGAGCGCGGCGGAGCTCCGGTTACAAAGGGACTCGCGAGGAAGAAGAAGAAAATGGAGGAGACGAGGTAAAAAGTAAAAGGAGGGCCCTAGTGCCTATTTATAAGGGAAAAGTAACAATAAATGGCTGGTGCGAGAATCGAGTAGGCATAATAAATTTTACAACAGAAGGACGCCTCGATTTTTGGAATGATAGATTTACACAAAGATTCGTTATGACGTCATGAAGGTTTTCCCGAAATCATGGAGGTGACATCATCTTTTCGCATGGCGAGTTATGTAGAAGGATTGAAGATTGACATGAACAGGTTCGAATCCATCTGGGGCCTAATTTTGGGGATATAACCCATTGTATAACCCGCCTTAATAGGTTCGGGTTAGATCATTGGCGACTTAGCGAGCTGGGCCTTTGATGGGCCAAGATGATCAAGATGCAGGATTAAGAAGGGCGACTCACAAGATGGGCTGGCTTAGAACCCAAAGACAGAAGGCGACCTGGAGGTGTAAGCCGCCATGTGATGACTTGTCTTGTAAGGCAAGGCGACTTAGAGTAGAGCTCGGTCATGGATCGTAACCCGACCCAGACGCTTGTGAGCTGGAGGTCTCGACCTGTAGCGTGCTACTCTTCCTTTATGAGCGAGACTCTATCCAGATCTATAAAGGCGAGTCCCTGGCATAGAATAGGGCAAGTTACAATCAATCGGTAGCTAGGTCAAGCGAATTCTCTCCCTTGTAATTCATACCCAAGCAATGAGAAACAAGAGCAAGAGTAGGCTTTTACCTCCACCGAGACGGGACGAACCTGGGTAAACTCATGTCTCTCGTCGCGATCAACCCCGACAAGCTAATCACCGTAGCGATGGCCTCGCACCTAAGTCCATTCACTAGGGCATCTACCGTGACAAAACCATGACAATTGGCGCCCACCATGGGGCCAGCACATGGTAGTTTCGAGTTCTTGAAGGGCTCTTTCCCAGGGATCGAGGGATACGCCATTGGCAGAATGACCAAGAGTCGTCGTGGCAAGCTCTACATCGACGATGCTGGCTGGGGTCTTGAGGCCGACTCAATCGAGTATGAGTACCGTGTCCCCTTCGGCGGAATCCACATCTTCATCGGCAAGATCGGCGGATCAGACCTAAGCCGGACATCTGAACCGACATTGTTGAGCCGGCTTGGCATACGCAACCCACCCGGGTCCAAGCCAGGCAGAGGCACGCTTTCATGGGCTTCACTCGAGGGGTGGAACTTGCAGAAGATTCCGCGTCTGGGGGAGAGACTCTCATCTACCCAGGTGATGAGTCCTCAACTAGAGAGACGAATTCAATCTACCAACTTCAAGATGGTGGGGTTGGGGGTTGTTCCCATGGTAACAGTATTTCGGACCCCTATGAGCCGCCGAGCCGAGACGCATCTTCATGGAAGGCATGGCACCGGCTCTTAACTATTCGATGACTGGTGCAACTGCAACACCTGACCCGGTGGCTGCAGCGGCTGGCGCGTCCAGCTCAGTCAGGCCATCGGCTCAAGTTTTGTCTGATCTGATGGGAACTTTAACAACCCTGCTGGCGACTAAGGTCATGGTGGAGAACCAAGCGGGGCATAACACAGAGATCGTGAAGCTTAGGGAACAGATGACCAAGGCCCAGGAGGATATCAATGTCGAGAACGCTCGGATGGCAACGGTACAGGCTCAGAACAATGCTGAGTCGAAGTGCTTGTATTTTTTTTGCCCCACAAACAATGTAACCACTATGCTTAATCAATAAGCAAGTCATGATGTCATTCCCTAAAAAAGCACCTCATTAATCCACCCCTAATTACATATATCTATTAAAATCCATTGTTTGTTTTAGCTCACTTCTTAATGCATGCAAATGTGCAGACATGTATTTTTTTTCTGGACCTCACCTGTAGGAAGAAACCACACAAGCATAAAGGCATCAAATAATGTGTCTTGTAACTGGGTTGATGAACCAACAATCTAATGGAGGAGTCTCTGGTCGTCATGGTCGGTTTGGTCTCGTTCGTTTCGTTCGCCTCTGTCGTTCATTCGCTCCCACCTCTATTCTCGCACATGTTCCCTTTCCTCTTTTTCCTCTATCAAATCAGCAATAGAGCCCCTACTCGAAAAGAAAAAGGCTCCACCCATTTTTAGACCCCGAGCGAGGGCTAGGTCTTTTCTCGCTCACACACCGCTGTTGTCCCCATCCTTCTTCCATGCTGCCGCCGCCCTCCCAATCTATCCTTGTCGCATGTCGTCGCCATCCTCCGGCTCAAAAGCCTCAGTATCCTCGTTGTTCCTTGGCGCCTTCTGACCGAACCTCACCATGTCGTCTCACCTTGCCGCAGACCTGTAGCCGACCATGCCCGGATTCCATGGATGGAGGTTTTGAAGTCCAAATTCACATCGGCGCCCATCCATGACTCATCGATCTGCCTCCCTCCCCCACAAGGTACGTTATTCTTATCCCT
This sequence comes from Triticum timopheevii, assembly GCA_963921465.1. Lineage (NCBI taxonomy): Eukaryota > Viridiplantae > Streptophyta > Magnoliopsida > Poales > Poaceae > Triticum > Triticum timopheevii. The sequence continues at coordinate 1,760,906 of CAWUFU020000003.1, forward strand.
TTGTTGCATCCTGATGTCTTCTAGAACTACGTCGGTATTTCCCTAAAGAGGAAGGGATGATGCAGTATAGCGACGGTAGGTATTTCCCTCAGTGATGAGACCAAGGTTATCAAACTAGTAGGAGAATCTACTCACGCCACATAAACAACACCTGCACACAAATAACAAATACTCGCAGCCCGACGTGTTAAAGGGGTTGTCAATCCCTTTCGGATACGGCGCCTCAAGATAGGCAAATAACGTAAGGTAAAAGTGGTAGATAGGATAAATAGATCGCGGAACAAATAAATTGCAGTAATGTATTTTTGTATTTTTGGTTTATTAGAATCTGAAAAATGTAGGGGAAAATAGATCGCAAAGGCAAATATGATGAAAAGAGACCCGGGGGCCGTAGGTTTCACTAGTGGCTTCTATCGAGAAAAATAGCAAACGGTGGGAAAACAATTACTGTTGGGCAATTGATAGAACTTCAAATAATCATGATGATATGCAGGCAATGATCATTATATAGGCATCACGTCCAAGATTAGTAGACCGACGTCTGCCTGCATCTACTACTATTACTCCACACATCGACCGCTATCCAGCATGCATCTAGTGTATTAAGTTCATGGAAAACGGAGTAATGCAACAAGAACGATGACATGATGTAGACAAGATCCATTTATCTATTTATTTAGATATAGACCCCATCTTGTTTTCCTTAGTAGCAATGATACATACGTGTCGGTTCCCCTTCTGTCACTGGGATCAAGCACCGTAAGATCGAACCCACTACAAAGCACCTCTTCCCATTGCAAGATAAATAGATCAAGTTGGCCAAACAAAACCCAAATATAAGAGAAGAAATACGAGGCTATAAGAAATCATGCATATAAGAGATCAAAGAAGACTCGAATAACTTTCATGGATAAAAACATAGATCTGATCTTAAACTCAAAGTTCACCGGATCCCAACAAACACACACAAAAAGGCTTACATCATATGGATCTCCAAGAGACCATTGTATTGATAATCAAGAGAGATAGGAAGCCATCTAGATACTAACTACGGACCCATAGATCTACAAAGAACTACTCACGCATCATCGGAGAGACACCAATGGAAGTGGTGAACCGCTTCGTGATGGTGTCTAGATTGGATCTGGTCGTTTTGGACTCTGCGGTGGTTGGAATTGATTTTCGTCGACTCCCCTAGGGTTTCTGGAATATTGGGGTATTTATAGAGCAAAGAGGAGGTTCAGGGGAACCCGAGGTGGGCACAACCCACCAGGGTGCACCTGGGCCTCCTGGCGCGCTCTGGTGGGTGCTGCTCCACTCGAGGCACCCCTCCAGGTGCTTCCTTGGCCCACTGGATGTCTTCTGGCCCAAAAAATCCTCAAGAAGTTTCGCTGCGTTTGGACTCCGTTTGATATTGATTTCCTGCGATGTAAAAAACATGCAGAAAACAGCAACTGGCACTGGGCACTATGTCAATAGGTTAGTACCAAAAAATGGTATAAAATGACTATAAAATGATTGTAAAACATCCAAGAATGATAATATAACAGCATGGAACAATCAAAAATTATAGATACGTTGGAGACGTATCAGCATCCCCATGCTTAATTCCTGCTCGTCCTCGAGTAGGTAAATGATAAAAACAGAATTTTTGATGTGGAATGTTGCCTAACATGTTCATCACATTTCTTTTCTTTATAGCATGGACATATGGACTTTTATATGATTCCAAGCAATAGTCTAGTTTTGACATGAAGACTTTAATACTCAAGCATACCAACAAGCAACCATGTCTTTCAAAATATCAACACTAAAGCAAGTTATCCCTAGCCCATTATGCTCAATCATTGATCCATTCGTGAAACATACTCGAATATTAGCTACACCCAATGCTCAAATACGATCATAGTGCCCCTTAGTTGGTGCTTTATAAGAGAATATGGAGACTCAAATTCAAAATAAAAAATGCATAAGAAAAAGAAAGGCCCTTCATGGAGGGAAGTAGGGATTTGTAGAGGTGCCAGCGCTCAAAGCTTAAATTGAGAGGTAAAAAATATTTTTGAGAGGCATACTTTTCCCACCTACGAAAACGACTTAGAGATCTCAGCATTTTCCATGCTAGATACATCATAGGCGGTTCCCAAACAAAAAATAAAGTTTATTCCTTTTTCCACCATTACTTTGACTTTCCATGGCTAGCTGAATTCACGGTTGCCCTCCATACCAACACTTTACAAGGAATTTATTGTTTGACAACATAAAGTAAATTCATTTCTCATTTAGAGACTAGGCATCCCTAATACCTTTGTCGTACTCTCATGCAATGACAAGTGAAAAACACTCATCGTCAGAATAACACATCTAGCATGGAAAAAATTGGTCACCCTTCACCACCTCGCGAGCAGTAGAGCACACAAAAGAGAAATTTATTTCGAAAATTAGAGGTTGCATATGCAAATTTTCTTAGAACGGCATGGAAATACCGCATATAGGTAGGTATAGTGGACCCATATGGCAAAACTGGTTTAAAGGGTTTTGGATCCATAAGTAGTGATCATACTTAGTGCAAGATGAAGGCTAGAAAAAAGATTGAGATGCGACCAACCAAAAAGTGAAAAATCTCGTACCCAAGCATTAAGCATAAGTAACACCGAATAATGCACCATAAGTAGGATATAAAATTTCATTGCACAACTATTGACTTTCGTGCTTGCATAGGGAATCACAGACCTTAACAACAATATTCTTACTAAAGCACAACTACTCCTCAACATGACTCACATATCATATCATCATATCTCAAAACCATTAATAAGAATCAAGTTTATTTTGTCCAATGATCTTCATGAAAGTTTTTATTATATCCTCCTTGGATATCTATCACTTTGGGACTATTTTCATATGTTGCTTTTGATAAGCTCAAACAAATTAAGTGAAGATCATGAGCATAATTTTTCTTTCTCTCAAAATAATCTAAGTGAAGCAAGAGAGAATTTCTTAAAAAAGTTACTAACTCCCAAATAAATCTAAGTGAATCATGAGAGCATTTCTTCAAAAATAACAAAGCACATCATGCTCAAAAAGATATAAGTGAAGCACTAGAGCAAATCCATGGCTCTAAAAATTTAAGTGAAGCATAGGAGCAAGCATAACATAATTTTTGGCTCTCTCAAAAAGGTGTGTTCAGCAAGGATTCAACAAATAAGACACAAATAAAAACAAGCAAAGACTCATATCATACAAGACGCTCCAAGCAAAACTCATAGTACGCGACGAATAAAAATATAGTTTCAAGTAAAATACCGATGGTTGTTAGAAGAAAGTGGGGATGCCACTCGGGGGCATCCCCAAGCTTAGTTGCTTGATACTTCTTTGAATATTATCTTGGGGTGCCTCTGGTATCCCCAAGATTAGCATTTTGCTGATCCCTATTCCTTTATCCATCGTAAGATCACCCAAAACATGAAAACTTCAATCACACAAAACTCAATAAACCCTTCGTGAGATCCATTAGTATAAAAAAGCAAATCACTACTATAAGTACTGTTGCAAACCTATTCTTAATTTTTTTTGCATTATATATACTGTATTCCAACTTTTCTATGGAAAAAACTCATCAAAGAAAACCATAGAATCATCAAAACAATCACACAACGCAAACAAAACAGAATCCGTCAAGAACAGAACAGTCTCTAGCAATCTGACTATTTCAAATAATTCTGTAACTCCAAAAATTCTGAAATAAATTGGTGGACGTGACTAATTTGTCTATTAATATTCTACAAAAGAATCAAATAAAAAGAACTCTTCTGTTAAAAATGACAAGTAATCTCGTGAGCGCAAAAGTTTCTGTTTTTTAGCAAGATCAAATCAACTTTTACCCAAATCTTACCAAAGGCCTTGCATGGCACAAACACTTGTAAAACACAAAAAACACAATCATAACAGTAGAATAATTGTGCTAACACACAAGAACACAAAGGAAAAGGCAAAAATAAATTTTATTCATTGGGTTGCCTCCCAACAAGCGCTATCGTTTTACACCCCTAGCTAGGCATAAGACTTCATTCATGCTTACATCAAAGATAATAATTGAAGCACAAAGAGAGCATCATAAAACATGTGACAAACACACGTAATTCTAATATACTTCCTATGCATAGCCATATTATAGGAAAACAAATTAGTAAGACAAGCAAGATCGAGCATATGCAAGGAAGAAGAAAGAAACAATAGCAATCTCAACATGAAGAGAAGTAACTTAGTGACATGAAGATTTCCACAACCATATTTCCTCTCTCATAATAATCATATGTGGGATCATATTCAAACTCAACAATACACATAACATAATTTCTACATGATCCACATGTATGCAAAGTTGACACTTTTCCAAAATAGTGGGATTCTCGTCAAATAAAGTCATGACCTCTCCAAACCCACTTTCATCAAAAAATTCATAAAATTTAACACTCTCCAAATATGTGGGATTATTTTTACCTAAAGTTGACGCTCTTACAAACCCACTTTAAATATTATTGCAAACATTATTATCACTAACATATTCATCATGAGGCTTAAATAAATTTTCAAGATCAAAAGAGGAATCACCCCAATCATGATTATTGCAATAATTAGTGGACATATCAAAATTAGCATCCCCAAGCTTGGGGTTATGCATATTATTAGCACAATTTACATTGATCAAATTTACAATAACACCATTGCAATCATGCTTTTCATTCAAGGAACTATCATGAATCACTTCATAAATTTCTTCTTTTAGCACTTCATCACAATTTTCAGAATCACGAATTTCAAGCAAAAGATCATAGAGATAATCAAGTGCACTCAACTCACTAGAAATTGGTTCAACATAATTAGATCTTTTGAAAAGATTAGCAAGTGGATGAGGATCCATACAAAAAAATTGCAAGCAAATAGAAGGCACATGGCAACACAAGTAAACATGAGATTTCATGAGAAAAGGGCGAACAGAAAAGAAGGCAAATAAAACGGCAAATTTTTGTGAAGTGGGGGAGAGGAAAACGAGAGGCAAATGAAATTAATTTAAATTGTGAGGAGTTGATATTTGCGACTAGGAACCTGGTTGATGTTGAAGATCCTCCCCGGCAACGGCGCTAGAAATTCCTTTTGATGTCTGCTAGAACTACATCGGTATTTCCCCAAAGAGGAACGGATGATGCAGTATAGCAACGGTAGGTATTTCCCTTAGTGATGAGACCATTGTTATGAAACCAGTAGGAGAACCTCCTCGCGCCACGTAAACAGCACCTGCACACAAATAACAAATACTCGCAACCCGGCGTGTTAAAGGGGTTGTCAATCCCTTTTGGGTACGGCGCCTCAAGATAGGCAAATAACGTAAGGTAAAAGTGGTAGATAGGATAAATAGATCGCAGAACAAATAAATTGCAGCAAGGTATTTTTGTATTTTTGGTTTAATAGATCTGAAACTAAATGCAAAGGAAAATAGATCACAAAGGCAAATATGATGAAAAAAGAACCGGGGCCGTAGGTTTCACTAGTGGCTTCTCTCGAGAAAAATAGCAAACGGTGGGAAAATAATTACTGTTGGGCAATTGATAGAACTTCAAATAATCATGATGATATCCAGGCAATGATCATTATATAGGTATCATGTCCAAGATTAGTAGACCGACTCCTACCTACATCTACTACTATTAATCCACACATCGACCGCTCTCCAGCATGCATTTAGTGTATTGAGTTCATGGAAAAACGGAGTAATGCAATAAGAACGATGACATGATGTAGACAAGATCCATTTATCTATTTATTTAGATATAGACGCCATCTTGTTATCCTTAGTAGCAACGATACATACGTGTCGGTTTCCCTTTTGTCACTGGGATCAAGCACCATAAGATCGAACCCACTACATAGCACCTTTTCTCATTGCAAGATAAATAGATAAAGTTGGCCAAACAAAACCCAAATATCAGAGAAGAAATACGAGGCTATAAGCAATCATGCATATAAGAGATTAAAGAAGACTCAAATAACTTTCATGGATAAAAACATAGATCTGATCATAAACTCAAAGTTCATCGGATCCGAACGAACACACCGCAAAAAGGCTTACATCATATGGATCTCCAAGAGACCATTGTATTGATAATCAAGAGAGAGAGAGAGAGGAAGCAATCTAGCTACTAACTACGGACCCGGAGGTCTACAAAGAACTACTCACGCATCATCTGAGAGGCACCAATGCAAGTGGTGAACCCTTCTGTGATGGTGTGTAGATTGGATCTCGTGGTTCTGGTCTCTGCAGCGGCTGGAATTGATTTTCGTCGACTCCCCTAGGGTTTTTGGAATATTGGTGTATGTATAGAGCAAAGATGCAGTTCAGGGGGCACCCGAGGTGGGCACAACCCACGAGGGCGAGCCTAGGCCTCCTGGCGCACCCTGGTGGGTGTTGCTCCCCTCAAGGCACCCCCAGGTGCTTCCTTGGCCCACTGGATGTCTTCTGGCCCCAAAAAAATCCTCAAGAAGTTTCGATGTGTTTGGACTCCGTTATATATTGATTTCCTGCGCTGTAAAAAACATGCAGAAAACAGCAACTGGCACTGGGCATTATGTCAATAGTTTAGTACCAAAATATGATATAAAATGACTATAAAATGATTGTAAAACATCCAAGAATGATAATATAACAGCATGGAACAATCAAAAATTATAGATACGTTGGAGACGTATCACGTCCTCTTGTGGACATGCAAATTGTGGTGATACTATTGGATCTTTCAGTTTTGCGGAGCAGTTTGCATCAGATTGTGGTTCGCGACAAAGGAACATGTTTCTGCTTTTGTTTCTCTGCACATTGTAAATGGTGGTCGCAATAGCGATTAGTTCTCCTCTGCCATGTCCGCCCATGATATCTGCTGCTTCTCCACCATCTGCTGATGTTAACATTGTTGTGGTGCGGTGGCTGCAGATCAAAATGTCAGCTGTTGGACTCACATGGCATATGCTACGGGGCAGCTAAATCGAGTCCCAACCCAAGGGCTTGACCTTCTCCATCCAATCTTGTGGTCAGTGCGGAACTCTGCGATGATATGTGCAAGGTTGATACAACTGGGGCCTGTAATTGTGTTAGGGTGGCTCAGATTGCAATTACATTACTCATTGGCCCAGATCTGATGGTGTCAATTAGGAATAATTCAACTTATGTCCCTCTGGTTTCTGGGGAGCAATCTTCATGAATGCACACATATATTCCCGGTTTATTGTGCTCATGCGTGACATTATGAATTTATTTGTGTGCTTCGATGCAAGCATATTATTTGTCTGCTTCCATGCAGGCATATTACATAAAGATACAAGCCAGCTGCTTGCTAAAGGAATTTTATTTGTCCTTGATATGATTGAGATCTTAGAGGAAGAGGCCTTCAAATTAACTTGATTATGTTTCCATGGATATCCGTTCATTTGATGTCTCGTTTCACAAAGTGTGCTCTTCAATCTTTTCAAGCTGATATGTTGGGTGTTGGTTTCTTCATCTCTAAAATCAACGCTATTAATAATAAATATCTCAAATCTTTGCAGGTAGAGTTAGTGCTTTCACAACAATCTGTGGCAGTTAAAGCTGTAGTTTTTCATGTATCAAATAATTGCATTGAAGAGAAAATTGTTGCTTGTGTTAGCATCATGCATGACTGGAGGTGGGTTTTTTAGAAGTATCTCTTATATCGATCAAGTACATTACAGGTTGAAAAACTTGAGCAGGTTAGCAATCTTAATTACCATATTTTCGAGTAGAATGCCCTACTTCCTGAAATCACCGAGTCAGGGATCAAGTAGTGCAAACAAATGAAGGAACATGCTATAGATATCGTTGCATCCACTACTAGGGAAAAGCCTGGCAGCAGCGCGGGTTTTGGGCCTATTAGTAGCGCGGGGGCCGACGCTACTAATAAGGCGCTACAGCTAACTTATAGCAGTAGCGCGGGTACGACCCGCGCTACAGCTAACGTATAGCAGTAGCGTGGGTAAAAACCCGCCTACTACTAATCTGTAATCTCTGAATTTTTTTTGAATTTTTTCGAATTTTTTTTTTTGATTTTTTTCCCTAATTTTCAAATTTCTGAATTATTTTAACCTCAAATCTCTAATCACCCATCATCGCTGCTAAATTTAATCTCTAATCACCCCTCATCATTCCAAATCATCTAACTTCTCGGACGGTCACCCATCCTCTCACTACTCCAGCCTGAGCACGCTTAACTTCCGGGTTCTATTCTCCCTCGTTTCCAAGTCTGCACTTGTTGTTTTCCTGACAATAGTAAGATGTCAATCCTATTAACCTCAGGAATTTAGCTTGAGCATGTACTGACACATTTCACTGTTTGAGTTTGAAACTATTGTTCTAAAAAATCAGTAACACTAATATTTCTAGAATAATTAGTTTGACCCACAGTTTGACCATAGTTTGACCAGATTTGACCACAGTTTGACCAGATTTGACCAAAATTCAAAAAAAAACTAAAATAATTATTTAGTAAAAGCCCCGTAATATTTAGTAACACTAATATTCTTGAATAATTAGTTTGACCATAGTTTGACCAGATTTAACAAAAATTAAAAAAAACTGAAATTTGATGAATTTTTTTTGCCTCCAGATCTTAAAAGCCCCGTAACTTTTTTTCTGTTAGGCTTTTGAGGATTTTGAAATGTTTAACGGGGTTCCCCCAATTAAATTTGGATGTAACTTTCCGAGTTCATATGCAAAAGTTATGGCCATTTTACAAATTTCCAGAGAGATTTTGCAAATAAAGTCGAAATTCATATTTGTAAATTTTCCCAACAACTAGACCACATATCACATGGGAAACTTATTTTCTTTTATTTTTTGACATTTTTATCATTTTCTTTTATTTTTCTAAAAACTGAAAAGGCGGTCCACCGGGGGGAGGGGGGGGTAGACTTTGACAAATAGGCCATACCCCGCGCTACTACTATGGCAGACGATTAGTAGTAGCGAGGGGTAAAAACCCGCGCTACTGCTATCAACTTAGCAGCAGTGCGGGTTTATAACCATCGCTACTACTATGGCATGGTCCAGGGGCCACTTAGTAGTAGCGAGGGTTAAAAAACCGCGCTACTGCTATCAACTTAGCAGTAGCGAGGGTTAAAAACCCGTGCTACTACTATGGCATGTCTCGGGGGGCACGGTAGAGACCGCTTAGTAGTAGCGAGGGTTATAAACCCGCGCTGCTGCTATCAACTTAGTAATAGCGAGGTTTAAAAACCTGCGCTGCTAGTAAGTAGCAGTAGCGAGGGTTTTTAACCCTCGCTGCTGCTAAGATTCTGTGTATAGGCTTTTCCCTAGTAGTGATCATGTAATTCCTACTTTTATTTTCGGCAAAGAATAATCACTCTATTTTTTCAGGCACACATATAGATTTATATAACATTCCTAAAGTTTTTTTAGATGCATACGTAGTCTGGATGAACACGGGGTCACTTCATCTATTTTTAAACCAAAACAACTAATTGTTTCAGGATAAGAAGTATGATCTTTCTATCTCCTTCCATCAAAATTGAATAGATTGCATTTCTTCTATAAATTATTCTACATAGGATGTTGTGGGTATGTGTTGAGAGCTGATTGCCTTATTAGTTATGAGTTGCAATTTTGGATCTCGCGACAGTCAGACCCTGCACACCAAAATGATCTAGTGTGGTAGAGAAGTTTGAAATACTAAACTCATGGTTTTGTTACACAAGCAATGGAGATCCCACTCAAAAAATTGAACTGCCATGCAAATTATTGATGAGAGGTTATGTGACAGTCTACTTATCCTTCTGCTATGATTTTTCAGAAACTCCGTAGGAAGCTACTGCACATAGGTGTTGTGCTGGTATACTTCCTTATGTAGCCTTTGTTCAGGTAATTCAGACCAAGACAAGTAGACTATAGGTAACCTCTCTTTTTTTACCCATCTTCATATTTTCACCTTTGTTTCTAGCGAGCTTCTTAAAGGTACACAATAGTACGCAAGTGCCTTAGCTCTCATTACCATAATATTTTGGATGACATTCCCCATTAGGATCTCCTGGGTTTCCTATTTGTGACTGAGGCACGTGAAGCTCCCTTACAATCCCGACAAATCCTACTTTAGAACCATCTCCATGTTCTTCACTAGCTTTGTCACATCGAACATGTAAGCAAAAGGCAATATCTACACTACTGTGGCCGTGATGGTCGGTTTGGTGTCGTTCATTTCATTCGCCTCCGTCGTTCCTTTGCTCCCACCTAGTGCACCTTCATTTCCTCTTTTCCCTCTATCAAATCAGTGATAAAGCCCCCGCTCGAAGAAAAAAAGCCCCACCCGTTTTCAGATCCCGAGTGAGGGCTAGGTCTTTTCTCGCTCGCACGCCGCCATCGTTCCCATCCTTCTCGCATGCCGCCACCATCCTCCGTCCCAAAAGCCCCAGTATCCTCGTTGGTCCTTGGCGCCTTCTAAGGGAACCTCACCATGTCATCTCACCTTGCCACGGACAGGTAGCCGATGATGCCCGGATTCCATGGATGGAGGTTCAAAGTCCAGATTCACATCGGCGCCCGTCGGTGACTCGTCAATCTGCCTCTCTCCCCCACAAGGTACGTTATTCTTATCCCCTTGTTGCATCCTCCTGCAGCCATGCAAATTGTGGCATTATTGTTGGATCCTTTAGTTTCGTGGAGCAGTTTGCATCATATTGTGGTCCACGACAAAGGAACGTGTTTCTACCTTTGTTTCTCTGCACATTGTAATCGCCGGTCGTAGCAGCGATTAGTTCTCCTCTACCATGTCTGCCCATGATATCTACGTCTTCTCAACCATCTGTTGGTGTTGCCGCCATTGTAGTGCGGCGGCCGCAGATCAGAATTCCACCTGCTGGACTCACATGGCATATGCTACGGGGCAATTAGATCGAGTCCCACCCGAAGGGCTTGACCTTCTCCATCCAATCTTGTGGTCGGTGCGGAACTCTATGATGATGTGTGCAAGGTTGATACAACTGGGGCCTGTAATTGTGTTAGGGTGGCTCAGATTGCAATTAAAACACTCATCGGCCCAGATATGATGGTGTCAATTAAGAACAATTCAACTTATAGCCCTCTGGTTTCTGGAGAGCAATCTTCATGAATGCACACATATATTCCCGGTTCATTGTGCTCATGCCTGACATTATGGATTTATTTGTGTGCTTCGATGCAAGCATATTATTTGTGTTCTTCTACGCAAGCATATTACATAAAGATACAAGCCAGCTGCTAGCTAATGGAATTTTGTTTGTCCTTGATACAGTTGAGATCTTATAGGAAGAGTCCTTCAAATTAATTTGATTGTGTTTCCTTGGATATCCGGTAATTTCATGTCTTGTTTCACGAAGTGTGCTCTTCAATCTTCTCAAGTTGATATATTAGGTGTTGGTTTCTTCATCTCTAAAATCAACACTATATAATAATAAATATCTCAAATCTTTACAGATAGACACCCAGGGGCAGCTAAAGCTATAGTTTTTCATGTACCAGATAATTGCCTTGAAGAGAAAATTGTTGCTTATGTTAGCATCATCCATGACTGTAGGTGGGTTGATGCAACAATTATTCACCAAGGAGAATGCACAGAAGTATCTCTTATATCAATCAAGTACATTACAGGTTGAAAATCTTGAGCAGGTTAACAATCTTAATTACCATATTTTCGAGTAGAATGCCCTACTTCTTGAAATCACCGAGTCAGGGCTCAAGTAGTGCAAACAAATGAAGGAACATGCTATAGATATCGGTGCATCATGTAATTCCTACTTTTATTTTCTGCGTATACACTCTATTTTTTCACACACATATATAGATTTATTTAACATACTTGAAGTTTTTTAAAGCATACATGGTATGGATGAACACGGGGTCACTTCACTACAAAAAACCACTTCCATGATGATACGTGTTTGTCACAGTAGGTCATTTTATTTGTCATGCATGCACATCCATGATGATTTTATGACAGAATCAAGGTAGTCATACCTGTGATGTCATAGAAGTGGTCCATGATAATACCAAAATTATCAGCACGGAAGTGTCCACTTCCATGACGATAAATGATGCGTCATGGAAGTGTTTTCGTCAAGGGTAACTGACACCTGGCATCCACCGTAACGGGTATTCATTAAGCTACCAGGTTTCGGTTTGGATCCAATAACCCATTAACAATCCGGACCAATGGGGATTTTCCATGTGTAAAAATCTCATTCACCGTAGAGTTCACGTGTCGGCTTAGCGTTGGCATAGATGTCATCTGTACATTGGAGGGAACGCGCCTATGTTACCTCGACACGTGGCAGGACCCAACAGTAGCCCATTTAAGATAAAAAGGCCGGCCCAGCCAAGGGCCCACAAGATTTTGTCATACTCTACTAGGCCGGGCCGTTAACAGCCTACCATGGTTTGGGCCAAATTACAGCCCACATAAGATCCGGCCCGTTAGATGATTGTGAAGTTTTGGGCCAAACGACGGCCCACATCAGATCCGGTGAGTTAACAGTCTGCCAAGTTTGGGCCAAATGACGACCCATATAGGATGCGGCCCGTTAACCGCCTGACATTCTTTGGGCCAAATTATGGCCCATATATGATATGGCCCGTTAACAGCCACTGTGCTTTCGGCCCCATTGCGGGGGCATTTGAAGTACGACCTCCTAAAGGCCCATGTAATAGTTCAACCTGATGTTACTTTCGGCCTGTTAATGGCCATTGGTACATATGGGTCGTTGTCGGCCTGGTTTCACTTTCGGCCATTTAACGGCCTATGCTGCATGTGGGCCTATTCCTGGGCCGAAGTGACTTTCAGCCTCTTAGAGGCCCATAGTCTTTGTGGATATATTTTAGCCCAACCTGACTATTGGCCCATTAAAGGCATGTGAGATAACTAGGCCTAATGATGGTCCGCTTTGCATCCGACCTCCTTATGACCCATTATGTTACTCGGCCAACTGTGGCCCTACAAATATTGTGGCATGTTAACGGCCCGTCTTGTTGATCTAATCATCGGCCTCCAACACTGTTCAGGTCCAATCTACTTTTCGAACTGTTAAAGCCTTTTTTCTGGCCCAACTTAGGCAACTGGTTTACTCGGCCTGTTAAAGGCCCAAAACTAATAGCTGGTGAGTTTATGTCTAGGCCTGCAATTGGCCGGACATGATTGTAGGCCCACGTTTCGGCCCATTTATAGCGATTGGCGGGCCGGCCAGTTTTAGTACCGTATTTTTTAAAAAAATCTAACGTTTAGGCCCATTGTGCTCTGTCAAAGCCTATGGCCTTTTCAAGGATCGATGACAGCATATACAGAAATTAAATTACAACGTCATGATGAAGAATATACCTAGACTATACAACAAAGAAATTACTGCATATTACGTGCACTGGGCCTAAAAGTTTGCTGCCAGTGATAATAAAAGCACAACCAGATAGCATATTACATACACAGGGCATCAAAGGACACCACCAGTGCAAATAAACACGCCGCCTAAAATAATATATAGAACTGACAACACTTCACCACAGTTCAAGAAAGGTTAGCCCTGCCTAGGAGCTGCAGCACAAGCAGTTGAGCAAGCTGATGACTGCACTTGTTTGACGCTGACTCTAACTGCATAGAGTCAATGGCAGTTCTTGGCGTTAGTGATATCACCCTGAAAGAGTAAAAAAGCAGACAGATAACATGCTTTGCACATATAAGCAACAATGTTGTCGATTCATCCCATTTCATAGTGACAAATAAAGAGACCTGGATTACAATAGAGTAAAAAATGTTCACACTCAAGGCATGGCAGGAAATGGCATTGTGCAGGAGTGGCCAGCTTCACCACGCCACTGGATTACAGATCAAGAACACAAGCATACATGCAGTGCTAAAGAATGTATAAGCATCGATGGTGAGTGTACAGTCAATTTATCCCATTTCATATTGGTAAATAAAGAGACACGATTTAAATAACATGAACATAATATGCACCGTTCATAGTTAAGACATAGCAGGATATGACATTGTCCTCGAGTTGGTAGTTTGACCACACCACTGGACTACAGATCAACAAGCATACATGCAGTGCTAAGGAAGATCACTTGCTATGTTTAGTTTAGTTTACATGGTATGAATATGGAACTAGGTTGTACAACTAAAAAATGAAATTCAGCTCCTGTTTTAGCTAGGAATTAAGTTGGTTCAGAGGTGTCAAGTAGAGAGGTCAGATCTTCTCTCCCTTCTCATATTGCGAGTAAGATATCTACTATATTTAGTTTAATTTACATGCTATGAATAAGGAACTAGGTTGTACAACTAAAAAATGAAATTGAGGAGAAACTTATGTTTATGAACTTCTTCATAATAAAATTTAAACATGTAATTTGAAGAAAATTACAAAAATAAAGAGTAGTTGCAATCATTGCTATCTAAATATACACAAAAAAGTTTGTAGGCTCGAGAAGGACAAACATACGTTAGTAATGAAGACCGGCTCTATAAGCCTTTTCCATGTTGATGGGCGGGCAATTCAAGAAGTTTACCACACAGTCTTCTTCATAAGCATTCCATGTATTCTACATTTTGTTAGGAGAAAATATAGAAGTGATAATATAGGAACAAATGGAGATTATTTAAGCTAAGATGCAGAGTGATGCTACATAATCAACTAGCTATAAATGTACGTATAGCATACAGCTAAAAGGTACTGACAAGAGTAATGTAGAGCTAAACATCTTCAGTAGCATTGGTTTTATTCAACATTTCGGTCAGAGTAAACATAGATCAGATGTGTACAAAATGGATGCCAAGGTAAAATAAGCTGCAAAGTGATGGTACATGAACAACTAGCTGATAGTATAAGTACAATGATAAAGGACAACACATACTTACGAGAACAATGTAGAGCTAAACTTCTTCATAAGCATTGGGTTTATTCTACATTAATGTAAGCATTAATACAGATCTGATAGTTAGGAGAGAACAGTGTATATGCAGGTTGTCATGCACACTGATGTCACATAATCAACTATGTATGAATGTAAGTACAGCGATACAAGACAACAGGTACTAACAAGAGCAAAGCAGCGAGCAACATAGTTGCGATATCCTAGGTTTTCTCACGCTGGTTCTATCACCAATTTTAGTGGGGTGCTATCTGATTTCTGCCGTACCACCACCTTTTTCAAGGACTTTGCTACTACTCCTTCAGGTTCTGCAATCACTCTCCTCCTTTTGGATGTCTGGTACACAAGAGCAGCATTTGAATGGAAAAACATGGTATGATGACAAACGGGATGCTTATTGATAATGGCTGGGCATGGCAACTTCACATATATGATGAGTAAATTAAACACATAGCGGTGCACACAAGCAGAAGAAATGTAAGACAGCTTATGCAAGTTACGTGCAACCAATAAAACGTTGCCAAATGAGAATAGGCACCTTGTAGGGTGAACAGGATAGGCCATCTCCCTTTGACTCATTGAGATCAGAATAGTCATTAGGATCATATTCTGAACACGAATCTATAGGTGCGGAGCGTGTGGGCTTTATTCCATCCAGAATGGAACTCAATGCCTCCATGCCATGTTTGTTAGTCATTGCACTGTTCCGCGAAACTCTTCTGATCTGCGCATTCTCATATTCATTGTGATTTTGTTCAACATCTGAGAAGCATGACAACGTAAATAGTAGTGAGATTATCTTTGTAATGCAAAGGATATTCTAATATAATAGGGGTTCCTTGTAAACCCTTGTGTGCTATTACTGGATTGTGATAAGAGAGCCCTTGTGTGCTATAATTTGGTGCGTACAACCATACAATCTGGCACAACTACCCAAAAATAGGCTCCCTGCTGGAGCTCCAGAAGTAAGGATAGTAGGGAGATGGTAGGTTCATAATATGCTGTATTGAAAGATTATTGTGAAACCATGACAACGAGAGTGCATAGAGAAATAGTATTCTGTCGGATTTCGGGTTCTGGCAGACCCTTGAGGTTCAAATAATGGGGTGCGCATGAAGATCTCTCCCCTACCAGCTCACGTCTCTACGTCTCGCAAGAATCTAAGCAAGAAATATGAACACACAAGGGACACGAGATTTATACTGGTTCAGGCCATCATTGCGGTGTAATACCCTACTCTAGTGTGTGGTGTGGTGGATTGCCTCAGGGGCTGATGATGAACAGTACAAAGGGAGAACAACCTCGCGAGGGGCTGTTCTTGAGCTGGTGCGATGAACTGCTTGGGAGAGTTCAGTCGCTTCTCTCTCTCTGGTCGATCTCTAGATGCCTCTCGATCCCACTACCCTGTGGGTGGCTAGTCCTATTTATAGAGCGAGGCCCTGGGCCTCTTCCCAAAATATGAGCGGGAAGGGTGCCAACAATTGGCCATTTTGAAGGGGAACATCTTGTACACTTATCCTGACTAAAGTTGGTCTTCGGCTGCCAAAGGTTCTGACGGTGACGCCGCCCTGGGCTCCACGATGACCTCCATCCTGCCGTTCTACTGGTCTTGGTCTTGTTGCACCGAAACAGTAACCTTTGCCTGATGCCTTGGCCTGTGCTTGCCCCCTTAGCACCGAAATGGAAACAAGGACATTGCGCAGGCCGGCGCCCGCCTTTTCCTCGATCGTCTAGGCTTGCATCACGGGCCCCACGGGAGGTGTCCTGCCTTGATCTCTCTGCCTCCTCGCGAGCCTGCCTGAGGAGGCTGCTCCTGAGGACGCTTCCTGTCGTCCACCCCATGAGGCTTGGCCCCTCGTGAGGGTCTTGAGCTTGAGCTGATGAAGCTGGGCTGCAATGGGTCCCCACTTAAGCCACGCTGCAGGACGCAGGCAGGCAAGTCTGGGAATCCCCGTTCCCAGAACGCCGACAGTAGCCCCCGGGCCCAAGGCGCGCCTGGACTTGGCTTAGCAGAGAAGCGAAGGGGCAAGTGCGAAGCGCCGCGGGCCCCAACAGCCTGCAACCTTGGACGCCGCGTGGAGGTTGATTGGACGTGGGCGTCTCCGCTTCCCCACGACGCCTCGGCAACCGCACGGCTTGACAAAAAGGGGAGCTTGGGCCAGACTGACCTACTTTGTTCTCGCTTGCCTTGCTCCAGATCCCCTTTCTTGCCCTTCTCCTTCCTGCTTCCAAAATCCTCCAGGTCTGCGTCGATCCTTCATGTCCGGCGAGCTATGGCACCCTGCAAGACTCCGACTGAGGCCTGGTACTCCCCGGCTCTGGATTCCCAAATATGTCGGAGAGTAATCTTGCCCTCGTGCGCCTGAGGACGGTGGCACAGGGCAAAGCGGGGGCGACGGTGTTCAAGGCCGGCTCCAGCCAGCCTGAAGGCAAGGGGAGCACCTTTTACCCGCACTTCGTGAGCACCATCGTCGCTGGTCTGGTGCCTCCTTTTTCTGAGTTCTTCCTTGTTGTTCTTCCCCTGTACAACTTGCAAGCTCTGCACCTCCACCCCAACTCCGTTCTTCTTCTGGCGATCTTCGCCTACTATTGCGAGGCTCACGTTGGGATAAAGCCCTCGGTGTCCTTGTTGCGCCATTACTTTTATCTTCGGGTTTCTCGTGGCCCCATCTCCGCATGCGCGAGCTTTGTCGCATACGCTAGCTCCAACGCCATCTCGAAGCCTGGGAAGAGGATTGAAGGCTTCCGGAGCAGGTGGGTCATGGTGGACGCCGGGCGCATCCACCCCCGACTTGTGCTGCCCATGGGGCAGCCTAAGGCCGTTGATGTGTGGTCTCGCGCGGAGCTCGTCGACTCCCGCGCGAGGGCGGTGCTGGAGAGGATGGACGCGGACCTGAGGCCAGGCAACCTGGGGGCAGCGAAGCTGACCGGGGCCACACTCCTGAGGGAGTTTCTGGAGCACCGGGTGGCTCCACTCCGGGAGAACTCGCTCCCATTGTGGAGGCTCGGGGAAGCAGATGCTGCCATTCGCTTGAGCTCTGCAGCCCTGGCCGATGAAAATCTGGTCGCGGCCCTCCACTCCTTGGTTGGGGGAGATGTGGCGAGGCCAGACGGTGCTCCTGTCCCCCTGTTTCTTCGTGACGACTGGGAGCAGGCGGTGGTCGCCATGCCCACCTTCAACGGTGAGGGGCTAGTGCCCGCAGTGGCTCTCGGGGATCTGGCGGTGTTGCCGACGGTGAATGTGTCCACCAGCGACTCCAGCGGGGGCGAGGAGGAAGAAGAGGAGGAGGAAGAAGAAGAGTTCGACTCTGAGGCAACTGGCAAGGAGTCGGAGGAGTCCTCTCCCCGGCGTAGGTCTCGCACCCTCCGCTCCATGTCGGACGATGACGAGGCCAGCAGCGGGCGAGGAGGAGTGGATTCTCCCCTGGTCCCGAGGAAAGACAGATCAGGGCTGGTGCCCCCAGGATCCGCTCTGGCTCTGGGGTGGTCTGAAGCCAGCTCCCGCCTTCCCAATGCGTCCTCTGCTTCCATGCCTCCCAAGGCTGACCCCAGCTGTAGGCTCTCAGGCTTCAAGTTTGGCCGGAGGCTGCTTGAACCCGCGAGCGATGACCTGTAAGTACCCGATTCGTGCTCTGCTTTGTTTCTGCCGCCGAGACTTGACGTCTGCACTCCTTGACCAGGCTGGCACCGGAGGCGAAGAGGTTGAGAGGGGCTTCTGCGGCCCTGCTTGAGGCGAGTTCGTCTGCCGAGGCAGCGCCTTTGTCTAGGGGGAAAGGAGGCACCGAGGCTGGCGCTTCCCCTGCCCGGTCGTCCTCGCGAGCCCAGCAGGGGCACTCTGGCGAGGAGTCAGCCCCCGTGGCCCCGCTGACCCTGGAGGGGCCCAGGCTTGGTGCTTCTGCTGAGATGCCCAAGGCCCGGGAGGCTCCTTCCTCCCAAGCCGTGATCACGCTGCCGTCCTCTCCGCTTGCTCCACCAGCTCCCGTCTCTTTTGATTCCTCTGCTGTCTTGGACCAGGCTGCCAATGAGCTGAGCCGGCTTCGGGACGATCCCAGAGCGCGGACCCCCGCCTGGTGGTCGGGCGCCTGGAGTTAGCCTCCGGCTGGGCCCGCTCTGCAGCCTCTGTCCGAGCGGCACTAAGGCAGGCTGCGTCTGCTTCCGACGAGGAGAAGCAAACTACCCGCTAGGATAAGGCTGCTCGCGATGCTGCCCAAGGTGAAGCTGCGGATGCCTAGGGCCGCTGCAAGGCACTAGAGGTCGAGCTGTGAGACCTGCGCGAGGAGCTCGCGAAGGAGGTCCGCATCCTCCTGGAGAAGGAGGAGGGGATGAAGGCTCGGGAGGCTGCTGTCAAAGACCAGGACACCGAGCTTGTTGACCGTCGTGGCCGGTTGGAGACGCTGGAGCAGGCGCTGAAGATGGAGAGGGCCGAGCTAGACCGCAAGGCGAAGGTCCTGGCCGAGGACCGGGTGGCCTTTGCCGAGCTGGAGGAGAAGGCTCGCGCCGCGCTGAAGACGCTCTATGAGAGCGGCCTAGAGGACCCGTTGGCTGGCGAAGAGGACGGCCCTGCCGAGCTGCTTCCATTCCTGGTCCGTGCGCTTGAAGATGCCATGGACGGCCTTGTTCCCACGGCCGAGGCCGAGGCTCGTGCCCTGTCGTCTGCAGCGCTGACGCGCGTCTTCAGCCACGTCTACCTTCGCTATCCCAACGTTGACCTCGACAGCCTGATGGAACCTGTGAGCAGCGACCTTGCCGCCACTGCTGCCAAGGCCATGAAGGGCCAAGCCGAGGCTTTGCTGGGGAAGTTCCGCGCCTTCAGCACCTTGCCTAAGCGCGACACCGCTGGTTCCGCGACTTCAGGAGGTGGGTCCACCCGGCGCGACTCCACCGTAGGCGGCAGCGCCACTGGAAAGTGATCCTCTTGCGTCTTTCGTCTTGTTTTAATTCCTGCAACATGCACCATGCCTCGTGGAGGCATTTAAATTTGTATTTGGTGTTGTGAAAACACTCTATGGCTTGTAATATTTGCTTTTGAATCCCCTAGAATTTGCATCTTTCCCTCCTACTTGCTTGTGTTCTACGTCGGCAGGGCCCGACCCCGCGCATACCTCAGCCGCCGTTAGCCCCGACCGGAAACCAGGACGGGACCAAGGGGTGAGGGGCTACGTGGCAAGTTAGGCTCCTGAGTCGCGATGCTCAGGAGTCCGCCTTGATGCACAAACAACAAGTAGGGAAGGGAGGGGGCGTAGGAGTGGATTTATCGTTCTACATCGGCAGGGCCCCGCTCCGCGCATACCTCAGCCGCCGTTAGCCTTGGCCGGAAACCAGGACGGGACTAAGGAGTGAGGGGCTATGTGACCAGTTAGGCTCCTGAGTCGCAATGCTCAGGAGTCCCCCTTGACGCACAAACAAGTTTTCATACGATGGCTCCGCACGGGGAGAGGCGCGTGACGACCAGGTCCGAGGGACCTGGCTGGGTGGCGTGCGTTTGGGCGTAGCCCGGGTGCAGCCCCCGTGTCCAGCCCCCTCGCGCGGCACTCCCGAGGGGAGGCGTTGCGATGGTACTAGACACTGAGCTCTGGGCTCCCTGAGGTTGATACGGCCGTGGGCCGCCCTTAGTTGTTTATCACCAGTGCGGAGCATAGCGCTTCCATATGTGTACGGGCATAGCCGCTCCTCGGTAGGGTCGTCAGCCAGCACGGAGCATGGTGCTTCCACTGGTACGTGGGAGGGGGCTCCCCTCCGGGAGGAGCCCCCGGGGCATGTATAGCCCCGCCCTGACACATGGCTGGCACGGTAGGGCTATGAGAGGTGTATCTGGGCACCCGTGAGCCAGCGCGGGACTCACGAGGCCCTACCTCGAGGCAGGTTGCACCTGGCTCTGGGCCTTTATCAATGGTGTGTTCCTGCAGGGTGGTTAGAATGCAAATGCTCTACATCCTCAGGTCCCTCGAGCGAGCTCAGCTGCCACTGGTATGATAGGTTGCGATGCCATGGGTCAAGGCCACGGGGTGAGGGCTGGAGAGCCAGTAAGAGCCCGTGAGTCGCGATGCTCAGGTGCCCCCCTTTTAACGCGCAAGCGCTTTGCATGGAAGCGGAGAGGTCCGTGATAGGCAGCAGATGATAATCATGAGGACCAGGTTAGGCTCGAAGGAGCGAAATCATATAGGTAGATGCGGAGAAGTAAATGCCACTGGGTCTGGCCCGAGCGGCCTGGGGATAATGCAGCCCGAGGGGCACCCCCAACAAAGCACATGAAAAATATAAGCAAAATGGATACATGCTGCGGGGACGGACCCATGCGACCTGGGAATGATGCGGCCCTGCGGGCGCTCCCAGCTGAAGATAAAACTTGAAAAGATGTCACCTGGTACCATTGCAGAGCGAGTGTCGGAGTAGCTGTCGACGCGTGGTGAAGCAGCCAACCCTCAGGAGCCCTCGGAGCCCTGAGCCTCAGGAGGCTCTGAGGGTCCAGGCGGCTCCTCAAGGTCCGTCTCCATCTCCTCCAGGAACGCGTGGTGCCTGGCCACCTGAGCTTCCCGGACGCTCCTCATCAGACGCTGGTGGGCAGCAGCCGTGTTCAGCAGGCCGAAGGGCATGCGAACATAGCTGTGAGGTGGATCTTCACAGCGCCCCCCGCGTGAAGGCCAGAGGCGCTCCTGAGATGCGGCTCGGTTGAGCCCTGGTATGTCGATGCAGACATGCAGCCCACCATCCTCGCCAGGATGTGGGGCTACAGTGGGTTGGCGGCGACTGCCACGCATGACTCTTGACTCCTGTAGCTCCTGAATGTTCCTCGTGATGAACTCCTAGGGGTTTTGCCTTCCTTGCCTTATACCTTCCTGAGGGAAACGTGCCTTGAAGCACGCCTCCAAGTGGTGCCCAAGCGCCTCCCTCGTGACCTTGGCGAGGTTGGTGGCCCTCCAGGAGAGAGCCCCCGAGCCCTGCCCGAGGAGGGCGCCGGGCGTGCCTTCCTACGCGACAGAGAGTGGCGCCCCTTGGACGGGCGCAGATCCTCACACAACGCCTCCGGAGGGGCCTGCCTCGTGAGTTTTTGGGCCAGGTGAAGCCTTCTTCTTCTTAGGGACTGCCTCGGGGAGCCTCCCGCTCCTGTGATCTGGGTCTTCAATTGCCGCGGCCTAGAAGGCATGCTCAAGAGAACACACTGCATCCCTTTCCTCGCACGGCACTGTGATGATTCCACCACTTCCTGGCATCTTGAGAACATTGTAGCCATGGTGAGTCACTGCCATGAACTTGGCCAGAGCTGGGTACCTGACGATGGCATTGTATGGAAGGCAGATGTGAGCGACGTCGAAGTCAATGAGCTCGGTGCGGTAATTGTTGTGCTGCCCAAAAGTGACGGGAAGACAAACTTGCCCTATTAGAACAGTGGAACCATCAGTGACTCCTGAGAAAGGCTTGGTTGGCTGAAGCTGATCGTATGGCACTTGGAGATTGTTGAACGTTTCAACAGATAGGACGTTGAGCGCAGCTCCGCCGTCGATGAGGGTCCTGGTGACTTGCACATTGCTGATGACTGGAAAACAAAGCATCGGGAGGACTCCAGCCGTTGCAGCACACTTGAGATGATCCGCTGAGCTGAACGTGATAGCGCATGCAGACCACCTGAGTGGGCGCGTGGCCTCAAGCTTGGGGAGGACTGTGTTCACCTCGCGAGCAAACTGCTTGAAGATGCGCTGAGAGGCTGGGGCTTGAGCGCCGCCCAAGATGCAAGCGATTGCGCACGGCTCCTGGAAGCCCCCACCCCCTCGCCCTGGTGATGGTCTTCATTTCTCCTTGGCGGTGGTGGCAGAGGAGGGAGGCCTGCATTGCCTTGAGGGCGATCCTCATGAGGCTGATCCCTCCAACCTCCCTCGCGAGGCTGGTCCTGCCAGCTATCCTCGCGAGGCCAGTCACGCCACCCTTGGCAAGGGCCATGGTCTTCCCATCGTCCTCCACCCCTTCCTCCTCCTCGGCCATAGCCCCGGTCGTTGCGGTCGGGGCGCCGGCTGATAGTCCATCTCGCACGGCTCTGAGCTCTTGGCATTCATTGGTGTTGTGGGTGTGGAGGTTGTGGTACACGCAGTACCGGCTGCCCTTAGATGACTCAGGCTGATCCCTGCCTCGCTTGGTGTCTGGCTCTGCCGCAAGCATAGCAGCCCCCTTGCGCTTCACTTCCTTGACCTTGGGCTTCTTCTCTTCTAGGTCGGCTGCCGGGAGCTCGAGGAGGGAGAGGCGCCCTTCCTCGGCCCTAGCGCACTTGGTCGCCAGGTTGAACAGCTCCAGCGATGTGCACAGGTCTTCATGGATTGCTAGCTCCTCTTTCATCTTGATGTCGCGCACGCCGTCGAAGAAGGCTGAAATTATGGCCTCCTCTGTCACCTTGGGAACCTTGAGGCGGGCGTTGTTGAAGCGCTGGATGTACTTCTGCAGGGTCTCTCCCGGCTGTTGCTTGATGCGGCGCAGGTCGCTCATGGCCGGGGGCCGGTTGCAAGTACCTTGGAAGTTGGCGATGAAGCGGGTGCGCATCTCACCCTAGGAGGAGATCGTGCCTGGGGCCAGGTTCAGGAGCCAGGTGCGTGCACTATCCTTGAGTGCCATGGGAAACCAATTCGCCATGACCTTCTCGTCTCCGTTGGCGGCCTCGATGCCCAACTCGTAGAGTTGGAGGAACTCCGCGGGGTCCGCAGTGCCGTCGTAGCGCGGAGGCAGGTCTGGCTTGAACTTGCCGGGCCACGCGACACTACGCAGCTCGGAGGTGAAAGCGCTGCAGCCTGCAGTGGCCACCACAGCTCTCTGCTGAGGTGGGGCTTGCTCCTGGGGATTCCCGCGTGCCGCTGCCAGGAGCAACGCTGGGTCTTGACGTGGCGGTGCAGGGATGCGGTCATGGCGCACCAGTGCTGGGAGCACGCGAGCAACTTCTTGGGGGCGAGGGATCTCTTGGCAGCTCCTTTCTTGTCGCGCAGGCGCTGGACGCGGCGGGTCTCGACCAGGGGCCACGCGCCTTGGAGCTAGGGCGCCTTCTTGGGGAGGAGGTGGTAGAGGCACCTCCTACTCCTCGCCTCCTGCGTAGGATGGAGGGCGAGGCAGCGAGAGGCACGGCATGGGAGAGCCCCCTGCGGCGCTGACGAGCTCGATGATGCGGGCGAGCCAGTCCTCGTAGAGGTCGTCAATGGGGCGGTAGTGTAGGAGCTCACGCGCCAGGAGCAGCGCGACATGTGCATCCGTGGGGGCGCGACGGGCATGGGACGACGAACCGGCTGGAGTCAGTGACGGGGTGACGGTGCGGCCATCGTGCCGCACCGAAGGATGCAGAGATGAGGCCTGCTGCTCATTCCCCGTCGGGCCGGTGGCGGCGTTGACGGTAGGCGACGGAGAACGACGGGGGCATCCGCCGACAGGCACCGTCTGGGCGACACGGGTGGCGAGAGCAGTTTGACGCTCGCCTCGACCAGCGGAAGAAAGATTCCGGTGCACCCCTACCTGGCACGCCAAATGTCGGATTTCGGGTTCCGGCAGACCCTTGAGGTTCGAACACTGGGGTGCGCACGAAGATCTCTCCCCTACCAGCTCATGTCTCTAAGTCCTGCAAGGATCTAAGCAAGAAAGATGAACACACAAGGGACACGAGATTTGTACTAGTTCAGGCCACCATTGCGGTGTAATACCCTACTCCAGTGTGTGGTGTGGTGGATTGCCTCAGGGGCTGATGATGAACAGTACAAAGGGAGAACAGCCTCGCGAGGGGCTATTCTTGAGCTGGTGCGATGAACTGCTTGGGAGAGTTCAGTCGCTTCTCTCTCTCTCTGGTCGATCTCTAGATGCCTCTCAATCCCGCTACAATGTGGGTGGCTAGTCCTATTTATAGAGCGAGGCCCTGGGCCTCTTCCCAAAATATGAGCAGGAAGGGTGCCAACAATTGGCCATTTTGAAGGGGAACATCTTGTACACTTATCCTGACTAAAGTTGGTCTTCGGCTGCCAAAGGTTCTGACGGTGATGCCACCTTGGGCTCCACGATGACCTCCATCCTACCGTTCTGCTGGTCTTGGTCTTGTTGCACCAAATCGGTAACCTTTGCCTGATGCCCCCTTAGCACCGAAAGGAAAACAAGGACACTGCGGAGGCCGGCGCCCGCCTGGTCCTCGATCATCATGGCTTGCGTCACGGGCCCCTCGGGAGGTGCCCTGCCTTGATCTCTCCGCCTCCTCGCGAGCCTGCCTGAGGAGGCTGCTCCTGAGGACGCTTCCTGTTGTCCTGCCCGCGAGGCTTCTCCCCTCGCGAGGGTCTTGAGCTTGAGCTGATGAAGCTGGGCTGCATTGGGCCCCCACTTCAGCCATGCCGCAGGCAGGCAAGTCTGGGGACCCCTGTTCCCAGAACGCCGACATATTCCAACATGTCTTTACATGTGCCACACATGCATTTCAAAACTCATGTAGTAACATTAGCTGACCAATTAAATGTAAGCTTTGGAAATATGAGTGGCATGTAGTTTCACTTGAAGGATGGAGTGCTGCTAATACGACACAAAGCCACTACACAGCTTGTAATGTCGTTAAAAGGGGGACAACATAAGCATCATTAATAAATCGGGGAAGTGGAACTGGCTGGAAAATATAGGGTTGTATTGCCGCTACTAATCGAAAGCCTATCGTTCACCTACAGTACATCTCTATTCACCTGAAGGCATGCTACTATTACTATCAGTTTAGTCTCTGAAAGGCCGCACAACACCCAGCATTTCCTGGATATTATGGCAGACCAACTCGAATTGTTGAAAGCAGCTTGCAGAAGCGGCCAAATAGAGTTGTCAAGTGCATATGTCCCTGCTTGCCTTCTTGACGAGGAACATACTTTAGTTATTAAAGAAGAACAGTAGAGAAACATCTTAAAGAATAGAAGAGGAAGCATATTAGGTAGATTTCGTTTCTTTCTATATAATGTTGGTTGCCCACCCATGATGAATAAGAGCAACCAAACAAATGCAATTCCATGCTGTCTCTCTCTATGTGGCCACGGCATTTGGAAACTTAAGTGGGAGCATTATCTGACCAATTAAATGTATGTCTGTTAACTAGTATGAATATCATGTCACATTCGAATTGGAGCAACTAAGCTTTGGAGTTATGATTGGTGTGTTGTTTATCTTTAAAGGGTGGACTGCTACTAGTAGGACATAAAGCACCTACGCAGATCATAGTGTAGATATAATGGGAAAATTCTAAGCATCACGAGTAAAATCAAGAAAGTGGAACTTGCTGGAAAATATGTGCTAGTACTGCCGGTACGGCTATAAAGGCTTCGGATACCAGCTCTCTACAACTGAAGATGCAATACTGTTACTATCAGTCTAACTCTCAAAGGCGACGCATACGACCGAATACAGAGAGTAGAAAGCGTCCATGATAAGAGACATGAACACCAACACGAAGAGTTGTAAGTGTCCATGACAAGCGGCTGAATAGACCTGTACACTGCAAATGTCACTGCTCCTCTTCACTACAAGGAACATACAGTTCTACTATTATACTCCCTTTGTTGCTAAATACAAGTATTTGTAGAGATTCCACTATGGAGCACATATGGATGTTTATAGATACATTTTAGAGCGTAGATTCGCTCATTTTTTCCATATGTAGTCCATAGAGGAATCTCTTTCAAGACTTATATTAGGAACGGAGAGAGTACTTATTAAAGAAGAACAAAAGAGGAGCATGCTAAAGAAGAGCAAGCAGATTTTGGATAATAAAATGTTGGTTGCCCACACATGATGAACCAGAGTGCATAAAGATTGCAACCCCCCGTTGTCCCTCGATATGTGGTGCATGTGCTTTTCTAAAGTAAAGTAGGAACATTAGCTGACCAATTAAACATTCTCTGTTTTAGTACATGTCAGCATCATAGCAGATTTGTATTTGAACAACTAAGTTTGGAATTATGAGTGGCATGTTGTTTAGCTTGATGGGTTGAGGAGCACTGCTTGCACATACGTCCCGAAGCACCTACGATGATGGTACTGAATATATGGAAATGTCTACATGCAAGTCGCTTGACTTCCGTCATTTGGGTCAGTCAACCATTTCAGGCGGTTGAATGAAGATCCTACATCTGGTAACCCTTCTTCTTCCTCACCTGTTATTCTTCCCCTGTAGACCACCGCATGGGCCGCCGGCCGAACCACCGGTCCCCGCACTCTCCTGAACCGCCCACCACCTCCGTTCTTCCGCCGCCCCTGGCCATCCCTCTAGCTAACCCCGCCCCTCCCCCCACCCACGTCAATTTTTCCCTCTGGCGAGGCCCCACCATAGCCCGACGATAGCCCCTCACAACCACTATCCCCACCCGAAAACCTAAGATATATATAATGGGGCAGCCCTCCGGCAAGCCCCTTCCTTCCCTCCGGTGAACTACCAAAAATGGACTGGCCCCAATTTGGAATTCAGTCGACTATCATTTAAGCTAATGTGGAATATAAAAGGGGAAAACCATAAGCATTGCGAGTATAGTGGTGAGCGTGCCATGGCGGATTGAAGGTACAAACCGAACAAAGGCAACTTCGCAACCAATGTTTAGTTTCAACTAACAAGTAAGATTCTAAGTGATGGACAAGAAATCACAATAAAGTACTGGCGATCTATTTTCCTGCCGAGATAAATAACTTGAGCAGATATGAAAGAGTACCGCCTCTGGTGTGGCGCCGTGTAAGCATCCGCTGAGGCCTTGAGGGTGCTATGGTAGCGATGGCTGTCGGCAGCATGGAAGCAGATCTAGGAGGGTAGATGGTGGCGGGGAGGGAAATATCCCTGCACGGTGTACGAGACGGTCATATGAGCGGCCTCGGCAAGGTGGAAGACGGTACGGATGAAGCAAGAGGACGCGATGGAAGGAACCTGGACTGAAGAAGTGGATGAGAGAGGTCAATATCTTGTAATGTTCGACGACATCAGGGTATTAGGTCCGGCATGGTGGAGGATGACGGCGGTGGATGGGGTGGTGGACGGAGGAGACTGGGGTGGAGAGGGTGTTTTGGCACCCACAGAGTATGAATGGGGAAATGGAGGGAGAGAGGTAGGGGCAACCATGTCTTCAGGGCACGCTTGTCCCAAATGCAAGGAAATTTACAAACTTAGCCCTCATTTAAAATTTCCTATGTCACAACAATATTAGTTGGCTGGGGATAGGAGGTAATCTCGCATACACCGAATATTTTCCGATGGAGATTTTGGTTGAGGAGAGTTTGTTTTGCCACCCATCGTGTATGAATCAGGGAGGTAGAGGCGATTTCGGCCAAGGAGAAATTCTGTTTTGGTGCCCACCGTGTATGAATCGGGGGAGGTGAGAGGCGGAGGCGGTTACGTCACGTTTGAGTGAAATTACAAGCCTAACCCTACCGAAACCTATAGAAATCGAGCCGGTAGGCTTTGGGTGTCAGGGATAGGCAGTAATTTCCATCTCGCAGATTTCGGTTTTGGGCGGTTACTCGGAGTTTTCCCACTTCATTCAATTTTTTCCAGAAAAAGAGTGCACGTTTACCATGCCAACTCAATTCGTATCCATTTGTATTATTTTTTCTTCGGGCAGGATCCATTTTGTATTTGAATACAAATCTATATACATCCTTTTTTATATATACTTTCAAAAGCACAACAAAGAATTCTGCTCCTTTATATGTAAAATGGTCTCAAAATCATAAGGTTGAATTCAAATTTTTGAAACCAAATTATGTTCGACCTTGAATTCAAACTTTTGTAACCAAATTATGTTTGGTTCAAATGTAGGGATCGGTAATATCAATATATTAAATAACATACATGTGCGGAAATTCAAATAGTATGCATGTTTGATAGATCAATTTTGGTTCGAGTATGAATTACATGTATCATCATTTGGAATTGAAATATTTGAATCCCTTTTATGTTTACATGTTCTATGCACACAACTAAATATTTGAATCCCGTTTCACGCCCATCTCTCTCTAGGTCTCTCTTGCGTGCTCCTTCATGTAGCTATCACTCTCTTTTCTCCATCTCACCCGCAAGCTCACTACATGGTTCTGCGTTCTTTGCAAACACGGTCTCTCGTTGTCTCCCTCGAGAAGTCTCACACTCTCTCTATCTTCGTAGATTACATGTTATTCATTATCTCTCACATATATATTGTTCTCTAGTACCACAATAGCTACCTAAGCTTTCTTTTTCACCACCACACACACAGTCTCGCTCGTATTTCACTTTGCCTTTCTCTCCAGGGTTCTCTCACGCACCCTATCTTTCTAGATATGACTCCTACCCCTATAATTACTCTCTCACGCACACACACATCGTTTGTTGGGGTCTCCTTTTTGTCTTCATCTCCGTTCCAAAACTGACATTATTCATTTGTTTATTACCGATCAGACAAACTCTCCCCCCTCTCTCTTACTCACTCATACACACACAACTCCCTCTTTGGATCCCCCTACCGACTACCGTCTCTGTCTCACACACACAAAACTCTCGCTTTCACACCCCTGACTCGTATCTCTCTCACAAACGTTGATCGACCAACCTCTAGATAGGTATATCCATCCACTGCACACTTACGCTCCTTGTATCTATGTAGATTGTTCGTCCCTTCTTGAGACACACCCTCTCGATCGTGCTCACGCACACTATCACCTTATTTTATGGTAAAACCTCTTGCACACACACTCTTCGTGTATTTTTCACACACGCACTCTGCCCTCCTCCTCTCTCCCTCTCACGCACACACACACACAAATGGGCTTTTTGCAACAATATCACACTTCTCGAATCTTGCAACCAACCACATTCCTCCCTTATCTCACCAAAATAGCCAAAGGAATATATTTTGAGCGAAACATAAGATAATTTTAGTGATATATTGTATATAAAATCTAGACTATTTTCTATCAAATTGGTGAATATGTACTACTCTATTCTGAATGCGTTGAAACAAATCAAGTAACATTGCTAGTTATTACTCTATTATTTTTTGGACACCAAACAAATGTTGGAGTACATATACGAAGAGAAGATACACACGCACACAGTCGGTCTCTTGCTGTCTTGCACACATGAGAGTTACGTAAGGCACGGTAAACAAATCAACCCATAGGTGCATGATTGTTGCATGCGCGGGTACTGGGTACATGGTGGAACGCACCTTTGTACGGTCAGCTCGTGTGATAATTTGATCCGCAGAAGTTCATGGTCGGGGACCACAGGTGAACAACCTGGAGGCGGTGGCTCGCCAGTCGCCACTGATCGAGTTGCCATGTTTAAAATATCATTTTTAGCGGGGTAAGAGATCCGATTTTCAATGGGGCATTATACTAGTTTTTAGAACGATTGGTATGGAGCGAAAATGAAATTCATCACTACTACCTTCGTCCTGGTTTACTAGTCCCCATCGCATTTTAGGTCAAAGTTTGTCCACGAATTTTACTTGTAAAATGTGAATGTAAAATGAGATTTCTTATACCCAGGCCGGAGGGGTGATTGCTCTCACACGGACGCGACCTCTTACTAGCGCAGGCATTGAACCGATGCGTCGGCGAAGAGGGCCCCACTCACTACATGCCAGGCTAAACACGCCTCCTTGCCGCATTCAACCGGCTTCAGACTACCCTGCCGACCTCCATTGAATCCACGTTCCGCAAGCCGCCGGCATTTTAGAACACAATGCCACTTGGATCCACTCGTCTTCCCTCCATTTGAACGAGGTCAAATGCTTGGCAAGAACCGCACCACACCGTTGCTCCCCATATCCTCCTTGCACCATTTTCTCCACACTCTCCATAGCATCCGATGAGCAGGAAGACGAGTTCTCCGACATAAAATCCGGCTGGGTGCCCTGACGAGCCAGGTAACTCGCTGCCCCACCTCCCTCCCTGTCACAGGCTATCAGTACCATGGGCGAGGCTGCAGGAGGGCAAGCGAAGGAGCAAGCGCTGCTCCAAGCTGGCCCCTAGTGCATCAACTCGATGCTCCAAGCCTGCTCGCAGAGGAGTGGCCAGATGCTACACGTCGGCACGCGGGGGACCACGGCGTCTAGTGCACCGTGGTTGGCCACGCCATCCAACGCAAATGTTGGCGGAACCGCCGCATGCTGGCGCAAGTGCCAACACCTCTGCGCCCACCACCGACACAAAGGAATAGTAGACCACGGAGCCGCTGCCGCTCAGAACCCATGAATGCTATGACCACCACTTCCCCGGCATAGACACCTGGTGTGTTTCCTGGTTTGGCTCAAAACATCATGGACCCCAGCTGCAGTCGGCATTAGAAATTATACCTGCTTCCAGAAATTATTCGCGTTCAGTCAAAAAATGTCCAAAATTTAATTAATTATGTATGGTCTTGATTTGTTTTGCTCAAACTGGTAGGTTTTCCTTTATTTACAACTCTCCTCATATTTTTTTGGCTTTGAAGTGAACCATGGTTGTGGACATTATCTATGAATGTGCAGAAATCTGTGAACATGAGTTTGATGTGGAAGTTGAACTTGGAATGTTGGGCTTGCGTGTGAACTATACCATGTCCAATGGTTCGTCTGTTATTGTTCGGAAAGTAATTGTTGTTATTACATGACCCAGAAAAAAATTATTTGATGCCACATCTAGGCATTACAGAATTACATACATCTTAGTAGATGCACGGACATCAAATAGGCATGCTGACAGGATAAAAATTTGAACCTAGCTATTATGAATGAAAATATGTATTGACAACACGTTTAGATAGTAGGAGATGCCTACCCTGCTCTATCTCTGATAGCTTCTTTCTGGCCTCTTCCATCTCTTCTTTGGCTTGGGTGAAGAGAGCATATGATTGCTCTTTTCGCTTCTTCGGGAACTCAGCTACATTCTCAAGGGTTGTTGCACGCTTTCTTTCAGCCTTTACAAGAGCAACGAGGACACGAACACTTGACGACTCCACCTGTCTTGTGAGTAATCTAGCATCATATGGGAATTTGTGCCTTGTATCTAATTCGGCATCATTAGGGAAATGGCACCTTATGTGTAATCCAACCTCATTTTGGAAACATGATCTCGAGGTTGACCATACTTCCCTCCTTGTAGTAACTGCTTCTTGACATGAAGAAGTTACTTCTTTTTTAGATCAATAGTCAGAGCTCCCCCGATCCATTTAGTAGAAGTCCGATGAATAGGACTAGGAGAAGTGAATTCAAAAGGGGAAATATAAACATGGACTGCAAGGTGAGAACACACACTTCCTACATCAAGCTAAAAAGGAAATCATTAGGATGGTTAAGAATGTGCTTATTACATATCAAACAGAGCCAGCTTATAGAAACTATAACTTATACATCCAAGAACACAAGGCCAAGAGAAATAGAAAAACCAGCAGAGGGGTGCACTAAGCCAAGGGTTGCTGCAGCAGCAGCTGGCATCCAGATGATCTCCATGCCGTTTGTAGGTGCGTTTTAATGACTAGCTTCAACACTAAATTACAAAAGATTCATCCTACGGCATGGTGGGTCCACTGAGTAAATTGAGATCCTACAAATGATTGAGAGCCTAATCAAGTGTACAGGAAATTGTTTGTCTCGCCTATTATTGTTTAATAATCTGCCATGCTGCTGAATTGCATGGCAAGGACCCTAGCCAAGCAGACAACATGGTTTGATGCTGTTTTCAAATCGGTGCTTGCCCAGGGTCTGGTCCGGTCCTGTGTTCACTACTGCTGCCAGACACATACCATGGCAAAGTAAAAAAAATGGTCAAAAGAGGGGGATCCCTCCGCTTTCATTAACGAAACCATCAAGGACATACAAAACATCCACCACTGCTAGTCAGGTTCTCAATGTCAAAGTAATTGAAAGGTTGTTACTTACCAAAGCTCGTTTTACAGGTTCGGTGTAGCTCCTCTTTAACTTGTGATGTTCCTTGAAGATTTACCCAATATCCCGTATTTGGTCTTCATTGCTCCTCTGCATGTTCGCATTCGTAGTTTTAAAATCTCAACATGGCAAGAAAAATATAGTAATACTCACGCATCTTGTGGGCAACATTAAAGCACTCATCTGCCATGTTAGCACGAGTGATTTTTAATATCCTACTATGTGGCTCTTCAACTTTGCTAGAACTACATTGTAGTTTCATTTTGAGTGAATAGAACAGGGGGGTTACCTCCTTGCTATTCTAAAAAACTTTCCATCAGTTGTGACACTACGGGTTACAGATGAAGAACCTCCCCAAGCATAGCGTAATACAGGAGCAACGCACAATTACAAGATGACATTATGTTCGACAATGCAAGTTGTAACCAATTACTTTTACTGGAACAATAGCAGCCATGAAATTTGAAGAGTAGGTATGAACATAATCGGAACTGCACATGTATTGCTTAGAGAATCAGTATACACATTACCAATTAAGGAGGAGTATGAAGGTCATGGCGGCATCTGTGCATCATGGTCGGCAACGGGAGTCAGCTCATTGTCAACGACATGGTGCTGCTGTGCTTGGCGTCGGCTTCCAGGAAGCAGATCCGAGACCGTGGAAGACGGCGCCAGGGAAGCAACTCCATGTACGACAACGATGGTGGACCGGCTCCAGTGCGTTGTATGATGTCATTGATGAGATAGATGCGCTGCAGTGGATGAGTGCACTGATAAAGAAGGGGGGCACGAAGGTGTTGTGGTGCCGTGAAGAAGTCTATTTTGCGGTGAGGATAGAAAATGGTGAGTAATGAGGAGTACTCTAGGTGCTGGGTGGGGTTGGATGGGTGGGATGTCACGTGAAACCATGGCCACCTATGGGACTAGGACGGCCCCTTGCTGATTCGGCAGGGGGGAGTCACGTTGCACAAAGAGCAGACAAACGCACGGCAGCACGGCAGGGATCGCACAAGCAGTTTTACCCAGGTTCAGGCTGCCGCAAGGCGTAAAACCCTACTCCTTCTTTGGTGGATTGATTGGGAAAAGGTGGTGGTGGTGCGTAGTACACTTGCCCGGCAAGGGTTTCCTTGGGACAGTGGCGACTACGTGCGTACGGGCTTGTGAATGGTCTAAACTTCTAACCCCTTGAATAATTGCCATGGGCCTCCTTTTATAGATCAAGGGGTTACCACAGTGCCAGATTGGTGATTAGACACTGATATTATAGCAACAGTACTATCATACCTAACTCTATAGGCTGACAGCGTGCATTTAATGCACCGCTTAGTGTCACGTCGTCGGTTGCCCGGCAAGGCCTGCCGGGCTAATTCGCCAGCTCCACGCCTGCTCGCCTGACACGTCACTGGACGGGAGTCATCTGTGAGTTCTCTTGGTAGGAAGTGGCCGCCATGTGGCGAATGGCTGCCACTTAATCATCCCGCGTCTTGACACCGCATTGATCGACAACGTGGGTCGTGGTGGAGTAGATCGGTGGGATGATCTGGTCTCTATGAGTCCCGGCAGGCCCTGTCGGGACGCCCGGGTCTTCTTCTTTTGGGGGTGCCCTCACCCCTTGCCGAGCTTGCCTGCCCGACAAGGGAGGATTCTTCCTTGACGATATCTGGCTCCTCTGTCTTAGTCTTGGTTCCTTCTGATCTGCTAGTTGGTTCTTCGAGTCTCTTGGTCTCTTATTCTGGTGCTTCAATCTTGATCTTGTGCCTGTGCAGAGTCAGGTCAACAGGCCCCGGGTCTGTTGCGCCGACAAAAGCCCCCGGGCCTACACCAAAACGCGCTGTGGAGCGTCGTCGGGGTAGGGCCTAACAAGTGCACAGGCAGCGCTGTCGAAGAGGCTGGTCTCTTGAGATCTTCTTTGCTTCTTCATTAGTCTTGATTCCGGGCCAGTTTCTGGTTTTCCCGCGTGTCAAGCAAAGCCAATGGTGGTGGGGCTGCTCCAGTAATGGCCTGTGAATGACTTTAATGCATGGGGCAGAAACTGCTAATTCACGCTTACCACCATGCCCTTATCCTTAGCTACGTACACTGCATGCATCGCGCGGGGTAGGTAACGAAGGCGCGTGGCGCGGGAGAGCATAATGACGAGGGCCCGGCTCCTTTGAACTGGTGGGGGAGGGCGCTGGTCACCCACCGTGGATCCAGCCCCCAGTCCTCCGTTGCCCTATAAAAGGAAGAGCAGGGGAGGACGGAGGCATCCACTACATCCCCCTCTTCTTCTGTCTTGCTCCGTCTTGAATATGCTGGGAAGGGGAGCCTGGGG
Source organism: Triticum timopheevii (assembly GCA_963921465.1). NCBI lineage: Eukaryota > Viridiplantae > Streptophyta > Magnoliopsida > Poales > Poaceae > Triticum > Triticum timopheevii. The sequence continues at coordinate 1,796,046 of CAWUFU020000003.1, forward strand.
CTGGCCTCCAGGCTTTAGTTCCAAGTCCTTTGAGATCATGAGGATGCTCCGGCGGCGCGGCGGTAACACCGGAGGTGGCGACTCCGCCACGTCTGTCGTTGCACCTCCCGTAGCCTTGATTTCAGTGGGAGGGGAGGCGAACGACACCATGCCGAGGCCCGCGGCGGGTGCGGGGCGTGGTAGCCAGTCACTCCTTGTTCTTCGTCCTTGCGTGACGGAAGGTGGAGCCTTGGGAGAGGTCTGCCGTCGGTGGAGGCAGATCCGGCTCCTCCAGGCGTCAACCTCTGTCTGCGTAGGAGGGCTTCTAGTCTTCGTATACCTCCTTGGGACGTGCAGTGATTCCTGACGTCAGGGTCGCTGGGGATGACCATGCTCTCTGTGCGGGGAGTGAGAGAGTATGGTGCTTAGTGTAGCTGAAAATCTTGGGTCTTCGGCTGGTAGTAATGTGGGCGACGGCGGCAACCCACGACGTGTCGAGAATGGGGGCGACCGTTCTGACGAGTCGTGTTTGACGGTGACTCTGTGCCTTTCCACCCGTGCCTCCGGCAGCCTCACCATCCACGCTCATCCTCTGGATCCTCCTTCTGCGCTGGAGAATGGCGCTGCCCTGATCCTAGGGAGGCGCTGGACGCCAGGCGCGCCCAGTTTCTGCCTCTTTGACCTCGTCATGCAAGAGATTGACAAGGGAAAAGGCATCACGGGGCACTTATATTTTTTCGATCTTAAATCTATAGGGACTCGCCAAATTTTAATTGAAATAATGTAACCTCTCATGTCCATGTTTGTGTTCTGTAATGCTTCTACTCGTATCAGCTTGTTAACGAAAAAGATGAGCCTTGCCGAGAACTCGTGCATGTTTACGTCCATGCAGAGGTGAGATACCTCTGTAGTGTAGATAAACGAGTTTGCCCCAGCAGGCTATCCTGTCGGTCCTCTTTTTCTCTGCTGAAGAACTTTATCTGTCGGGTTATAGATAGAAGGACCAGCCCCCCGCCAACTTCCCTTTATCAAAGGCAACTACAAAGAAGAAGAAGTCGGATCCTCCTTCTGTGCTGGAGAACGGCGCTACCCTGATCCTAGGGAGGCGCCGGACGCCAGGCACGCCCAGTTTCTGCCTCTTTGACCTCTTCATGCAAGAGATTGACAAGGGAAAAGGCAACACAGGGCACTTATCTTTTTTCGATCTTAAATCTGTAGGCACTCGCCAAATTTTAATTGAAATAATGTAATCTCTCGTGTCCATGTTTGTGTTTTGTAATGCTTGTACTCGTATCAGCATGTTAATGAAAAGGATGAGCCTTGCCGAGAACTCCACTACAAAAAAAAGACACATCCGTGACATTTTGGGCCGAACGAATTTTTTTCCTGTCAAACATATGACACTTCTATGACGATAATTGTGACAAAACCCGGTATCATCATAGATGTGGTGGGCTCCTACTTCTATGACAAAAAATCATGACAGAAAATGGGCTTTTCGTCCTGGGCGGGCCGGACAGACATTCTTTGGGCCGTCCATGACGGAAAAAACTGTGGTAGAAGCAAGGGGGAGGAAAATTTCAGGGAGTTGTCGGTTACGATGGGATGTCGCGGGCCGAGTGATGCGTGTTTCTCTCGTACGTACGCGCGTGTGTGTGAGGCGTTGTCTCTAACTGAACCCGAGCAAGGTGTTGGGCTCTAACTGAACCCGAGCGATTGCACTGCAGGCTACACGTTACTAAACCCGACCGATCGATCGATGGCCGTTAACTGAACCCAATGGAGTGATTCCTTCGCTACTGCTGCTAACTAAATCCGATCGATTGGATGAACGGTGAGCGTTGCGGGGGGGTGGATGAACAGTGAGCAGCGGCGTTTCCTCTGGATGAACAGGACCCCATGGTGTGGAGGGCTAGATGAACAGTTGACGGTGGAGGGGTGGCCGTGGAGGGGTTGTTGAATAGGACCCCGTGGTGTGGAGGGCTGGATGAACAGTAGACGGTGGAGGGCTGGATGAATAGTAGACGGTGGAGGGGTGGTTGAACAGTAGCCGGTGGAGTAGCGCGCGGTGGAGGCTGGATGAACAGGAGCCCGTGGAGGCTGGAGGAGGTCAACGGTAGCCCGTGGAGGCTGGAGGAGGTCGATAGTGGAGATGAACAGTATCCCGTGGAGTCCCGTTTTGCGGTACGCCACACCCCTCCCGATGAACAGGACCCCTGTTGCGACTGTACGAGGTCCGTTTCGTCCGTTTTGCGGTATGCCACACCCCTCCCGATGAACAGGACCCCCATTTTGATCGTAGGAGGTCCGTTTCGTCCGTTTTGAAGTATGCCACACCACTCCCGATCAACAGGACCCCCGTTTTGACCGTAGGAGGTCCGTTTCCTCCGTTTTGTGGTACGCCACACTGCTCCCGATCAACAGGACCCCCGTTTCGACCGTAGGAGGTCCGTTTCCTCCGTTTTGCGGTACGCCACACCCCTCCCGATCAACAGGACCCCGTTCCGAATGTAGGAGGTCCGTTTCCTCTATTCTGTGGTACGCCAGGCCTTGTTTCCATCGCCTGTTCTGTCCAAGCCCTCCCGATGAACACGACCACACATTCCGTTCTGAGCCAGCCGGTTGGCTCCCCATGAACACGACGACGACGCTATTTCTTCGTTCCGACCCAGCCATGTACACGAGACCTGGTCGTACGTATGCGCGAGTAGGCGTTCGAGACCATGCCCGTATGTACGTACGTGGCCGTATTTTCTTTCTTGCCCCCTCGCCGCGGTACATACGTGTACATGCTACGTGCGCGCCTCTACTATGACACGTGTGCACCTCTACTACGACACGTGCACGCCTCTACATCGACCAGTATGTACGTACACGTTTGCGACCAGAATGACAACGCTACGTACGCTTCGACCAAGTGGGTCCCGACTGTTAGGCACTTCCTTGCCTGCGAAGATGTAGCTGGTGGGTCCCAAGAGAGTCAAGGGGGCGAATTTTTTTTTCCAGACGCACTTCCTTGCGTGCAAGATGTAGCTGGTGGGTCCCGGCAGTCAGGGGGGCGAATCGTTTTTTTTCTGCCCGAACGCACTTCCTTGCATGCGAAGGTGTAGCAGCTGGGTCCCAGTAGTCATGGGGGAAATTTTTTTTCACGAAATACGATGGCCCGTCCGGTGGGTCCCCGCTGTCAGGTGCAGGAATAATTATTTTGCGCGTAATAAGGAGGCACTTCCTTGCTGCGGCCGTGGACCCAGCTGTCAGCGTCTCCACGCACAGTACTCTTCCGATGGAAGTCGTTTGTTGACCACATTGACCACGCCGCACCGAGAGCACCACAGCGGTAGAGGACGGTGAGGCCTAGGAAGGGGACGGCACGGAGGCAGGGAAGACTCGGCAGTTATTTCCCACGCGAAGGGGAGTACGACTGTACGAGGGTTTACTGGTTCGTCTGTTGTCGCCGGAGAATAACAGCAGGTGTGGGTGAGTAGAGGGATGGCTAGGCCAGCGATGGGAGTATGGTGGGGCGGTGAGGCCTGCGCGGTAGCACAGCTGGCTGCGGGGAGGAGCGAGCAGGCAGTCCCGTCGGCGCTTGTTTGAGCGGCTGGAGCAGGAAGAGCAGAGATTGAAGAAGCACGACGGCCGTTGGATGGACATCCAACAGTCACTGCTTGTGCGTCAACCTTTTTTATTTACGAAAGCCTCAAATCTGTGGAAAACAGCATACAACCCATCTGCCATTATTTCTAATAATTTACAGCCCATTTGCTAATTCTTAAGGTTTTTTTGGAGCCCATAATCTTTTTGTTAGCATTACAGCCCATATTGTGGCCACGGTTAAAAAATTATACGAAATTTTGCATACTTCGGTGCGGTCTGATCTGTTTTTAATCCTGAAATTTCGACTCACATTCAAACTGATTTTAAAAATAAATGTATATCAATATGAAATCCAACAAATTCTCCACGCATAAAAATTAAT